>JACVBY030000664.1:1200000-1800000 GCA_017589505.3 Metroxylon sagu
AGACCTGACATGCAAGTAACCCCAGAAAGGCTAGGTACCAAAAGCTTGGACATTAGGGTATTGGAGAAGAAGCTAAAATCTGGGAAAAAGAGGAGGGAGGAAAAAGAAAAAAAACTCAGAGAGGACTTGGAGCTGAAACAGGGATTACGAAGCAAACCTCCTTTAGCTCCAAGGTAAGGTTCTTATCTTTCTCTCTATGTATAGACACGGAACTAAGAGTAGGATTCTGCTTGTGTCAACCTGACACCCCATGCCTTTTTGTATCCAACAGCCTGAATACAGTTTTTTTTTTTTTTGGAAAAAAAAAATCACTTGTTTCACTATTCCAGCCTTCAATATCAATGGATCTTTGTTAAGGATCCCAAAAAATTAGAACAGCTCAATGACCATGTGATTGCATGCTGTTTATAAATTCACTTACTATTTTAGTGCCAGAAATCCCACCTAACCAGGAAACTATAAAATATAGTAACAGGTATTTTGTTTTAGATTTTTGGTTGTCATGGAGAACAAATAGGGAGAAGTGATGGGGGTTATGCTGACCAATCAGTCACTATTTTCTATTCTTTGCTTTTTTCCTAAAGGGAGAAATGTTCCATGATAAGGAAGGCATCTCTCAACCTGAAGAGGAAAAAAAGGAACTTTGTTGCTTCGGACAACAGAGCTGCAAGTATTTCAATATTATTGTCAAGATATTGTTGTGAGAACAAGAGCCAGCAACGGTATATAGATCTGACTAGTTTTAAGGGGTCTTTTGAGACTTGGATACCTAGTTTTCCTACTTGCTCCATCTTAGCACTAATTCTCACATCTAATTGCTTGCACTAAGAACTGTTTGTGATGTTTCCATGCTAATATTTCTAAAAACAAGCATGTCAAAGCAAATCAATTTATGGATATAACTTTCACTAGCTTAACACGTGCTAGAAAATATGACTTCTATTAGTAAGAATATTGGACAATTTAAAACCTCACTCAAAAAGGCTATCCAAAAGGTGTTGTACGAATATTTGGGTTCCTAGCCTTATATGTGTTCCCAAGATCTATGTGGCGTATAACTAATGTAAGATTGAATATACTTGCATGACTTGTCACAGGAACGTGCTAATCAATGTTTGCCGAACTGTCTTGTACCACCTAGTTTGGGCATATACTGAATTAAACCAAGCTAGAGTTAAGTTGGTCTTGAGGTTTGGTTTGGGATGGGAGCAAAACCAGTTTGAACGGAGCAGAACTACCCAGTTCTGCCGGTCTCGAGCGGTACTGGCCTGGTTTTCCAAGCTGAAACAAACACTACTTAAAAATAACCTACCCTATCCCTCATTGATCCCGACCCTCTACTTGCCCCTCTTCATTGTCATGTCTAGCATCTTGTTGATGATGACTACACCTTGGAGACCTCTGCTAGCTTTGGCTCCCTCTCTGATAGTGATCCGCTTCAAAACCCTTGACAACATTGCGTGGTTTAGATCTGATGCAGGTGGCAGCCGTTGGCTCCACCACTACATCAATCACCGCAGTCATCTCCAACAGCCATTGGTAGGACTTCGAAGCCCCATTCCTCCCTCTTTAGATCTCCAGAACATTGGGCAAGAGCCTAAATTAGGCAAACCAGCACTGACATGCAGTATGGCTCCACCACTACATCAATCACCGCAGTCATCTCCAACAGCCATTGGTAGGACATCGAAGCCCCATTCCTCCCTCTTTAGATCTCCAGAACATTGGGCAAGAGCCTAAATTAGGCAAACCAGCACTGACATGCATACTGCATGTCAGTATGGTACCGTATGGTACTGTATCGATCTGATACCTAATTGGTATGGTCACGGTATTAGTTCGACTGACCTTGGTGCTAATGATATTTTTAATTACTGAAATCAGACATGACTATTTGATGGACAAGGATAGTCTACTTTAACTTATCTATCTACATGTCATGTAGGGTAATGTCAGTTATCCCAATCATCCACATAAAACTGTCAGGCCATAACAGAGGCAGATGTTTGTAGAAAATAAGGGGCAAATGATGGAAAATCTCCTTTAGAACTTGAGTGACCATATGGTCATTGAGTTGTGATCTATTTTCTGATTGGGATACTAATTGCATAAAACATACAGAGATATGTAATTGCACTCATACTTTTTAGATGATGTTTCTCCTCTGCAACTTGATTGATCGTATGGCCATTCGATTTGCAATCTCTTATCCAGCTGAGATACCAGTTGCATAAGTAGGTACTGAGGAAAATAGGTACTGAATATATGGTCATTTGTAGTAAACAGTTAATTGATGTTTACGGTTCCATGGCATTATGTCTGAATATATCTTCTCTGTGCACATGTTACTAGAAAATGCCTAAGGTGTTCTGGAGAGATTTTACTGTTTCCTTCATTTAGTTCTGGCTTATAGATATTCTCATGCATTTCTGTTTTCGAGGAATTAACAATACATTGATGTTTATAGTTTTATGGCATCACAGCTAATAGTATCTTCTCCATACACATGTGCTTACACATTGAAATGCCTAAGGTTTGCAGGAGAGATTTTAATGCTTTGTGTAGATGGTTCTTGCTTATAGATATTCATACATTTCTTAATCCGAGTGATTATACTTTATACATTTCACACAATATTCCTATTTTTACAGCATCAAGATAGTCTATGGACCTTTTGAAGCCCATAACCACCTCTTTCTCTCTCTCTCTCTCTCTCTCACACACACACGCGCGCGTGCGCACACATGTAGTCTGATAATATGTACAGCCAATATTCATGCTATTCAGTATGGCCTGCCATCATACGTAAATAATATCTGTTTCATTCATGATAAGTAGCAGAAAAGAAATCTTACAGCCCCCAATAACACTCCAACAAGCAGGCATGGCCACGGCACTTCCATGTCTATATAGTGCATTCTTTTGAAGACTTTGTTGAGAGAATTCTATTTAGATTCAACTTTCTAGTTCCCAATCTTGCAAGCACTTATTTGTCAGCATAGTAATCTCCCAATTTCTTGCAGTGCTCCCTTGTGCATGAGCTGTGTAACAAAACATAGGAAAAGAATGTGTAAAAACAATGAAAAGTAAATAAAATACATAAGAAGATCTGAATGTAATATTGACTTCTAACACAAAATCTGGTTTCATCATCAGATTTTTTTTTTTTTTTTCAAGAAAAAAAGATGGGTTCAGAAATTTTGAAAGGCTATAGGTCCAAGACTGAGGATCTTGGTGCCAGCAATGAGATGGGAGAGAAGAGAGAAGTTCTCACTTGACCAACTTACTTGAGACTTGGAACATCGAGGGTTTTAACAAGGAGATGCATTAGATCGACTTGTGCTTGAAGGGAGATGATGTAGTCTAAGGTTTCATCCAACAAGGAGGAGTCATCCAAGTTCTCGCCTCCTGGCACAAGGCGTTTAAGCACTTTGGTCCTCTTAACTACAGCCCTAGATAGAGCACTTGCAGCATTAACACCTCGCCATTGACATGCACCCTTCTTTATTCTGGAGTGCACCTTGAAGCTCCTTTGCAAGATCTTCTTAGCTATAGGCATCTTCTGTGAGAAGCATGGCTTGGTTAGCCTCTCATATTCACTCCCCAGGATGCTCCTTAGTAGGTCTTTGTTGTTACCTTTCTTTGAGAGGTTCAAGATAAGGGCATGGCTCCACCTCGCACCATCTTTAGCAAATGCCATGGCAATGTCAGCCGTGAGCTTGATGGCTCTCTTCCTCTTGAGGAAGCTCATGTTCTTGGATGCAACTCTACCACATTGGAGTCCCAACAACATGTGTTTCAGGAAGTGTTGTGTGAATGAGTTAGAGCCATGCATGGTTCCTCAATGGATAAAGAGATTTTATGGTCGTTTATGGAGGGGGAGAAGAAAGAAACTATACAAGAAACTTGGAAGGATTTCTAAAGTCCATTCTCCTTGAAGACATGGCATGCCACCTTATACCACCTCTCTCTCTCTCTCTCTCTCTCTCTCTCTCTCTCTCTCTCTCTCTCTCTCCAGTTGGATTATTGGCTAGGTTCCTATAATATAGAGATGGCACAACGGGGGTGGGAGGCTGTGAGGTGGCTGTAGTATATTCGACACTGACCCGTTGGATTGGAGTGGGAGATATGAAATGGGCAGTACTCAAGAATGGGATGCCTTTTGATTCAGTAGGGCCTCACTGAGAAATGCACGCTTGCTAGTCCATGTGAGATGGGTTTGAGCTTGGTGTTACCTATGTAATTGTGGATATACTCAGACTATGAGATCATGTTAGAGGGTAGGATGTGTTTGGTGCTACGAATGTGTCAGTTAGTAAGGTAAAGAAGCAAGAGGAAAGAGAGTTGAAGCTTAAAGGAAAAGATTGAACTCATAGGAAGGGATGTGTAGAAACCTATACATATAGGATGGTAGGCCCTTGTAAGAGACACACCACATGCATGCACATGGTGGCCTAGGCCCACCTCAACAAACCACACCGAAAAAAATCCAATATTCTATGCAAAAGCAAATATATGTGGTTATTTTTTACTTTGCTTGAGGGAGTTAATGGTGTTTAATATTTTTTTTTTCTTTTCTGCTTGCTTAGAGAATGGGGGCAGGGGGGTGGGGTGGAGGGGTGCTTGGTTTTCCCTTTCTTCTTCAGCTTAGAGGAAATATTTATCATATAGTTTCCACATGGAGTTTTTAATCTTTGGACTGTCACTAGATTCTTTCCTCTATCCTTTTATCATAGTCACATGTATTCATTTCCTTTTTTCTTTTATATTTAGGATTTGGTTTGCACTTCTTGGTTTGATAGGTAAACTCCTACCTGTCTACAGTGCCAATTCCCTAAAAAAAAAAGAGAAAGAAAGGGAAAAAAAAAACAGGGTTATTGTGTACAAAGGTTGTGGTATCACCATTGACGTGTTTATACTAGCTGAAATTCAAAATGGAAGGATTATTATTGCTTCTTTTTATTACATCCAATCTTATGGTAACTTGGTCTTTAATGTGCCACATGACCATCCTTTTCAATCCTTGTTCATCTTTTGACACGTATCATTGTCATCACATTATTCTTGTTTCTATTTCTTGCTGTTCTTCTAACTTTCTCCTCAAATTTTCTCCCTCTTTCCCCATGATCTTCCCTTTCTTTTTTCCCTCTATCTTCTTCTCATTCTTCTTTCTAAATCTTGTATGTATATCATTACCAATTTCTTTATCTTTATGGTCCCTTTAAGTTATCTATATGACCCTACTTCTTTCAACTACTATCACCATGACAAGTCACCACTCAAAAATGAATTTACAATTATCCTTTTTATCAAATATACCCGCATTTGTTGAGAGATCTATACAATAACCTTGAAAAATTATCTGTAATGAATTTATTTTGCTTTAAGGCTTGTATGTATATCATCACCATTCAAACTCGGTTTCAGCTAGGGGAAGTTTGCCTCGGGTGTTTGATTGGTTTGAAGTGGATCTAAACTCAGTTCCTACAATGGCACAATTCAGAAAGAAAGGGCTCTAAGTGTTCTTAAGCTTATAAAATTAGTGTGAATTGTCAAGTGTGAAACCATTGAAACGTAGCTTTTGAAAAATTAGTGTAAAGCAAAGGATACCAAAGTATGATAGAATGCTAGAATAACAAATTTCACATGAAGTTAGCATTCCCTAGGTGGATAATGCTAACATAACCAATGGTGATCTTCCAATATTGTGAAGCAAATTGATGGGCTTAGTTGACAGCCGGAAAACAAGGGTAGCAGCACTTCAACATTGACGCTAAATGGATATTACAAATTACATGATATTTGTATTGTATCTGAAGGTAAGATGAGAACCAGCCAGCTATTATTTTTATCATCTTTTCAGATCTATCAAGATTGGATCCAAATGAAAAGTTTTATAGGCAAATAACTGGAACGACTTTGTGTTTCCTGTCGTTGGAGGTTGACTTCTTGATAGAGAGGCATGTTTCATATATACATTTCACCGTTGGCTAGAACTCCTTGCAGGTGCCGCAAAAGAGTATAGCTGTTCATTTAAGATAAATTTCCATTCAAGGACTTAAACTATGGTTATTTTTCTTTGAAAGTACTGATAAAGATGTGAGAGTTTGTTAGGTGAGTTGAATCTCTCCTGCTTGTCCTCTTTCGCTCTTCTAAATTGCTAGTTATAACTTATAACTGCTTAATTGTCAAAAGTGTTGTCAGAGTAAATCTGAAGTCTTGCCCTCAATTTTTTAATGTACATAAAAAAGTTAAGTAAATATTATAGCTTAAACTATTGGAAAAAGTTTTGGGTGAACCATGAGTCTTTGAACTATTGGCAGAAAGATTCTTTGAGCTATTCTTGAGTAATTGAACTAATCTTTTTTTTTTTTTGTTTGGGTTCATGAGTCTCATGGTTAATTCATTTGACTTACATTCTTCTCATTGGCCTTTTCAATGCTTCTAATTCTGATCTTATTATCTGAACTTCCAAATTTTTTACTCTGTTTTTTTTTTTTCGTTTTTCTTTTTCCCACCAGACCTGTGAATATGATGGCTAGTAGCAATTGCATCAATTGCAACAATAAAGACTAAATATTGGCTTAAGAGTTTTGAGAATTATACTTCAAGTCAATTGTGCACTAGTCGCGTTCTTATGGTGGTGACCTGGAAAAAATAGATAGGGATCATGTGGACACATGGTCACACATGGATGGGCCCCATATGTCCCAACAAAGGCATGCAACCCTCCGGCCTTGAATGATTTAAAGAATAGAGGACCCAACGCCACAATTTATGATATGCCCTCAATTTAGGGTACTTTGGGAAGATTTGTCAAACTAGACGAAGGGGATTGAAAGGTTTTCTAGAACTGGTTTCATCTATTGTGGCACTAGCGTACCAGTACTAAAGGAGATGGTTCTGTATTTTCTAGGTACTTCAAAAGCCTAAAGCCAAAAGTGTCATTTGATCATGGCCTCTGCCCTTGAAACAAGGATGGGACTCGGCTGCTTCCTTCTATGGCAAAGCAACCATGCAACTTGATGTTTTAAATATGTTTTTAAATTTTTAATATGAATCAGAAGGAGTTTTGATTTAGGGGTTTTATACAAAGCTAATGACATGATTCCTTGCAGCAGTTAGGATATATTCTTAAAATCATAGGGAGGTGGACAATATAAAATTACATGCATTAGAGTATCTCCTATAGATTTTATTAACCTACATATTATCATTTTCACCCCCTCACTTTCAGGTTTTCTCCTTTTTGCCTTTTTTTTTTTTTTTTTTTTTTCCTTGGGTAATCTCACCGGCAAAATTTAGAATGGACATTTGTGAGACGTTTTTTTTTTTTTTTTTTTTTTTTCAAATCAATGAAACATTCATCAATGTTTTTAAACTTTATATTCTATTAACTCTATACTTTATTGCTTTTCTCACTAATTTGCCTTTATTTTTTGTCATAGAAATTTTTGTTGTTTTGATGATTACTGATGCCTAAGTGCTTATCAAGCAAAAATTAAGTTAACTATATTGTAAAAATACAATTATCTAAGATTGTATTAAATAATATCACCCCTTAACTGATGGTAAAACGACTCACCAAGTAGCTAATGTTTAGAGCTTTACAATTATTTATGTATTTAAATAAAAGTGTAAAAGTAATGCAACTAAATTTGCCAACCTTATAGCCTCTACTGTAGTTATGAAGCCACTACTGCAGTCCAAAATTCCAACCTTCTCTTTCAACTCTGGCCATATTTTTTCAAAGAAGTCTTAATTTTGCTCTCACAACATAATAATAACCTCCTTCATCACTATATTATAAATTGAAGTGAACATCCGTGGCATTTATTCTTAAAGTCATCTCATTTGCAAGATTTGGAATGCTACAGAAGCACTAACGGTATCACTATTAAAATTTGATGTATTAGCAGTGCCTTTGTGACAAACACTGGGCTCATGTCACACCTTTCTCTCTCTTGTCAATTTTTTGTTTAGATGAACTACTTCTTGATTTCAGATACATAATTTTAATGAATACTGACTTTCTTAGATCATACATCCTCATCCGTTATCCTTTAAATTAAGCAAGTCATCCTTTTAAATGACTTACCTAATTGCTTTAGCAATCATAACAGAGGTTTTTTCCTTCTGAAATAAATTTGCCGCTCTGAAGGTTTTAGATATTTGACACCATTGGAATGGTGGATGCTGGCCCTTGATATTCCAGTCTCTGTTGCATGTTATTGAAATTCCAGCTAGCTTATCTTTTAAGACTTGTTGAAAAGAAAAATTAACTATAATTAACATATTTGGTATAGGATAAAATTTTTGCATTGACCTCAATGGTTGATGCAATGAACATTACCCCTAAGCTTCTCTGTAATAGATCTGAGTGCTAGAGTTATACTTGAGACTTTTGTTATCGAACGATTGAAACTTTAATGGAAACTGATAGATTGTGCAACAGAACGATCAAAGATTGTGCTGTTCTTGCCTTAGATACATTTATTAACCTGAGAGGATTTTCTTTAGAAAAAGAAAAGAAGATATAAGATAAGATATAAAAGAAGAAGAAGAAGAAGCTGGTCAGGATGACCTCAACCTCTAAAGGAAGCACTGAGCAAACTAAACACCAGAAGAGCAACAGGATTTGCTCCATCAAAAGCTACAGAAGAACATGCAGTTACTTGGTTGCATCACCAGTTACTTTGAACCCAATTGATCTGGAAATTGCCAGTCTGTGCTACGAGGAGAAAGTATGAGAAGAATTCTTGCCAAAGCTCTCCTCACATAAGAAATATGAAAGAAATAATACAACTAGTTGGACATACAAGGAAGTACGAGTCTCCCTCTCTCTCGAATATATACAAATTATTTCCATTCAATGTTGGTTTTATTTAGAGAAGGCGGATTGGAAGAAAAGATGGTGGGGTGTTACACACCATAGATATACGAGAGATTCCTGAGAACAATTACTTCCGACTCTAGAAATGAAATATACTCGGCGGTCATCCGAAGCACTGCCCCACGCTATCATCCTGGCATCCAGGAACAATCTTCTTGAGCTTTCTCAGTTTCCTTTGTACCAAATATTGATTGGGTCTCTTCTCCATTGATGGCACCACTTCTCTCCTTTTTCTCTTCCTCGAGAATCCTCCTCTCAACTTCTGTGCCCTCGCCATGCAAGAGAGAATGGTTAGAGATAGGGGAGAGGAGAAACCGAGGGTACAAATAGGCACCTGCTCTGGTGTTTTAACTTCGCGTTACGGGTAAAACTTCGTTTTACCATGTGACAGCCAGTCAATTCAAGCAATGGTAACAAAGGAGAGGGTGTTTTTTGAGCTCTCCAGCAACATCAGGGGACGTGTGACATTTGGAAGAGGTGGGTTTCGCTCTCTCCCACGCTGGCCATACTACCATGGGCATAGCTTCAATTTAATTTACTTTTCTATAATATTCTTGATGGCGCATGGATGAGGCCATAAATAAAGAAAAATTTAAAAGTATAAAAAAATATTATAAGGGCTGAAGGCATTAAATCTAACTTTTTAATAGATGGGATTAAAATTTAATTTTTTAAAAAATTATAAAACAAAAAGGCTAGCTGAACCCTATGTATACATTATAAAGAGAGAGAGAACGAATATGACTTGTCATAATTGAGTCGGCCATCCACTCAGATTTAGTTAGGTTTATATTAAATCATCCCAATTCATGCAAGCTGTTTGTTGTGATTTGCTATTATTAAAATATCTAGTTACTAAAAATCATGTGATTGGAGAATATGTAATCCATGCATTAAGTGATTCAAAATTGATTAATTGAAAATTGAAATAACATGAAATGATTTTTTTGACCATTTGATGCATAAACGAAAAGTTTATAAATTATATGATTCCTTTTATGTTCAATCATTTCAAAGGTCATAGGTTACATGTAACGGATTGAATCATCGATATGAGACTTATATCATCCAAACCTAGAATTTGACTTGATTTGAGTGAATGCACCTGTGCATAATCAAGTCAATTCCTCTCCTTTTCTCTATAAATAGGTATGTTTGTATATATGTGAAATAGAAGTTTAGCTCGGCCATTATTAAAATTTTATTAAATGCAAAACATATATTAATAATGCTAATATTGTTAGGCTCGGCTATCATTAAAATGCTTTTTTTTTTGTAATATACAAAAAAGGGGGGACTATTAAAATATTCTAGTTATTATAATTTTTTAAATTAATGATGTTTGTATTAATGATGGATATTTTTGCATGGGGAGTCATCTTATGTAGATTCCTATTTTCATTACATGCATGCTGATATTAATAATAAGAGTTTCCATATAGCCATAATTAAAGTTAATTACTTTACGTGCAACAAAAAATGACTAATAAAATTTTTATTTTTATAATTTATTATATTTATTTATTTATGAAGATCTTGAGCCCTCTTATCCTCCGCCTTCTCCTGCTATATCTTAAATTCCCATTAGCTTTATATGGAACGCTACAAGACCTTTCATCGAACACTCTTTTTCAGTATTGTCGTCGAATTCTATGTAGGGCTAGAAGTGGGTTGGGCGTCTAGCCACACCCTAGCTCTAAGGCTAGCCCAACAATCTTTTTTGGGCTTCAAGTCGGATTGAGATTCAAAAGTTTTTTAGAAATTAGGCTTAAGCTTGACCCAGGCCTAGACTCATTTGAGTTAAAAATTGGGTTAATAAAGTTAATTTTCAGTTTTTAAGTGTTGGCACAAAAGCTATTCCCACACAGTGACAAAAAATTCAGTATAAATTTTAAAAGAGTCGTTACATTTTAAGGTTTTAGTATAATATAGATTAAATATAAATTTTAAAAGAGTCGTTACCTTTTTTCTTTTTTCTTTTTTTGCTTCGATGTTTAAAATGTTTAATAGGGTTTGTTAAAGACCAAAGGATGAGATTCATATAATCAATTAATCATCGAGCTTCCAGCAAATCCAACAGGATTTGTCGTTCTTGAGTTGCCTTATGCTTTGATGATCTTAGGATTGACTAGAAATTGTCATTAAAGGAAATGTATGTTCTTACAAAAGAAAATAAGGCTATTTATTTATTATATTTCTCTTTTTATGTATAGGAAAAAATAATAGGATAAAATATAGGTAAAAGTCTAGTTTTGGCATCAAATTTTCACTTGAAATTCATTTTGATTTTCAAACTTTAAATTGTTATATTTTAAGAATGTTACATTATTGACATCTCATTATATAGGTTAATTAAAATTGATGAAATAGCTGATGTATCACCATATGAATAGTTCATGAGTTCACGTCAGGATGATACTTTAGCTATTTCATTAATTTTAACTAATTTCATGTAATGAAACATTAAAAATGTAACATTTTTTTTAAAATATAAGGGATTAATCTGTAATAATTGAAAGTTTGAGGACCTAATAATAAATTTTGAATGAATATTTGAGGACTAAATGTATATTTTAGCCTAAAATATATTAAAAAAGTGGTAGGAATAGACAAGGCATCAATGGTAAAAGAATAAAAATAAAATAAAAGGAGAATGAGAAAAACAGGTAAACAATCTAGTTTTGTGAAATGGTGTTGGTGTTAAAAATTTTCCACTGGAGACGCTCTTAAGTCAGGTTGGATTTAGATTTTACTAAACATAGACTCATATCCATTGAGATTTTTGTTCCATACCTACACCTTTATGTTGAATCCATATTTCAATAATAAACCGTGTATCAGATTTAAACCGAGCGGAGGTTATAAACATTCTCATTAGATATAGAATATTATATTTTGCAGAGTTAATCAAGTTAAATAATCCAAGTTTTTCAAAACTTATTAATGGACATCTAATACATGCTTCAAAAATTAAATCATGGGCAAGCATGTGGTTTAGCATACAATAATGACATACTAAAAAGGTGAAAAGATATGATTTACTTAAATATAAATATCCAAACATGTTCATTATTTTTTTATTTTTCAATCAAAGGATATGTAAATGGAATGCATGTGTGTATATATTTATTTAATGAATTGAATAGTTTGTGGGTTCAGAACGGATTGCATATAAAAACATCAAATATTAATCCAACCTCGAAGCTTATCCAACTCATTCATCAGGCTTGGATCAAGGTCGAGCGGCCTGTGATTTCACAGCACTGCATTGTTTACGGCATCGCGGCATGAAAACTGGATTCACGTCTCTTAGACTGCTCTTTTTTATATATTTCTTTTTTTTTGCAATATTTGTAGAATATAAATATTTATGACTGTCAGGAGGGAAATATTTGAATAAAATATTTTGGGCCAGGGGGATTGAAGTGCCAGCCTTACTTCTCGCTGTACTCAACAACATACGGACCATTGATGGGAGATGCAACACACCTATTTCCTTCATTCTTTCTTTTTTTTCTTTTTTTTTTTATTATTAATTTTAGTGCCTTGCTAATTGTAACCTCAAGCCTATCTATTGGTTAATTAAATTTCGTTGATGTTGTAAGGATGACTTTACGCTATAGTAAACTGTTTGGATATTATTTGTAACGCATCTTAAGTCCACATACTAGTCTAATTAATCTGTTAGTAGGTCAAAATCACATGGTCCTAAAGCCTCAAATGAAAGCTAATTGATAGTAGGTAAATTTGAATTATAAACACTTGAAACTTTTCTTTCTTATCTAATGTGAGAATATTTTTTAAGATATTACAATTAGATTTGCATAAATTTCAAAGCAAAAAAATCATTCATTAATCATCGCTATCTATTCTTAAAAAATAAGCATTTATTTATTTTAAAAGAGATGCATTTATAAAATTATCATGTACTATACTGCTATATTATATCCCTAGAATATTATATCGTATTTAAAAAAAAGAAAAGAAAAGAAAAGAAGTAATTAAAGGTGGTTAGCGAATGGCTTTACGGATCTAATGATGCCTTTTGGCTACATAAGAGTGTCGTCAAATCTCTCTCTCTCTCTCTCTCTCTCTATATATATATATATATATATATATATTTGTTTTGCAGTTTTTTTTTTATTTTTTATTTTTGGCTGCAAATGGGTTAGGGTCTGGACTGTAGCTCAGATACGGGATCAAAAATCCCAACCCGTCTATGTCCAGATCGGTATTGAGTTGGCTCAGTGGTGGGATCATTGAAACATGTAGAATTTAGAAACTTTCTCGGGTTCTGAACTCTTATGCATGGCTAAATCCTCCAATAGAGTAGAAAGTGACTGGTTTCAAATTTTCAATATAAGAAGCCAGTACCATTCCAGACTCGAGACAAAGTAATTTTAATAACTTTCCAGACGATGGTTCGTTAAATTGTTCTTTCTGCTGGCCATGTGGCCAACCAGGTTCACTCACAGCTTTATGTCCCAGTGCACCTCACATGCATGTGGGACCGTACAAGTTGCAAGTGGGACCGTTCAAGCGACCAGCCCAGC
Source organism: Metroxylon sagu (assembly GCA_017589505.3). Classification (NCBI taxonomy): domain Eukaryota; kingdom Viridiplantae; phylum Streptophyta; class Magnoliopsida; order Arecales; family Arecaceae; genus Metroxylon; species Metroxylon sagu. The sequence goes on from JACVBY030000664.1 coordinate 1,213,447, forward strand.
TTTCAGAACAATGAATGAAGAAGGGTTCAAGGTTAGCAGGCGTGAATCTGAGACATCCCTTAACCTGCGGAAGACTGTCTGTAGACCATGTGACAAGTCTATCTCATTCGAATAATCAAAACCTCTAAAAATAGGTGTTCTTTTTTTTTTATTTATTTATTTTATTTATGGAATGGCTGAAGGGATGTCCACCTTGACGTTGCCTTCACAAGTCAAAGGATATCTCAGCAGCAACAAGAGGTTAAAAACAATGAAAAATATGTAAGTCTCATGTATATCTTGTATCTTTGCAATGTGACCGTGGCATTGGCAATCTTAGAATGACACTTGAGATGAATTCAATTATAGATGACTCATCTTCTTCATATTTTCTTTTTGTATTTTTTTTTTTTTTTTTCTTTTGCCGATAAGAATCCAGAGATCAAGATGCAAGAAATAGTGTCATTATGTTGAGCTACGTGCGTGTGGGGGTTGTGAAGAGAGAGCCGAAGGACATGATAAAAGAGATGGAGATGGCGATGGCTTAGAAGCGGTAGATTCGGCGTGTCTGGTGGTAGGGTTGCCAAAGACAAGCTGCACGTGAAAGTCCCAATCTCTCCTGCCGTGGATTAAATTCCATGCACGTACACGTTTGACCTGAAGAGAGAGAGAGAGAGAGAGTCTTCTCTTCCATGACAGCAAGTGGAGACAGAACGAGAGAGAGAGAGGTCTTCTTTTCCATGACAGCAAGTGGAGACAGAACGAGAGAGAGAGAGAGAGAGAGAGAAAGAGAGAGAGAGAGAGTCTTCTCTCCCATGACAGCAAGTGGAGACAGAACGAGAGAGAGAGAGGTCTTCTTTTCCATGACAGCAAGTGGAGACAGAACGAGAGAGAGAGAGAGAGAGAGAGAGGTCTTCTCTTCCATGACAGCAAGTGGAGACAGAACGAGAGAGAGAGAGAGGTCTTCTCTTCTATAGCAGCGAGTGGACCAGGCAATATGCATCATCCTGGAAGCTTTCATTATATTACAATGTCACTATAACTGTGTCAATATTTTAATTATATCATATTATATTTACACACTAGTAATAGAAATTATTATATAACAATAATAAAATAGTTCATTCTTGATCTGCATAAAATAATTTTTTAAGTTTAATATCTACATCAACTAGAAGTAGCATTTTTTTTTAAAAAAAAAATTGTAAACAGTTTGAGTACAAAAATATTATGAATTTTTTTTTTGACATATCATACCTCATATTTAGGTATCAAACTGCACGGAGGTCCTCCTTCATGTGTAGGCTCCTCCCTAGAGGACCATTAAGAGAAGTCCTTTGGATATCTATAAAATTTTTCTTTACACACACACACACACACACACACATATTCCAGCAAAGATAACCTCATGAGTGTTTATTAGGAACTTTCTTTCATATCTGCTTGAAGCTCTTCTAGTTAAAAAAAAGCTTTCTCTGTCTTTCATTCCACACATGCCAACATAATGCCATCCTTCATTGATCCCAAGGTCTTCTAAGCACAAATAGGATCTCCTTCAAGTGATCACATTTCCTGAATGTTCTTGGGTTAACCTCTCACTCTAATTGAAGAAAGGAGAAGATTTCAAATAAGAATGGTGTCCTTTGATTTACTGTTTCTTCACTGGGTCAGATATGAATGGAGAAGAATTAATTTCCAAATCATGGACATCCATGCATTGTGTGATTTGATAGGAGCAGCCTGACCCATGCTATTATATAGGCTCATCATGTAAGAGCCTTAAAATATGACCACATTATGATAACATGGACATTGACCTCTCCAAAGTAACATTTGATTGCTTGTAAAAATTTCCTTGATCATCATCTAGAAGAAATGATTTCAAGTACCTTTTCCAGGGCCTTATCTTGGATTATCTTATTCCTCTGCTCCATTATGAGATGTGTCTTCTTATACCTGAATCGCAGGGCCAATAGATTCAATGGCAGGTAATAGAATCCGTCATCGGAATAAGCCTTCGGTAAGCGTTGTCTATTCCCAAATGTGCAACCAAATGGTCGATGGTGATAACTCTTGCCTTTTTCTCTCTATTAGTTAAAAATGAGGAGAGTTTGATGACAAAATGGAGAAGGTTTAGCTGTCCGTAGGCTGGGGTTGTTCGCCCTCATATCGGCCGAGCACAGGCTGGCCAAGAGGCCCACGTTATCCCCAGCACGCGATTGTGCACGCACGGCGCAAACCACTTCACGCCACGCACGCCCAAAGACAAAACCTTCGGCAAGCTCGCGGCGTCTCCAACCTTCCGAGGTATATGGATCGATGCACAGCAAAGAAACGCTGCTGTCTGGACTCAACGGTCAAGTGGGCATCCTTGTTTCTTGGGTCAGGTGTTCGGAATCAACCAACCAGGTCTAGTCCAACTGGAACCCCCTCTTCTTGATGGCTTTAGGCCCAATTTGCACGGCTCGAGCTCATCAACGCTAATCCGATTTGTACAGTAGCAATCCAAACCATCTGATACCGATCTTATGTTAATCAGTACTGAACGGTTAAAAGTAAAAAAAAAAAAATAACATTTTAATTTAATAGAGGATGTGTATTATATTGTATCAAACCGATAATGTTTTAATATGAGGCTTGATACTGATTTTCTGAACCACGATCCAAAGCATACAAAATGGTGAACTACAACACTCATTCTTTAGTTGTCTTCTTGTTTCCTTTCTCGCATGATTGAGTAGAGTTATAATAGTGGCCAATGCCAATGAAAGATGGGCCTGTGCCATGGACATTGATGGTTGATGTAGTGGCCAGTTGAATACTTGGCCATAGTCCCATCTGATAAAAATCAGTTCAAAATAATCCAGGACCACCCCTTTAAACTCGGACTTGATGTAGATCGGACCAAAAAGGAGGCTGGCTTGACCCAATCCATCAAACAATTGGTCCTCTTGGTCCAAATATTAAAGCCACTCGTCGTCTAGTTCAACTATCAAGGTCAAGCAAGATGTAAACTGATCCAACGCACTTGCAGCTCAATTATATTCTTGAAGAGTGCATACCGTCTGTACTTTTAGATCTAAAAACATTTATTTGCAGTTTGAGAGTTGAAGCCTTATTTTTGGACCCAAATTTAGAACATCTAAATAACATCCTTTCTCATCAACCTGTATACTAACATCACAAAGCCTTGTACCCCGAATAACATGAATCATGTATAGTGTCATAGTCTCTCTCATAGCAAGGCATCACACTCTTTTTAGGATGAAAAATGAATGCAATATGATCCTATCTTTCGTGAGAAGGTTTCAATAATGCTACCTTTTGCCAAATGATGACTTCCTTTCCATGCCAATGTAACAGAGATAACACCGTTGATTGCATAGCGGACCAAAATGATGACCGCTATAGCCGTCATTATGAGCTATTATAATCCAATATGATGGGCGTCAGTAGAAAAATAGCACCAGTTTTTGCTCAATCCCCTAATTCCAAAATATTGTAAAAACTATAACAATATTATTGACATCTAAAATTAATCTTCGATGAATATTCGCTCCAACAGTAGATCGTTTTTTCAACCACCTTTTCAGCCAATCTACACATAAACCTAAGAGAGAAAAAAAAAAAAAAATAATAATTTTTAACATCAACAGATTGACACCATCTGTGAGAAGCAATAAGCAGAAGCATTCAATCATACCGCCCAAAAAAAGATGTTAAAAAGTAAGTAATGCTTAAACAGGTACGAGCTATACTCAAGTCAGCCAAGAGTGGTCATGGAGTGTGTTTGATGCAAGGAGTAGACCTGCCTAAGAGACTAAAGAGTTGGTTAATGATTTGAAATCGGCTAACTTAAAAGAGTTATGTCTAATGATTTAAAATTGACTAATCTGAAAAGTCATGATCAACTTAAGGAGTTCACAGTAATTTGATTAATTACATCATGCTGCCTTCCAATCCGCTATATATCACAATGAGTCAAGTCATTTAAATCAGACCATATTAGATATTGTAGACATTCTGAATGTAAAAACTATAATGAGCACTACTTAATTTATAGCGTTAATATTCATTAAACAAAGAAGGCGTTCTAAATCATCATAACAACTCCTGTAATGTGACACCAGTCGTTATTCTAAATCTTAACTCTATCTCATGCATGAATAGCTAAACCCATGTCAAATGATCGCATGCCTGAGCTGTGAATTGTTCGCTTGGGCCTGACACCATCTGAAAGCAGCAAGGTTGATTTAGAACGGCAACGTGTCCTCTCCATGTGAGGGTGTCTCCTTCGGGTCTCTGATGTGGGGGTCAAGAGCATTTGTTCCACCCATTGATTGATTGCAAGGTCCCTTGTTCCTGTAAACTTCAACAAGCCATGATGCTTATCAGTGCAGACAGCACTTAAAATCTAGCATGCATAATGATTAAGAGGCATCCATCATCATCATCGCATCCTCTTTAACGGACACCAACTTAAAAGGCAATATATATATATATATATATATATATTTAAAGCAATTCACACTGATCTCCATCACTCAAAGGAGGCCGCGATGGCAACCTTTTGCATGAGTTATATAAAAACCCTTCTGAAACCAAACTGATCTCCATCACTCAAAGGTTTGTTCAGCGGGCTCTCATCATTCCACCCTTTATTATATGGATGGCTTTATGCTTTAGATGAGGCGAGTGGATCGGATGGTCAATATAGAATGGAGAGCAGTCTTGACGAGAAAGAGCCACACTGATCCAGGTTATTTCAATCAGATGCCTATGAACATGGACAACAAATTATTATTATTATTTGTCTGGTATTACTATGATATTTTTACAATATTTGCAGCAAAATGCAACCCACAAGGCTAACATTTTTGGACCATGAAAGCATGCCAAGCCCGCAGCCTTAAATTAGCCTTTCGCTGATTCAATTGGGAAATTTTGAAAATATGATTATAAATTAAAGTAAGAGCTGTTGACTAATATAATAATGGAACTTGAGCGTGGGAAATAATTGGATGATATCATATATATGAGGTTTCCTTTTTAATTTTGTTTGAATATTTCTGCAAAACCTTGAGAATTATGGGGGGAACTCAATCTACTGATTAATGAAAACAAATTTGTGGGAATGAATCTTGTAGGATTCCATCATCACATCCCATTGAAAAACACTTCCAAATTTTGCTCAATTTTCTTCTTTTTTTTTCAGAGAAAAAAAAAGAAAAGAAAATTCACAAACCACCATATGACATGACAATGCCAATCCAGACTTCAACATCTGACTTTTCAATCAACAACCTTTAGAGCAATGTTTAACACAATAATACTGATGATGTTGGAGATCATATCATTGCTGATAAGAGATTGTACCTCACATCATCCCATACGATGAGTTACTCCATAAATGATAAGGTTGCTTGAAGCCAATCAAAGTGAAATTTCCCATACCAGCTCGCAATAAATATTTTTAGGAGGAACAAAAGGTAGGGAAATTAGGAGCCATGAAGCTATCATTAAAGGTTTGATCCAACGTAGGCCGGCCGGGACCTAGCATTCATAAGACCTTAGAAATCCTGCAACCAAAAGCAATATCAGTTTCATCAGCATCTCACTTTAAAGAAGTGTTGGCTTCAATGATACAAGATGCTTCTCCTTTTCCCCCTAGAGGCCCTATTGCACGCTTGGTCATGATGCAAGAAACTTCCGCAGCATCACACAAACTTTTACTTTCGTTGCTCTTTTTACTTTTATGCAACTTTTTTTAAGGTTAGTGGTTCCCGATGAGCCTATCCAGCAAGCCAACAGAGCCTTCCAATAAATATCCTGCACTGATAGTAACATGGTTGGCATGCGTTGTGCCTTTGTTTATTCTCGACGTTCTCACCTATCAAAACATAGTGCTTTATGTCGTGCTTTCTCTAGGCCATGAGGTCCCCATTGATTGCATCCCTCTTCATCCATACTCGAGCATGGGTGGTGGTAATCATCCCTCCTACCTGTCATCTCATCAAAGAAAACAATTACTTATATCAAATGCATTCCCTACTGTTTAAGGGTATTAATTAACTACACCCTTTTTTGGGTGCAACTGATCTGTTGATGTGGTTGGTGGGCTGATCAAGTGGAGAATTTGATTCCACTAAAGATGCAGAAAAGTAGTCTTAACAACACAGAATCATCAGTCCCATGTAGACCCTCTTTATCCAGGTATATATTGCCAAACAGGATTCCCAGCACTGCCATTTGTGCCATCTCTCACACAACACATTGATTTCTCCATCAGCATGGACTCAGACATGAACCAAATGGCCCCCGAGGCAACCGCAGAATCGATGGACCTCCTTTCGCGTGCATGGTGTAGCTCTGCCATACAAGTTTTCCAACCAACATTGCAAGATATTTCGATGAATTTCACGAAGAAACCAGTGGTAGTGCTTGAGCATGATAAGACGGCTCCCTTGTCGGTAAGTATATGATGTCCCTTCTTTTAATCTTACCTATCAAACAAGAGAAAGAAAGGTTACTCAAATTGTTCCAGCATAGAAGCATATTACAGCACTTTGTCAACAGTTGCAGAATAGTGATAAGAGCTTAAAAGCAGATGCTGGTGATCTCAAGTCAGTGTCACCATTGAAGTTTGATGATCTGAAGGTAATGGAATCTCTCTACAGTATAACAGTAATATAGGTGAATTCAATCACCAAGTTTACTTCATACTAATTAGTCATTTTTTCCCCTTAGTCATGGATATGGCTGCAGAAGGCAATCCATCCAGAACTGGACTATGATTTGTGCCTGAGAAAGAAATGGGTATGAAATGGCATCCTTAACTACTTGATTACCTTTTAACATATCATTACTCATCATGTTATATTCAGCTGTGAATATTAGTACACCTTCTTTGCAACCTCTTTGTTATTAATTTTAGACAACCAAAGTGGCATCTGGGAGAGTGCCCATCAATCAGAAATTCAGAACATCAACATCAGTTGCAAAAATCAAAGAATTGATGGAAGGAATTTACTGTCCATGGTTCTGAGCACTTAGTTAGAAAACTTGAACACTTAAACAATTTAAATGGTGCACCTCTAACTTGAGATATGATAACAGTGTGTGGAGAATGAATAGGAAACGTATACCATCATATCTATAACTTAATGGGAGACAACAGGTAAATCATGTGGCTGAAACCATATTTCCATGTGTTTTTTGAAATATGTATCCTATTTCACACATATTAAACATTCTCAGTTGCAGTTTCTTGATATCCCTATGCACATGCGGCTGGTCCTCATGGCAGTCACCTATCATTAGTATGTTTTATAAAGAACAGTATGGACAGTTTTGCCTTCTGACAAAATTTAATGTCCTAGGAACAGATGACAGCAAGTCTTGCCAATCAATTTTGTGTTGGCTCCATCAATCCTACTTGCCTATTTCACCATTACTTCCAATCCAAATAAAGGTATCAAGGATAGAATTTTCCAAATCATATCAACTATCTTCATTTGGATCATCTTATGTCCCCTCCTCTTTCAATACCTCAACGTATTTCTGAGACCCCCCTTATGAACCATCTCCCTGGTCTATATCATACATCTTTGGGGTTTTACCACACATCTATATCATCATTGCAATGTCTTTGTTTCACTTGTCTTATGGCCCATCTTGATTCATATGATAAGCATGCCTAATAGTAACTATCATATAAGCATCCCTTTAAAGTTCAGGTGACAAATGATGCTTCAATCAGACATTACCATCCCCCTGTGCAAGCACACTTGCCCCTCCTTACATCCTAAAGAAATAAAGATATTCAACAGTTCAAGAGATTTTAGGTGAACTTGAATCTAATGCATAACAACTCTTCCCCTATCTCTTTTTTTTGATGGGAAACTCTTCCCATATCTCAGCCAAAGTGACACTGAATGTGATGTCTCTAGACTGACTTCTGCCATTGTGTTTGCACATTTTCTACCCTCATCGACCAATATATATAGCTTGTAGATTACAAAAACCAAGGGCCCATCATGGATTAGCAGTTAGTGAAATAAAACATGTGTCACAAGTGCAAGGTTCAAAGCTAACCCATTTCTTATACATCTTTTACCGGTCTCAACATAGTTCTACCATTTTCTCCAGTTCACCCATAACTTCATGGTATATTTCATGCAGTTTGGTTCCATAGTTATTCTTTGCAGCCTTTTTATGGGGTAATAATTCATCATGGTTTTAAGCTGACCTTTTGTGCTTGTAAATTAGCACCACTGTACTTTCCCTCATTCACCTTTTGTTCCCAGACTTTGGGATCTCAGTAATATTTTTGTTCAGAAAAATGAATTCACTTCATGATTCATTTCTTTTCCAAGTGGCAGCTCTCCTGTCTTTTCATACTCTTTCACAAGTTCTCTATCACTCATTCTTCAGGCATCCAATGTGATAGATCACAGCTCAACCTCATTTTCACTAGCTCATTTTGATCATTTTCACCTACTTCCCATATGAACATGTTTAGACAAAGGATTTTGCAGCCTTTTCTTATGTCAAGTAGAAGAACAAGAGGACCATTAATCCCTTCTAAAAGTATTCCTTTCAATTCTCCTATCCTTCCCTAGTATTCTCTTCCTTTGTATTTGTATGCCAATTGTATAGTACTAGGAATGGGATACACAATGAATTCTAGACATCCCGCAAATAAAACAATAACAGCATAAACAAAAAGTTTTGCAAAATTTTTCAATCATACATAATTGTATCGATCAACAATAATTTGTTGCTTCTTGCATCATCACATGCCATATATATTGGGTCATATCAGCTTCTTCAGCACTCTTTCAAATGTTTTCTCTCGCTCAAAATTCCTTAAGTCAACAAGCTTAGAGCACAGCTTTTACCATTGATTTCCTCTTAAATCTCTGCAGTCCACCGTAGAGTTTTCTCTAGGTTAAATCTTTTGCCTTCCCTTCAAAACAGCCATTGCTTGTGATTATCTATTGCCACATTTCATCCACACAATTTCAAGTTAATAACCACACTTTTATGTCAAATGTTTCAAATAACGATAATGCTGGAGCTTAAATAAACTGCACCATCAAAGAGTAATTGCATCAACTGACAAGTTCATAAAATAGTGCAACCAAATTTTTGACTGGCCCCACATACATAGATATTTGTGTGTCAACCCTGATAAATTAATCAGTATAAGGGCATGATAGATCCAAAACAAGCACATTTGAACACAAGTCTGATGTACAAAATATGAGACGTGCAACAAATCAACCTTTCTGACTGATATATACTTTGCAGTTCTCTCAGAAGATTACACCTTGGAATGGGATCTCTATAAAGAAATGGATAAAGGAAATGAAGCAGAAGCGGAAGGAGGATGAGCGGTTGCAGAGAGCAGAAGTGCATGCAGCCATATCAGTTGCAGGTGTTGCGGCTGCACTCGCAGCCATTGCTGCAGAGAATGCAGAACCAAACCAATCAAATCCATTGAAAGATACTGCAGTGGCCTCTGCAGCTGCTTTAGTTGCAGCACAATGTGCCCAAGTTGCAGAAGCTGTAGGTGCAAAGCGCGAACAGCTCACTTCTGCTATTAATGCAGCCATGACTGCAACAGATGCAAGCAACATCATTACTCTCACAGCTGCTGCAGCAACATGTATTACTCTTTCCTTTAGCTACCCCTATCTTTGGCATTAATGAGTGACAAGTTCGATTCTACACTCATCTAATAAGAAACTTTGGCAAATGTGTTATGTCATGATTTTTCACATTATATCTCTGATATGTTGCTGCTAATTCATTTGATCTATCAATTTTTTGTGCCAAAACAAAAACGCATAAATCTTATTAGTTGTTTGAACTTTTTAAACAAATAACCTTGTTTTCCTACATTTGCAGCACTGAGAGGTGCAGCCACACTAAGAGGAAGGCCAGGTCAAAGGGAAAGGATAAAGGGGAGTACACCAATGCTTTTGTATGATGAGTTTGACTTTAACTTCGGACGGTGTAGGGCATCAGTGGCAAAGGGTGATTTGATCTTTGTGGCAACACCAGATGGTAAATAATATGATAAACTTGTGTTTTGCTCTAGCATTCTCGGCAACAGTAGTAATTAGAACTACTGCCCACTTAGGAAATTGTCATGTTGTAGCCCGTTGAAAAACTTATGTTGTGCTGTGAACCATCAACTAGAAAACCTAATTAAGGATAAGCTAATCCAGGCCTTAGAGCAAAATGCTATTGGTGCAGTCAGAGTTGAAACAACCAAACTTTCTCCTGGGTAGCTCAAGCTTGCTTATCTGGAGCTGGCTCTACAGGTCCTACATTGCCATGAATTTCTATAGGAGACCTAAATCTTCCAAAATGACCCATGTTCTCTGAAATTTGGTTTTGCTACTTCCATCCAACTCTTTTCTTCTGTTTCTCCACATCCATTTAAAATGAGATTTCACAGTTACTGTGAGTTAGTGACCATTTCTAGCCTATATTGCAAATATTTAAACCATCTCAAACAATTATCCCTCACTTTATTTTCTATCAGCAATATTTTAAGCGACCTATCTCTATTGTACTCCTTTCGATCTTCATCCACTTTAGCCTGCCAGTACAGTCACTCAACTATCTTCATTGAGACCACTTTGATTTCATAAGCACATGCTCTCTATTTCCCATTACTCTAGTTTAGATAGCAGACTTGGATCATATATATTTATCCTCTTTAAGTCTCAATAATACTTGATGGTTTTAGCTGACGTCCATAGAGCAGATATTTATCCATAAATTTTCTTCTTTACTCATCCTTTTCTAAACTTTCTCCCTTGATGTCACTGGGCAGGTAGATGCAGACAAAGATCAGTCTCAGCTATCCTCAATAGAGATGCCAAAGTTATCTTAAAAGTCAAAAAGATCAATTTTCTGATGGCCTTTTCCAGTGCAAAGGAAAGTAAGTTAGATGCTTCCGCATTGTTTTTGTTCTTTCTTGTTCCTTCAGCAACATGCATCTACCAAATAATCTTCATCTACATTATGCAAACCACAGGTATCGTATATGACCTACATGTCAGCCCTCATGAAGAGCCCATCAACGAAGCAGAATCCTATTCGATCAGTATGACCACAAGCAGAGGAAAGATTGAGCTCAAAATCAAAGATTATGTGAAGTACAAGAAATGGATGATGACCATAAATCACATGTTAATGCTTTCCACAACTTTCAATGGACCTGAAGTACAACTCTGTAGGAACTAGCTCATGCTATTGTTTTCAACCTGCTCCAACCCAACCCTCAAACTTGTTACCAATCATTTTCATGATCAAAGACTGTGCTTGGACATAGTGAATAATGATTCTACCTCATGTCTAATCATGACATCCATTTTTTTTCCTTGGCAAAGATGACGACCAGAAAGGATCAAATACTTATGGTAACATGGTCTCCACGTCCTATCTATTTTTACACCATACAAATGTAGAACATCATGCATTTTATAAGAAACATCAAATAACCTTCAATGCATCAACTTGTAGATTACACAGTTCTGCTTCAACAAAGATTATCAGAAGACTAACAGCTTAAAGAATGAACCTAAGAATGATTTTTTTTTTTTAATTTTCAAATTTAGAAATGAATATAGAAGATCCTTGATTACTGCTAAGTAAGGTTGAAAAATGAGCAAGAGATATGTGGATCACACTTGATTTTTCAATACTTCTCCATGGAAGCAAGTTAAACATATATTCTGATACATTGATTAGAGTTTAGGTCTAACATACCATCCCAAACCAATCATACCATACTGATAAGGTACCAATATAGTACCAAGTTTTGATTCAATATAAACTAAACTAGTCCAAACCAACCCATACCACTTGGTACTGACCCAAACTACCTGCTACCAAGTAGATAAGAGTGAAAAAAAATAGTACCTTATCTTAGTATGGGGTACATACCATACCATACCGAACAAGTTATGTACCAATACGAATCTCAGTACCGGTTTTACGGACCTAACAAAGAGATATAAATGTATGGAGAAGATATGCTAATTTTTAAGCTTGAAGACTACCTTATCTAGCTGAATATTAACAACAATAAAAGATTGTGTCAAAAAGTAACATTTACTTACAAACCAGTTGAGACAATCAGCCAACGAAGATATTGCTTAAGCAATTCTAGAAATTTGGCTTGCAAAGCAGGCTCTTCATGATTTGCAATGAATGCAATCAATCTTATTATGTTATATTTTGTGCTGCTTCTCTCACTATTGCAACAAGAGCAAACAGTTCGATCGCACCTGGAAAATAATTATAAATGCTGACCACAAGTAATGTTAACACTCTTTTGTTCTTTTGAAAAATTAAAATCCAATTAAAAATATTCTAAATTTAATATTAGTTACATGCCACAAGCACCCCATGCACATTGACTTAAAACCAGATAACTCATTTGTCATCTGAAATTAGTTTCTTCTGAAATTATTAAAAAAGATAAAATTAGATCTTCTCTGAAGCACCTGGGCTGATTTTGGCGCTGACACTATTGTATGAAATAGTTCATGTCAACCTATAATGCTCTAGCACCTTCAAGACCATATATATCATACATGGTATATAAATCACTGACATCAAGCAGCTAATTGGTTGTCTGTGAATCATAATAAAAGCAGATTATTATAAAACCTGATTTTATGTAGAAGAAGTTTGATAAATAAAAAGGGAAATTTCATGTATTATAAAACTCATTTTTTGGGTTTTATGACCTGTCTGTTTTTCCACAACAGATTTTAAGAAAAGCAACCAAACAAGTAATTTCATAAAACCTATATACTTCAGATCTTTTATGAATTGGTTTTGGTAGAATGTGGCAGGAAAACATCCCTAAAGGTCACAGCTAGTCTACAGCTTTTCAACCAATATTATCATGGAAAAAATTCTTAAACCAAGTGTTTTCAGAATACAGATCTAACTAGCTGCAGGCAGCACATTTCGAAGCCATATGTATATAGAGGTAGTTTATGACTTTATGTTGCTTAGCGTCACCAACATGGTCCATCAAAATCATCAAACTTTGTTGAACAAGCCCCATTGAACATAGTGGTTGAACAAGATTCAAGAGAACACCAAGCTTTCGGGCATAAAATTCAAGGATTTTTTTTTTTTGCATTTAAATGTGTTAGCATGGAACAAGACAGATGATTTGGCATGGTTGTTTATTTGATTGTGAAGCATTATGTTAGTTTTTGGCCATGTGGTATGCCCATTGAACATCAGAAGATTCTCTCTCTCTCTCTCTCTCTCTCTCTCTCTCTCTGTGTGTGTGTGTGTTCATGTGTGTGTAAATAATCCAATAAAAAGAAAGTGATCTGCTGAAGGTATCACTCAGCCATGTAGTTTGATTGAGGACTTTTTTGGTTCCTATATTCACAATCCACCAATAATGCAAAGCATATGCTAGCAGATCTAAAAAACCTTATCCTCAATAGTTCCACTTCAGCATTCAACAATATTCCCATCTTGTTATTTACACTATTATCAACAGATAATGTGCCACTCATGAGCATTAGTATTAAGTTTATTGATGAAAAGTGTCCAGAATTACAGGACCAGCATGATTGGAAACTCAATTTCTATGATCAGTTTACAAACTTTACCTGTGGTGGTATTCTTGGAGATCACATTTCCAACACCATTAGAAATTAATTTACAGACCTTGCCCGTAGTGGCATGTGCAGAAGGGAAAATCAAGTCCACCATTAATTTTTATGTGATTTAGGCTCCTATCCTAAAAGATAAATCAAAATGATTAAGGAATCACCAACATCTGCATGAAAAGGACATGCTTAATTAATTCATTGCAGGTACATCTACCATCATCTAGAAATCTTCATCTTCATGTAATTGTTTCCCTAATAACAGGTAAAGGTTTTCCTTCTCCCAATCTGCTTATGAGCTTGCAACAAATAACGAAATTATAACCAATCTCATCATTTTTTTTTTCTTTTTGTGAGAGAAAGCAACCTCATCATATTAGAATAACAAAGTTTGGCAATGCTGCCCTGCAATCATTCAAGCCCCCAACATCAAAAGAGGGGGAAAGTATAATCAAACTTGTATATTTTCTTTAAAATCACCATGCATGTACTCAAACATCTATACTTCATTCTTGTGGACAGATACTACTTATCAACTGAATCATTCATACAAAAATAAATCAGGCAGATTACAGCATACATTCATTGTTTTAAGGTATTTATAGAAGTACAGTGGTCTTTTTAAAGAATCAAAGACAATTATGCAATCAGCTGATAACATAGATTAAAGAGAGTACAAATGGATCATTCAGATATTAAGCACAGTAAGATAATGCTTAAAAACCAGAGCCACAAACCATATCAGACTAAAAAGCATGCACCACATGAAGCATTCTGTTCCTTCTTGTGGCGATTATTTCAATGATGAAGATAAAACAAGGGCTGGTCTTTTTATTTAATCTAGTGAAGGATGATATGGTAAGTTATGAAGCATGGCAAGCCACATTGTAAGTTATGAAGGATGATATAGTAAGTTATGAAGCATGGCAAGCTACATTGTGTCAAAAAGAAATAAAGAGCAGATTATCGAAAATAAGTTATAAACGTTCAGAGCCAAGGCATCTGTATAGGTGCATATTTCGAGGAACAACTGATAAGCATGTTTTATTTCAAGTCATTTGGGTCCAAAACGAATTAGAACAAGCTTGGAAGCTAAGAGTAAGCTTACTGAGGTGTGCCAACTTAATCCGAAATCATCATCAAAGATTAGTACTTTCTGGGTTAGTGTAGCATTTACTTCCCAAAAGCCCATGTTTTCACATTTATTTATGATTCTTGAGATGATTTTAAGAAATTCTGAGATGATTTATCGAATTCTACAGTCTCCTCTTCTCCTTTTCGTTTATTGCCATGTGATTTGAGGTTCTCTCAGCGCCCACCCTCTCCATGTTCACTTTTTCTTGTTTGTTTCCTTCATGCCTGACTCTCGTCTGCATCCTTGCCTCAATCTCTTATCCAGAAGATTTATAAACAAAAATCAATAAAAATTGTCCACCACTTCGCCAAGAGATAAATCCACTAGCTTCATCAGCTCTACCAATTCATGGTCAAGCAACAACAGTAACAAAATTAAAATTTCGAACTTTCCTAAAAGTTCATATGGCGTATACCTTCTTGAGCTCTCTCGTCTTTAAGGTTGGCCTGCAATTCTGTCATTTAAAAAAAAAAAAAAACAAATAGACGCAGTACAAATCGAACGAAGAACAGAAGAAGCCCAAAAATTCAAGAATCAGAGAAATTGGGGGAAAGGGGGGAATTTTCGATCGCAGCGTTGCTCACCCCGATGCGGTGGGTCAAACTTAACTCGTAGAAAGAATTCCGCGAACAACAGCGCCTCCTTCGCGATGGAATTCGCCATGGCGAGAGATCTCAAATCCTACGGTCACGGCTTCTCCCTCGCGGAGATCAGAGGGGTGGACCGCAAGCGAAGCCGCCGCTTCCAAGAAATGGAGAGGTCATGGTTCTCTTCTAGAGGAAAACCGCCTGAGTTTCGAAAGACTCTCAGGGCTCCGCCGAGGGATCGACGTCTGGAGGTGGCGGCGGAGTCCACCAAACGTGCGGCGGCGAAGAGGCGGAGAAAAGGGCGGCGCCACCTCCTGCATACTCTTCGATCTCCAAGGGAAGCGGTATGCTCACTCGCGGGTGGTTACCAGAAAGATGGGCGAATGCGGATTCAAAGAAATTAGATCAATCAGGACCGTCCATTGTTGCCGCACAATTTTTCACGCGCGGAAGCTTGCTGCTGCGATACATGTCTTGAGGTGCGAAAAGACTTATCTTCTCTCGGACAAAACTATGTTCTCTCTATCATGCACCACCATCAATTCGCTTACCGCACAAAAATAAAAGATCTGGGAATTTAGAAGGGTCTCACCGCAACAGCTTGGGAAATATCCCATCCGTAATTATAAATCTAACATGAAGAATATAACATGGTGGTGTCGAGATCCCACTAATTCTTCCCAATACCAATCAGTCCATGGAGAAATCAAACAGCTTCTTGAGTTGATGGTTGATGGAGAAGAAGTACAGTAAACTTGAAATTAAAAGCAAACTGCACTCTCTCAAGGTAAAAACAAAGAGTAAAACCTTGAGATTTTTATTTGCAAGAGAGATAGACTTGACTATATTAGCATTTATAGGAGTCTAATTATATTTTTTATCATTAAATCTATATAAATTTAAAAATAAAAAATTATTTTTTTAAAAAAAATATTTATGAGATGAAACAATATAATTCATGCATCTATTATAAAAACATATTACATGATAATATAGAAATATAATATAATAATAATAAAAATATAATATAGCTGCATAGAGGATCGCTATATACTTATAGCATATAAAAATATGATATATATATATATATTAATGAACTATTATATCATATTTTTATGATATTATATCACATTTTTATGCTACTATATCGTATCCCTTTACTATTATATAATATCATAAAAATATGATATAATAGTTTATTAATATATATATATATATATCTTTGTGCGATGATATCATATTTCTATACTGTTATATTACATTCCTTACAATCATATATTTCTGTACTATTATCTCATATTCTTATATCTTATACCTATATCACATCCCTAGACTACTATATTATTTTCTTATACTATTATATCATATCTCTGTACTATCATGTGATGTATTTTCATGATAGAGGCATGAGATGTATTGTCATGTTTTACAAATGCTTCTCTTTTTTTAAAAAAATTAAGAAATTAATGGTGATTAATGGTGAACTTTTTTACTTTAAGATTCATACAAATCTAATGATAAAAAGAGGTAACCAAATTCGAACTTCGCTAACAAATGTAATCAAGTTTATCTCATATATATACATCTATTGTCTTTTATCTAAATCATCTAAAATTAGAACCATATAAAATTAAAACAAAAAGAAACTAAAATATACTTTGATTTTTAAACTTTTAATTGTTACCATTTATTTTAATTATTATAATTTAGTTTATCATATTTTAAGAATATTATTACATTCTAATATCCTATTACATGAGTTAAAATTAGTAGAATAGCTAACGTGTTGTTTGTGTAAATATGAACAACTAGTTGATAGAGTGATACAATAGTTATTTTATTAATTTTAACTAATCTCATATAATGAGATGTTAGGAATATAATATTTTTAAATATAAGGGACTAAACTATAACGGTTGAAAGTTTAAACATTAAATAAATTTTGAATGAAAGTTTGAGGACCAAAGATATATTTCGTCATTAAAAAAATTATATAGAGAGAAAGGAAATCCATGCATCAGCCCGGGTAATTTAGTCCCACTCTTTCATTGCTGTATCATGGGTCTTAGAAATTGTTTTGTTCTTGACCAGCATGAAGAGGATTGGTTAAATCCTGCAGTTATCTCATTGGCGGTGGCCATAAGCAGGCTCTTTGGAGCTGGTCCCAGTGTCCTATACTCCTATCGATCATACCCACCTACTTAACTCCAAAATATTAGGGCTGGTTAGATTAATTGGCTAAAAAAGTTTTGAAGTCTCAGGTGGAGGCACCAAAGTGTCCAGGCCGATCATTGCATCAGCCCGCCTGTGAAATGCTGAAATCGCCACAGTGCAGAGAGCCCACAGCACCTGCCCTCTCGAAACCACCCCAAAAAGAGATGATACGAGACTGTTCATCTGAAGTAGAAGTAGACTAGCACTTGTCAACTTGGAGGCAAGTCAGACCCTACCAAGCGTCAGGAGAGTTCGCGAAAGAACTCATAAATGCTGAGGAGTGGGTGGTGGCTTTCTGAGAATTGAAAGCTCTTCATCATAACCTATTCATGAACAGTTTCCCATCTTTCCAAAGAAGTATAGGTCCACATTAAGAGAGCCCAGCCCTGCTGCTTTTTATTTTATGTTTTCTCCCTTCTTTAGTTATCCTTCGGTCTTCACACGAGATCTCTCCTTGCGTGAACCAGGAGAGAAGAGATGTGATATTTTTTGTGATGTGAAGTAACACAAGCCACACAAGTCACCACTGCACAAGACTGCGCTACGCCTGGCACTTCGCCACCCTCCATAACGCCACAGTCACCATTCGATCTCATGCTTGTACCCTTGGCGTTGCGGTTTGTTTCCATTACATGTGGGAGGTGGCTGAGGGCCTAGTTTTTCCTGATATCAGTGCGAGAAACAGACAACTGGGAATGTCAAGCCAACCCTTTCCATCTCATCACATTAACTTCTAGCAGCGCGTCTTCTTCTATATAAGCCACTTCTAGCCCTCACGCATGCACCACAGTCTTCTTGAGATGGAGAGCTTCTTGAGATGGAGATCTTCTTTTTCTACTCCTTTGCGCTTCTTGAGATGGAGAGCTTCTTTCTCTTTGACTTCCTACTTTGAATGGTACAAGAAGAGATGGAAAGAGCATACCCCAAGCCATGCCATCTTCGGTTGGTGCTATCTTTGCTGAGCTTTTCTTTCTTCGTCCTTTCTTTTAAATATTTTCATTAGTCATCTTTTTCTTGACCTTGCAAGCCTTTTAGAGAAAAAGATGTTAATCATGACCACTCTCTATTCCATTTTGATCAATGATCATGGTTTATCTCGTTGTCGATTCTTTCATCTTCTATTTTCTTGTCTATCCCTCCAGAGCTTAGTTTCATCTCAATAACATTGTAATTGCTTTTGTATTTGAATGATTACAAGCCAATATCTAAGCAAGATTTTGCTGGATAGTTTCAGCTCATGTGTAATGGACTCTGATGCTATGCTTTTGATTTCAGTTTGGTATGTTTTCTCATTCTTTTTTGCTTGCAAGGATCACACTGCGCACGATTATTACTGCATTCGTAACTGAATCAGGCTGCTGCTCTTTTTACGTGTCTATTGTTCTGCTGTGTAAATTTCTTCTTTAAATAAAAACGTTGGTGGTCTCCTTCCATGTTGGAGATTTTCTGGAAGTAAAAATGAAGGGATCAATGAGAGAAGTTTCACTCCGATGCGTCTCACGGAAGCCATCAAACCAGTGGGTCCCAAATTGCTCATGTGATCACGAGTATGCGGAGCTCCTTTGGGTCTAAATGCCAGTTGTGTACCACCCCAAAGCACCTCCCTCTTACCTACAATCCAAAACGAGTGACCACAGTTGGTCAAATAAGTTAAGCAGTCGATGAAGTTAACTCGCTTGAACGGGCCATATGTAGCACAAACGCTGCTCTTTCTGTCTTCAAGCCTTCAACCAGTCACAGCTATTCCCATGTTCTAAAATCACTGGTTGCACCACAACTATTTCCAAGTTCTAAAATCACTGGGGACTTAGACTGTGGCCAAAACAGTGGTTACAATTAACCAGAGCTGCCGACAGCCAACGTTTCAACTCTTCGATAGGTCACAAAAATTCACCTCAAATGGAAAAAGTTGGCATGTTAAAGTCCAGGGTTAAAACCGTTCCATTGGTTGGCAATTGAGGTCCTATGATATGGAAGATCAAGAACAAGTCAGGAGGCAAAGCTTTTTGTCTCCCCTAGTCATGCCAGAGTAATGCATATGATCACTGGCATTCAAACGCTCGAATACCTTTCTTTCCAGTGAATTCTTCTGTCAGCAACCCTTGTTTAGCTAAACTGTAGACAAAGCTCATTAATTTCACTTACATAGTTAAATTTAGTTAGTAGTGGATGGTCCATCAAACTATATTGCAGTGAACTGCAGCTCTCAGTCAGTGTGTTATAATGGATGTCATAGAAGCCAAACTGCATTTTGGATAACTTAGGATGTGTCTAAATATAAATTAGAGAAGGAAGCTGATCTAGAACGAGTTGGAATAGCATGGTATGAGTTCAATTTGATTAGGCTGAGTCAGGTTAAGTGGAGTCCATTCTCAAGGTCAGCTTAAACCAAGTTGGGCAAGCATGAGTTTGGTTGGGTCTAGTTAGACCTGTGCCTAATAGGTGGTAATAATGTACGGAAGAAAACATTGTCCACTGGTGCAGCCCTTTGAAGGCTGGTTACGTATGGTTACAGGCAGGATTTTTGCAATGTAACCAGCCAAAAGGTAAGGGTTAATTATTCAACGTCCAAAGAGAGTCTGTAGATAAGGCCTTGGTAAATTCGCAGCACGCGATGAATGTGAATTGAAGTAATTTAGAAATTTCTTCTGCCATAACAAAGAATTAGACTTCGTGAGCCAACCCTGTTACCACGCAACTTACTGTTCGCAAGGCCACATTGATACAATGGGTTCGTGTTTTATACCACCAATCCTTGTGAATTATACAACGCCCTGCCTCGTGGCATGCATGCTATTTGCGAAGAAGACATTCTAGCATCAGGTTTGGACCACGTAACATCACTTAAAAACGGATGCCCCTAGTGCAATATTCAAATAAGATAAACGCACGATCATCTAGATTTGTCCTTCCAGGATCAATTCCATAGATCTTCCTCCAGCTCTCACGATCGAAAGTAGGGGTAAGAAAGAATCCGAGCTATGCTTAAATAGCTTGAATTCAGCTTGACATGCTTATTTAAAAGCTCATTCAAGTTTATGTGACAGGTAGGCATGCTTAGGTTGAGCTCAATTATTCCTTTGTGCAAGAACAAGACATACTGAAGCAACCTGCAGCTCGTATTGGCTTATTTGCACCTCTAACCGAAGGTAAATTCTAGCGACTAGTTTGCAAGCTTTTTCCATGTACGTGCCATATTTGCTCTGTCTTGCTTGCATTTCAACACTCATACCCACTTATTGCAATGTCGTCAGATGTGTATTACCCCTGATCATTTCATCTTAATGAATCCTATGCTTCTTTCACAAATACTTGTGAATTGCTAAACTATCTCATGAACACGTGCTACTTGTGAGATGCATGAAGGCGACCATGGATCATAACCGAGGCAGCTGATCGAACTGGATCTCAACTGAACATAATGTTCGAAATTCATTGTTTTGTCATGTATATGGTGGCTTTTGACCGAAGCTTACGAACATCGTTTAAGAGAATAAGAAATGGTCTTGCATTCATTAAAAATAAAAGTATGTACCATCCTTTTAGATTTACAGTCTGAAATGCAGCGTGCGCATGCCTCCGCGTGCGCGAGAGTTTTTTTTTTTTTTTTTAAATTGACGAGACTAATGACTATTTAGTCATTAGTGTGATGCGTTGATGGTAGGGCTGCAAACAAGGTGAACTAGAATGACTCACTTAATTTCATATCCTGATTATAATTTTAAACTCAAGTCCAATACGTTTACTGTTTGAATAAGATCCATAAAGATTATATTGAACCTAATAGGTCATTTAGATCAATTCAAAATTAAGTTCGATCCAAATTGAACCCAAATTTGATTTAAGATAGGATTGAATCAAGTTTTATTTACATTTGAATCAAATATTTAACTATTATTTTATAGTTAAAATATAGTAATTAATAATTAAATATAAAAATTTAAATAAGAATAAAAACAATCAACTAAAACTTAAAATTTCATAAAAAATATTTAATTCTACTCCATAAAATGATTGTGCTTGAGCTTATAAATTATAACTTTTTAAATATTTATTGATATACTTACTAGCATTATAAACCTTGGTTACTAAAATAAATAATAAAATATAAATATTTAAATATAATTAAATGACAATAGATGGAAAGAAATTTAGCTGCTAAAATGAAAAAGAAAAAATAATTTAAATGATAGCTCATTTAATGAATTGATAAAAATAATTAAAATAAAAAAACATAAGATTTATATAATTATTGTTTACATACAAACGGATTTGGATTGGATCTATTTACTATTAATCCAAATTAGAACCCCCATATCATACATAAATCAAATTGATCCAAATTCGTTACAGAATTTAGATCAAATTCAATTTTAAAACTAGACTCAATTCATGAGTCTTTACATGTCAATTTACATATTGATTAAATTGAATTTAATCAGATAGAGATCAAATCGGATCATGGACGGCCTTACCTATTTGCAAAAAGCATAAGCAATATCCTCCACTTACAAAATGGAAGCACCAAATATAAATAAAAAGCCATAGCAACGATAGCCTCCTTGATGACCCTACATATACAACACAACAATAGCACATGATCCTCTATTTACAACACGGGGGAGATACATCACTACTATCAACAGCAGATTGATTGGCATTCTCATGAAAAAGGATTCGCAAGGCAAGTATGCAAAAGAACAAAAAGAAAAAGGAAAAAATAAAGAACAAACACGCAAACAAACGAACAAAACAAATAATAGGGATGGATTGGATCCCAAACAAAGTACGGAGAATTCTAACTGCTTCCAGTGGTAACAATTTGGTTAACGGCAAAAAGCCATGATCTTCTGCTGCTGCTCTCCCCTTGAGAAGCAGACCGCCTCAATGATCCTGATCTCGAGCACCTTACAAGGCACGGGCTTGTTTCTGGAGCTCCCATGCAAAGAGTCGAATTCAGCTTCATTGAAGGAAACCTCTGGCAGCTGAGAGACCGAAAGGACGATGAACCCAGGGGCGGGATCCGAGTACAGTGGAAGTCAGGCTTGCACAACTGAGTAGACATCGAAGTAGTGGAATCCGAGCCCACAGCGGGACAAGTGGTGCACAAAGACAGGGATAGGCTCGTCCTGGGCAACTCCCTGACAGGGCTCGTGCCACAGAGTTTGGAAAATGAGACGATTGCGTGCCGACAGAGAGGGCAGGGTATAGAGCCAGGTGGGCCTGCCACAATGGTGGAAGTGCTATTGGTGGAGCACAAGTACAGAGCGCACCTCGTGCAGAACTCATGATTGCAACCTGCAACAATTATTTTGTCATCAATGCCTATGGCTGTAAAATTAAAGGACTTAGCTCTCCATTGCATGCTTCAACATGTATTCGAGAAGGTAGACTTCCCCATACACCACGTAAGTCCATCCCTGGCCCAAAATGCCTTAAGCTAAGGACTCAGTACTAGCTCCATTCCAAGGGTTAACAGCAGGTCAAGAGTAGGCTACAAAACATTGTCAAACTTCACTGGATCAAGCCTTGATTATTAACAATCAAATATCCACGTTTCCTTGGTACAAAGGATCCATAGAAGTTACATATGGAAAATGGACTGCTACTTTTTGAATGAATTTCCAGTTGGAAGGTGAAAGGCCAGGACATAAAATTTGACCAACAAGCATAAAAATTTACTTCTACCATGGGAAGTTTTTTGGAATCTAAAATCATCAGCTGGCAGAGCATCCAAAATTCCAAATGCAGACAGCTTGCATCTTTAACCCATAAAACTGGCTTGCATGGGACAAACTAAAGAGGCTTAAGTGATGCCTGAAATTAATAACTAACAGAAGAAAAATTGCTTTTATGGGTAAGAAAAGAAAGGCAACTTTGATCAAACCTGAATACAATGAACTCATAAGGATTTTTTTTTTTTTTAATAAAAAAGTTCATGTAAATTCATTTAAGCATGATACCACTATTGGTTTCAAAACTATGTACCTTCTGCAGCAACCTTGCATTTTCTTTCCAAGCAAACAACACATGGATCAACGCATGCAGGTGACTGGTCCTTATTTCTCCAACCACATTCTCTGCAATACATATAACAGGTAACCCCTCAAAATATGATTTTTGTAGCCAAGTAGACATTTGAAAATTAAGGTAAAACCCCTAGAAACTCACTTGAACGAGGTTTATATTCTCAGAACCAAGAAAGCAAAAATAAATTATTCTCATTCTTCCATGGAATCAACCATTAGAAAGAAAATGGAAAAATAGAATTCATACCAGAATGAAAGCAACTGAGACGTCTTCAAATGAAAATTATGAATCATTCAATAAAGACACATCAGACTGAAAGTCATACATTTATAGGACAAGATCGGTGACAATAGTTCAAAACATATTGTGGGATGCATTAAGAAAGCTGTACTCCAGAGGCAATGGATTACATTCATCAGGCATATGTCATCACTTAAAAATGTGCACAATATATACTATGTTTCTCTTGCATGTTTAAGTGTGCTTACTAAGTTGGTGACATCACCTCATGCACATACACTTAGTCATTCACCTCTTTAGTAGATTATATGCATCTCATGTTTCTTTCCTGACACTTTATCTACATGACATTGTAATCCTCACTGAGACTTCTGTAATAACTTTAGACACTGTTGGCAACTGAAAAAAAAAAAAAGGAAGAAAAGAAAACTCAACCATTAGATGGATACATGCAGGTGCATTTATGAAATGAAGAGCCACTCTAATGGTTTGATAGAGTGCTGGAAATCTCATTTGGTAAGACACATGCAAGTATTCTTGCAAAATGAAGAGCCACTTAAATGGTCGAACAGAGTGTTAGATATCTAATTTGGCGACAATTTTACTTAAGAGCATATTTTGATTGTAACTCTGCCTTTGTATAAGGTTTTTATACGTAGCCGGTTCCAAGCCCGGATGAAGGGGCCCAAGCCCGGATGAAGGAGGGTTGCAGTAAGTTGACGGCCAGCGTAAAACTATAGTGATATCCTATAAACATGAATCCAATAGAAAAAATCGATAAAATTAGAGCATTCTTTAAAAGTGACGCGCTGCATCGGACCCCAAATGTAGTAAAATGGCAAGGATAGCTAGAGCGGTCCACAGAAACGATACATCACATCAACGCTCGGGTATAACGAAAAATAAGCAAGGGTTCCCATACTTTCATGGACGGATGCGGGTAAAGAAGTTAGTTTAAGAAAATAAAAATAAAAATAAAATAAAATGCGTTTAGTAACTTGAAATATACGGTCATTTACAGAAAAATTAATAAAACTAATAAATACAATGACTAGAAGGAGAATTAATATAGTTTGCTTGCGGGAAATCAAGTGGATAGGTGAAAAAATAAAAGAGGTTGATGGTTTTAAACTTTGGTATATAAGCAAAAATAGGAATAAAAATGGAGTAGGAATTATTGTAGATAAAAGTCTAAAAGATGAAATTATAGACATTAAGAGGGTATGAGATAAAATAATTTTAATTAAATTAGTGATAGATGAGGAGTCAATAAATATTATTAGTGCTTATGCTCCTCAAGTAGGTTTAGATAGTGTGATAAAGCAATGTTTTTGGAAGAATATGGACGGACTAATTCAAGAGATTCTTATTAGAGAAAAAATATTTATTGAAAGATATTTCAATGGATATGTAGGAAAGTATAATATAAGTTTTGAAAGAATACATAAAGGTTATGGATTTGAAGATAGAAATGATGAGGGAATGCCATTTTAGAGTTTGCGATGGCATATGATTTAGTATTAAGCAATACATATTTTAAAAAGAGGGACTCTCATTTGATAACTTTTAAAAGTGGATATAATGCTAGTCAAATAAATTTTTTTTTCTTACTAGAAATATTGATCGAGTGTTTTGTAAAGATTACAAGATTATATCGGATGAAGGTCTAACTATATAACATATATGAATGGTTATTGATATATGTATTCAAAAATGAAGGAGAAAGACTATAAGGTATACGAATCAAAGGATTAGGTGGTGGAATTTGAAAGGAGAGAAACTAATAACATTTAAAGATAGAAAGAAAATGGAGTATAGATGAAGAAATTAATACCATATGAGAAGAGATGGCTAATAGTATTAGAAAAGTAGCTATAAAGATATTAAGAGAGTCAAAAGAAAAAGGACCATATGATAAGCAAACTTGGTAGTAGAATGAGAAAGTTTAATTGGCAGTTAAGGCTAAAAGAGAGTGTTATAGAAAATTACCTAAATGTAAAAATAGAAAAGCATATAAAAATTATAAAATGGTTAAAAAAAAAGTTAAAAAGATAGTACGGAAGGCTAGATGCAAGGCATATGAGAAATTATATCATAAGTTAGAAATTAAAGATGGCGAGAAAGATATATATAGAATTGCAAGAGTAAGAGATTAAGTAATTTTAATACAATTAGAAATAAAGATAAATGTAGAGTACAAATTTGGAACCATGAAGTTACTAAAAATGATCATTTTCATTGTTTAGGATTGATTATTCATAAGGAAAAAGAGATTAAGGATAATGTCCATAGGATTAAAGTTGGATAAAATGAAGAAATGCAATTGGAATTTTATGTGATCGAAGAGTACCTGCCAAGTTGAAAAGAAAGTTTTATAAAACAGTCATAAGACTATCTATGCTTTATGTTACGGAATGTTGGACAGTTAAAAAAATACATGTATATAAGATGAATGGACGGAAATGAGAATGTTAAGATGGATGTGAGATAATATAAGAAAAGATAAAATAAGAAATGAAACCATTCGTAAAAAGATAGAGGTAACTCCAATCGAGGATAAATTAAGGAAAGGACAACTTATATGGTTTGGACATGTGCAATATAGACCTAGAGATGCACCTGTGCGAAAGAGTGACTTAATACATATAGAGAAAAAAAGAGGTAGAGGTAGAACGAAAATCACATGAGAGAAAGTGATAAAGAAAGACTTAGAATTTTTGCAATTTACAAAAAACATAACTCAGAATAGAGCTGAATGGAGAAAAAGGATGTGTAGCCAACCCCAACTACTTTGGGATTAAGGCTTTGTTGTTTTTTAGCATGATTTGATTGCAAGAAGAATCTTTGCTTTGTACACCAATAAAACAACCGCTCAAATCTCTACTATCATGGCCATACCTCATTCATTTTGTCATACTAGCTTGATTGTAAGAAATTCATACACAATCTCCTATCTTACTCATCCACCTGAACATGTATGTTCTCTTTCTTGTGCTATTAAAAAGGTCAGAAAAGACCCAAGCTTCAATTTAGAAATTTGATTAATAAGTATCAGCATAATGAGTATGATCATGCCCTGTTTGTCCATAAATTTCATCTTTGATCATAGCCACATTACTGATTTTCTCTATGAACAACTTAAAATATAATTTGAGGACCAAAAAAAAAAGGATTGAAAAAGGACATTAGCTCCATTTGCTGCAGTAGGTTGTAGGTAATCCTTCCTAGTCCATCTAGATTGAAGCCAAAACACAAAATCCAGGTATACCTTCTTTACACTAATATACAGTATAATGAAATATAAGCTCTTTCGACAAACTCTAGGACCACTAGTATGCCCATTAAGTGTCACCTGAGGCTTGGCTAGATGTTGGTGAGCTTCATTTCATGAACCCGCTTGCTAGCATTAGCTTATCAGGAGCCTTGATGGTCTCAAGCTGACAAATCATGGAGATTGGGTAACTCGCGGTCAGAGGAAAGCTCTTTAAATAAATGAAGAGAGCAATGTTCTACAAGGAGAGGGTTGAAATCTTTACTTAATGGCTCCATGTTTTTCCTATTTCTTTTCTCCATTTGGTTGGGAGAGGGTAGAGGATATTATAAGCCTTTTGAAATTTTTATTTGCTCCAACATAGGAAAGAACATGAAGTGAGGTTTTTAGTGTTTAACAATTTACATATTTCCATGGGGTATGCCTTTCCTAACAATTCTGCTCTAGTTTTCTAGAAAGAAGCTTTAGTTCAACATTGACGAGTTGAGAGAAGATGAAGTAATTTAATACATTCCAGGTCTCTTATCTGTCAAATTTATGAATGTGGAAATCAAGTATCTCACTGCTTGATGTCATCCAAGGCTGTTGCCTTTCTCCAGTTGAGGTGAAATTAAGGGAGATCTTTAATTAATTCCTTCTATACCTAGCATAACAATAGGGACCACTGCCTTGATTTTCAAAAAGAAACCTGCAAGTCCTTGGTTTTACAAGAAACCTGGGTAATTTAACCATTAGTGGTCTTAGAAACATTCTTATTTATGAGAATCCTCAGAAGGTGGATTATTTTGTCTTTTTCACAGCTTCTTAATTTCATTGGCAATTCCAATTCCCTTGACATATGACATGGTGACCAGCATGGCATTGCTTATTCTAAAACATCTTAAAAGTTATTCTCCATTTCTGACTAAAGAACAAATAGATTATATGAAAAAAGCAACTAACCCAAGTGTGCAGGGAGAACAATGCAATCATTTATTGCTGGAAGTACAGCTGATGAACATGTGATCATAATAATCACTTGTGTGCGTGTGTGTGGTTCAACATCTATTTCTATTTGCAGACAAACAAGACGTAGTAACAATTGAAGAACTTCCATATCTAATCCCCATTTCTTTATAAAGGGAGACCACATAGAAGATTATGGAAATGATCTTCAAGATCCAGAAAGGAAGATGCCTCATCTAAGAAAATGTCTGCTTGTGAATTTAAGCATTGT
The DNA here is from genome assembly GCA_017589505.3 of Metroxylon sagu. Taxonomy (NCBI): domain Eukaryota; kingdom Viridiplantae; phylum Streptophyta; class Magnoliopsida; order Arecales; family Arecaceae; genus Metroxylon; species Metroxylon sagu. Next base: position 1,241,783 of record JACVBY030000664.1, read on the forward strand.
TTAACTAAATGGTGCAGACGGACAAACTGACAGTAGAAAGATCATGAAAATGATCTTGAAGATCTAGAAATGAAGATGACTCATCTAACAGACATTTGTTCTTGGGAATTTAATCCTTGACTAGTGATCGATGGATGGGTGGGCGGATGGATGGATGGACAGATTCATAAATAAAAGTCCAGGAGACTAGATTATTAGAAAATGTTCCCATGCCAAAGAAGATGGTACATTATCCCAACTATAATATTGCCAAGCATCACAGAAATAAATCATAAATACGTCGAGGAATAGACAGCAAAGATACGAGGAAGAGATAAGTAGATTAATAATGCTTATCAAATGGTGAGTATTTTACATGTAAGAGGACAAGCAACAAGCATATTACTAGATGATATCTAATGCAGGGTAACAGCCTTGAACATAGTATATTAACTAACTAAAAAATAGACTTAGCCACAAACTAAGGGGAAAAAACCTGTTACTGAAATAATGTTAATCCCTGAACAGTCAAGAAAATCATAAAACAATAAAAGAATGCATGGTTACTAACCTAGCTATTCTCATGATGCTCATAAGCGGAAGAGAGAGATATGGTGAAGGTAGAATATGTACTTGACTTTCTGGTTGTTTACTTAAAATACCCTCAAGCCAATTTCGATGCCATAATCGAGCTACCTTCAAAGGAGTCCAACTGTGAGCATATTGCACACAAATATGAGATTAAGCATTCATATCATAACAAAATCATAAGATTAAGCAGACAACTTGAGTTCAATATTTAATAGGAATAAAGCACCAGAAAGAAAAGCTACCAAGGATTAACATATTGAGAACAAATGCATCAATGATATATTAAATGAATCCTCATCCATATATCAAAGCACACTTCCAAAAACTTAGTAAACATTAAAAAGAAAAAATTGGCAAAGATCTCATGCTTTATTTCATGTCAGACTACAAGCTTCTGCTTGCAACTATGTTCTAACAGTTTCTGAATAGCATACTATTGAGGGTCACTTCTATTTTCAGCACTTTCTTTAGATGGAAGGCAATTTTACTTAAAAAAAGGATATGAGATCTTGTCTCACAAAAACAAATCTAAACATTGAAAGCCTATGGCTGTGTGACCTTTTTTACTCATTGAATCTACCATGCCATGAAAGGGGCACACTGCCTTTCTAATTGCATGTATTGGGATAAATCCTCGAATATGGTGTTCCAGTTTTCTCTAGACAGAAGCCATTTTACTGAAAAAGGGATATGACCTCTTGTCTTGCTAACACACTTCTAAGCATTGAAAGCCTATGGATGTGTGCCCATTTTTACTCATTATTGAATTTATGATGCCATGAAAGAGGCTCACTTCCTTTCTAATTACATACATTAGGATATATTATTGAATATGGTGTTCCAGCTTTAAGACGGAAGGCCATTTTGCTTGAAAAAAAGGATATGAGGTCTTGTCTTGCAAAAACACTTATAAGGATTGAAAATGGACATGTGTCCATTATTACTCATTATCAAATTTGCCATGCCATGAAAGAGGTTCACTTTCTAATTGCATATATTGAGATATATCCTCGAAATATGGAGTTCCTGTTTTTGACAAATTCTCTTGCAATATATAGATCCTTCAATAAGTTGACATCACAATGAACCATGGCATTAAGAGCTCCCAAATGGATCATCTGATTCTCATAAGTTGGCACCATGTCTATGATAGCATTCACAGAAACATAATTTTTTCCCAGATCCGGGTAAATGCTTGGAAGTTTATGGTTTAGAAAGTTGGCCTTCAATCTCAATGCAACTCCTGCTCAATATTTCTATGAATGGCTCTGGGGTTCCTAGCAACATTGGTCCTCCTTTCAGTAATTCCATTTCTAGAATTGAATAATTTGCACCGTTCTTCATAACCTCATATAGCTTCACATAAAAAGAATAAAGCCTCATCATGAATGTTTTTCCATGTCACTAAGTATCTATTTGAGACAATAGTTCCACCACACCAAACTAGCTCAAATTATGCAGTGTTGTTGAGCATTTATTTAGAAATTCCATACTAACTAGATTTAATATGTCAGAGACATACCCATTAGCATTTTCAGCAGTTACACTGGCACCTCTTGCAATAAGAACCTGCACGTCCAAATGGATGGAATAAGAATCAAAGGGGAACAAACAAATGGAAATCAAACCAACATACCTGACAACAAGCTGCATTTCCACCACATGCAGCATAATGAAGGGGTGTGCTTCCTGCACCTGCAAATGGAAACAGGACAACTTTCTTATGAATATTGCATGTCACTATGAAAGCAACCATCAGGAAGCTAAAAGTAATAGAATGCAAGAATTAATTGGAGTACGCAATAATGCTCAATTTTTTAAGAAAAATGTAAAATTCAAGAATGTGTCACGTATGTATCAATAAAAAAATTCAAATTTATCAGCAACTATGAATGAGACCCTTTTCCAAATAAGGATTCTTAAAGTGGAGCAGTGTGGAAGTGCAGAATCACAATAATTAACAAAAAGTTCTTGCAGAACCTCTAAAAAAGCATCCCCACAAGACAATCATAAGCACTACAGAATATAGGTAAACACTCCTCTTTTTTTTTCTGATTTCATATCAACGGGACACAAGATTTTAAAATTCAAAATATGGGAAATATTAATCTCTTAAATTCAGATGGTATTATGGTTAATTTTCATAAAATTGTGAACTAGTAAAACATGCTTAAAAGAAAGGGTGGAAGCATTTGCAAGCAGAAGCTGTGTAAAAGCAAAATTCTTGAGCATGCACTCCTAGGAGAAAACTCTGGCTGCGGGGCACGAAGGTGCAGCCATGCCTCATGTCCATATTAAACAAACCATGGTTTAAATTTTACTTAATTTTGCTTTCATGATTCATTATTGGTGATAATTGTGTCCAATTAATGAATCAGTTCACATTAAAAAAAAATATGGAGTTTTATCACCTAGCATCCCCATCTCATAAGATAAAGGAGCTTATCCTCGGAACAGCAGAAAATCTAGATGCTCACAATTTATGCATATAATACACTTGCTTTATTTTTTATTTATTATTTTTTTTAAAAGAGCAACAACAGCCATAAAACTGCCAATAAAACATGATAAAAACTCACAGGCATATAGTTCTCTCATCATATCATTAAGATAATACCATGCTTTCTGACAGAAGTACATTTAACCATTTAAGCATGTGAACTGATGATGCTACACAACATCATCCAAGTTTTACCACTGCATCCTCTTATATGTATTTCTTTTTTTTTTTCATTCTTGGAAAATAAAGGTGGGAGAATGACCAATTAGAAACACCTATTGGAACATACCAAGACTCAAACCTAAAGCTGGGTTATCAGACAGTTTGCTTCTTATACATAGTTCTTATAACTGTCTTCCATCTAACTGGTATTTGATCTTAATATTTTAACTTGATCAATATACTCATCAAATCAAGTAAGTAAAACTGTCAAGTGTTGAGGCCTATTATTGTGTGGCACTGAAGAAAAGAGAAATATGATTAGAAAAGCAGAAGTATTAATCATCCAAACTCTACAAACATTCTAAAAGGTATGAAAATTCTAGAAAAAAAGGAAAAAAGCCTGTAAATTTGTCTTCATATGAAAAAAAAAAAAGAAAAAAATTCACAAGTACAAGTGCACAATTCATTGCTCCACCACCAAATCACTGAAAGCATTGATTATGACTGAACAACTTCACAGATGAACCAACGCTAGAGTGTCAAAATCATCAAACATTCAAATAAATCTGGTTGAGCATGAAAATTTTGACCTACATGATTGAACATAGAAGAATATGAAAGGGGAAAGAATAGACTAACCTTCATGAAAAATCAAGGAGCAAAAAGATGTAAGCAGTCACCAATCAAAAATACAAAAATGAAATGAAATAAAATTAGAGAAATGCATCACAATAGACCTAATGTTCCTTGCAAGGATAATAAATAAGTTAACTCCTTGATTTTTCATAAAAGAAGGCAGTATGTATGTGAGTCTACACACACATATATATACATATACATATACCTATACACACATAGAGAGAGAGAGATAGAGAAATGCATGATTGAACATAGACTAACCTTCATGAAAAATCAAGGAGCAAAAAGATGTAAGCAGTCACCAATCAAAAATACAAAAATGAAATGAAATAAAATTAGAGAAATGCATCACAATAGACCTAATGTTCCTTGCAATGATAATAAATAAGTTAACTCCTTGATTTCATAAAAGAAGGCAGCATATATGTATGTATGTGAGTCTACACACACATATATATACATATACATATACCTACACACACACACACATAGAGAGAGAGAGAGAGAGAGAGAGAGCGCACGTTTGATTTGGCTACACTTGAGAGGATCTTCACTAAGATCTGATCAAGTCTAAGTCTGAACGATGGAGATCTCATGTCAATGATACAAACCATTAGATATGATCTACTACCTTTAACATCTTCACCCATCAAAAATTATGTGATTTAGAAATCCTTAGCTCATGCATCAAGAGATCAAAAAAATACATATTATTTCATATTTATTCAGACTGTCCAATTTTTTAACATCTTGATACATGGGTTATGAGGTCTCTAAGTCATATGCTTTTTTGTGTATAACTATTTAGAAGCAATAGATCACATCCAATGGCTTGGATTGTCAATGTCTGACCTCCTAAATGTGGAATGACCCAACCCGAGTTAAGATCCTTTCAAATATAGCCAATCCAAGCTCTCGCTATAGCTATGTATACGTCTGTATGCATGTGTGTGTGTATATATGTACATGTCTATGTCTATGTATATGTATGTATGTATGTATGCATGCATATGGGTCTTCCAAAATTACTTACTGCTTGCATAAGCAAGAAGCCAGATAATTCACATCTATATAAATGGATCACCACTCGAAGTCAATTGTGGAAAAGAACCTTGAAACCTCATTTCCAGATCAATAAAGTGATGAAACATGTTTTCATTGTACAAAAGAAAACAAGAATAGAAATAGGAAATGTGAGAAAAGAAAACCTATCAAGTCAATTGTTGTCCCATCTTCCACTGTGACTTCAGAGACAGAAGCTCCCATGTCCAATAGTAACTGCACACTCTCAGTGTGCCCATTTAAAGCAGCCATATGAAGAGCTGTGATGCCTCCATCTGCCTTTCTGTTAACTATCTTTGATAGAGCACTGGAGAAACAGTGAAGAAGAAGAAGAAGAAAATTTTATATATTTATCATACCAAAAAAAAATAGGACATCAATAATGATTTGAAGATGCAATGTACCCCTCATCAAAATCTGCAATAGAAACTTCTTGGTTTGGTTGTCTCATTATATTCCAAAAGCCAGATATGCTTGGCACATAGTCAGTAAGAAGAAGACGAATGCATCGAGTGTGACCATTTAGAGCTGCAAAGTGGAGAGCCGTTCCACCATTGAGATAATCCGTTCTGTGAATCTATAGCCCAATTCCACATATTGTCTGAGAATTACAGTAAGGAACAATGCCACATATGCAAGATCACAAGAAAATTGAGAGAGAACCAAAAATAACTCACGTTGGCTTTGAAAAGCATTAGTGCCTGAACAACCTCCCAGTGACCATATTGACAAGCTTGCATTAAAGCAGTCTAGGAACAATAATAGAAGTGCTTAATTTTAGAAAATTTTAATCATGTGAAAGCAAATCTTGCCACTAATTTCACAGAACAACTGATGGAAGCATAAGAAAAAGACAAGATTCCATAATTCATGAGGATCAACAGAATATTGCAACAAATGAACGGCAACATAGCAGAATTCTAGACCAGGCAATAAAAGCCCTAATTAAAGATAAACCGGGACTGCATCTTTAATTTCACCTGCCCTCGGATGTTCCGGAGATTAATATCAACACCAGATTCGAGCAACAGAGAGACAATCTGAAGGTACAAACCATAAATAAGTCTTCAATAGCAACGACAGATTGACCAATAAATTGCGATCAAGATTTCAAATTCAACAACAATCATAAATTGAGCAATAAATTGGGGACCAAAACAGAAACCATTAACTGATTACCTCATGGTGGCCCTGTGCTGCAGAGTAATGGAGCGGTGAATTCCGGACGCCGAAGGTGGAGTACCTGGCTAGCCGGGGATTGTATTCCAAGAGGGCCTTGGCTTCTTGAAGGTCGCCATCTCTCGCTGCCGAGACCAGCCGCTCCCCGGATGCCGAGCACCCAAAGGAATTGCCCATGATGCTCAAAAATCCCATCAACTTCCAAACACAAAACCAAAATCCAAAAAAATGGGGGATTTTTTTTTAGCACGAAATGCCCTTCTTCACCCCAGAAGGAGAACAATCCGATTGAAAAATCTCAACACTCAAAAAAAAACAACCAAAGAATCAAAGAAGAATAGATGAGAGAAGATCATCAAAATTCCCTCTATCTATCCCTTTCTCAATCAACTGCCTCAAAATCATCAAGAGGACAGACAACCACTAACACCAATCTCCAATGGAATTCCAAAGTTAAAAACCTAACCCCAAAAAAGATTAAAAAAATCCCTCTTTTTCCCTAGGCGAAACGAGAGCCCACATCGAAATCTGGCATCATTCGACGAGATCACCAGCCCCAATATTTTGCCGTTCAGCCCTAGAATCCCGTCTCATTCGCAATTTACGACAAAAGAACCCACCAAAAAGAACTGAAACGAAGAAGAATCCCCGCTTACCGGAAGAGAAAGAAACGATAATCTCAACGCCTTTTATTTATTACACAAGAAAGAAGAACAAATGACACGAAAGAGACTAGGCCTAGAATGACAAGAATAAGGAGAATAGAACAGGGGATAAGAATTACAAGGGTTAAAGAAGGTAGGAAAAAAAGGGGTGGAATAGTGACCGACGATCCTTAATTTTTTCCTCTTTTTTTTTTTTACTGGAGGACAGAAGCGAGATCAGGCCTGCGAGAAAAGCATGCTTCCATGATTGGGGATAAGAAAGAATCCACCACCCAACCAGTCCAAGTGTCTGGTGCTGGGGGTTTCTTTCTTTCCTTCTTTATTCCCTCCTTTTCTTCCCTTATTTCTGTAATGCATACATGTGACGCATTTGTACTAGAAAAACAGGCTTGCTGAAGGCTTTTGTTCATCATTGGCTTTGCTCCATGTTGTCGTCTCTCGACTCCTAGACATTGTTGCAGGCCATTAACCCCTCAAAAGAGATTAAAATTGTTTGTGCTTCTTCCTCCTGCCTTTTGTTATGGGTAAAGAGCGTAGGTTATAACAGCCTCAGAACCTTACATGGATCTCCTTGGGTCTCCGCTGTAAGTTTTATTTGCAAATAAAATACATTTTTAAATAAATATTATTTATAACTAAATTTTCATATATAAGATTAAAACTGAATTCAATATTCTATTTCCTAAATTACTTATTATTATGTTAATTATATTCTCAATTATTTAATCACATTTAATTATATTTAACTATAATTTAATATAATTATATTAAACTATATTGAATAATGATAATTTATTAAATATTTAATTAACATAGAATTAAATGTAATTATTTAATAATTATTTAAATTATTACTATGGTAATAATTATTATAATAAAATAATAAATCCATAATATTATAATTATATTATTGCTATTATAAATTATGATAATATTATTAATATAAATTAATATTACAATTATATTAATATCATTTTAATATTAATGATATTATATAATTATAATTAATAATATTTAAAATTATGATAATAATATATTATAACATAACATTAATATTTAAAATTATAATATTTAAAATATTATAATAATTATTAATGGAATAATGATTTATCATAATAATAATATCAAAAATAATTTTTTTTTTGGTCAAAAACTATTGATCCTTGATGTAGACAATTTTTTTCAAAAAAATTTGTTTTCTTCATTTGTAAATCTTATCAAAATTGATAAGATTTGTAATAAAAGGAAGGAAGTCCATGATTTAATAGTTGAACTTTTAAATCCATAATTTGTTATGTTCTCGAATAGAATAAATCATAGATTTATAAATGAATTCTATAAAAATTATAAAATTCATTTGTTCCAAACAGGAAATAAAACTTAGGTTGAAAGAAATTCCTCTTATAACTTATTGGGGTTGTGTTCAAACACATAAAAAATATTCAAATATAGTACTATTTTTTGAGGCCTGTTAGAAATCAAGATTAACCTGTTTTGCTACTTAGGCTAAGTAGTATTTCTTGACCCCCTAATGGATGAATGAAGAAATATAAAATCATAACATGCAATGATAGTCTTTTGTGCACTATACTATATTTTTTTTTGGCGATTTTCTAGAGTTTTCACAAGTTTTTGTTATATTTATTAGGTATTTTATTTTTACCTTCAAATTTTGTAACTATATCCTATACTTTTATTCATACAATTTTTTAATTTATTATAACCATGGTGAGAGATGGTGCTTATTAACTTTAATATTTAATAAGTAAATTTTATATAAACTTAAAAATTTAAAAACTAGGCAACTAAGATCTCAATTGAAATGAAAATCTTGGAAGCTTAGCATATTGTAGTATCTCAAACAAATCATTGGATTGTCCTCCATGATGTTGTTGCTCGATTCATAATGTAAATACAAAACACAGAACATAACTATAATTTTTTGAGTCTATGCTTGAGTTACCAAAGTATTTTTTATGATTGATGATAGCCAAATCATGTTAGCATCTAGCCAAATAACATTAGCATCTAAGCAATATATGGTTGTTTATCCCATGTCATCAAAACCTACGACAATGAGACATAAAAAATGTGGCTAACAAAGCTGCTAGCCACGCACACCTAGTAAAACAACAGGCTATACAAGTGTGACAGGACTGGATGTGCACATGTCTAGCTATTAATCGCTTTTAGAGGGTGTAGTCCACAGGAGTTAGGGCAATTCCATCCAACAGCTGGCTTCATCATGGCGAGGCACATAATTGTGGTTTAAATGACCCTCACACTTGATCTTAAGCTCGGTTATAAAGAAAGACCCTATCTAATGATGAGGAGCTTTTTCCTCCTCTCTCCTCTCTCCTCTCTCTCCTCTCCTCCATTCATAGTAGGTTTTTGAGCATCTATTTTTTTTCATCGGTATGACTACAAGGCACACCTTTAGCCTTTTTCCCTTTCATTCATTTACTTAAGTATCAGAAGGCCTTAGTTAGATAGCCCCAACACTTTTTATACTCATCTTATGTTTTTGTAGGAACTCTAACTTGAGCACAAAGCTTTTCCTTGCTAGGCTCACAACTTCCTTTATCATCGGTTTATCATCCTCTTTGTCATCATTATAAGTGCATAGAGTCCCTGCATTGAATCCAAGCACTATCAAATTAGCACTGTCTCTAGAAATGAGGTGAGAGTCATATTGCCCAAACCGAGTATGAAGACTCTTATTTGCAATAATGGCACTATCCAAACTAAGTTGAGGATCAAATTTCTCTCCTTGATCTACTCAGAAGCTATGGCTACTAAGCAAGTCAGTCAACTACAAAAATAGATTGAAGTCCTCACCGTTCACCTTTGTCTCATATCTGACGGAACTGGTGCCTTCTATATGCTAGATACCATTATAGTAGGGCCCTTAAAATGTGGACCTTATGGATGCCTTAGGCATGAAGGTTCATGATGAGGAAGCGGGATGGCCTACAGGTGAGGCCAGTGTTATGAAGTCTCCCATCCCGTCACAAGGATAAGATTTGAAGACTTCAACATGAGGTGATAGATCCCACTAATATAAAAAAATACTTGATTCATTGATCCATAAAGATAGAAAGTTCTATATGTTAAAAAAGAAGAGGAAAAAAAAAAAAGAGAGAAGGAAATGAAAGCCTTTGAAGGTGATATGACAAGGGTAGGAGTGGCTCAAGTGGGATTGAAACTGGGGGCATTGTAAGCTTCTTCGATAATTGTAAAGCCTCCTCCTCAACATCACGAGAAATAACTACCACTAGTGGTCACCACTAATGAGACCACTTCCATTTCAATGGTCTTTGCCTCTACCTCAACTGTCTTTATCTCCACTCTCAACACCTTGGCCTTGGCCTTTGCTAACTTCATCATAAACTCTTTGGCTAGTACCTCCAATCTCTTTGTCTCAACTGCTGATTCCGCCTTAGCTCCCCCAGCTTTTATTTGAAGATCCTCAAGCTTCCTCCTTTATCTCATTGTCTTCAAGCGAGTTAAGGAGGCCCTCACTTAGTGGTATCTCTTAAAGATAGCATACATGTACTAAATAGATAATACCCAAGTGGAGAAGGTGCTATTTGGAGCTAGGTTTGGTGAGGGAACTAGTTTGAACCCGTGAAATCTTGAGGATTCAAAGAAGGGGTGGAACATAATGCTCAGGAAGCGAAGTAGAAGAAGTAGTGAAAATAGGGTCAACTGCCATCAAAAGCATAGATAGTCTTGCTATATAAAGCACCGCCTTTTTGAATAACAAAGATATGGAACCTAATAATGTCTCACCTTCCTCTATCGGCTTCTCGTTGTTTGACTCTATTTGTCAATTATGCTCAATAGTACACTCCTTGATCTACATCAACCTAAATCAGAGATGATCAATTTCTAAAGAAGTAAGTTAAAAAAATTGATACCACAACCAAAATAAAGAGGTCAACTGCGGGGATGAAGATTGTAGGCTCTAATATCTAAATAGGACTAAGTAGTTGAAGTACCCTTATCTGCAGTCACAAAGGAGCAGCGAAAAAGGCCCATGATAAAAAGAACTAAGAAAAGGAAGGTGGATATATCTACAAAACGCCAGGTGGAGAAAGAGCCAAAAAAACTAGAGAGGTAGTCTAAATGCAAAAAAAACACTAAGCGCAAGTACAACAAAAAGATAACAATTAAGCTAAAACACCTACTCTTAAAGGCATAAAGAAGCCATTGCTTGCAAGCCATAGATTCCGGACTCGATTCATGGCCATGATGCATGTCCAACTCCTATATAGTAAGGAGAGGATGCATGAAGATCGAATCTGTCAGAAGGCTAGAAAAGGCAATGCATGGCCTCTACATTCAATATGGCATGATTATCACGATCAAAAATTGAGGAAGCATCCTATCAACGCTCTACCTGTTCTTTCGGGGTAGCCCAACAATCGACCTCTCAGCCCAATTAAACATTTAGAACATCAACCTCTCAATATAAGAGGAAGAGCAAGACCTGGAGTTTGAAAGAGCTTTCCCTTACAAAAGGAAAGAGAAAGCTCATAGAGACCTTCCTTTCAACCACCAAGGAGAATCCAAAGGCCCAATGCCCAGAACGTGGAAAAGAGCTCAAAATCCTGCATTAATTGCAAAAGAATCGGCATGTTTGGAACAAGCCGATGCTTACTCGGCTCTACTCGCTCATCGAAGTAGACCATCTCAGCTTCGAAAGTGGAGGGACATGTAATAAAATTAAATCACATTGGCATCCAACTGTCATCTGACTAGGTAATATATGGCCGTCTGATCCATGTCATCAAGGCCTACAGTGATGTGACAGTACTAGAGGGATATGGTTGACAAAGCTATTGGCCATGCACACCCAATAGAATAGTAGGTTGTACATGCCTGACGGGATTAGACGTGCATATATCGGCTATCAACTGCTTATAGAGGGCACGACTTATGGTAGCTAGGGCGGTCTCATCCAATAGCCAATACTATCATGGCAAAATATATAACCGCGGCTTGATCAATCCTCGCACCTGATCTTGAGCCTACCTATAGAAAGATTTTATCCGAAGATGAGGGTTTCTTCTTCTTTCTCTCTCCTCTCTTTCATTCACAATAAGCCTTTAAGCACCAATTCTCCTCCATTAATACGAATACAAAGCATGCTCTTGACCTTTCCCCTTTCCTTCACTAAACTTGAGCATCATCAAAGGGCCTTAATTAGTCAGCATCTGGCAATCCTCACACTTGTTTTCTATTCTTATAGAAACTCTAGCTTAAATGCAAGGTTTTTTCTCGCTAAATTCGTAATTGTCTTTATTTCCAATTTATCATCCTTATCATTATCACTACTGGTGCACAAGGTCTCTTCACCGAACCCTAGCACCATTAATTGATAACTGCAATATACTACCTAGTGGAAAGATTAATCCTCATAAAATTAACTTCTATTAAAACTTAGGTTTACCTAATAAAATTTAGGTATGTTTGTTTTGATGCTTGCCATAAATTTTTTTTTTTTTTTTCCCGCTTAGTAAGCTGCATACATAATCGTCTCATTTATAAAGGTGACACATACTATTATTTTTCAATAGACTCCAAGTTACACAAGTCAATTTTAAGGCGAAAAAACACTCGAGAAGGGCCTTAGGAACTATACCTCCTAAGATTAATCCCCATGTAAGATTATTACTGAAAACTATAAAATAAAATACTAAAAATGTGGAGGCCTGTACGTGACGTGGACGCAACTAAGCTCACGAGCCTTCACGTCGTTATCCGGGACAACGACAGATTCCCTTCTCGCAGCGCTATATGATACCAACCCCTAGAGGAATAGAAATGGTTTCTATTTTGTGGGCCTGGGCTTGACCTGGTCAGGTATAGTTTTGGCTGGGTTCAGGTCCAGACTTGAATGCCATCAGGTGAGGATCAGGCTGGGACCAGAAACTCATTGAAACTGCGAAGCCAGTGACCCAAGAGTAAATCACCTCGGGTTACATTTATGGGTCGGAGAAGGGCTCAATCCTAGTTGAAAACAAATGATCAAATCCAACACAGCAGATGAAAGAGCCAAAGCCTAGATATCTTTCAATGCCCAACCATCCTCAGTTGAATCATGAGTGGGTTCAAGACTTCAAGCCAACTACTTTGCAACCCTTATTGTGGACTTCTAGTTGGACATAACTTGGGCTTGTCAGATCTGGCATGAGTTTAATCCTGAGCTTTGGGCCTCAACTCGATCACTTTTTTTTTCCCAGCCATGATAAGGTCTAGGCAAGCAAAAACGTAAAGACTCCTTGGGTCAACTGATTAGATCCTAACTTAGATAACGTGGTTCCAACCAATTGTAGATCAAACATACTTCTGTTATTATTATTGCTATTATTTGGTAATTGTTATGCAAAAGTCAAGAAGATGATGATAATAATAATAATAATAAAATTTCGTTGACGTTGGATGCATTTCTACAGTGTAGAATTATAATATTTGAAAGATGAGATAGGTTACGTCTGTGCAGGCTCATTTGCTCACACGTAGCATGAGCTAGGTGTTTTTTTTGGCTCCCATTCACAAGAAGCCAAACATACCATAACGCAGAAGGGAGTGGCTCATGTCACGGTTTGAAGTTTCTTTTTGGCCCAATGGATGTCAGGTGCTGTTTAAGAAGCAATGAGATAAGGTCAAAGGAAATAAATAAACGAAAGAATAAAAAATTAAGCCTCCAAAACAAATAAATATTGAAGGATTTTTTTATAGGCATACTTTTATAAATAATAAAATTTGTTTGTATATCCTTACAAATTTATCATTTGTATGTACATTATTATAAATTAATTCTTTTATATATATATCTTTATAAATATTTAATATTACATATGTATTCTCATAAATTTAGTATTTACATCTATATCGATCTTATAAATCATTGTTCTTACTTGTATACCCTTACAAAGGTTTCAAATTATATGAATATTCTCGTAAGTTTTTGTTATTTATATGTATAATCTTAACTCAATATGGTAGGCATGAATTAAATTTGTGAGGGTATGTATTTAAAAATATAAAATTTAATAGTAAATTTAAGAGGATATATATATAATTTTTAGGTATTTATAATGATATATAAGTAAAAATAATAATTTATTGAATTATTTTGTGGTGCTTTTAATTAAAAGATATATTAAATTATCAGCCATTATAAACGGGTGGTTGGATTTCCATCATTAGCAATTGGTTAACACCGGCTATGTTCATAGGTGGTGTGGCGCTTTTCATGGCTAATAAGGTAAGTATGACCAACTTCAAGAATCAATTGTAGTTAGTTTCAAAATTCAATTTAAAAGTTTTCTTTTTATGACTGCTTCCTTCCTCACAATCTTCTCATGTTCGCTTTCGTACTTTGTTGTCTTTCTCCGATCATCATCTCCTCCCATGCTGCCTTCCTTCACTAATGGCGTTGGGTCTCCCTCGCATCCGTTGGCCCCATGATCTCCTCAAGTTTACTTGTTTGATATCCCTCACTTTCAAAACTTTTCTTCTTTTTAAGTTCATGCTCTCTTCTCTTTTCACACCAGCCTCTTTGTGTTGACACTCTTCACCGTCTCCCTCTTGACCATTGCCTCTCTTTGTGTTGCCTTCTTTCACCAGTGCCACCTCTTGTAAGCTGGAAGGAGAAGACATACGAAGGGCAATTAGTTGAGTTGGTGAGCTGATTCAGAAGCTGCTTCAATTTAATATATTCAAATGTAACTAAATCTAAATTCGATCATTTTTTCATTCTTCGATTCATATCGTTTATAAATTTTAAAGATAAAAAAAATAAAATAATTTTAAGATGTATGTGAATTTAAAAATAAAGAAAATAATTAAATTTTAAATTTAACTACATTTGAATGTAATCATGTATATATATATATATATATATATATATAGAGAGAGAGAGAGAGAGAGAGAGAGATATGCATACAAAAAAATCTAGCAAGGCTTAGGCTTTGCATTAGGCTAGATTTTCTTGACATCTTGATGAATGAGGGCCAAATTGTTTGCCTATGGGTTGAAACCGAACCACCTTGTCTTAGGCACTGCAAGAAGTTTGAATCAAAATTGTAACCAGGAGTCCTCGATCCTGGATCTAGATATTGAATCATGAATAGCAGTAAAAGCTATATGCAATGTCCTCAATTCAGACCACAGCTTTGGGTGGTGCAAGCACGAGACATATGGGGCGATAAATCATGGAATCCTTGAACTTCACACAACACAAAAGGCCTCTTGCGATGTGACCTCCCCTTTGACGCTTTACCCAGATGAAGCCGGTTGTAGTTAAGGCTGGTAATTTAGTTGGCAGTGTTTGATTGATCCATGCAAAAGGACATCAGCTCCTCGGAAAGTCTTCCATCTCTTTCTACTTAGGACCACCTTTTTTCTATGAGTTGGGCAGAGGTTAGGCACATCAATTCATGGATTCATTGGATGAACACCATAAAGCCTGGACCACCCTCTCAAATCATTGGGCCATGGAGAGGCCAAGCAAGCCAGTTTCTTGGAGGCGTTGTAAGCTATCTGGACCGAGCATTCACCACATGTACTTCAGAATGACAAAAATGAACAAATACGGTAGAAGATTAAGATGGGTGTGCCTATTTCATTTCACCATCTATTTCCCAATTGATGACCATGGCTTTGCCTTGATCCTTTCATGCATTCAAGCTTGAAGTGGCTAGTTGTAAGTCAAATGCCCAGAACTGAAATTAAAAAGTCTTAGAGACTCCAAATCTAGAGTTGAAAATGTGAAGCACAGTGACCCATGTGCTTGGTTTTGATTTGTGGGGGGACCTAAATCTAATCTTTTTGTGAAACACTTCATTAGCCTACAGTACAAGAGATCCAAATCTAAGTACTATAAGTTTCTAATTCTATATACTGATGTAGAACCAAAGTTTTGAATTGATCTTGGATATTGTCATCTCATGATAGAGTAAATCATGCAAGGAAATTCAATTTTGATAAATTTTATTGCTTCCAATTATTTAAGCTGAGTTGCATATTTAATTATTACATCAAGCATTTTTCATTAAAATGAATATATTTTAGATCATTTATGCTCGTGGAAGAGAATCTTATAATGATCGGTTTTAGGCTTTTGACTGCAGGAATGAATAACTCGATAAAAGATCGTAAAAAAAATTAAATGAGAATTAGTTTATAGCTTCGAGTAAAATTTAAAAAATAAAATCATTTTGCAGAATTTGACCATCATAAACTAAACAAGGGGTTGGATTGACGAGGATGAGACAGGTTTTCTTGTCCATGCTTGCATTAAGTTCTCAAATCAATCTGGGGTCCCAAAGTTTGTTGACATGCCATATAGTCTATTATTCAAGTTTTGAGAGATGGAATCTTCTTGGTATTCTGAAAGACATGATTCTTAATTTCCCTCTTCTCCCCAACCGATGGCAACCATTGGGTGTTCTGAATGCTACTCGTACTTGATAATTCGTGATCTTAATAAACCTCTCTCATGTGGCTATTATGATATGTTGTTAATTAATTATGATAAGAATTTCCTCTTTTTGTTCCTTTTAAGAAGGGAGGAGACTCTCAAATCCTATTGAAACCACAGCTAAAAGGGTCAGCAAATTGTTTGCTTTTATTAGTCAAAGAGAGCTATATATGTTATCGATCTAATCGTGAGATCACAAAGTTGAAAACATGAAACCACTTGACCACTGTGAAAGTTGTTTATTAATTCTCACATCGTTATTCCTTCCCAAAAAAATGCTTCGAATGGTCGTTAAATGATATCAATTAAGGAGGGATCATGCATGGAAAGAGTCTACTTTTCAGGCTCAAAACCACTCTAAAACTATTATTTTCGACACCTAAATTTCTCAAATTCTGCATTGCATACCTTTTTTTTTCAAATTGGGTGAGATAAGCTCCCAATTTGACCCTCTAATTTTAATCACAACACACTCTTGCAACCACTACCAAATAGACAGGGAATCAAAACCCAAAACTCAAATTATAACCACCAACTTCAAAGATGTTCCAAGCTAGCAATGAAGTCGCACTCTTACTTCTATGTGAGGCTCCACATCCCCATATCCCACCTCTCAAGGGTCCTGTAAAGGCCCCAACCCCCCCCCCCCCTACAATAAAAGTAGAAACGGGGCCTAAAAAACCCACCGTTTTGGTTCGGTCCACGGCTCTCCCCCCTCCTTTGACGGCACGAATTGTGAGATCCCTCGCCCCTGAAATCCTGAGACTTTTCAATGTCAAACCACCGCAATCCGTGCATCTCCCCCACCCCCCCCCCCGCACCCACATCAATCCCCCCTCATCATCCTTCTATTCCTTCACAAAATGTCTCCACTCCAACGCCCACCACAACGCATCCAAAACAGAAAGGAACTGGCGAGAGAGATGGTCAGACCAAGGACTCTTGTTCTCCGGTCCCAAGCTCTCAAAAGCCCCTAGCAAACTTCATGGAAGGTGGATGAGAAAGAGCGCATAAAAAAAAAAAAAAAAAGAAAAAAAAAAAAAAGAAAAAGAAAAGAAAGAAAGAGACTAATTTGAGGGACCACTTTTATTATATCTTAGTTGCGTGAGGGGAGGAATTTAATGGGCATTGATGTTGCTGCAAAGTACCTTGGGAAGATCAAATAGAAGGGAAGGAGAAGCTTAAAAGGTTAGGTTTTACCAACACCTCAGCATCTAACCTTCTGAAATAACCATATTAGTAAATAAAAGCCTTCGCATATATTCAAACACCACACCCCATTAAATTCCATTTACCCAGCTGTGTGTCTTCCTATTTTCCTTTATTATATTGCCTTACCTTCCCCTCTCTATCGTAATTAATTCAGCTATTACTCGTTCCTCCATTTATTTCTCCAACCCATCAAGGACCCCATCTCCCTCTCATTAACCTCTAAAGAGTTTCTCCTCTCCCTCCCCTGGTTGCAGTCCGGAAAAACCAAAAGATCCGATCCAGAAATCGCCATCCCTGGCCTGCTCTTCTAGCATCACATAAGCCAAGAGGCCCTTCATCCTCCTCCTCTTTCTCAAAAAGATTGGATTTTGGAGTGCAATCATGGCTTGGTGAGTCCTAATTTTTCTCTTCTTCTTCTTCTTCTTCTTCTTCTTCTTCTCTCTATGCCTCTGCTTAGGCCAAGACATGGATTGGGTATTGCATGAAAGCATCAAAGCAGGGGACTCTCTGTCTCCATTCCCCCACCCATTGCCATACCTCCCACCACCTCCTCCACCACCTTCTCCGGTTGCACAGGGTAACTTTGATAACAAGATCAGTCCTAGCATCCTTCTCATAATTGTCATCCTAGCAGTCATCTTCTTCATCTCTGGAGTGCTCCACCTCCTTGTTAGATACCTCTTGAGACCCACCAACAGGGACCCGGAGGATGTGGACAATGTCACGGCCTTCCAAGGCCAGCTCCAGCAGCTGTTCCACCTCCATGATGCCGGGGTGGACCAGTCCTTCATCGACACCCTCCCTGTGTTCCTCTACAAAGCCATCATAGGCCTCAAGGACCCCTTCGATTGCGCTGTTTGCCTCTGCGAGTTTGAGGGTGACGACAAGCTCAGGCTTCTCCCCAAGTGCAGCCATGCCTTCCATATCGAGTGCATCGATACCTGGCTCTTGTCCCACTCCACTTGTCCTCTTTGTCGGAGTAGCCTCCTCCCTGACTTCTCTCCCACCAACAGCTGCAGTCCCATGGTCCTCGTTCTCGAGTCCGGGAGTGAGAGCTCGAGGGAGATCGCTCCTGATAGAGGGGAGCTTGGGAGTCATTCCCACCGTGGTTTCCTCGGAGAAGATGACTTCGGCCCTTCGTCGAATGATACACCGCAGAAGCCCGGGGAGATTGGGGCCAAGGAAGAGGCGGCTGTGCCCGTGTTGGAGAATTCAGAAGCGAAGGTGGTTCCGGTGAAGCTCGGCAAATTTCGCAGCGTGGACGTTAATGGCGGCGAGGATGAAGGTAGTACGAGTGGTGCCAATAGTAATTTGGATCAAAGGAGGTGTTTTTCCATGGGGTCCTATGAGTATGTGATGGATGAGAGCTCTGTGCTTCAAGTGGCCATCAAGCCACCCAAGAAGAGGCTGGCGGGCAAGAAGCCTGGGCACCGGCTCGCCATGTCCGAATGCGATTGCAATTCGAGGAGGGAGGGGTTTAAAGGATTCGAACCGTCTAATGGTGGTGATGCTGATGGCATTGCCAACCTGAACAAGAGAGAGAGCTTCTCTGTATCGAAGATATGGCTGCGATCTAAGAAAGATACGCCGGTCGCCGACGATTGTTCAAGGCGGGCTGCTTCATTCCGACTGCCATTGCGTCGGGGGGCGAGTGATGAATCGAAGCTGAAGAGCAGCACCAGCCAGATCACACTGTCGGAATTCAATGTTTCAGGGTGGGAGAAGAGCGGGAGCGAATTGGATTTTGATGCGGAGGTGGGGAGCTGCAATAATAGTATAGGATCTCGGGCGGATGAGGCGCCTTCATTCGCGAGGAGGACGCTGCTTTGGCTCGTGGGGAGGCAGAACAAGGTGGGGAACCATCTCTCACATGGATCGAATCCAGGTGTTTCTTTTGTTTAGATTACTTGTTCTCAGATTCTTAAATTTTGAAAGAAGAGATGTGGTGGAAGGGGATAAATAGAAGGTAAAAGATCGTTTGAATACAGCAGTCTTTGATTTCTTTTTTTTTTTTTTTTTTTTTTTGGGGGTTGGAAACTTGGTGGAATTCTTTTCTCCTCAGGTGTGTACATTTTTTTGGTTGAAGTGCTTATCTCTTCTCTTTCAAATTTTGACTGGAAACTGGTCACTTTTTGTGTTTTAACCAATCCTGCATTCTAAATTGCGAGAAGATGAATGGAAAAGGAGAGAACCGGCTAATTCACATGGTTCTTGTGAGCTAGTTTAGTTCTCCATTTGCCACAGAAATGCTCACTTATTTCTTTCATTTAAAGGACGCATTTTTCACTATTCTTCACCCATTGTTTACATTCTTGAATCCCTTATACAATACAATAGAAACAGAAAACCGAGACTGAAGAAAACACATGGCAGATTAAGTTTTTATGATACCTTCTATCCTTTTCTCCTGAATCTTGTTCAGTAGGAAAGAGCAAATGTTTCACATAGTAGCAATCTTCACCCATGGAAATTGCTCATTTAAGTTATTCCTCTGATTTTCCAACAACTTGCTATGTTTCATATGCACATAAAAATAGATGGATGAATTACTTTTTATCATCCTAAAACTGATATTATGCTTCCTTAAATTAGAAAGATATGATTACTTGATTACCATTTAATTGCCAATCAATTGCGAACCTCGAAGAACAAAGAAAAATGAGAAACTAAAGACTCTTATATATATATTTTTTTAAAAAATTAAGAAATCTAGCGTGGGATAGATAGTAATTCATTTTTGATCTAGGATTTGAGCACTTAATCACCTAGGAATGCTACCATGATACTGAACTTTAGACCATTCTAGCTGCATGTATTTTTCGCTTCAAAACTCTGTTGAAGGGCAAGACACAAAATCCACTCTCAGTTTCAAATGCCCTTCTAGCGCTTCCCTGCTTTCTCCTTATGGGATTGTTACTGTCACTTTATCTGAAAGCTAATAGAACAGAATTCCTGAAAAATGTTTCGTCTTCTAGCAAAGAGTAAAGTTATTCCAGTGAATCATGTGATGCAGAGGTAATCCTCACATCACAAAGTTTACAATTTCAAATGTTTGCGTGTGGAGTTTGTTCTTCTTTCACCATCTGGATCTGCTAGTGTGGCAGAGGTTGCCAAACTGAGGGCTTGATTGCAGGCTGTTGGAGTTAATGCTATTGGGCACGGGTGGACTTTAGAGGGGTTTCGAGTTCAAGTTATTTATGAGATGTGAACGTCAGGGAGCGGAGCCCTTCTTTAATGGGCACTGCTTTAAAATCATATTGGGGAGGGTCACAAGAGCAATTAAGCTCTGGTTGTGGGGGTGGGTGCTGTGTGACCCTTCAATCCCTCACAACCTAACCTCCTCCCACCTCATGTTATCGTTGTCCCCATCTTGTTTGCCTTCTTTCTCCCTCCATTTTCCCCAGAGGGCCACTCTTAGCACAATACCAAGCCTTTCTAGCTTAGTTAACAGTACCTGAAGCCTTTTTGGTCTCGCTTTACAGATCATGGAACCTCACCCTTCTTCTTTGTTTGGCCACCATTCGGAGGGCAATCACATGCATCCCATGTCACATGGGTCCTATGCATTGAATATAACTACATAGGTGTGAATGTGTGATAGCGATCTCTGAATGCTAGAAGAGGCCAAAATGGTGGTGAAGACCGAGGGTCCTCCACGCCAAGAGCCAGTATGGAAAGCCTTATCTAAAGTATCATGGATTCAAGTAAATACTCAAGTTGACTGCATCCTTTCATTTGGTTGGAAGCTGCAACTTCTCCAAGTCATGCTGTAAGCGTACTTCCAAATTCTCTTTTCTC
Source organism: Metroxylon sagu (assembly GCA_017589505.3). Lineage (NCBI taxonomy): Eukaryota > Viridiplantae > Streptophyta > Magnoliopsida > Arecales > Arecaceae > Metroxylon > Metroxylon sagu. Next base: position 1,263,063 of record JACVBY030000664.1, read on the forward strand.
GCATCCAACCCTTTAGCCTTGTATAAGTTTCTGAAGCAGCGGGATATGTACTTAGAATAGAGCATGTCTAAAAGACACACAACCTACCCAAGTGATTAAGATCATAAATGAATGTTTAGTAGTCTTAATCTTTGGACTCCTCTCAAATCTAATAGATTTGACCTAGTAGATTTATGAGTCAATGTTTTTTTGTTAGCTGGCTGAGGGACATCTTGCAGAAAAAAATAGATCACCTACTCCAACTTCTTACCTGTAATATGTATAACATAATGAATAGTATAGATCTCTACTAGTGATCATATAGATCCATCCTTATGTATAATATATTATTTTAGTGATACAACTGTAGTTTAGGAAAGGCATATAATAAGATATTTTATTGCCTTGGAGCTTCACATGGGATTGACAATGGTAATGCAGTAAATGGGCCAGGTGATGATTGGATGCAAGGATAAAACAATGGCTTTTTCTAGGTATTTCCTGTGAAAAGTCAGTAGTGTAATTGGGTCCATGGCTTGGATTCTCTTGCTTCGATGGATAAAAGTTCTTTTACTCTTGGTCTGGAAGGGAAACAAAAGTTTCAACAAGTCTTTAATCAGTAATAATATCTTATCTATAATGAATGTAAGTTGGTGCAAGGCCTATGGTTAATGTATAGAACCAACGCATCAGGCCAATCTGAGGACCGGTGCAACAATAGACATGGTGGGTTCATGAGGGGGACGCAGGTAGGTGCTGGATGGTGGTCTCCTTAAATGATCTGAAAGGGATGCAGGGGACCACAAGTATAAATGTGAGTCGAATCCTGGAACCAACTCCCTTGTATCTTGTCTTCGGATAATTCATTCTTTCGTACCTTAGCAATGGTTGATGGTTGTCTTCTTAAATATTTTTTTTCAATCCTTGGAGACATGACAGCTTCAAATACTGGCACAAAAGTTCTAACATCCTCAAGCTAATATGGGCAGTTAATTCCTCCTAAGTACGTCAGCTGATATGAATAAAAGTCTACATTTATAAATAAATAATGATGGTAGCTGCAACCTAATCTCTTATTATAGAGGACAAGTTGCAAATCCTTTACATTATCAAATGTTTGAAGACCTTGTTCAACCAACAATATGTTGGAGGGGCCACGGCCGATGGCAGCCGTGCATCTAATGAGAGTCACATCTCCATTTGGATGGCCATGACATAATGATAAGACCATAAAAAGTGTTAGGTTAATGTGCCTTATGGGTCATCCCTGGTCCTTGTGGACATTCATATCATAGGGAAGGCATTACACGAGAAGAGGACAAAAAAAAAAAAAAAAAAACCTCAGATTCTTTCTTAAATTTTTAGTTGTTATATTTTAATATATTATGTTTTAAGAATATTACATTTTTAATATTTTATTAAATAATAACAGCCAATCAATCTATGTATCCATATTAGGATGATATGTTAGCCATTTCTTTAATTTTAATCGAGATAAAACATAATTCTTTCTCTAATTATATTAGATGTTAGAAGACTTTGGACTTTGGAGCGTTCTTTCCCTAATAATATTAAATGTTAAAAGACTTTGTACTTTGAAGCATCATATCGTCGGTCTCCAATTTAGCTTTGATCATATCAATTATTTTATTTTGTGTGTTTAGGTACATTTAGGTTTAACCAAACCCAACCGCCTCTGAATGACAGTATCTATGCCTCGTTGTAGTCCACCCAACTGATGCTGAGGATATTATGTCAGTGAAATATTATGCTATGTTAGTGGGTGCCTTAAAAGTCTTGAATGACTTCATTCTTCCCCCCTCAAACAGGGCACTCCTCTGAAGATCCTCTATCTCCTGCACTTGAGACATTCTTGAATGTCACAAGAGATTCTTCTTAGGAATGTCGAGGTTTGGATTCATATCACAAAAATAAGTTGATTTTGCATTCAATTAATCCAAATCATAATTGTAAAACTGCAAGCTATGCTGAAACAAAAAAAAAAAAAAAAAAAAAAAAGATTTAACTCTGCATGACAGAAATTAACATGATGGGTATTAGCACCTGGTGGCCTCTCCATGTAAAGCTTTTTTGAGAAAAGATTGGAAATGATGATGATGATGATATAAGTGAAAGTTTTTTGAAAAAATATTGGAAAAAATAAAGGGAAGGAAAATAGAATATGACACACATTTTTATATTGAGTGCTGCTGGCCACATATAAAACTTGCAATGCTTCCCGTTCTCCTAGTTAGAATTATGGCTGTGAAAACAAATATTGCAAATGGTGGATAATGTTAAGATCATGCAAGGGAAAGACGAACAAAGATGATGCCAGGCTTGAAAGGTTTTCTTCCTTTGATTTTTTTTTGTCTCTACGTTATTTTATTTCTTACAGAGGAATGCAAGGCGACGTTTTTGTAATCATTCATCTTATTTCACAAACTATGACCTACGTGCAACATAAGACATAATAATATGTATAAAATAGACATGCATACATATGGAACAAACACAAATAAACACAATCAAATAATTTTGGAAACTAAAAGGAAGATAATATAACTAAAAAAACCAATGTTTGATTCGTGATAATATAATATATAATATAATATTATCAAAAATCTTTTATTCTTGATAGTCTTGTATTTGATTACCATGCCCCGTTTACCTTATTAATGTTAGCTTAGATTCTTATATCCAATTTGCCTTATTAAGGTGAGCTTATATTAGATTGTTAAGGTTGTAAGATTTTATGCTATCAAATTCTTTGATTCTATATTTAGTCATAATTTTTTTTTATATTTTTAAATGATTATCTTTTTAAAGCTAAAATACATAATGTTCTAATAAAATGGAAGACTTCTTTATAAAATCATTTAGAAATATTATATATTTAAATATTAAATAAATATATAATATAAATCACATTATTTAAATTTAATATTTATATTATCAAACTATTTATATAAATAATATTAAACATATATTATAAATTATTTAAATTTAATAATTTAATATGTAGAAAGGCCACAAATACTAATAATTTTATATTGAATATTTATATATTATTATAAATATATAATAGTACTTAAAATATCAAATATTATGTTAATATTAAATTTAATATTAAATATAAATATAATATTAAATAATCAAATATTACTAAGTAAATGTTAAATATTATTAACATTTACTTAACGATAATCTAATATTACTTAACGGCAATCATGAATACCATCATTCAAAAGAAAATCATATTATTATAATTTATGATATTTTTATATTATCAAAAATGAAATATTATTGCATATATTATCATAGATAATTACTAAAATAATAATTTTAGATTAGTAAAATAGATTATCACCAATCAAATGTCCTCTTAATAAAAAGCTTTTAAACAAAAAAATCAGATCAAATAACCAAAAACTATTTAATGTGGACCAATGTCACAGATTTACCATCGATCGCAATGTTTTATTATTAATACACTCCACGCAGACAAACAGATACAAGACGGAGGAGCGGTCAAAAGAGAGTTTTTTTTTTTTTTTTTTTTTTTTTTTTTTGACCCATCCATTACGAGATACTTGAGAGACTTGCGGCGCCCGCCACCTCACAAGCGGTGCAAAGCGCGGATGAACCTTGCCGCAGAACGACACGGTCCCACATCCCCTCGTTAACACTTTGCTTGGCGTCAACCATCAGGATGATCTCAACCCATCAGCCCCCAAGGCCGCAGAAATGGGAGCCACGCAAGGAAACCAATAACGGCGCTTCCCATCTCTATGACCATCATCGATCATGGCAAGTCCTTCCTGGTTTGTTTGATATCATATAATAGGTTGTGTCATTATAAATAACAGGGAAGGGAAAACGAAGCAAGAGGGCTTAGTTAATAATCTATTGAAGCAGTGCTCACCTCAAGTAAAGTTTCGAGGGCATCGATTACACGACCTGAGGACCATGAAAGTCTCTTCTCAATCTCCTCCACGGTCACATAGCCTTGGGCCTACATGAGCATAATACAAATTTCATGACAACAGCCACAGACACATGATGCATTTTTTATAGCCCAGTCCATATCACAATTACATATCAACTTCCTATCAATGCAGTATCATCAACCACAAAATGAAGAAAAAGTGAATCTCATCATATGAGCAAATGACCAACATAAAGATGATCCTAAAACATGCATCGAATGAAAATGAGATATTATATGCTAAAAGGTTGACAATTACCTTCCATGCATGCCTGAAAAGACAGATGATGGAACGACATCAATAGAAAATTCAAATAAAGTTAATTTTTGATTTGATTGATAAGAATCATATGGTTTGAAATGAAATTAGATGCCATGTTTGACATAATAAACCCACTAAAAAAATAAAAAAAGTCTTGAGATCCTTGACATCGATTAGGTGCACAGTGCTTATGGTGTTGATTGAGTGCAACATGGAACAGAGGTTCAGTGCTGCCGCACTGTGCTCGTCTGCCCATATAAGTCTGTGAGACCAAACCAACATGAGCCCTATCTTCTCAAATGGGTCTTAGCATGACCCTGCAGATAATTAACATGGCATGGCACAGCAAGCAAGCATACCATGCTCACCTGTGACCAACACGGCGATAATGTTTGATCCAAAATCCTTGAACTGGACTAGCAACTTTTCCAATGACTAGCCTCCTTAGAAGGAGTGAAGATATCAAAGAATAATAAATGGGGCTTTATCTACACCCTGTAAATCTTGGATGAAATAATACAGAAGAAAAATAGTAAATGAACCAAAATGGTATTTGCATGCATAAGATATACCTGCTATGTGTGCCGAAGAAGAAGAAGAAGAAGATGACTCTGAAGGATTTCCAAGAAAATGAACAAGAATAAGGAAAAAAAAAGAACTTGTATTGATATAGGACCTAGACTTGTAAAATTGGATTTGAAAAAGCCCACACAGACATGGGATTTAATGCTTAATGAGTGGACTGAGAATGTTTCATTCATTCTACCAAAGTCCCTGATGATTTGGATTTTGGCCAGAGGACACTTCCAAGCATCTGAAATTCATCCTATCAACTTCTACAACACAGCAATCCCTTCCATGGTACTTTTCGAGGTAAATTAAATATCTCAAACTCACGGATTAGCATGCATGAAGAAGACACAAAAAATCAGTTACTGTACACTTGCCCATTAACTCTTTCATTACAGATTGTGTTTAGCACCGATGAAGACCCAGATCTTCTACACATTTAAATGAAAATATCACAATTCTATCAAAATAGTCATCCTTTGCTAGTCAAATTATTTAAAAAATTGCAAATTAGACATTTTTATTTTGTAGGAAGTTGAAGAGAGGGTTAGATTCCAACAGGTCTTATCCCCTAAACCTATCACTACAGGTTTTAAGATAATGATGACGATCAATTTATCAATGTTGTTTGTCAGAAAAAGGCTATTCTTCAGATGAAATTAATTCCTTAAATGCAAACTTGTTTGCTACAAACACTAATATAGAATCTGGAACAGATGACTTATTCAGGTCCCTAGTCAAGTCTTTATTGCACAGTAGCATGAACAAGTTAGTTGCTTCAAGGATGATCAAGTCTTCTGCATTCCTATTCCAAGATTGCTTTTTTTTCCTTCTTTTCTTTATTACTTATATTTTTTTTAGGTAATAAGCAACCAGTGGATGTCAGATCAAAAAGTAAAATGACTAGAAAGTTTTAAGAACTCTGAAGGCCAAAAGGTAAGAAAACTCCAAACGAACAAGTCTAGGTTGAGAGGGGGTGTCAAAGAGACTTGCACAATGCAACCAAGAAGCATCTCAACATTCCATAAGCCCCATGAAATCCAATTCATAACTTTAAGGATATACCACACGAGCTTAACAGGAGTATTTTATAGTAGCAAGAGTACTCGTAAAACAAAAAACATACCTGAGCCACTTCAAGAATTTCATTATGATCTTTGTTCAACTCTGTAGGGACTGACCGAACAAGCTTTTTCTTCCCAACAGAAATTACTTCAAAACCACTGCCCAGGACCTGAAATTTCATATATCGAACATCAAGACCACCAAGCGTGGAAATACATGTCATGAAATAAGATCATCAGAATCCACTTTACATTAAATTGTAAAACATGATGCATTAAAAAAAAAAAGAACTGGTAGCCAATCTCTGGAAAATACTTCATTAGATAGATAGTACAGACAGAATCTCTGTTTAGTACCTTTAACTTACTTATCGCACGCAAGCAGTCATCCTCAGATACTGCTTCACGAGCAGTTTTTCGCTTTTGACACAGAAGACTGCAAAGCTCCTGCAAGTTGATCAAGCCTCCATTGTGTGATCTGGTTGCCAAACAAATCTCAACTATCTGAACCCCTGCCTTGTAAAATTGGTCATATGAGAAAAGGAAATTGGATGCTAAAAGGACAAGCATAGCTCTTATATGATACACAAATATGCCACCTTTGCATTTTACCAGAATTCATAATAAATAAATGACAAATCTGAATCTACAGAGGGTACAACTTTGAAGGAAGCAGACGTTTGTAGTGTGCAAGTTGCATGTGTCAGGAGCTGAGTCATATGGTCATCTTATCATAAGGGATGAACAGCAACTATATACAATTGAAAGAAAATTGTTCACATTAGCTTGTCATGGATTTGGTGGTGATGTGTTTAAGGCTGAGAAACTTTGTTCAAATTAAAACCTATTTCATGCTGGGGCAGATAATCTAGAGCTTTGAATTAAAATGGAGAAGACTTGAAGTAAATTATTCCCAATAGAAATGCTTAAGGTAGAGGTAGGTCCTGGGACCCAGGGTAGAATCAAGTGCTTGCCTTTACATGGATAATCAAGATTTGACTTTACACTGCAAGAAAATATGATTCAAGCCCATAGTTTTCTGTGTTAATTACTTTGAAACATTGCATATATCCACCATGTATCAACCCCAAACCAAGAATCTTGAGAAACCTAATTGCAACCAAAGGATAAAAGAGGGCAGTTTAAAGCACTGATGTTTTGGTCATTTAAACTAGAGAAGAATTAAGCCTTCTCTTAATCTTCTCATAATAAAGAAGAATTCATCTAATGTGGTAAAAAAGGTTGAATGGCTCCCATCACTATGAGTCCAATGAAGCTAATTGTAATAGAATAAGACAATGCGATGCATAGAGAGCGTGTAACCCAGAGTTATTTTTTAAGCAGAATAAAATGTGACATCTTTCATGTAAAATGAAATCTAAATATATAAAAAAAAAGCTATTACTGAAAAATGAAGAGAAAAAGAAATTAAATTAGAATGAAATCAATGTATAAATTTTAGTCATTATTTGTTTCTTATTCATATGCTATTATCCAAAACTTTTCTAGAACACCTCCAATTCAATCCATTTGATGCATCAGAGCAGCACAGACACGGAGTATATTTTCAAGCTTGTAAGAATGCTAAAGAAAACAATGATTCCAAGAGGCATGGAGACAGGGATTAATACCAACCAAGCTCATAGTAGAAGTCGCCAATCCCTAACAACTCTGCCCAAAATCCTTTGTTAGAAGCTAGGGGATCCACTCCAACTTTAGCACACATCTCATGGAACTGTGTTCTGAATGTAGGGTTTTTACGGATGTCATTCTGCACTGCCCGAAGAAATTAGTACCTGTATATACATAGGGAATTCTGACATACAATATAATGCTTCTAGTATTTTCACATTTGAGTATACAGGCAACTCTTGAAAGTTCATCCTTCTGAAATAATGAGTAATATACGATCACTGAAAATGATAATGCCAGGACTGGAAAAAGGCAAAACAAAGCAAGATGAATTATTTCGATCCCAATGAATAACTTATTAAGTGTCACCACGGTATCATTATATTAAATAAAGATTTACAACTTTTGGTTGTCCCTGTGCTTAGCCATAGCTCTTGCAAGTTTATTCCACAACCATATTAGCAAAGCCTGTTACCTTAATTAGGGAGTAAAGTAGACAAATTTTTGCATTAGAATACCAAAATCCACATCTCCCATTGGAATATTCAGGCAGAATATAATTGACGCATGAATTGCATATTTTCTAAAGCACTATAAACAGGATCTAGGTTATGAAATTCTCAAATCTCCTCTGATTGAATGTTATCCTTTTATTTGCAGCAGCCATGTCTGTTAAGGGAAGGTCTCCCTAAGTGTTGGAAGCTTCAAGATGTGATTTTATCCTATCAAAGATGAGGCATCAAGTTGGTGAGATTGTATATGATGATCTTAGTACACTTTAAAATGTGGAAAATCAGCAAATGTAGCATGTTTGGGATAGAATATGGAGGTGGAACTTTTCAAGAAGGCAAGGAGAAGTCAATTAATGGGATGGCACCTGAGGCATAGTCTACAAATGCCAACTTCACATTAGGTTAAAAGAAGTATGATTCATTTCCTGGCAAAATGAAAGTTCCTCTTTAAACTAAATGCCCACATAACCCAGTTGTAAGTTGCCATCCTAACCATAGACATAGGACTATTGCTGCACATAAATGACACCAACCTAAGATGCAAAAACAAATATTTTGGGGTCTTAGATCCTTCCAAATGCTATACAGAGCCCCTATCTTTGGATCAACAGCAATCATTCTCCAAGCTCCAAATGTGTAAAAGCTTATCCTCACTAGGATCCACCCTTATGTAAACAACCAAATCAGTGCACTACATTATTCCATCTCCAAATTTCAACATTGCCTTCTTCAGCACAAAAAAGAAAGTTACTTTACCGTACAAGAGAGATCAAACATTCTCACAGTTCATACTACAACTAATGCACAATCAAAGGTATGATGTAAACCGCAATCCTATTATTATACATGAATATTTAGTTACTTTGATAGTTGAATAAGAAGATAGAACAAGCGCCCTAAAAATCTTCATAACAAGATGATACTCATTTGCGTAGCTTGCGTGATAACAAAGAGAAGCATGGACTATATACACCTCAGCAAACATAGCACTTATAGATCTCAATGGTGGTCTTCACATTTTACAAGCAGTTGTTCCAAAAGATATACAAAAAAAGTGATGGGACCTCTACTAAGAATTTAGAAGCATAAATAATTGTATCTCCATTTTCTTTCACCTGTACTAATTGAAAATGAATTAAAAATAGATACAGAAGAAAAGAGTTGTTCATAAGTTTCAGATATGCATAAAATGGAATGTGCACATTGTCCATGGTACCCAACCTTCTACCAGCAAGCTGGACATCATGGCTAAAATCAACTCTACCAAGTGTTGACCATGGAAAAATTCATACTATTGTTTCTCTTTCTTGAAATTATATTGGTATGATTAGCATCACAAGGACCTGGTCTGCATTCCGTAAAGTGCTAAGTGTCCATTGACTCCATGCTTCTTAAAAAGAAAATAATCATTTGTTTCTTCATACACAAACCATGTCACTGACAAAGAGATTATATATCTAACATTTTATCAACTTCCACTTAATCTTTTCCAATTTTTAGCAAAATTATTCTTTTTTGCTCTTGCCATGTTTATCTCAAATGCCAGCAACATTTGATGCAACTAACCAGACAAACATAACCATTTAACTGCTCCTTCAAATTTGGAAGCAAAGATGATGCTAGAGTAGGCAGTAGAGCAATGGAATCATTCATCTTAAGCCTCAACAGAGAGACTCCAAGTCAGACATAAAAGCCTTTCATAAACACGAATGTTCACATGCACATGCAACAATATCACCTAAAAAGCATACAGAAAAGGAAAAGGCAAAACTAAAGCAATCTATCACCTTATGTTTGCGAGCAAATTCTTCTAATTGAGATCGGAATGTTGCAAGCTGTTCTTTCATGAGATCTGTTCTTATCCTGGCTACATTTTCGCCAACCAATCGATATTGATCCTAAGAATATTGATCAAAACAGAGACAGTGGCATTACCAAACAAATTGAAAATAAAAAAAGAACAGTGTCGAAGAGCTATATTGAAAAAAGATTTCAAATTCGTATGAAAAATAAACAACAAATGAAATAAAGTTGGAGTCATAATGAGGGAAGTTACAAAAATTTACCCGAGCAGCAGCTGCATTTTGCAAACCAGAAATTCCAGGCCTTCTCCTCATGCTTCTTAATCAGCACACTTAGTAAATTCAGAAATAAATTTATTTCAATTACTCTATGCAAAATTTGTTCAGAGCATTGAAATCTAATCTGAAGAACTCCACAAAAGTGATTTTTTATGCAAATCACCACATATAGTAATAGGATGATCAGGCATATGGTACATGTGAACAAAGGAGACTAGCAAGTTGATGTCAAGATGCAATTCATGACGCTACAAGCTTTAAATGAAAAACCAAGCTAATCATATGAATGCAAAATTTGATGGACTACATGTGCAACAAAAGCTTAGGGTACAAACAAAGACTTCTTTGCACATTGGTGCCATCTGATGCACAAAAAATGTGCTTGGTCACAGCTTGACATTAAGTCCTTCAGATGCATCCTTTTATGTGCTTCTGCAAACATTTACCAAAACAGGAAGGAAAAAACTACCTGTGGACTACTAAAAGTGAAAAAGCATACATATTTATAAAGAGAGCTATAAACAAAAAATGAGAGATGATTTTTAAATATAAAATAGATCACTAAAGAGGAAGTCCATTGTGAAGAACTCCAGGATATAATCACAAGAAACAAGAGATGGAGCGGCAACCGATTTAGCTGCATGAGTGAGGAAGTGCTGAACTTTAAATCTGATAGCAAGTGAGAGAGCCAAAGAATGGTTTTATAAGTCTCTTTCCTATTTCGTGAATACATACATGTCATTTAACAAGGCCATTACCATCTATATTCAAATGCAACAAACTAAAAAAGGACCAAAAAAAATGGTCAATTCAAATAGTGGTTTCAGTAGCTTTATGACAGCAAAAGCTAATCATAAACAGGCAAGAAAGCTTGGATCTAATGCTAAGGTGTCACGAGGAAGATTCTTATGCTTAGTCTTCAAATAATATCGCAAATAAGAAAGTTTGGTGCAATCTCACTTCCGTGTTTATCCAAATCTGGTTTTTATTAGTGCTAACTTCCACTCAAGCCCCAACAAATCAAAGTTTAACATGAGATGGATTGGATATACCATTCAAGATGGAAAAAAGACTGTTTAATCGCTATCAAAATCTTTAGCTACTATCCTCTCTTGCAACATCACTTTAGCCATTTACCATGACTATTCTGAAGGCACTCCATCAGTTGGCAACTCAAGCATCCTTCATGCTGGTAGTAAATCACAATTTCCCAAGGATGGAAAAAAATGAGAGACCCCAGAAGACCATATCAATCACAATTAACAGAACTTGTGCAATGAGTTCTTCCTTATTCGTTCAAGGTTAAATAACAGCAAGAATTGCATGGATCAATCTATGGATTACATCAAATAACTCTCATAAACTTAAGGATTTAATCATCAGAGAGCTTACATTATCACCATTCTATCTCCACAGCAAATATCTACTTGTGATGAAGTCATATAACAAACCAAGGATATCCCACAATTCCATTAATGTTAACAGACTTACCAAGAAGCCACAATCCCCAGCTATATGATAGAACTGCAGGAATGGCCACACGAATGACCAAATACCACTCATAACCACATTGAAAACCTCGTTGCTCTTTTGGTGCTGATGGAACATCTGTCTGATATCCAAATAAAAAAAACTGCCGTGCGAGTCACATGCACAATACCTCGCTTTGATACATTTTTTTTGTGATAGGCATATATCTAAAATGATAAACTTTGAATTGATTAGTTGTTCTTTTGTTAGATATTATTGTGCTAAACTACTCATACAACTGACCAGTACCATTCCTTAAAGAAATGCTAGACCTTGTTCTTGCCCGTTATTAAAAGAAACGAAAGAAAAGTTTCATCAATTCCAAATCCTAAAGGAAGCGATCCAATGAATTTAGGGTTATATCCACAGCCTTATTTATTTAGCTAATTCATTACTTATTGCTTTTAGTTCAACGGGAACTTTTAGTTGTAAAGATCCAATCTTTCTTGGAAATAAGGTCCAGTAAATCCATTAGTGAGAGCTTGCTTGGCACTCTTTTTACAGAGGAGATACTAGTTCATGGATCGATTAAAGGGAAAAAAAATCAAATTTTTCCATAATTCAAGATCTAGGGTTCATCTTTCTTCTTCTTTTTACTGCTTTCACAACATAGCCCCAATTACAACTCATCATAGATAAAGATTTCTGTAATTAGCTAAATAGAAAGAATTGCAAAATTCTTTCGAGAAACGTTGATAAATTTTGTGATCTGATAGGAGAAAATTAGAGAAGTGCACCTCAATTTCAGTCCCCGTCTCCAACGCTCCCGTTCTTGTTCTTCCTTCGCGATTCTAGACGTTTCTATACGCGTGCTCGCGTCGTCGTTCTGTACGGGAACCAGATCCCGACCGGCCGTAACCTTTGAACCCGCCCGACCCGGTTCTTAATTCGCTGATACGGAAGGCAAAGAGCAGCGGACGGATCGCCCGCCTCCTCCCGCGACCACAGCTCGTGGTCGATGGTACTCCGATGCCGGTCGACGGAATTCTGCCGCTCGCCGCTTCCCACACTAATCGCCGTTCTTTCTTACGTTGCGGCCGGCGACCAGCGCTTCCTGGAGAGAGAGAGAGAGAGAGAGAGAGAGAGATTAAAAATGGCAGCAACGGCGGGTCAGTGGGAGGAGTCTCACGGTGGAGTCGAGTCGGTTTGGATCCTCGACGGTTCACCGTGGGTTGACCTGTCCCGGTCCGATTTACAGCAGCCAAGGAAATTTTTATCTCCAAGGGAGGGGGGTGGTCTGGACCGGCCACTTTGTTCTAAAACCGGGAAAATTCTGATTAAAAAAAAGGGGAAAATCTGAAAAAGTGTGACTCCGGTTCAAGTTGAGATTTCCCGGTCCAAATTCCCGAACCGAGCAACATTTTGGTCGGGTTCCGGTCGACACTTTAGAACCCTAGCATCGCGCGCAACGCACGCCCCTCGCTCGCGCTCGTACCCGATAAAACCTTCGGCCGCCTTTGCTTTTATTTCCTCTTTCTCCTCTCCGCTCTGAAGCCGCTCTTCTCTCCCATCGCTGAAGACGCGCGTAGGCGGAGTAAGAACCAGGCATGTTCTCATTCAATTTCGGCTCGGAGTTTCGTAAAAATTGATCGATTTTTCTCTCAGGATCTGCTTCTGTTTTGATTCAACTTCGGCTCGATGGTGTTTCGTAAAAATCGATCGATTTTTCTCTCAGGATCTGCTTCTGTTTAGATTCATAGTTACGGTTTTGCATCTGGATAAAGATCCCATCTCCGCTAACCTAAAAATTATCATATTTTTTCTATCATATTTCTTATGTCATGGTTTAATACAGATGTTAGGGTTTATTCTGTTGAACTGTCTGTGTCTGTCTTCACATCTAACTCTAGCTGCTTGAATTTTTAGGGTTTGATTCAATAAGTAAAGAGCAGGAACCATGGGTTCTCGTTTCTGGATGCAGGTGATCTTGGCATCCAACCTTGATCTTGATCTTAACATTTATCCTCTGTCTTTTATATCTTCTCGATTGTTTTTCCCCACCTTAAAAAACTGTTCCTTTTATTCCCAGTCTGGTGGCAGCGACTCTGAGGAGGAGGAGGAGGAGACCAGCGAGTATGGTGATGGAAGTGATGCCGGGGCGGGGGCAGGGGAGCCTGCCAGGGCCTCTGCCCACCGTTACCTCAAGGAAAACGCAAGCGACAGTGATGATTCCGATGGGCAACATCGTGTGGTCAAGTCAGCTCGTGACAAGAGGTTCGACGAGATGGCTGCCACTGTCGATCAGATGAGGAATGCGATGAAGATTAATGACTGGGTCAGCCTCCAGGAGAGTTTTGAGAAGATAAACAAGCAGTTGGAGAAGGTGGTCCGGGTAACTGAGTCCGAGAAGGTCCCTAACCTCTACATTAAAGCCCTTGTGATGCTTGAGGACTTCTTGGCTCAGGCGCTGGCCAATAAGGATGCCAAGAAGAAGATGAGCAGCAGCAATGCAAAAGCCCTCAACTCGATGAAGCAGAAGCTGAAGAAGAACAACAAGCAGTTTGAGGAGTTGATAATGAAGTATCGCGAGAAGCCGGAGAGTGAGGATGAAGGGGCTGAGGATGAGGATGAGGAAGAAGAGGACGATGAGGATGAGGTAGAAGAGGACCCCTCAAATATTGCAATGTCTGACATGGAAGATGAGGAGGAGGAGGAGGGTGATGAGCAGGCTGAGGGTGGTGGGGCCTGGGAGAAGCAGATGAGCAAGAAGGATAAGCTTATGGACAAGCAATTTATGAAGGACCCCAGCGAGATCACATGGGAAATTGTTGATAAGAAGCTTAAAGAAATTGTGGCAGCAAGGGGTAGGAAGGGAACTGGGAGGGTTGAGCAAGTTGAGCAACTTACATTCCTGACCCGCGTGGCAAAAACACCTGCCCAAAAGCTTGAGATCCTTTTCAGCGTTATCTCGGCCCAGTTTGATGTCAACCCAAGCTTGCTTGGCCACATGCCAATTAATGTGTGGAAGAAATGTGTTGGCAACATGCTTCTTGTACTTGACATCCTTGAGCAGTACCCTAGCATTGTCGTTGATGACTCAGTTGAGCCTGATGAACACGAGACCCAGAAGGGTGTAGACCACAAGGGGACGATCCGGGTCTGGGGAAATTTGGTTGCATTCCTTGAGCGGCTGGATTCAGAATTTTTCAAGAGTTTGCAGTGTATTGACCCACACACTCGCGAATATGTTGAGAGGCTTAGGGATGAACCCTTGTTTTTAGTTATTGCACAGAATGTTCAGGACTATCTTGAGAGGGTAGGGGATTTCAAGGCAGCTTCCAAGGTGGCACTGCGACGAGTTGAACTTATATATTATAAGCCTCAGGAGGTCTATGATGCAATGAGAAAATTGGCTGAACAGAGGGAAGATGGAGCTGAAGGTGGTGTGGAGGATGGTGATGCAGCAGCTGGTGATGAACGTCAACCAGCTGAGGAGAATAGGGGTCCACCACCATTTGTCGTGATTCCTGAGCTTGTTCCTAGGAGGTCTACATTTCCAGAGAGTAGTAGGACACTAATAGATGCGTTGGTGTCTCTGATTTATAAGTACGGGGATGAGAGAACAAAGGCTAGGGCTATGCTTTGTGATATATACCACCATGCTATCTTTGATGAGTTCCCTGTTGCTCGTGATCTTCTCTTGATGAGTCATTTGCAGGATGGGATTCAGCTCATGGACATATCATCACAGATATTATTCAACAGGGCAATGGCACAGCTTGGTTTGTGTGCCTTTAGGGCAGGTTTGATAACAGAAGCTCATGGGTGCCTATCTGAACTGTATATGGGAGGAAGAGTCAAAGAGTTACTTGCACAAGGTGTATCACAGAATCGTTACCATGAGAAAACTCCAGAGCAGGTACTGCTTCACTTTCTCAAGATTTTCTTTTCCTTGGTGATCCCATTATTGGTTTTGTAAGCATGCACTCTTTATTATATTAAAGATAAGAGGCTTTTTTTTTTAAAAAAAAAAAAGGTATGTTTCTCCATCATTCGAGTCCTAATATCATTATTTTTTATTTTGAACTTGTTTTTCCTAGTGTAAGTAATAATATAGACAGAATTTCTTCATTAATGCATGATTTAGTTTGCCCAGTTACAGTGGTGATCTGTATTTGCATGTTTTTTGTGATTATGTTGCATCTCCTGCTGTATTAGATTCTGCAGTTTCATGTTGCTTGCACCTGCTAACCTAATGTTTTTGTCGTACTATTTTTAATCTTTCTTTTTACTATTTTTGTTTGCTACTGTTATATTGAACAGTAAAATTCAGGTTAATAATTCTATATTGTTCCCGTGGCACACAAACTATTGCTTAGGCATTGTGAATTTGGTCAGCTTGTTGTGGTGTTTTATCATATTTTAGATTGTGTGAAGCATTCAATTGGAAAACTGTTGCCTTGTCAATCCTCCTGTCATTCCAGGTATCATGATGCATGTTCATTTTTTCTTTTAGATTGTTAACCAACTAAAATGTTTCTTGATTTAGAAAGTGGCTGAACAAACAACAAGATGATTATTTTTCTTGGCATGTGGAAGACCAAATTTTGTATTAGTAGCCAAAAGTAAAATCATGTTTCATCTATGCATGTGTCATCTGCATGCGTTATCTGCCATTTAGGTCTGCAAAATGGTTGGTCCAAGGCAGCTGGACTTGGACTGTAGGTGTTTGATGCAGATGATGAAGATTCAAATTAAAATTTGATTTACAGCAATGGAAGAAAGTAAAATATGATTACTTTTCTTTATAATCCTATAATTCCTTATTGAAATCAAAAGTTTTGAGATTGACAAGTTCCTTGCTTCTATCAGAAAATGATAGGAGTTAAGAAGGGGAAGTGCGCAACAAGCCACCTGTACAAGTGCCTATAATTTATAAAAGATAGCCAGGTTGTCATTGACCAAATAATTGGATTCAAAATAAGAAAATATGGGAAAACGATTTATTGATTGAAAAGAAATTAAATGACACTTTTTGTGACAGTAATTGTTGATGTAAGCGAGAAATGCCTTCCAATATCAGCTTTATAAAGAGCATATTTGTTATCTAAGGTTAGTTGCTAGTTATTGCTTTCTCTGGCTGAATCTTTCCCCATGATTTGCTATCAAGGGTCATTCAAGTCAGTCTTTTGGCCTTTTGGCTTGTCATTACTATTTGTATCTTATTTACAATTTGTTTGTTATTATGACTAATATTCTACCTGCAATTTGTTTGGGACCAAGTTTGATTTTTTTTGGGTTGTTTTGATTTTTGTGGTGGTTGTCATCTTTTTAAAGACATATGATGGGTATAATTCTATTTAGCTATACAAAGAATCATGAGGTGAGGTGACATTTCTCAATCATTATGAATGACTTAATAATGATAATTGTGCAATTGTGAATGGTCCATAAGTAGTCGAGAGAGGAGGGAAAAGAGTGGAGAGGACAGCAGGGGGAAGAAAGAGAGTGGGTGAGAAGGAAATAGGGGAGTTAGAACACGAGGGATAGGAGAGAAATGGTAAGTAAACCAAGATAATCGGATTAGTTTTATCTTTTACTTTCTCATATTTTAGGAAAGAACATATTGTAAAATTAGTGGTCGGATTTTGGGTGAATGCATGTTGGAAGGAAGCTTTTCTCTTATTAAGATTCTTATGCATACTTATATGCAATTCATTGTCATGGAATTACTTGACAGGAAGCAGCACTAAGTCAAATGAATATTAGATCATGATATATAGCATAATAGATAGTAAATTCTCTTTTTCCTGTCATTTTTTCTGCCTTATTTTATCAATTACTAATGGAAAATAGGACCTTTTAAATGATTAATCTGGGATAGGTGGGTTGTTGGTTGGGGTATATCATGTTGGCTGAAAATGGATCAATTGGGGCTTAGCTCAAATACTTTAGATGAGTACAAAGACATGACAAATGGGCAAAGATTCATTTAACTAATAATCAACAATGCTCTGGCCAGGCTTAGGACTGAAATGCTTGTCTGGAAGATGTATGGGATAGGTTTATAGTCTTCATGCTAAAGAGTTTTGCTTGTTTACCAGTTAAAAATGGTTCATGATCTTTGTTGTTGGGATCTAATGATTCATGATCATGATCAAAATGGCCTTGCATGATCCTGAAGATCTTTGGATCATAATCAATTTGAATTGTAGTATCTGGATAATGGATCTGAAGGTTTGACTCCAGATCGTGTTATCACATATTAAAGCAATTAGATTGCTGATTTTTTTAGTATCCAATTTCTTTGACTTTTATGGTGACAAATATGTCTAAAATAAGCTTCCAAAACATAAGATTATTAATGTCCTCAGGGATTTTAAGAGTAAAGAAAGAGACGAAGAAAGAGAGATTTAGTCGTTCAGGAGTTAAAACCTAGAGATACATTGTCATATGTTCTATCATTATGATTCCTTTTACAAACTTGCCCATGGAAGGAGAGATAAGTTGAATTTGGAGGGGCAAGACATTCTTTGTTGGTTATGTTTAATGCTGATTTAGTACGTCTTTGAAGCGGAGAAACTCATTATTAAGGTGCTGTGTAAGTTTTAAATAGTGCGTGAGGGAAGAAGATCTTTTGTTCAGCAAGAGGCGAAAGGAAAGGAGGCATTTTTGTATGTAATGGCTGATAATGATGCTGGTGGCTAGTGATGGCAAATGCTCTATCTTATTCTTTTTAAGCGCATTTTTTTTTCTCAAACCTCTGTAGATTAATGTATACTGATATATGATGAATATGATGAATAGGTGTTGATGGATATATGTTGTGTCAATGGATACATATGTCCAGGATGTCTTTTATATGGGTCACCGAACTATATATGATATTTGTCTATCTTACAGGTCTATGCCTTTTAAGCTGTTGATGTGAAGGGGTCCATAAACGAGAAGAAAAAGCATGCCTATGCCTGAAATGATGATTAGAAAATATACAAATTTGATGCTGGCTAGGTCTTATTGAATATGTGTTTGCTTGTGCACTCACTGATGCCATCTGTATCTATACCTTTAAAAGCGTAGTTATATCTATTTTTAAATAGAGGTCAGATGAAACTGTGTACTATACGCAAAACTTAAAAGTATAATCATGTCTGTCCAAATCTGAATGAAATAAAAATCGCACCAGTTCTGCATCTGAATTTTACACCCTTGTGTTAGCTTTATCAAGGATGTTGGGTAACTTCTCTCTATAAAAGTTGGATAACAAGCTGTTTGAGTAGATTTTGAAGTTTATTGTTCTAACTAAAATGTGGGGCCAAATAAAACGTGAAGATACTAGTAAGGGTGGTCAGATACGAGGTCTCATGATAAATTTAGGAGGTCAGTGGAAAATTATGGCTTCTAGCTGCAAGATAGAACAAGAGGTGACACCATGAGAGGTTAAAAATTGTTTCCTGAAATTAAGATCATTGGATAAAAATCATTTCAGCATTTTGATTTGATCTGGAATTCCTAAAATTTGCGAGGATCAAGGAAGAACTTTGTATCAGCCATCAGATTCTGAATTTAATGCTGTCCTGTGAATTGTTGGGCAGCGTTCTTAACAAAGAAGGCAAGCGAGACGTGAACATGCATTTTAGGGTTGTAATTAAGTGGCCTCCAAATCTCTTTTCTGACATAGCATCCTTTGTACCTGGCAGCTGTATTTCCTTAATTAGGTCTGGATTTTCTTTTGGTCATTCAGAGTGGAACTTAAATGTTATAAAATCAATCAGGACAAATGTACAAATAAGGGATGCAAGCACTGCAACCTTTCTTTTTTTCCCCCTGCAAAAGTTTCTTCCAAAGCGCCCACATGATACTCGTGGTTGCTGACTATGGCATTTTTGAAATTTAAGAAATTATCATTCTTAATATCTGTTGGCACTTTGGTTGCTTTTCTAATCAATGAAAATAGAGATGTTTTATTTTTTTGTTAGTCATATGAATAGTTGATCTTGTGCTTTCTCAACATTTTGCTAGGGCCGTTTTTATGTTTGGTGTTATTCAGTGTTAGAGCAAATAATAAATGAATTGTTATTTTGGTTTCATCAGGAAAAGCTTGAACGCAGAAGGCAGATGCCTTACCACATGCATATAAACCTTGAGCTCCTGGAAGCCACTCACCTGATATGCGCCATGCTTCTTGAGGTCCCCAATATGGCCTCCAATACCTTTGATGCCAAGCGCAAGGTTATAAGCAAGACATTCCGGAGGCTTCTAGAAACAAGTGAAAGGCAGACTTTTGTTGGTCCTCCTGAGAATGTTAGGGACCATGTCATGGCTGCCACCAGAGCTCTAACCAAGGGAGACTACCAGAAAGCTTTTGATATCATCAAATCTCTCGACATTTGGAAGCTCCTCAGGAACAGGGAAACTGTGCTGGAGATGCTGAAGTCCAAGATCAAGGAAGAGGCACTGCGGACCTACCTCTTTACATATTCGTCCTGCTACGATTCCTTGAGCTTAGATCAGCTTACCGCAATGTTTGACCTCTCCGAGGCTCATGCCCACAGCATTGTGAGCAAGATGATGATCATGGAGGAACTCCATGCAAGCTGGGACCAACCAACAAGGTGCATTGTCTTCCACAATGTGGAACACACTAGGCTTCAAGGGCTTCTGTCCCAGATGGCAGATAAGCTCACCATTCTTGCAGAGAGCAATGAGAGGGCCTATGAGGCAAGGACTGGTGGGGGTCTCGATGGGTTGCCACCTAGACGCAGGGGAGAGGGTCAGGACTACAGTGGAACTGCTGCATCTGGGAAATGGCAGGAGAACTTCATCTCGGCATCACAAGGACGGCAAAGTGGTGGTTATGGAGGGCGCAGTGGATACGGTGGCAGGTTAGGGAGCTCAGGGCAAGGAGCGGCTCCAGGGTTTTCAAAGGACCGGACAGGGCAGGCGCAGCGGGGGACTGGTGGGCACTCTGGTGGATACCCGAGCATGCGATACCAGGATGCTTATGGGAGCGTTGGTAGGACTCCGTACCATGCAGGCTCAGCCGTGAGAGGCTCGCAGATGGAGACGTCGCGTATGGTGAGTCTCAACAAGGCTGGTAGAGTTTAGAGGAAGGGTACGACTTTGAGAAGAGGCCATGGAAGTTTTTATTCTTATTTCTGAAACTACTTGTCCGTTTTTCTAAACATATTTGCCGAGAACCGTATTAGTTTGTTATGAATGATTGGTTTTGGTTGAGAACCTGGTATGCTCCGTAGAAACATGGGGTGTGATGCTGTGTTCTTTCCATATCGGTTTATGTTACAACATATGTCGTTCTGTTTTATATATCCTTTGATCTGTTTATTTATCTTTTTGGCAGGTTGATTTTTTTAAAAAAAAGTTTTTTTTGCTGGTTGATGTTTAAGTTATACGTTTATTTTGACTGTCTAGGGGCATGTGTGGTATGGATTCTGCTATATGAAGAGAAATGCTAGAGAAATCAGAAGCTGGATTTTCTGGCTTCTCCTTAATTTTTTTTTTGATTTTTGTTCTAAAAATATTTTTAAAATTTATTGTAAAATACCTTTTTTTTGTGTGTGCTATTTTTTTATATATAAATTATAAAAGTACTTTTTAAACTATATCAAACACTCTAGTGAACTATTTAAAAAAAATTAATTTTGATTTGGTTTGGCAGGAAATAGGTAAACTTAGGGTTAGTTTTGGTATTGATATTGTATTTGTTTCTTTTAGCTTTTTAAGTTCTCACTCGGTTGGGAGGGAAATGGGAGGAAAATTTTTCTCTTCTACACTTTTTAGAAAAATACCAAGCCAAGCACCAAGTGAAATATCACGAGGAAATTAATGTTATAGAGTTAATACTTACTGCTTTTATTTTTGCTTTTTCAAATCAATAAACCTTTACTACAAAAAAATTTATTTTTAAAAAAATTATAAAATAAAAAGATTTTCGTCTTACATAATTCTACACTCCGGTTCAATTTTCTAATTTTTCTTAGATTTTTGAGAACAAGAGGATTTTATCGTACAAGATCTTTCGTGGCTAGGTGAACAGGGATTCGTTTTGGTTCAAGAGAAATCTTTGGGGGTGATAAAAAAAATTAAAATAGATTTTTTATAAAAATGTAAAATACAGTAATATTTTTTATAAAAAAAAATGTGCTAGTTTTCCATTGAATAACAGACTTTCCACATAATTTCCCTTACAACTAAACATTTTTTTTTTTAAAAAAAACAAGGCATGCTAAGCCATGTCTGTGGGCATGCACTCATGGCACAGGTTAAATAGTTGGCTTACTAAACACCCTCACCATTAAACTTAATATGGAATGGGTTCATGGTCAAGTAGATTAAGATTATCTCTTAGCTTGTCTTAAGACATTTTAATTTTTCATAGCAAATGATTAGATGGATTGAAGGCTGCATTCAATTGCCTAGCTTTATTATGCTGATCAATGGTACCCCTATCTCCTTCAAATATTAGATGGATTCGAGGTAAGACTATCTCCTTTCACTGTATTTATGTATTTTATGCTCCGAGATGATGCCCCAAGAATGACAGCTCATTTGTGGTTTCAATTCATGAAGAGGAATCTCTCATATTACTTATCTAACTGTTTGCTCTTTTCAAAAGAAGAACTCAGCTTTCTGATTGTATCCATCTTAAGAAAGTTATGCACTTCTATTGCAAACAATCTGAGTAAGCAGCCAATTTAAGTCATCAAGATTCAAAATAATTTGGGCATGTGTAGTTGAGCTCAACCCTTATCTGGAGGTATAACTCAAAAGAACTAGATTGACGAATTAGATTGAAGGACAATATTGTGGCGAAGTTGGATGTTTGGAAGTGGAAGGCTCCATCAATAACAAGCAGACACTTCCTGCAAACTTTTGTCCTATGTTCGATGCCTGTACATATTATTGCACACATAATAATTCTAAAGAGTTTTAGGATTTAGTTTAACAAGACCATCAGGAATTTTCTTTGGAGCCATTTTTAGATCAATTCATACTATTGCTTAGGAGAAAATCTATAAGGTTAAGAAAGTAGAAGGGCAGGAAATTCCTCATATGCATAAATGATGGAAGGCAATGTTAAGTAAGGTTGCAGCAAGATTAATCTTGCATAAAGATAGTCTCTTTGCATAATTTATCAGTACAAGTATAATTTTCACTTTGATTGTTTCCTATATGAGCCACCTAGAAGCTCATCGCTCATATGGAAAGCCATTTGTAAAGCCTTAACTATTATTGCTGAGCACTTTATATGGTCAACTAGGAATGAGCATTCTATTAATATCTCCACTTCTCTCTGGTTCTCCCATAAACAGAAAGCCAATTGAATACAACACTAATTTAGTTTCTTAGTTATTCACCATTAACAAGCTCTTATCTGTTGATGGTGAATGAAATTTGGATCTAATTCATAGCTGCTTCCCCAATGCATTGTTGCATATATATGTGCTACCCCAGTTGTAAGTCAAATTCACTCTGATATTCTTTGTTGGGGTTCCAGTTTCATCCAACAAGTCAAGGTTTAGCAAGTATATCAATGCCTCATATTTACCCGAGGAGTCTCCTAATGCTCTCTTTTCAAAACTATAGAAGCCCCCAGCTACAAATAGAGTTCTATTTTTCTTATGGAAGCTGGCTCACCAAGCCTACCCCTCGTCTTCTCTATTGGCCACAAGGATAAGCTCCCTAGGTCCTACCTAGTGCAGATGTCATGCTGGCAGTGAGAGCCTAGACCATATCTTCTTTCCATGCCCTCTATCTAAACAAATTTGAAAAGGTCACCCATCACTATATCACCTATCTTCCTTATACCGCGTTTATGAAATGCTTCTTGAAATACCAGGTTCGCTCAATCAACTGTTTTGATAGTCTTTTTTATGCATGCCTTATGGTTGATTTGGAAAGGAAGGAATGACTTCCTCTTTTTAAGACATGCCATTTGTTCCTCTGAAAATCAATAGACAAGCTTATCACCGGTCAATGGAGTATTTGCAAACTGTCAAGATTACTTCCCTGAGCCCTTCTAGCATCTGGGGTGATTATGGTACTAGTTTCCCCTTACCACATCATCTAAATCTTGTCTCTTGGTCATCCCCCAAATAGGAATTCTCAGGATTAATTTTGACGATTCAGTATATAAAAGCACTGTTGGTGCTGGGTTTCCCATTCGAAATAATGCTAGAAGACCACTCATAGCTGGAGTTTTCTCCTTTCCTGGAGCCTCTATTCCTTCCATTGAAGTCACTACAGCTTAGCTTGGTTTAAGGGTCGGACTGACTCTTATTCCAGCTTTCTTGGCACATCCTGTTGGTATTATATTGGAAGAAAATTCAGCTACAGTAGTATCTTAGATAAATGATGATCGAGGGAGTATGCATCCAAAATTATAAGATATTCTTGCAACAGTTCCTTTGATTCCTCAATTCCAATATCATCATGTCTTCAGGAAGGCCAATCAACCCACAGATTTTCTTGCCAATTATGCCACGTTTTTACCCTCCAATGAACTTTGGTATGATAATATTCCTCCTACTTTATGTTCATTGGTGGAGGCAGATGCCAGAAGTACATCATTTGTAATGTTATGAACTTTGTCTGTTTACCCAAAAAAAAAAAAAACACAAGGAATGCTTACAATTATCCTGACGCATATGAGTATTTTCTGACAGCATCAAACGGCTACTCTGGCTCTGGAAGTCTTTACTCATAGCCTGGATGCTTAATATTTCCTAATCCATCATCCAGAACTTTCTTTTTTTTCACCATTTTTTCCCCCTATTTGTGCAGAGCTAGACTCGACTTCTAAGGTCCAAACTTATATTTCCATGTAAGACCATTGACTTCTGGAGTAGTTCTGGCAATGAACGTCCAAGCACTCGATTGCTAGTCTGACTCAAGCGTGGTTCGGCCTAGAGAGTCTGGCACCCTACGAGTTCAAAAAGAAGCCCTTCTCACCTTCTTCCCTTAAAATGCGAAGCTTATGGCCTCGGTCATGCCCATGCTTATTCTTCTGAACCTTCTGTTTGTGGTTTCCAAATTTACGCCATGCTCTTCGCTGTGATTGGAGCCTTTGTGCGGTTGTTTTGGATTCCTTGCTGATTTTGTTAACGCTGGCCATAATGTTTATTATTGTCTCGTTTGTGATCCGCGTTTGTCTCTTTATACCAGGCGATTTGAGCCTTGTGGTTTCCATAATCGAGGAGGGTCGTCATGGGCTTGGTGCACCGATAAAGGCTGGGAGGTTCATAAGAGGAAGAAAGCTCCAAGGTTTTGCTCTACAGGAAGCATGGTCGACGGTACTTGGTCAATGGGAGCGCAGTCAACCAAAGGAGACACCAATGGCTGCTGTGGATATGGTTCAGGATCTGTTGGTCTTAGTTGTCGGCAACTTCTTTGACGTCTTCCGTCGTCTTGTAGGCACGGTGCACTACTTGAATGCGAAAGGAAATGTGGAAAGGCACTTGGGAGAGAGGGGATAGATGACCTGTTGCCCTCTTTTTCCAGCATTGATGTTGCCGTTCCTTGATTTGAATTGGACCAACCACGAAAGAAATTGTATTCGGTTGACGCTATTCTGTTTTTCTTTCAACAAGGAGAAAAGGAAAATTTCTGCTTTTCCTTTCTCTTTGGGCTTCCCCTCCCCCTTCCCTTTCTCTTCTAAGAGGCAAAATGGGCATATTGATATCTTCCTTTTATAAGAGTTTTTTTAGCTACATCAATGTTATTTTTGCCTAGTAATCTTTTCTCTCTTTTCCTTTTATTTTATTTTTTTTAAAACGAAACTTACGTGTAATTTCATACATGCAGGCTGTTCGGTGGGAGTCCATCTCTCTTTTATTGTTAATCATGTGAGACTGAGATGATGCTCCCTAAGTGTTTGTAAAAAAGTAAAAGAGAGATTCTCATCCCATAGCTTATATGTATGGAGCTGTAATGTAAGCTTTTTTTTTTTTTTACTTTTAGAAGTGTAATAAAGAAGGAAGTGGGACACTTTCTTCATCTTTATTAATGAAAAGAGATATCAAACAAGCAAGGTGTATTTATAAGAGAAGAGGGGATGTGAAATGGAAAAAAAAAAGAAGAAGAAAGGGGAGTCCTTGGACCAAATCAGTCTCAACAGGAGGGACAGAAGGGCTGAGAATCCCTTGGCAATTCAAATGATACTTATACTTATATAAAGAACAGAGTTTTATGAATCGAATCTCATATGCTAAACCCACCAAAATATTGTCTTTAGCTATTGATCCTAGTCTCTCCTTATCAATGGTTTTACTTTTCTTCCATCTCTAAGACATCCATGGAGTATGATTTTAAGGAGGAATAGACACATCTAGAAAAGGGGCACCTGATGAAGTAGGTGTGAAGCAGATTCAGCTCCCATTCCACCAAGTGGGCATCCTCAGTTAACCATCCTGCCTTTGTCGATGCTCCCATATGCAACCTGTTCTCAAGGCAAGTCATAAGAAAACTTTGACCTCCTCCAACACATTGGCCCTCCAAATAACTTCGTAGCAGGGACAATGGATGGCATCATTGTTAATGAACTTGTGGTAGGAAGCAACATTGAATTTGTCATCCTTAGTTAGCTTTCAAATAGGCGCGTCTCTTTATAAAGACTAGATCGAGTAGAAGGAGTAGGAGGTTTAACTTGTAGCGATTCATAATGAGTGAGACACAAACAATCTAATCCTCCATTTTAATGTCCTCCAGTTCCAATGCAAGGCTATCATAGAACTGAGTTCAAGAGATTACGTGTGAAGCTGGGGAAATAAAGAAGAAAGGGCGGGCATGCCTATTCAGTGTCCTTCCCAAATAATAGTCTTCTCCGTTCCTTGATTTGAACGAGGCACAATCCTAAAAAGCATCTAGGTCCTTGATGACATCTTTTCATAAGGGTCTCACTTTGGTTAAGGATCCTTTGACCAGCACACCAAGCTTTTTCTTCATGTAGTAGGTGCCATTTATTTGCCTTTTTTAGGTAAGCTTCAGATCATCTAAATGATTCAAGAATTGCTGTGTCCATTTGACCATCAATAATAGACTCATGCTCCAGTTCTTTGCCCTAAACCTCTTTTTTTTAAAAAAAAAAACTAGGCAAACTCTATCCTAATTTTTAAGGCAATCAAAATCACCTGCATTATCCTTTATCATTAATTTCCTGCTTAGAGCAAAGCATACTTTATCTAATCAATCCTATTTGTGACCTATTTTGAGAGTTTAAAGATGGAAAAATAATTAGATGAAACGACTAATTGAACAACATTTATAAGTATGATTCATCCCTCTATAAATGAAAGTCTCTCTCTTTCACGAAGTAAGTCTAGCACGAACTTTATCCTATAAAGGCATTTGATGCTATCTGGAGATTTTCTTGTAACTCAATAGTGAGCTCAGATATGTGAAAAGTAAACTACCTTTGCTGCATTTCATGTGATCATAAAATTGGAAGCTTGGATGCAAAGAATGGAGCTTTTATGGAAGTTGATTTTTAGCCCGGCAACATTCTTGAAGGGCAACATTATTGCTTTGGAAGCAATAATAGTCTTGTGACTTAGTTAACATGAAAAAATAATCTACTTGGAATCCACTATGGAGTGTGCCTTAGTTCATTCAACATCTTGCCTAGAATATGCCTTATTTTTCTTTGCTTTATACGATTGATTGAAACAGTTGATCTAGCTGCTCTAATAACGAATAGAGTACTATAGAGAGTCAGGATCCTTATAGGAGGGCCGATCAAGGTGAGAGGTTACTAGAAGTCCATCGAAACTTAGATTTCTTCCTTGATTTTCAATGGCTTTCTTCATACCATCATCTTCTTACTATTAGAATTGTTGAAGCCACTGATCATCTAATTCTCTATGTGAGGGTCTTCCTCTATAGTGATCACTTAATAATGCTAGGGAGGTAAGGTCTTATATTTCACTTCTTTGTTTCTTTCTCTCTTCCTATTGTCGTTAACCAATCATTAATAGGTCTGTAGGTTGCTAGTCAGCAAGGGTTTAAGGCCCCCAATCTGTTAGTCTCTCTTAATTCCTCCCCTATTTGAATAACTTAGTGATTGGTTTTGTGTAGCTATTGACCATCTTTACCCAACAAAGGTCTCCCCTATTCCATTTAGCATGGATTATAGGTGATCCACCTTCCTCCATATGTCAGTCGGCTATATAGGTGGTGCCAAGGCCTAAATCTTCTTCTTAATCACCTCTATTCTTCCATTGTGATTCTAGGGTTTGTCTCAATTATAGGGAGTCCTTTGTGATTGATACCAAATCTTTGTGGCTTCAAAGAGCCCTATTTTGGCCAAACCATAAATGGATGGTGCCGCGATAATTCTTGATCATTAGAGGATTTTTCTCCCAATCTCTCTTCATCTCTACTCCTCTTAGGAAGGAATGGCTTATCGATCTACTGTATGGTCTTTGACCTAGGAAAAGAAAAAGAAAGGGGGCTTTTCTGTTCCTATAAAGGACCCCTGTTCGGCTTGTTCTTGAGTGTCATTGTTGGCCAGGGTTCATCTTAGTGATATGAGCCCTAGTTTTGAAATAGGATTTGCTATCTTGAATCCTAGACCTAGACCCTGAATCTTAGACCTAGACTCGGACTCTAGATTGAAAACCCTAAAACCTTAGATAGTGGACCTCGATATCTTAGACTTTTATTTGAAAAAAATTTAATATTTTAATCATGGGTTAATTGCATCTATGTAGGTGAATTGTAATTAGACCAATAAAAAGGCCAGCCTAGAGCCTTATTTAATCCATTTGGTTGATTAAGGTAAGAATTCTCATATATATTTATATATATATACTAGTATGATCGTACATATTTTGATAATGTATGCATTAGTGATATTATGATAATTATGCTTGAAAAAATATTATAAAAATTATGTTGGTATGATCAAACATGTTTTGTTAATACATATGATAACACTATGATATTGTTCATGCCTGAAAATTTATGATGATGGAAATATGCTTTGTGGTTATCAATTGTATGGACATATTATATTGAAATTCATATATATGTGCTTATGAATTTGTATTAAATTAATAAATTAAGAATTAATAAATGGTATGGATGATAATGATGTTAAGGCAATGGACTAGTTATGTATTTGTTGTCCTCACAAGCCTTAGCATGATTAGATATGGCTGCCACTGGAAGTTGAAGCGTAGTTTGTTGTCACTACAAGCTCTAGCATGGTTGGACATGGTTGTCACTGCAGAATGAAACATATAAATTTATTGTTATTGTAGATTATAGTATGGTTAAACGTGATTGTAACTGTGGGTTAAAGTGCGCTAGATTTATTGTTATCTTGAGTTGCAGCACCATTAGACAAGGTTGCCACCATGGGCTAAAGCACAACTGGATTAATTGATTTAATTTTTACCACAGACTGCAGCATGATCAAATTTGGTTGCGTGCCATGAGTTAATGCGTGGCTTGACTAATCTAGTATTGAGCTAGCAAGATTGAGCTTATTTATAATGAACTTAATTAAAGATATTATTAATAGATTTATTCTGAAAGGATTATGATAGTTTGGAAATAATTATATTGATAAATATCATATATTTGTTTACCTATGCATGTAAATGTCATGATATAATATCATTTTATGATGAATACACATGTGCATGTGTGTAAAAAATTCTTACTAGGCTAGCACTCGCTATATATTCCTTATATATAATTTTTTTCAGAGCTCATAATGCATAGGTTTAGTTTCTATGATTGGAGCAGAGATATTAATAGGTAAAGAGATTAAATCATTTGGTTCCAGCTTTCATAATTACATAATTTATAAGTCTAGTTAATAATATTTAATTAAATTTTAATATGTAAATAATTGATAAAATATTAAAAAAATGAAGTCTTGCATAATTTTTAGAGTATCAATTTGGAATTATGTAGCCATGCCTTGCGTTCAACCCAGTTAATCGGTTGGAATGCGGCAAATACTCTTCCTTTCCTTTCCTAACATAAAATATCATCTACGAAGTGGACTTAAAGCCTTGGAATCTAAAGCCATTCCCATTGTTTGTTTGTGGAAAAATTGCTGACTAGTGTGTGTGTGTGTATATATATATATATATATATATATATTCCAGGAACTCGCCAGCCAGTCTATGTCAGATGCTTATTTCTTGAACTAAAAAAGTGCTGGCCGAAGATCACAAGGAGAAACGACAGAAAAGCCATTTCCTTTCCTCATATTAATGTATTAGCTCTTTCCATAGAAAAAAAGAAACAAATTTTAATGTATTGGTAATTGATAAAATATTAAAAAAAATCAAATCTTGCTTAATTTCTAAGGTATTAATTTGGAATTATGTTGCTGTGCCTTGTGTTCAACCCAATTAATCGGTTGGAACGTGTCAAATACTCTTCCTTTCCTTGCATAGAATATCATCAACGAAGTGTAGACTTAAAGCCTTGGAATCTAAAGTCATTCCCTTTGTTTGTGGAAAAATTATTGATATATATATATATATTCCAGGAACTTGCTAACAAGTCTATGTCAGATGCTTATTTCTTGAACTAAAAAAGTGCTGACCGAAGACCACAAGGAGAACGACAGACCAGCTATGTGCTTTCCTCGTATTAATGCATTAGCTGTTTCCATAGAAAAAAAGGAAAACAACCGTGGAAGCTTTACTCTCCGGAAATTAAAGAAAGAATAATATGAGCCCAAGGCTATCATTAAGAAACACTTCATAAAATTTTCTGAAATACCTCTGATTTTCTCGCAATTTTTTTTTCACTTTTTTCCATTTTTCATGCCAAATGGATTCTATCGAGGAAACTTGGGACAATAGAAAATATTTTTTTAGAGCTTATTCCTAGATGCTTTTCTCCGGTGGTTGTGAGCTTCTGTTTGATCTCTGATGGATGGGGCGCAGAGAATTTCTAAGCCTGATTGCAGGAACACGGACGAATTAAGTCTGTTTAAACAATTACATATCGTGAGTCGTGACACCCAGTCAACCATTCCAGAATAGCGGCCCTTGGAACAACCAAGGCCAGACGTTTTTTCCGAGGGACATTTGACCAGAGCATTTGAGGGCCAAAGTAAAACGGGCCTCTTTGACCGTTATCTGTCCTCCAGTATCAAGAAAGACCGTTGACTGCACTTCAAAGTGAGTAATTATATATCGAGCTTCCTCTTCTTGAGCCATGCCGAGAAGCCCAGTTAAGCATGGCTCGCCGTAAGGAGCTTGGCATCTTAGGAATTCTAAGAGAAGCCCTTCTCACCTTTCTTAAAAATGAAAAGCTGATGGGCTCAAGCATGCTCATGCTTATTGCTCTAAACCTTCTACGACTAATGATTTCCAAACTTATTCCACCCTTGGTGGTTGATGTCACTTCCATAGTCCATCTTCTGCCTTCGAAGTTCACCATCTCCAAGTTCAGGCAAGTTGAAGTCAAAATTCTGCCCTTGAATTTTATCTTCTCCATGTTCTCAATGTCTGCCGTGGTTTACTTGTCAGTCATGGCATACCCTAGCAGGCAACTAGGGCTCAAGGGATTGTTATCAAAGATTAGGAGGACGTGTTGTGGGTTTGTGATCACTCTGTCATGCGTTCGAGTTGTCACCATAATGTGTACCACCCTCTTCGCTATGTTTAGAACTTTTGTGAATTCGTTTGCAGCCTCCTCTTTGGGGTCCTTGCTGATGTCGTTGGTGCTGACCATAATGCTTGTTGTCGCATGTGTGATCTTGTTGTATCTCTTCATAGCAGGCGATTTGAGCCTTGTGGTGTCTCTGGTAGAAGAGGGTCGTCAGGGCTTTGGTGCACTTAGAAGGGCTGGGGGTCTCATGAGAGGAAGAAAGCTAAGAAGTTTTGTTCTCATGGTGGTATTCACGCTTCTAAACGCAGCACTTTCGACGGCACTTGGTCATTGGAAGCGCAGTCAACCAAAGAAGAGGCTCATGGCTGTGGATGTGGTTCAGGATTTATTGGCCTTATTTGCTGGCGACCTCTTTGGCATCTTCTATCGTCTTGCGTGCACGGTGTACTACTATGAATGCAAAAGGAACCATGGAAGGGGCAAAGCAGCTGGGGAAGAAAGGATGTATAACCTGGTGCCTTTTACTTCTAATATTGATGTTGCTCTTCCTTAGATCTGAATTTGACCAACCTGGAAAGAAATTATATGTTTTTATAGGCCTTACAGCTCACATAACTCTGTTTTTCTTTCAAAAGGGGAACAAAAATTAATGATTTTCCTTTCTCTTGGATTTTTTCTTTTTTTTTTTGTGTCTTTCTTTCTTCGCTCTTTGAGGCAAAGACATCTTCCCTTTTGAGACTAACAGTTTAATTATCCCATAAGAAACAAGCAAAATGACACCAATATATTTGTCTACATTTGCTCGTTCAATTGATGAGGTTCTTCTTTGTGTTTACTTCTGTTTAACTTCTGTTAAAAGGATAGGCCTAGTCAGAGCTCTCCTTCACTCTAATTTCTTCCTGTTTATCTTTTCTCTCTCTTGGATAATTTCGTTCTGTTCTTCTGCTTCCATTTTGCTTTCTTTTTCGCTCCTGTCCTATCTATCCACACTGCCCCGTCTCCTAGGGCTGTGGTTTCTTTTTCGCTCCTGCACTTATTTAACCCCGCTGCCCCGTCTCCTAGGGCTGTGGACTTGAACTCTCCGGCTCTAGCCATTCCATCTTTCTTCGTTGAAAAATTATTGGCCGGTCTATGTATTTTTCAAGCGCTAGCTCGTTTGAAAAACTATTCTCCTTTGCAGTATAAACTTTGTACCATACATATCATGTATATTTAGATGGCTACCATGCGACATATCTCGGATATAAACGGCTATCCCTAGTTCGCAGTCCATATCTATTTAGCACCTTATAAATCCTTTTATATTTCGTAAGTACATCGTAGCTGTTCATGCATGAAATATGCATAACATTTTACGGTGCAAAGGTTATACCGTTAAGGATTCGCATCCTTCTCTTACAAAGAGCTCTTAGATTATTTTAGTTCCATATAACTTCTCATTCTCTGAACCTATCGCTTATATCAGCTATGTGACACGACTGCGTAATCCCTAATGTATGACCTTAGGGAGATGTAATGCCTTCAATTTTCTCAATCTCAAATACAAAAAGAGATTGAAATATCTGATTAACAATATATAAGTTTTAAAATATAAGGTTCGGATACATCTGATATCAGATATAAAGCTGACCAATACTCTCGTCAAAAGTCTCAAACCAAATCTTGCTCTAATCATTCTATAGCTCTAGAAAAAAATACAATAGAGCTCCGTAAGAATTCTCTTTCATGTACATCAGCATGAATAATAATATATAAGTAATTACATAATAACTAAAAAGTAAAGTCAAATTATATAATATCAATATCAATTGTTTTATATGCCAACATTATGTTTTTTATATTTTAAAATATTGAACTAATGTATATGTTAAAATAATAAATAATTTGTCTTAAAATAATAAAGAAGCCCTGGTCTTAAAATTTCAACTTGAATATAAAGATTTTCTTACAATCACAATCTAGAATTAAAGATACATAGAAGGACTCGAAGGCACTTCACGCGCAAGGAATTGTCTGCTAGAATTAAAGAAACATGGAAGGACCGGTGATCAATGCAACTCTTTGTTGCTTTACCAAGTGTGATGGTTTTTGGTGGTAGAGAATGGTTGCCATTAGATCTAGTTAATTAAAAGGGTAATTAGGATTGTAAGCCTCAAGCTCATATATTAGTCCAATTAACTTATTAGTAGTTTGAGTTTATGTGACCTTAAAAATTTGAATACAAGTTAATTGATTATAAACTGGAGTTATAATTTTTTAAATCATTCTTTTTCCATCCAATGTGAGACTATTTATACATGATTTATAAGGTCACATGGATCTTGCTCTTTAATAGGTTAATTGGACCAATAGGTGAACTTAAGATGTTACAAATGGTATCAGAGCCAATACGGATATGGAAAAGTTGATGGATAGAAGGAAAGGGTTACCTATTGGATGATGATAAAGAGAGTTTATCATAATATGGAGTCATCTTTGAAGTACTAATGACTTCACTCGAGGTAAACTCTAGTCAGTTTGTAGTGTGCAATGAAGATGTTATCTGATAGAACAAAAAAAATTGCAATACATTATAAATAGTCTTACATCGGATGAGAAAAAAAAGTTTGAGAAAGTTATAACTTAAGTTCATTTACTATCAATTAACTTATACTCGAGTTGTTAAGGCTATATACATTCACTCTAATAACAGATCCGTGAATGCTAGAATAGCCATAGGGGAGAAGACGTACCAATGAGAAGTGGTTTTACGTATGGTTCGCTTGTTGAGAGGGAAACTCTAGGATCATGGTAATGCCCTCGGGGTTAAAATGCTTCCATGTTTTTTATTTTTTAAGTGGGGAAAAAATGATGCTTGTCCCTGTGCAAGGATTCACGTCAATATGCTGTGTCCTCTCGATCTAGCCTTGTATAGAACTTGGATTGCACAACAACTAGTTCTTAGGCATATTTAGACTTGAGCTTTGATTCTATCTGAAATAATTTACAAGAGCTGATGGACCACTTGTAGCCAACTCTAAAGCCTTGTTTGTTTTAAGCATATCTTGAGAAGCTTTCCGCGGGGATATAATGTCGAAGGGAGAGGTCTTCACACTTTATCATGGAGTCGCATTTATAGGGATAAGAGAGTTGATGGACTAAATATTCCTGAGTTGAATCACTGGTAGTTAGCATTGAGCAACAAACTAGCAGGATATCTTTGGTTGACTTAGAGAAGCCTTCTATACCATCTACCATCTTCCAAGTATAAATTCTATGGAGATTCGACTTTCTATAGACCTCCGAGGAATTGTTCTTCACTTTGAAAACTCATTTGTAATTCTACCAACGTCCTTGAGGACAATTTCATTTGGTCAATAGGAAGTGAGATAGTAATTAAGATTTCTACCCAACCTTGGTTCTCTACGAACCCCTTGAATCAAATGCCTATAGAGTATGATGTTGAGTCTGTTGCAGCCCTATCTATAGTAGATAAGGTTCTGACCTAAGAAGGTCAATGGGATGCTCAACTGATCTCTCATATTTTCCCACCTTACTTGTGTCAAGATATTCTTGCTGCTCTGATTGCTCATCCATCTTGGAGGGATACTTTGCGTTGGGGATTGTAGTTCAGCTCTAAGATTATAGCGAAACAAGTGTATCAAAGTTTGATTTCCTCCTCTAAACTTGAAGTCACCCCCAACTTTTCCATATTATGGAAACTGCTAGCCTAGAACAAAGCCCTATTTTTCCTTTGGAAACTCTTCCATGGTAGCCTTTCAAATTCAACCTTGTTACATGTTTGGATTCCCTCTTTCTCTCCTATTTATAGGCGATGCAGGGCTGAGTCAGAAGATCTAGACCACCTTTTCTTCCTCTATGAGAAATCTTCCTTAGTATAAAGTAATCTGAATCAATTTCAGCACTTGAGATCAGTAGAGCAAGTTTCTAACCTCCTAACAAACTCTTCTCATAAATCTATCTTGAGGACCTCTAGATTTTTTCTCATCTATGTCCTATGGTTAATTTGGAAAGGACAAAATGGAGTTATTTTCAAAATACAGCTTTCAACCCAAGCTATATCATTAGACATATGAGCTTGATGGTGGAGGAATTCTCCCAATCATAGAATTATAATACTTCTTTGGATTCAGGCATTTGAGGCTCCCTTTATTCCAAGCCTCTAAAATCTCATCTCCTTAGACTTATTTCTTGGCAATCCCCTCAACCTCGAGTCCTGAAGATTAATTTTGATGGCTCTATCTATCCAAATTCAGCTGGAGCAGGTTTTATTGTTCGATATTACCTTGGGAAACCTTTTCTTACTACTGCTATTCCTCTTCTAACTTTCTCTGTTCCTTCAACTAAGCTACATACAATATGGTTTAGATTGACAATGGCAACTCATTTGTTCCTTGATTCTCCTTTTATTCTTGAGGGAGATTCAGCTATTGTAATCTTTTAGATAGTAAAAAGGTCATCATCTATGCATCTTCTTTTATGGCACATTTATTTTTTACCTCCATTCAATGCCGAGAGTTACTTGTCAATATGTGCTTTAAGAAACTAATTAAGCTGCTAACTTCCTTATAAATCTAGCCTCTTCTTCCTCTCAAAGCCTTTTCTGGAATTGGAACATTCCCCCTAAACTATGGACTTATTTGACGCTGATGCTTAAGGGACTGTATTCATTAGGTGTTGATAACACCTGCTATTATCAAAAAAAAAAAAAAAAAAAAGTAGATATAAGATTTTAAATAAATCTTATGTATGTCAAATAGCTTTAAAAATATAAGATGAAACTATGCTTTTGATCCACAAATTTTTACTCAAAACTCATTTTAGTCCTTAAATATCCCTATGTTTTAACAATAATGCATTATTGACGTATCATGTTGGCACAAACAAATGAATTGTCAATGGAACTATTTGTAACTTGTCATGTGGGATAAGTGATAGTTTACATGTTCCCATCAGTGTAACACATCAACTACTTCATCAATGTTAATAGGTCCCATATAATATGACGTAAAAAATATAATATTCTTAAAATATGAAGGATTAAACAGTAACAATCTAAAGTTTAAAGACTAAAATGAATTTTGAGCAAAAGCTTGGTGGCTAAAAGTGCATTTTAATAAAAAAATAAAATAAAAAATAAATATAACCTCGGAATAGTTATGCTGGTGGACATATCTATTCCATGTAAAGCTACCATATTTTTTTTTTATGTTCTTTTGAACAAAAAAATTTATTCAAAAATTATAGCCAAAGAAAAGTTGAGATAATTCATAGCACAACTAGTTTCATTGGCATAAAATTTATTATTCCCATATCTAGACTTCGGAATTGCCTAGTTTGATTCAGGTTTCTACTGGGCATGGCATGGATTGAAACAATTGAGGTATGCCCCAGAGTCCAACCTTGGACTTTCAGTCTGGGCTAAAACCAGCTCATGTCCTCCTTTCAAGGTTGGAACCAAAATTGTTCAGATTTTTAAGTGGTAAAAATTCTATGTATCACAATCCATATGCTATCCAACTTTATATTCACACTTATATAAAAAGCCAAAAGAAATTTGATCATCCAATTGGTATGATAAATCTATCGAAAGAAAAAAAAAGAAAAAAAAAAGTTATTGACCAATTTGGCTTGACCCACAAGAAAGGTTTGATCAAGATGTGACATAGGAGTAGCGCCAACGAAAAGTGCGAACGTCTTTATTTCGTGGGCTCTTTTAATGGACCGTTTGTCTCACCGTCAGGCATTTGGCAACCACTCGATAAGATCCTATCAACTTTGGATTTGCATCAATTTCTTTAATCAATTCGTCCAAAAATTACTCACTCATGCTCGCTGTCCGATGGCGCATCGCTCTTCAGCCAATTCGTTCTTGAATAAAAACAATGGATCCAATTGCGATGAAACTTCTAGTGGCATAGATGATTAGGTCCCCATCGCATGACTGATCCCCAATGGAGTCTCACCTCATGATCCTACCGTTTTTTATACTTGATTTTTTTTTTTTTTCATGACTCATGCATGTGAAAATGACTTATTGTTGTTCAGAATATGCTATGAACATCCTCTATCTTTCATACCATTCAAAAGATTGGGACGGATAAAACCTTGGCTATCGGGTCCTTTCTTTCTCATTAATTCTACATCACTGGAAGACATAACTTCATTGATAAATATGCTATCTATCGTCAGCATAAGAGTAATTTTAAAAAATAAATTTAAAAAATTACAATTATTATATAAATAACATTTTAATTTATCAAATATCTTGAGATGCATAATATTTTGATCCTCGCTAGCCAGTATATATTATTCCCACATCCTTGGTCTATTATGCTCATGTTTTTACTACCACCTTTTAATGTTGGAAGGAAAAGGATACAGCAATGCAGAATTAGAGGGCTACATGAATTATATTTATCTTTGATAGTAATCCTAAGTTGTTCTTGAATTTGAATTCATGCATATTATTTGCTTAAAACATCTAAAAGATGATGATCAAATCCTTAGTTTAAGTTATTTTTCTATGAATTTGTTTAAAAAGTAGACTTTCTATTTTTGGCTAAGCCTTCTATAAATTAAAAATGATAAATCATTAATGATGCGGTCCAGATCTGATGACATCTAAATAGCATGAAGTTAATGGAGGGATCTGAAAGAGAAGAAACTAGTAACACCAACAATGACCACCATTACAAACGAAGAGATCTAAGGAACCAACAGTGAAGTTTGTAGAGCAAAAGGAGATGGAGCAAAAGAAAAAGGATATGTCCCAATAGGAGATGCTTTGGCATTTAAGTCAATAAGGAATTTCTAATGAAGGCGGCTCAAAGGAATGCTCTAAAGCTCTAGGATTCTCTCAAAGAGATAAAGATAAAAAGATATATAAGATCCAAATAGTAGATTGAATCAAACCTTCTTTTGTAGGCTGATACAAAGTTTCCTGGTTGGCGAGAACTTCTATGGTGGATAGGGCTCTTTTCCCTTCTTAGAGTCTATTTTGTCCAGGGCTACATGTGCACTGATATAGTACTGACTAGTTTAGTCTAGATGGACTCAATTGCCACATGTTAGCCTACT
Organism: Metroxylon sagu; assembly: GCA_017589505.3. Lineage (NCBI taxonomy): Eukaryota > Viridiplantae > Streptophyta > Magnoliopsida > Arecales > Arecaceae > Metroxylon > Metroxylon sagu. The sequence continues at coordinate 1,301,300 of JACVBY030000664.1, forward strand.
ATAGATCGATAAAATATGCATCTTCACATGCCAACTACTCTCGAGATCGAGGCATGTAGCTTGGATGAAGGAGTAGTTTGTTCGAGCTTTACGATAATGAGCTATATTGAGTGTCAAGGTAATATACTAAAAGTGTAAAGTTACCTAGCTAAAGTTTTCTAAGGTAAGTCAAGTCAGGTTCGAATTCCTTATCTGAGCTAAGACATTGACATCTAAATTGATTTATTCGAAAAGGCAAATAAGAGGAGCTGGAGTAGTAGAAGGATGCTTTTTGAGTTTCAAATTTTCATGCAAAAAGTCTTCACATCAAGAACTTTCATTTATTAGTGTAAATGCCTACTTAATAATGACACCATATTAAATGCATCATGATAAATATCACATCGAGACAAGCACGATCTCAACTAGGACTATTGGACGTAATGTATGTTAAGGAGAAACTAACAATACGTGTCGCTCTTGATCATCAATTCTCTTCGATTAATGTGAACCATTAATATATCTTTAAAAGAAGGTGAGGGTAGAGGTATGATCTCTTTCTTCATCTTTTCTTAGAGCATTCTTTTCTCATGCTCCTTCAATCCTAGTAGCTACCTAGGTAGTGCCAACAATCTCTTTATTCTTCGCTCCTCTCTGAAGTGGCAAAAACTATGAGTGGGAGCTCAAAATAATATCCAACAAAAGCCTAATAATGGAGATCAGCATTCAGACCACCATGCTTCATGCTCCCTTAACCTGTTGAGAGAAAAGCTCGATACTAGAGTGAAGTTGATAGTGGAGGCTGAGTTCAAGGCCACTATGGCCGAGTTGAGGGCCATAATGACCAAGCTAAAGGCTAGCTAGGTTAAGGAGTGGGCGAGCTGGATCAAACGATCAATGACTTCATAGCATCAACTGAATATAAGGATGCCCTAGTGATATGCATTGTTGTGGCACTTTCTGAGGGTCAGGAGGATTCAAAGAAGGAGATCCTACCTCACTATCCCAATCTCAACCTTTTTTTCATCAATGATAACAAGGAAGGAGATGGAGAAGAAGATGCACCCTTAATGATCGATGATAATTATGTAGTCACCAAAGGCATTAGTGAGGCTGCAACAGTTGCCAAGATGGTGTTTGATGTTGTAGACGATAGCACCCTTAAGGTTAGAGTGGAGCGGCAAGATGCCAGAGTTATTAGGGTCAACACTACCGTAGCTACTAATGTCGTTGTTCCTCGGGTGGTCAGGGTGATCAAAGGATGAGTAGAAGATGCCTCCAACCTTAGTCTCCCTTAGGATTTTTTTCCTTACCTCATTTTAGTTGTACAAGCTTCTTTAGTTAATGGTTATGTAACCCTTTTCATATTAATGAAGGACCATTTTTCTCCATTTGTATCTTGCTCTTATTCCTTTTTTTTGCCAATGAATACTACTTTGATTGAAGAGTGATTACTAACAAGTCAATCTTTCCAAATCATAAATTAGCAATGAACTAACTTTCAATAAAGTGTCTTTTTTAGTAATTGTTCATCAGCTCGATTCTATACAAACTGATTTAGCTCAACTTATCTAAGTTCAAAATCGACCATATAGACGAAAATTAGTTTTGACTTAGCGAGTTATAAGTACTTAGCTTTCCTATCCTCGGTAATTTTTAAGATCATATGATTCCCCTCTTAGGCAAGCTTTGAACCTCATAAGCTCCCCGTCCTAAGTATTTTAGGTATTGAAGAACCCTATTTACCTCAATAATTTATGAGCTCTGAGCTCTTCCATCCTTAATAGTTTATAAGGCCACACTCTTCCTATTTTAAGCGAGCTATAAGCCTCATAAGCTCTCCCTTTTTAAGCAAGTTATGAGCAATACTTAACTCTTCCCATCCAATGTAGACAATGAGCTTAGGGAGCACTTTCCATTCTTAATGAATTACAAGTTTTGATAGCTTTTTCATTTAAGGTAGGTTATGAACCTACGAGGCTCTTCCCATTCTTAGCAAGTTGTGAGCTTACTTTACTCATTCCATTTAAGGCAAATTATGAATCTTGAAGGCTCTTTTCATCTTTGGTGAGTTATGAGCTAGGTCTAACTCTTCTCATTCGAGGTAGGTTATGAGCTACATTGGGTTATCTCATACGAGATGAGTTATTATCCTGCTAACCATCCCATTCTCGATGAGTCATCCTGCTTCATCTTACTCTCCCATCTGAAATGAGATGGCCATATTAGCCTTCCCTTCCTCGATGAGTTTCAGGCATTTATTAGACTAAATAATTCTTTTGACCTGTGAGTTTTGAGCTAATACTTAGGAAAATTTTAAACTTAGGTGACTCTCCCATTATGTAAGTCACCAATCTTTAGAATATATCTAATTTATTAATTAAAATAAATGGATTGATTTCACTAAAATAAATATAAGTTTGAATGGAATTTAAAAAGAAAACTTATCATAAAAATTTATAGAAAGTATATCCTCAAGTTTTCTGAATCTTAAGTCCTCAATATTATTGTACCATCTAGCCTTTCTAGCTCATAGGTACCTAGTTAGAGGACTTTGGCTACCCTGTAGGGATCTTCCCAATTAGACACAAGCTTGCTAATAGCTTCCAAGCAGTTGCTTCACCATTTCTCAGGACCAAGTCTCCCTCCTTAAAAAATTTCTTCTTGACTCTAGAGTTACGTTACTTTGCTGCATTTTGCTAATAGGTTGCTAGTCAAATTTGCATCTATTCTCTAAGTTCATCCAACAAGTCTAGGTTAGTAAGTAGATTCTTCAAATTTCCTTGAGTGTTGAAGTGATAAACTTTATGAGATGATATTTCTATTTCCACTAGGTTAATTGCCTCTATCTCAAATGTAAGGTTGAAAAAGGCCTCGCATGTTAGAGTTCTAATTGTAATTCCATACACCTATAGAATGCTAGGTAACTCATTAGCCTAGAGACCTTTGGCTTTGTCCAGATAAGTCTTTAGGGTGTTTAGGAATACCTAGTTAGTAACCTTGACTTGCCCATTTGCCTGGAAATAGAATGCAAAAGTTAAACTTATGCTCGATCCCCAACTCTGCATAGTTCTACTAGAATAGCTTGTTGTTGAACTATCCTTTTATCAATGATCAAGACTCTGAGGATGTCAAAATGGTAGATAATTAATTTTTTCATAAACTCTCACGCTTTTTACTCTATTATTTTAGTAAGAAGCTCATCCTCAACTCACTTTGTGAAGTAGTTAATGGCTACAATTACGGAATTCCTATATCCTATAGCTAAGGAGAATGATCTCAGAATATCCATCCCCTACTAGGCAAATATCCATGGATTGGTTAGTAGGGAGAATTGCATAGCAACTTGTCATAGGATGCTAACATATTTTTGGTACTTCTCTTCGGCATCAGTCTCTCAACCTCCTTAGGGAACTTGCATCACTTTAGACATTTTTTGAGGTACCTCCTTTAAATGAAGGTCTTATTCTCTTATTTTAACTACATGAATTCCTTAGTATCATGGTCATAATCATCCTAATGAAAGTAGCAGTATTTGTTCATACCCCACTTCTCTAGGTTTCTTTTCATTTTCTTAAGCCATTGGAGGTAGGGCTTGTCCTTAAACTCTATCAAGATATGTTGCCTCGAGGTGTTTAGCAGAGTGTATCTCTCCTTGCACTGAGATAGACTCCGTAATAATATCTCATATTTTTCCTTTTTTATCGCCTTACTTTTATTCTTCTCAATCGAAGTGCTTTTTATCCAAAGGAGGGGGTAGTCACCTCATACTTCTCCTTAGAAACTTCTTTGGTATTCATATACTTTTTTGCCCTACTCAATAATTTTGGCATACCCTTTAGCTCTTTCTTACTTAGTAAAAAGCTAAGAGCGAATCTTACAATTCGTGCATAAGGACAGCAATGGCAATGGATTGTTGCAGATCTTTGATTTCAAGGGCCTTATCATTAAAGCACTTGATGCAGTCTTGAAAAGGCTCACCTTTTTATTATTTCAACAACATCAAGCTCATGCTTATCTTCTTCTGCCTTGAGGAAGTGGCCGAGAAACTACCTACTGAGTTTTTTGAATGAGGTAAATGACCTTATTGTATGGTCAGAGTACCAGATTTGTGTCGCTTTCTTTAGGATGACTAGGAACACCCTACACATGACTATATTCAGGGCTTTTTGGATCATCATTAGAGTTCTGTAAGTTTCTAGATGGTCTTTAGGGTTATCGGAGCCATCATATTAGTCTATTGAGGCATTTTAAATTTGAGAGGCAATGCCTCCTTCATGATCTCCTTTATGAAGGAAGGATCTATCGCCCTTTTGAGATGATCCACAAGATTCGGGTTCTACAATTTTTTCATCACCACCCCTAAGTGCTGGTGCATGTCATCAAGCTATCTTCTCAAGTCAAGACCTTTTATTCTAGTCCTTTTAGAAGCGATTAGGAACTCTACGATGTTGGCTCCATACATCGTTCTATGCATCTTCTATTTTTCTCAGTACTTTCATTCTCCTGTGATCCACGGAGGTAGTCTCCTAATAGCTTTATTGCAATGGTGCTTGTTGCTTTGTACTTGTCGAGAAACTAAATTCTAAATCAATGCAATGAGGGCTTAAACCTACTATTGCAGTTCCCTAAACTAAACAGTCATGACCATTTCTAGAGGAGGTGGAGTTGGCAATCTAGTCTCAAATTGAGTGTGGGTGGTATAGTTGTTGCTAGTAAAAGCCTTTTTATTAATTTTAGATGGTATGATTTTTACTTCCCCTCCCATAGATGGCATCAATCTAATGCGGCCTAAATTTAGTAACATCTCTAAATAGCAACAAAAAGTTGAAAATGAGATTGAAAGCTAAAGGAATTCGCAAAACCACTTATGAGAGAACTACCACAAACAGAGAGATTAAGAACCAACAATGACATCTCTAGAGTAAATAAAATAAAACGAAAGAGAAAGGATGCTGGAGTCTATCCTAATGAAGAATCTTTTGATGCTTAAGTTAGTAAGAATTTATTAATGAAGGCAGCTTAAAGAGATGCTCTAAAGTCTTAAGATTTTTTGTCTCAAGATAAAGAGAGGAACCCATAAGTTATATGAAAACTATTTTTTATAGCGATACGAAGTATCTTGGTTGGTCAGTGAAGAAATCCATAAGGATTCCTTAAATTCTGTTATGTACGAGGTTAAGCAAATGCTCACCTATTTGATGCACCGACTCGCTTAACTTATATGGACTTGGTCATCATGTGTTAACCCGTTGAATATTGATGAAAATCTGCATCATCAAATTTCATACATATTATTTGCTTAAAACGCCTAAAAAATGAAGGCCAAATTCTTAGATTAAGTGATTTTTCTATGAATTTTTTCAAAAATTGACTGCTTTTTATTTTATGGGAAAGTCTTCTATAAATTAAAACGATAAATCATTAATAAAATTTAAATGTTACGTCACAGCTGCCATCGTCGCGGGTGGAAAATTGGCATCTATCAGAAGTTTATAAGGCGCGGTTGAGAGGTATTTTGTGTGCAGCGTTTTCAATTGGTGACATCGTTGGAAAACTCCATTTTGTACTCGACTCATTAATTCATTTTGGACTCTTGTTTGCCCGTCGATACTTCCACAATACGTGTGATACTATTTCCAACACTTGAAAAATGTTGACACTTCCACGGTAAATTTAACGGCACGGTTGCGTCTCTTCCCCTCTTTTCATCTAACCAAGGAAAATGCCTGTCTTCTTCTATGTAAGACAAACTATTAACAACTACATTCAAAATATTTTTCTCAATTTCTTTTGATGGATCATATGACATGATAAGATTGCAAGCGTTAAACCATTCTTTTCCTTACCATTCAAGCCTCATTTGGTGGGTAGAGAGTAGGTATTGGAAAAGATAAGAATAAATTTTAGGTGTTTATTTCATTGGAGTATTTAAAGGCAAAGGTAAAATGGACTTCTCATGAGAAACATTTTTTTAAATTCATGTGAAAAAGGGATATTCATAAGTAACTTTTCTGTAACGTTGTAAAGCTTCTTAAAATATATTAATTTTTTTTAAAAAAAAAAATTCTCATGAAACAGAGTCACTTTATACTTTTTTTTTTTTTTTTCTCTCTCCACATGCCTTCCTAGAGATATTTCTCGCTTTCTCACCTCCCTTTTTCCTCCGAAAGTGGATGGTAAATCACATACAAATTTGTTTTCCTGAAAATTGATTTCTCAAAAAAAAATTTAGGTGTAATCTTTCTATTAACCTTTTTGTCAGAGATCTTCTTTTTGTTTTTTCCAAATGAAATCACAATGGAGGATGCTTTGGTTGAAAATTTTGGCATCGTTGATGTGCTACCCTTTGTTCCATGAGTCATGTGGCTTGTTGTCACTTGATACGTACGTTTTTTCTGAGAATTAAGTTTAGTTGTCAACATCCACAGTTAATACATCCAAAAATGACCGACCAAGGCATGTGATTCCTGCCCCACACCGCACTATTCAAAGATCTTGAAACTTCGGCTCCTCTGCTTTTTGTCTTCTCCTCCATCTAAGCAAACAAGAATAGTTGATAATGCTAAGACTTTAATCTGGGATAGTTCTTGATCGTTAACTGTAATAGATAGCTGATGCTCAAGAAGTCTAGCAATTATTTTAAATAAAACCTAAAATCTTATTTTCAATAACTATTGTTGAGCATGAGTTACTTATTATAGCCGATGGCCAACAATTAGAATCAGAAGCTGCTCCGAATAAGTCCTAAACTAATGCTATAAAAATTGCTCTGGTACAAAAACCCTAAAATAGTTAGGCTGATAGGTTGGTTAGCATTAAGTCTGAGATCACTAAAGAACACTTTTAATGAAAAATTGATTATATGATGCAAAAACTAAATTAATTTACGGATAATCAAGAATTTTTGAATCTCCTACTAATATACTAACTCGTTCTGTTATCTGCTAAGCTAAGAATGGACCAGGTTAGTGTCTGCAGAGTCATTCATAAGACAGCATGAATGATATTAATTATTATTTAGTTGCAGTAAAGCCTGCTTAACAATATCACGATGATCTAAAATTTTAGCAAAAAATTAATTAAAAATATATTTTTTTTAAATTTTTTTTAATCTTATATAAGTATCTAAAATTTACTCACTATATAACTGATGTGAAATTAAATGCATGCTACTATAAACTTTGATATATCTTTTTCATTTAAGCTTTGTTCATGTTTTTATTAAACTAAGGGTCTAATATGAATACAACCGAATCTAATTAAAATTACAAAACTCCATGAGGGATCTCAAAAGAATTATGTAGTGTTCTCTGCTCTATATAAATTATGACCATATTCGGTACCATTTCTAATGAATAAATTTTATTAAAAAATTAAAAAAAATATTATTTAAATTTTTTAATCAGGTATAAATACATAAGATCAGTTCAACGCATGCATAGTACCCATCAAATAACTAACTGCAAGAGGCAATTATCTTCCAACAGAATGGCAACGTGATGCCATTAAACCGGATGCTTTCTCCATACCTAACCTTGGTCCCCTACAACCTGGTTGAAACCATGCTCACAATTCGGAAAGCTTGGCTTACTTGTGGCTCATCAAGCGCGTGGCATCCAGTGCAAAGATGTGTGGCTAAAACATCCAATCCATGGCCCATGATTAAAGCATTTCTGACACAAGGCTGTCGATCGCCTTCCGCTTTCTCCCATCCACCACGGCCATAACAAGCCGCCGTAGATCTCCACCGCTCCCATCAGGACCTTATCCCGAGTCCTTGACCCTTGGCCTCTACCAAAACACCACCAAAAGAGATCCTCTGCCCACACCTTTCTCTCCTCACGCTCCAAGGTCTAGAAGATGTTCTTCTACTCCAAGCCCATGGCGGCCTCCTCTGAGCCCTATGGTGTCCTCCAGATCCTATGGCAAGCTCTGCAGCTCCCGGCCAAGACTGCCACCTTCTTCTTCCCCCTCCTCCTCCTCACTCTCTTCTCCTCTTCCTGTGTCTTCTACGCCAACTTCTCCTGCATCTCCCCTGTCCTTATGGACTTAGTCTCCAAGCTCACCATCCTCCTCAAAGGCCCAGGCCCCGGCCCGGGCCCGGGCCCGGAGTTCTCCCGCATCCTCCTTGAGATCAAGAACGACCTCAGACAAGTCGCCGGCTTCGAGTCCATCGTCACCCTCGTCTCCTTCTTCGCCTTCCTCTTTCTCCTCGTCGCCACCGTCTACGTCTTCGCCATGGCCTACTCCGGGACCTCCCTCACTCCCAAAGAGCTCCTCTCGCGAGTCGGTCGCCGCTGGTATCAAACGCTTGTCACCAGGCTCTACGTCGTTCTCCTGAGCTTGGGTTTCGGGCTCTTATCTTTCATGGTGATCGGCACTGCCGTGCTAGTCTGCGACGATTCCAAATATCTGACGAGTTCCGGCGTGGCCCTGTCCATCGTGGCCGCCTCCATCTTCATTTATCTGTGGACGAGGTGGTCGATGAGCTTGGTGATCACGGTGGTGGAGGAGACTTGGGGGATCGGCGCGCTCTCCTGGTCCGTGGAGCTCTTCATAGGCAACAAGAAGAAAGGTTGGACTCTCACTCTCATCCTGATGCTGCTCAAGATGGCGATCTATGGGGTTATCGCCTTTATGATGATGTCTGGGACGACGCCGCCGACGCCGCCGCCGCCGCCGATCGAGGACAAGCTGACGATTGGGTTCCTTGCGGCGGCCGCCAGTGCTCTCCTGAACATGTATGCCATGGCAGTGTACACAGTGTTCTACTATGAGTGCAGGAAGAGCCATGGGTTGGATGAGATGATTACAGTTGAAGAAGGAATTGTTTACACCGGTTTGCCTGCTGCTATTGTCAAAGTTCAATCAACTACTTTTCCATGAGCTTGGATTAAAAAGATAGACGCACTGAAAAGAGCTTAAAGACTGGTATCTTTTGGGCATGTGGATGCTTTATAATAGCTTAATACCATATGGTGTTAATATCAAACTATGATAAAAATGCATGGTCTGGATTGTCAATATGTTTCTTTGCAATTTAATATGAGGTCTACACTTGGGTCTGAGTGTCAAAAGATGAACGATCCACTTCAGTGTGCTTGGGCTATGTTAATATTTAATAAGAGATCTGAAAAAGGATCAGTAGTGTCACTTTGTTGGTGTCTTTTGTACTTTATAGCGGATTAATATAGTTATGAATGTTTATTATCAAACTATGTTTTAGAATTGCAGGGTATGGCCTGTCAACTTTATATTTGTGCTTAAACTGGGATTTGGATTTGGAATGACCCACTTTAGGTGGTAACAAAAACTAGGTTTGGATTAAGAAGACCTTTTATTATTATTATTAGTTTTTTTTATTATATTTTCTTTTTTCATACATTCACACTTGACAGTAGTGAAGATGGATGAATAAATAAAAGAAACGAGACGTGATGTGTAGGTGAGAGGCATTCAAGTCTCTGTGGGTCCTTCACAAGAGGGGGAAAAAGAACAAGGATTCATTTATGGACGTCACCCACCGCGCGTCCCCTGCCTCGTATATTTATTCTTTTTTTTTTTTTTTTTTTTGCAGTGCTAACCGCTTCTTTCTTGCGTGTGAGATCATTAAGCGTGGTGTTCCAGGGTTTGATGTCTTACAGATTCGTGCGTAGAGTTTTTCTGGACTGTGATGTGATGCATCACCGCTCACTGTTAATTATACTCGCCCTCTGCATAGAAATTTCTATGCAGGTCTGAGAGGTAGGAGTTTCTTAGCTGTCGTATTAATTGCCATCATATTACTCGATTTGTGACCCATGAAACGGTGTATATATTTTAATTCTGTTACTGTTTCATAGGAAGCAACGGTGTTTTATTGAACTTATTCATGATAGGAACTAATTGCAATGGATATCCATAGCCCATCCATCTCTAGGCTGTGAAACTTAATGATCATGATCATGTTAAACTACTGAATGTCATGGTGCTTTTCATTTATCTACATCAGGTTTACAGACTTCTCATTTTGTTTCAATTTTTTTCTTTGTTTCCCAATAACTCAACAGAAGAAGATGTAGCTCTAAGACCAGCTGCATGACTTTCTGGGGCTGGTTATCAGGCAAAAAGATTAATCTTACCGAAATTCACCCTTCTTCATATTAAATTGCTCCGGCTTGTTTCTAATACCTTTCTTAGTTCTATAATCACCTAGTCCTACAAAAGATCCACCAATAGTTAAGGTTTTCTATTGGTTAATTTGGTTTGTTGGTGGTAATTTCTGGTCATATTGTGAAGCTTTTCCTCGGTAGACTTCATATCAACTGTAACTATTAATGTTCTATAAGGAGGGTGGATGATTGAAGCATAATGACAATATACGAAATTGCATCGGACCTAAATCTTGTATTTGCAAGTTATCTCCTTTCCTTTTCTTGATGATAGCATAATCTCCTCTGTAGACTCATCAAGTTGTATTAGTTTTTGTTTCTCCTTTTCATTTCTATTTGGATGAATTTCTCTCTCTCTCTCTCTCTCTTTTTTTTTTTTGCAAATTTATATGGGTGTTGTATGCATTATCAGTACTTAACCTGCAATTGTAGTAGATAATCCAACTTGAGAAGTACTTGAGATGTAATTTATGTTGACAGTATTATTAGCTACTATATTTCAGGGAAATTGTTACAGAAACAGGAAGTGAGACAAAAAATTTATAGAGCAAGCTGGTTTTAAGAAATCAGTGAAAGAAGTGTTAGGAAACTTGACTACCTAAAACTTTGGTTCGTGTTGTGAGGTTACTTGACTATCTAAAACTTTGGTTCATTGCGTGAGATTACTTGACCATCTAAAACTTTGGTTCATAGTGTGAGGTTCAATATGGAAAGATTATGTTCTCATCCACCAGACTCTTTCAGCAAAAGGGAATCATTTAAGCTTAAGTTAATTCAAGTTGGGCTCTTCAAAGTTTATGAAGATATTCACTACTCTTATCAGCTTTGTTAATTAGGCCTGAATATTGAATCAAGCAAAAGATTATACCAGTGCCAGGGTGCCTTATGGGCACCTCATTGCATTAGATCTCTGCAATTTGGTGTGCTTGCTTTTTTTTGATAAACAACAGTGAATCATTCCCTTACAAACTGTGTTCCCCTGGCATCAGCCTCCACAATAGAGCCCAAGTTTGTAGAAAAATTATTAGATCAGTAGACATCTGATGTTAAAGGATGTAGCATAATTTGGTGTGCTTGTTTATGTATAGGATGGGCAATCTGCCTGAAAGTCCTTATGTTGCAACCCTTTTGTGCGCATAAAAACAGACAGAGAAAAAGAGAGAGAGAGAAAGGGAAAAAAAGGGAAAAGGAATAGAAAGAAGGCAAAGATATCTTGCAATTTAATAGAACGAGGGTCGCCCAATCTCCAATCTTTGGAAGCTTAATCCTAATTATTCATTGTTACTTGTTTTTTGAGAAATATTTTTGTTCTGTATTAATAATGATCACCAGCAGAATTATTAATCAGCAACCATATTATAAAGGAAGGGTGAATGCTTACAATGGACCTATAGATTCTCTATTTTCAGGAAAGTAGCTCTCTCAATATTTTGGGCTTCTTTAGACGTCATGGACAAGCAGAAGTTAAAGAACTTAAAAGGCTTTAATCAAGTGTTTGTTGGTGGGTCTGCGTCAAGTATCCACCAGTTACCTATTTTGCCGGCAAGTCTCCAACTCCTCCCAAAGTTCTCTAAAATATGATTGGATCCAATATTCCGTGCATCACTCTTCTAAGTTTCTTTCTTCGCTAACACCCTCATCTATCTTTCTTCTTTTTCCAAATACTCTTGCAAGATATTTATCTCTAGAATTATCCAAGAGTATAAAGTTTGCTCACTCGCACACCAAAGATAGCCATTGAATGAATTAAATAGATACAAACAATTCTATATTATTCTAGTAGTTCTTTTTGTTGAAAGAGTCAATTAGTCAAGTTACCTTGGATGCATTTCTTAACACTAAAAAATCTGTAATAATAATATATATTCGAATTTCATGAGTTTCTAACAAGCAAATGGCCAGTTACTGACATGATCTACTCGGAGTAGAGAGTTTGGTCAGAATTTAGTAGAAGAATCATGCCAAGTTGAAAATTAACAACCAACAATTTTTTTTCTCTTGTGGACAAAGTCTCCAGTCCAAGAATTCCGTTGGTGGAAGGAATAGTAAGTCCTTCGGTGGGTGAAGAAAGAGAGGGCCCCAAAGTCATTTCTAAACAAAATCCCTTCTAATAAAATATATGGGTTCCATTTTCTTATTCTTCTCCTATTAATCTCCCTTTGAAAAGAACAAGAGTTCCATAGAGAAATTTCCGTTAGGGGAGCCCATGGTGCCATATGGATTCTATAAAGAGTGACAACAACAATAAAAGAGCAGTTATTATGTCCAACTCAATATATTGGTCAATTAATGGCTTCCAATGAATCATTCCCACCTCTACCATCTCCCCTTCAGCACTTCAGGGCAATGTCCAAGGACTCGTCGGTTGGCATGGATCCATCCAAGCACTTAGGTGTCATGGGAGTGCTCAGAGAAGCCATGTACATCCCCATTAGAAACATGAAGCTCATGCTCCCTCTCATGCTGGTAGCCTTTCTACCAAGCTCTCTCCTCTCAATAGGTAACTATGTCTCCATCTATCCATTGCTCTTAAACTTCATCATCAATCTATACCTCCTTGGTAGCAAGGAACCGAGCACCCCACTGTTCTACGATTTACTCGTCCGAATTAAACAGGATGCCGAGGCTTTTGTTCATGTTGACATGAACTCCACTGTAGCTTCCTACATGGTGTCCTTCTTCTCCATGATGGTCATCATCCATTCATCTGCCATGATTTACTCCGGGAAGCAACTAACACCTAAGGATTTATTCCAAAGGATCAAAGGAACATGGAAGGGTCCCTTTGTGACACGCATCTACTTCACCCTCTTATTTATTGGTTACACAGTGTTGTCAGTGTCCTTGATAGCTTTTATGATGCTGAATGCTCATGGATCTATAGTTTTGATTGTGCTCGGTGCTGTGCTGGCCCTCTTGGCACGTCTCTTGTATGTCTATTTGGGCATGACATGGATGGTGGGGGTGGTGATCTCGGTATTGGAAGATAACTGTTACGGGCTGGAGGCCTTGGAGAAGGGAGAACATCTTGTGAAGGCAAGAAGGGCGCAAGGGTTTCTCATTGCTGTCATCCTGTTGGTGATGGATGGTGTTCTCACTGGAGGCTATGGCTTTGGGATCTCGAAGGTTCAATCCGGGCTGGTGACACACCAATCCACTGGACTAGTTTTGCTCAGCATATTCTTGCTATTAAAGATGTTCTCACAGATGGTGTACACAGTGTTCTACTATGAGTGTAAGAAGGGTCATGGAAGGCAGGTGGAGGTATCAGGGGACTACACATACACAAGGGTGCCATTTACTCCCAGTGTTGGTGAAGCCCTTCCCTAGCAAAGTTAGGGAATTGAGTCTTTTTTACCTTTTTTTTTTTCCCCTCTCAGTTGTTCTCATTTTCCCATGCATCAAGTGCTATGGGTGTTTTCACTAAAAAACCATCATCAAAAACAGCAAGAATAAAGTTTTTGTTTCTGTGTTCAATACGTTAAAGAGGATGATGCACCATTGATGAACATGATGGAATTGTGAGAAAGAGGTTTCAAATATAGCATGATAATCTTGCCAAGGCTTTTATTTATAGCTCAGCCTATCACAAGCTAACCCGTTGTTAGTGTTCTTGTACTGAGGTGACTAATGGGAAACATGAAGGGAAAGCACAAGAACAGGAAAGAGGAGTCATTTATTTCTCATTCTCATGGATCTTTTCCTGAGAACCAACATCCCTTGTTATCAAAAACGTACGATAATTCTGCTTATTTTTACTCAACAAAAATATCTTACATACAGGAAGACTATTCTAACCTACCAAAGGCAATTCCAAGCTACCAAAACTTTTCTTATGTATAACAAGATAGCAATGCCAAAATTCAAGCTGGTCTTAACCGATCTCTTAGCATTCTAATTTAAAGTTACTTGGATGTTCAAATATGTTTCTAAGAAAATTTAGAAGTCAAACAGTAAAAGTTTCCTTGCGTCCATATTAAGGAGTCAAAAGCAATAAAGAATTCAATAATTGTGCTGGGAGTTGTGGACGAAGAACAAGCTAGCTTCCAATTGCAATGAGACCAAAATTGTCGATGGAGAATCTTGGAAGCCGGACATCGTCCCTTCTTTTGTTCTCCTTCTCATACTCAAAGTTGGGTTTTATCAAACAAAAATCATATAAATGAAGACGATAATATCCTTATCAAAATAATTTTTTTAGTTCAAAAAATAACGATATAGACGATGATTCCGATAATTTCGCCGCCTGCAATGAATTATCCCACCACTGGCAGAGCAAAAACTTTATCTTCGGGCAAGAATGGACCATGTCAATTGTTAAAGAATTGATTCAGATTGTGCCTTGGAAACATACAATTTCAGGAGTTGGCTGACGGAAGAGATGTCGAGTGTTCATTTGTCCATCCTGACTTCCAAAAAAGAAAGATAACATCTCATCATCACCATACTATGACGATTAAAAGAAGCACCGGCTTGTCACTAGGTGATGTTATGCTTTGGTATTCACATCTAATAAAGAGATAAAAAAAAGGAGCAACCTTTGGCTTATTTCTGGCGTAGATTGTAAATTGCACGCTGACAGATGTCTCTGCCAAGTTGTATGAGAACTGAGGACGATTAAAGCATCATTCATAAGGCTATCATATATGTAAGTCAAGAATTAGTGAACTGCATTGGATCCTTCACACCCAGCATAACTCAAAACAAAGTCATGCAGGATATATGCTAGAAGTCAAGTTGATCATCCCAATGGTAGAATCCAAACAAAAAATTTATGCATACCCAAGGACCATTGGAAAATGGAAATTTAGGCCTTATGTCCTCTGAAGTACCAGCCAAAAACAAGTCAGGACCGTTAACACATCAGATTTCATTTTGGCAAACTCTTCATGGAACTTTTTTAAACTGACCTCTGAATGTAGATGAGAAATTGTTGATGCCTAGCTCTACAATCACCAATGTTACCAGAGAGACCAAAACAGCATTCGAGGACAGGCCAAACTGGAGCACTATCCAAATTTCTTATAAGCTCTTGAAACTATATCTCAGATGTTACTAACAAATTAACAGTGGCTGGTTCTATGCTTGCATTTTCCTTTTAGGAAGGACTACAAGATCCAGCCCTCCTCTGAACCCAAAAATCTGTTTCCAGAGCCAGACATTATGTCAAATAATTGTTCCCATTCCTTCAATAATCAAAGACTCAGAGCCTAATATAGACATGCAGATATAACTATTCTGACCATTGGAAGGCTTAATTTGTCTCCAGTGTTCAGATCTTAAACAGTGCCAAAGAGGAAAATTTTAAAACACAGCAACGGAGACAAAGGCCAAGTCAACTTTGGGTCGGCAGGGCTGAAGCCATTGAGCTTTCCGTCAAGGTCCCAATCCATAGACCTTGTCATACTGTCTTTATAATATTTCTTTTCCCTATCGATAAACCTTATTCAAATGCCTGATAACATATCTTGATCCAGTATACAGCGGTTGACAATATGAAAGATGACGGTGGAATTAATTCCGAAGCTTCATGTTGTATTATACCCAGCAAACGTATCGTTTTTGCTGCTTCTTGATTATGTCACTTGTTCGCAAGCAGATGCACTCGTCCAAATTCACAACTAATTTGCTAAGTAATAGAGAACAATAAGAAACTCATAATGACTCGCATGGAGACATCTCCTGGGGTGGATGTCACTGGAATTCTGAGGAAAGCCTCAACCATCCCTTTGCCAAATGGAAGGCTTATGGTCTCACTCAATACTACTTGCTCTCATTCCATTTGTCCTTCACCCACCAGGATGCCACCTAATTTTAGATGCTATTAGAACACATTTATCATCCCTTCAGGATCATTTGAGCTTCTGGGATATTGAGATCTTTAGGTAGGAATAAGCTGTGAGAACTTACGTTGACTTGCGTTCAGTAACACTTCTGCTATGCAACAGATTGATTTAGTTTTAAAATCATTGAACAAAGCAAGAAAGTTTAAATCTCGTGATTTATCAAAGGCATCTCTTGATTTACAATAACTATTTGGTTGCTTTAATCAAATACTTTCCAGCCCCCACTACTGGGCCCTTGACATGATCTTCTGGATAAAAGTAGCCATCATGTTTGCTGTTTGGAAGCAGCAGCAAACCTCTCAGCGACGCAGTATGGATAAGGCGTAGGAGACGCAGGGGGAAGAAGGAAAATAGAAAGATGCGAAAGATTTGTTTTTTATTAAAACCAATGCACTGTCGCTGGTAAACGTCCAATGACAAAAGAGGTTAGGAGATGATGATGGCTTCCTCCTCGTCGTTCTGGGCGCCTGCTGGTCCACCGGTCTCCTCCGCCGCCGCCGCCGCCGCCGCCGCCACCTCCTTCCTCCCCATTAAACCCCTCTTCTCTTCTCCCCCAACAGTCCTCAGGTACCAACGGACCGGCCAACCAACCTTTCCCGATTTGCTTCCTTTTCCTTCCATTTTTAGTTTTGATTATAAACAAGGGGCCTGACAACGGTATGGTTGCCAAGGTGAGATTTTTTTTGGAGTCCGCTCTTTTGGACGGCTCCATTAGCCCAAGTACCATATTAGAAGAAGAATTCCATATTTATGATCCCGAATTCTAAGGTTTTTGATCATGTAAATATGATTGAGTAGCAAAATGTTTGCCAAGATGAGATCTTTCCATTTAGTTTTTTTTTTTTTCTTGTTGGGTAAATTAAAAAGACGAGATCTTTCTTCAATTGCACTCATCTGGGTAGCTTCATGGGCCCTTATGCTGCCTTTGGAATTTTTTCCGAAAGTTATAGATGAAATTTTTTCCATCCTTTTATGGGTTTTAAATTCTGGCGGCCGTTTTTATTTCTTGGCAAGAAGAATTCTTTGTTATATATAAAGTCATTTTTCCCAATCTTTGATGAGATTGTACATTATGTCGGGTGCCCATTAAATGTTTGTTTCAAGGAGTCCTAGCTGTTTGATTTTTTGCCGTGCACGATGCCAAGTTTCATGGATCATACTTTGCACATGTTTGAATTATTCTGAATCTTTGCCGAGTCCTACTGCTTCATTTCATGATGTTACTTACCGGCATCACCCGAATATGGTTTCTATCACTTAACAATTCTCCTCTTCGTCTACTGTCTGATTTCGTTGTTTCCTAGATCACCTTCCAGCTGTGGTTTTATGCCAATGGTTAGTGGCCATCATGCTGGCATTATTGGAACTCTTCTCTTGTTCAAGAATCTGAAAGACCCATAAACGGACCTAGAAACAGCATCTTCTCCAGTTCTTTTGCTACATGAAACGTACTAGACCAATTAAACACATAAGGACCACCTAACCGAACAAAAACCTTTTTTCCCCGATTGGGGTGATCTGGTGGATGTCTTTCTTGCATCCCTTGAGCTATTATCACTCATCATATTCCAAAGACTTGATTTTTTGGGCAAGTCTTAAAAGAAAAACATTTTCCCTTTTTTTGGTGCATTTGGAATCATACTTTGATGCCTCTTCCAACACATTTTCTTTGTAGGTTATCTTCATCATGTTTAGGTTTAATTGTTTGTTAAGGTTTCATAAGTTATATGCTCCTTGATTCTTACCATTTATTCATAGAGTATTTGTAAGAATTGTGTCAACTAATTTGAATTTGAGAAGGCACTCAAAAAAATGTGTTAATGCGCCTTCCTGCGTATAAAAATTTAGATATATCAGTATTCTCAGATCCTGCACCTTAGCACTTGGGACTGGTGTTATTAACAATAGCCAAGCAAGATAGGATACTCCTTTGCATAGGTGACCTTAGTGATCCATTTATCGGAAATTAAGAATGTTGAATTTGTACCCTTGCAATATAGGAAGCATGAAGGATTGGCAATTTTTATCCTTCTAACTTCTTTTCCGCTTGACAAAGAGCAGAAATCAATTTTATGAATCTGGGCTGCTGTTGGAGCTGTTATTGGATACTGATGTAGGTGGGTGCCCTGTAAGAACTAATGAAACACAGAATAACCCCTGATTACTGATTAGCTGGCTAAAAGGCATGGACATGACTATTAACAAAAAGTAGTCCTTAATTTCACTTTTATTATCCAGATTCCATGTGTAGAGAACATGGGTTTTGTGAAACCTTAACTAACCTACTTGTAGCCACCTGCCACCAAATGGCTACTTCTTCACTCATGATTCTTCACTTTTAGTTTTTTTATTTTAGGGTAGTTAATGGTGGCTGCTTTATCATAGAAACTTTGTCAACAATTATTCAAGTTCTCATTATTTGTTGTTAGGTATTTCATGTAAGGATGCTTATCCAGCTTCAGTTTGAAAAATACATTGAAGATAGAAAGTAGATTAATTCTGATGAACTTTAATGACTAGGGTTTAGGAGGTAGCCATAATGCTTACAAACTTGAAACAAAATACTGCTATTTCTCTTCTATTTATCTTTAGAAAACACATATGCCTTCTGCACCTACCACATTTGCACAAAGCACATATGCCTTCTGCACCTAACACAGCTGCTTTTTGCATTATAAATTGTAATCTGCTTCAGAGATTTTGATGATTTAATAATTTCCATCATGAAAAAAAAAATGGATATGTGAAATATTTCTATCTTCTGCTAGTAGGAGCTTGCAAAACAGACATCTGGCTGGTACCATTCTTCAGAGAAGTGATAAGCAGACGGTCCTGGCTTTTGCGAATGCAAATGTATGCTTCCAGGCTTACATGTAATGCTGATTTTTTTTTTGGTTGAATATGCTAAAAATTTAATAGGTATGTGCTGAAGAAATCACAAAGTAAACACATTGCTTCTTAGTGTGAGTGCATATTGCCTGACCTATTCTCAGTCTGGTCACAAATAAGTTAGATATAAGCCATGAAGCCTGTTTATATGGTTGTTTCCTTAATTTTATGAAATTCTAAAAAACTATCCATGGGGAAGTTTATGTAATTTAGTCCTGTATGTGTTTCAGTAGCTCTTCAAATTTATGGGTTAAATTTGACGCATTTTTGTTCCAGTCCCTATTTATTTCAAACCATGTTTTGTTTTTAATTAGTTTGAATAATACTCGGTACTTCTTTCTGATATATTATACAACTTTTTCATCCATTACTTTAAAATTGATTTGATGCTTGACATTGCAATGCATAACATGCATAATTCAGAATGAGAAGCAGGATGAGAGTTCTATTTCACTTCTGCAGATGCATAATGATTGAAGGTTAAGGTGGAGTTGGTTTAGGAGAAATTTCATTGTTACAAGTACAAAATTGGTATCATATTTCATTGATTCCTAGATAATAAGAGGCCCAAAAAATTGATAAAATTCATTTTTAATTGGTTTCGTGTGAAGCATATCCTGATATTTGTGGAGCCTCTGTGGCACCATCCTTGTTTTTAGCATCCCTATTGTTGTATGATACCTGAGATGAAGATCTTGACCACCTTTGGACAAGTAATAATGTTAGCGCAGAAGATATATGCTAGGGGAGTGGAGCCACTGCATGGATGTTAGTGATGTTGAGTAAATAATGGGCATGTAGACATTGCATTGCTGGGCATAACACATGTGAAATGGCAAGGGGGGGATCATATTGATGTTTTCAATTTGCATGAATCTTAAGTTGGTTACATGAAAAGTGCTTGATCAAGGCCTAGATCCCTGAAGTTTTGGATTGATATAGTTTTATGGCTGCAAGGTCTCTACTTTCTACCCTTTTTTTCTCAGTCCCTAATTTGTATTGGGACCATAGAAACAGCTATCTTTAGTGTATTTTTTTGTAAAATGGTAGTTTTAGATCTATTCTTGGAATTATGCCCTCATCCACATCCTCTATCTATATTTTTGCTAGTAGTATCGAAACTCATTCATTCTCAATTTCAGAGTCTCTCATCACTGCCACTCCCACTTCCAATATCTGATGCTTGTCTCAGTTTAGCATTGAAGAAACTATCAGATCCTTAAATTTAATGGATAAAAATTAATTTATTATATTCTAATTATCATGAATTTTCAGTTATTTCCAGATTTGCAGCAGCTTTACTGTATGTCAACTTAAAATTTGGTGTGGCGAGACCATAATTATGAAAATGAGCCATAATTTAATATCCATAAGCTCAGCTGAACATCTCTTATGAGTGGTAACAAAAGTTAACCCACCTAGTTTGGAGTACAGGTGCAGTGGAGTCTTGCAAGCTGAACTCAACATTTCCAGAAAGTTGTATGTGCTGTGTACTGCTACTTGGTTGACTTCAGGTGGTGATTTACAATATCCCAACAAATTTTAGTGAGTAGGTCAAGACTAAAAATTTCTACTCCTCCATGTTGGGTTTAGTTGTGACCTATCAAGTTTACAGATTGGATGGAGATCTAGTTCCTGTTCTCAATGCCATTTTATGTTTGATTATATAATCAGGCTGGATGAGAGCTCCAACTGGTTGAGTTGGTAAAGTTGCTGGGTGCCAGATACCAGTGACCTAGGTGCAATCCTGCCCTCGCCCTGATTATAGTCTAGCTCCTTCCCATCCTACTTCAAAAAAATAAAAATTAAAAATTAAAAAACCAAGCTGGAAATAATTTTAGGCCCAAGCGACATGGATAACTAGTATAGAAGGCATGTTTCCTTTGTGACATTGGTTTATTATATACTATGCCTTTACTATCATAAAAACTACACTCACTATTCTCACTAATTTATCCTGAATTTCATCATAAAGTTAACACATTTTTGTATTCATAAGGACATCTACCAAGTTCTCCTTTCTACATGAGACACCTAATGTTTTTTCTTAATGGTTATACACTCATGTTCAATGTAGATGTGATGGGCCTAGGCAGTCCATTGTGCATCCCATGCAGTCCCAACCTATCTTTGGGGACTGTTAGACTGGGAATGACCATACAACAGCCTATAAATTCCACTGTGAGCTTCTTATTACTATTTCAGATTGAAATAACTTGAATTTGAGTCTAGTTTCCTAATAAATAATTAAGAAGATGATATAATGTGGGCAAGTGCAGGCGCACCTGCAGCTGCAGCGATGTACAGTGGTAAATTATTATATAAAGGCTCAATTCCTAGCTGTGTAAATTTGGACTTAATTACTTTGTATTTATTATTTGTTTATTTTTGAAGGGCAGTCGCTTTGCAATTAATTTTCAGCGATGTAACATTGCTTGTTTAATTCAGTCATACTTCCTTGATCTTATGATGAAAATTATATGAAATGATACTTGATCTCAAGTTAGTAATAATGAACTACGTCTGCCTGTTTAGAGAGGATGTATGACTATAGTTTGTTCCCATAGAGTTCTGCTATCTTGTTGCTGTGGAAAATGCAATCTTTATCTTAATTTTTGGCTTAATAAAGGCACCATGTTTCCCTTGATTGGCACAGGCACCTCAAGGAAAGGGAAGCTCAAATAATGAGGTTATAATGGTTGATCCTTTAGAGGCCAAGCGATTGGCTGCCAAACAGATGCAACAGATTCAGGCAAAACAAAAACTCAGAGTAAGTAAAAACTTAGCTCTTTACAGTGCTATCTTTGAAGATTAGAGATGGTGTTTGCACATTTTAATATTCCTCTTGTGATCAACTTTTGGTTTAGACAAATTGGAGGAATATGGGTTCTTGTTCACATCTCAAGTGATTAATGTAGAGAACATAAAAGAGAGAGAGAGATGGGGGAAAGAACAAATTCATATGATTGATATGATTGTGATTCAACATACATGTAGGCTAGCAAAAGAATTAACCATGACAAGAGGAGGAATAACTTAACTCTGCTTCTCTAATTAGGACCAACTCTGTTACCCAAATCTCTCATAGTAGTAACTTGACTCCTTTGGTTGTAGGCGAGACTCAAGTTGCTTCCTTGATGATGAATGACCTATACCATGTCAATGAAGGCTTTGAACCCCATGATCTTAAGAGCATGGCATATCATACCCTCTGTAAGATGCAGGAGTAAGGTGGAAGGATGCTTGGCTTCAATAGAAGTTTTGTTGTAATACTGAAATTGTGAGAAGGATCCCAAATGAAGCCTCTTTACCTTCTTATGATTCAGATTGGTAGTTGTTTCCACAAATAACTACCCTCTTTTGCTGATTCTTCGTCCTTGTAACTCCATTCTTGCTGGTTGTCAATGCTTACGTGTGTGGATGACTCCCTCTTGTGCCCATAACTTTTTTAGGAAAATTAATTCCAGCAAAAAATTACCCATATGTGGCTCTTATACGGAGTGGCAAGCAGCCAAACATACCCTTTCCAAGTGGCATGCATAAATTGATTGACCAATCCCGGTTGATATAATATTTTTGACCATTTTCTATAGTTGGCTGATAACTAGTTAATTTTTGGGTGTAAACAGATTGAGAAGAACATGTCATAGTGATTCAGTTAGGATATTAATCTTGATTACTTCTGATGGCACATTAGGCTGCTTGATTTATTATTATTATTATTATTATCATGCAGGTTGCATTATACGTAAAATGCTGTTATTTTATATATGGTATTGACCATGTAACAAGCAATTTGAACATGATCTTGCCTTCATAAAGTTCTATAATGACGAAGGCTCCTTTGCTTGATTGCCTTTCAGCAGCTTATAGGCGTGTCTATTGTGATATAACCATCAAAAATAACAAGAGTAAGACCATAAATGGAGAGAGCATCTTCATCAATCTTTACAAACAAGAGATCTGGAGAGGTTAATGAACTTGATAATGAATCTGCATAATATTCTTTACTTAGATCTTAAAGCATCTACAATAAACTCTAATCCAAAAGAAGATTCTAGGCTTAGTCATAGAGTTTGATTAATTGATTACATTCAATTGTTATGAATGACTTATTTATTTCTATAATATGGCCTAATTTTGCCTCCAATTGCCTAAAGCATTTCATCAAATTCTCGACAATAACAAGTAGTATTCTAATTGTCACAGTTGCTGAGATGTAGGTCCTTTCTCATACCACCCATCCAGTGATCCGATGTTCTGTTTCACTGGTCCAAGATGCTGGACATGATAACCACTTACAATATGCATCATAAGCTGCCAAATCGAGTAACAATCAGCTGACAAATATCAATGTGTTAAACAAATTAACAGAATTCCACATTCCTCCCAGACCTGTGATTATTTTTGGACATAGTATCATTTACAGTGTTTACAGTGCCCTTCCTTGTTTCACACCTCTTAGTCTTTGTAATGGCATGGTTTCAATTCAGAGACGACGTCGAGCTGAAGCCATTAATGGAGCATGGGCAATGATTGGTCTAACAGCTGGCTTAGTTATTGAGGGTCAGACTGGAAAAGGAATTCTTGGTCAGGTGAGTTCATTATGAAATAATGTTCTTGCTACTATGTTTACTGTCAAGGTCACATTATAAATAATATGCATTTCTTCTCTTCAGCTAGCTGGATATTTCTCTGCCATAATAAGTCCTTTTACCGGGTAGCCCACTGCAGCTCTGGAGCCAATTTCAACCATATATCGTACTGATTCATCAGCAAAGCAACATTGTCATTTTTTCTGTTTGTCATTTCTTTTGGGGAGAGGTTGATGAATTCTGTACGACAGCTAATACTATCCTTGTTGTCCCAAACTCACAGTTTTGCCTCTATTGATGTCTCTTTGCCCTGCTGATGTATAGGTTTGAATTGTACACAAATTGAAGGGCAGTTGATTGTAGAAATTTGTCTGATGAACTAAGAATCATAAACATGTTTTCAGTTCTCAAGCTCCTAAGACTCAAACTTTCTTCCATGAATTCTCATAGGACTCTTCATTCATTTCTATATGGTGTTTCCATTTTTCGCACTACAAGTTTGAACAGCGTACTATCACCGTCGAGCCGTGCAGAGGAACTAGTAATGACCCAAAATATAAGCATTAATAGCACCCTCAACAAATTAAATATTATTATATAAAATATTCATATTTATGAGCACAAAAATAATATTCGTTATTATTTCCTGAACTACAGCCGTTCTTGTCAATAATTAGGAATGAAGCTGGTTCGATATCAGCTAATTTAGGCCTTATTAGATCGGTTGTTCTCCTTGTGCGATTAAGGGCAGGTCAGCGATCTGTCTTGCAGAAAATTAGTCCATGTTGGCTTGCAACTGATGGAAAAAAAGGAGAGTGTAAAATCATAGAACTGATGGCAAAAAGGAGAGCGTAGAATCATAGAAATGTGGTGAAAGGATAGCGTAGAATCATAGAAATGTAGCAGCAGCCGTAGTAATAATAAAAATAATAGTAGTAGTAATAATAATAATAATAATAATAATAATACTAATAGTAGTAGTTGTCATATTAGTAGTAATAGTAGTAGTAGTCGTAGTTATCGTAATAGTAGTCATACTAGTAATAATAATAGTTATAGTAGTAATCATAGCAGTAGTAATACTAATAAAAATAATAATAAAAATAGTAGTAGTAGCACCGTAATAGCCATAGTAATCGTAGTAGTAATAGTTATAGTAATAGAGGTAGTAGTCATAATAGTAGTCATCATAGTAGTAGTAATAATAATAATAATAAATAAAATGTATGTATGGATAGATTTTTTTTTTTTTTTTTTTTAAGTTCAACTTGTTAATTTCTTAAAATTACGCTTGATACCATATTAGACAAGCAAAGACTTCGGCCCTCATTTTTTTTATGGCCCTCGGAGATAAAAAAAAAACTTGACTACATTAGCATACATTTGCATATAGCAAGCCCAAATCTGATAACTATCCAACATTAAATCCATAAGGATCTCAAAACCAAAATGCCACCTATTAGCTTTAGCTAGTTTTTTTTAAAAAAAATCTGGTGAAATAAGCAAAAATAAATAATAAATAAGCATAAACATAATAAAAGTGCTGTAACATAATAAAAGAAAAAATATACTAAAAGTAAACATTAATTCTTTCGAAAGAAATAGTAACAACTTATCTAGTATAATAAATGCTAACATGTTCAAAATAAATAATTAATCAAAAATGATAAACACTTTATCTACAATAATTAAAAACACCAGTGCTGCAAAAATAAATAAAAGCTATTAGGCTCACTATTTATTCTTCTTTAGAATAAATATTTACCATCGTCCAATTAGCACTTACTTCTATCGTAATTATGTTTATTCATTATCTTTGCTTATTTCATTGAATTTTTAAAAAAAAAATCAGTCAATCAACTTATAAATGATTTTTTAGCTTTAAGATCTATGTTGATTTGATGGAAACAGAATTAAATTTGAGCTTATCAACGTACAAATATTACTAAATCTCTCTATATATATTATTATAATTATTATATTATTTTATTTTTGAGCATGCTTTTAAAAGCGAGGCATCAATCAACACTAACAATCATTATTTTATTACCTCACAACAATCAACAACAAAAGACAAAGGATACACCTTTTGAATTAATTGAAAATGGCACGGCTTATAGAATAAAATAATATTTTTTTAACTTAGATTATGTGCTGAATTGTATTGTTCTCCTTAAATAAGTAACTAAAACGCTTAATTACACACCAGTACTATTGTAATACAACCCTGTAACAAAATAGCAGCTGGTTGCTGTCATGTAAATACCCATCATGTATAACCACAATGGAACTTACCAATGACATCTAAAGGTCACAAGCTAGTCATACAAATGAATTCAGATGTACGATCATCTGCATGCCTTGAGATAGATGGTAATCACAATTGAACTCCAGAATGCTGCGTCATTTTATTGATTCGCCTTAGCACGATATGCAGGCCCCTCAAACCACTCAACTACTAGCCGCTAGATGTATAATCTTTCACCATCAATATCTCACCACAGAATTTTCGAGGCACTTGCTCCAGGTCTTTTCCTTCTTGCCATGCTTGCCCTACCAACACCCCCGGTCCAGCATGCCGTACATAAACAACCAAATGATCATTGAATGGCCAAGCATGTTTTGCTGAAATGCAAAAAAGAAAAAAAGAGAGAAGAAGAAAGAAAAACGGGATACATCATTAGAAATGGAAAATATAGGTTACATACATTCAGTTATAAAGAGGAATTTGAAGGATAAAAGCAACATGGTAAATATATGACACTGAGTATGGCATGTGTCAAACAAAAAAATTGCATAAATACAGATTAGGAAGTATGTATAAAGAATGAAGCGGCCAAATTACAGTATTTTACAGGGATGCTCAATGTTGCTCGTTATCCGAAGTTTAAAGAATAAAACATTGTTTACTAAGTTCATCTGCCAAACATGAGTAAACAAAAACATGTAATTGGCCTACACCTTCAAACAATAATCTTAGAAATGAAGCAACCAACCACTATAGATGGAGGCAAGCTAAAGACAATTAAAAAGGTGCAGAAAATAATAAAATAAAATATTCAAGATCAGGTTCTCAATCTTAGTACCAGACTCTGTATCAGCACCATACCGGTTCAATGTTAGTATGCTCAAAATGTGAATTAGTTTAGCGTACCAAAACATAGCATGCCCCTCGTACCAAGTCTCAATTTGTACCAATACTGGATCATACGCACTGCTATAGCGTAGTATGTTCAATAGAAAAATAGTGAAATTGCACTCTTCTACGCCACCTGTATTACCATTAATTTAAAACAACATATATCCTATGAGACATAGGAGACCAATTCTTCAGCTAGCTTATATAGCTGAATTTTATTCCAGAAGTTGAATTTTGTAGAACAGGAAGGGTGGATAAAGAAGTTATGTTCAACTTGATTAACTTAACCGTGATGACAGATTATCAGGTGAGCATGCAAAAGTGTTAAGTTGATAATCAAGAAGTGCATGCAACTCAGAACCAAGAATATCAAATTTTGATACATTACAAAGGAACTAATAAAAGATAATAACGCAATAGCAAAACTGTGGCAACTTTTTCATTATTCAACACGGTTGGGCAATGGTGCACATGAATAGAGAAAATATGTGCATTTTGGTTTAGGTTTTAGGACTCAATCCAACCAACAGGTATGGGTGCAAACAAGCCAAGTTCAATATCAGGCTGCTAGGGCTTAGCTCAAAGAATTAAAAGGTTGTTCTAACTCAGCTCAGGCTCAAACCGAGTATAACTTATGCTGTTCAGCCTAGGTTCATACAAGCTGTGACCAAGCTTTCATTGAGCCAAGCCAACCCAAGCTTCCCTTTATTTTTTGCAAGTGGCTCATGGTCAAGCTCAGCTTGTTTATGAGCCAAGCTCTCAATTCTGTTTTAAGCTTGGCTCATATTCTGACTGAGCCTAGCCAGAATAAGTGATTGTCAAACTGATCCTGGGCTGCTCTAAATGAGACAAGACTGTTTGAACTTGGCTTGTTTTCTATCTGAGAGAAGACTGAAAAAACCATTGCCAATCCCAAGCTACTCATCAGAAGCTCAGATTATTTGCAGCCTTACCAACAGTTCTTGTGTCTTAAGTTTGGATATGAGTTGAGCCTCATTCCAGCCTAAGATCCTTGTATACCTAGTTTAACTGCAACCTGAAGTTTACACGTGGCCAACCATTCAGTAGTCATTCTACTCAAGAATTTCATTGACAATTGAGTCAAGTTCAACTGATCTGAAGTTGGATTACCAAAATTATGACTGACAATGTTTTAAATTCCACAAATTTCATTCATTTGTGTTCTCACTTATTTGAAAGGTAAGGCAACTTGAATGAGCTTAACAATGCAAACTTACTAAAGAAGACATTGTGAAAGATATTATAAAGAATAGAAAAATCAATAAAATTAAATTAGTGATAGTTATTAAAATATGTAATCAGAATTGAAGATAAGGTTTATGTTTTCAAAGCAAAAGAAAGAATGGTAAAACCGCACATAGTTGCCACTGGCTCACTCTTTCAGTTTTTATAGTGGTGCAGAAACATGGAATATTTTAATAAAAACACAAAATAAGTAAAATATTCGACATTGCCAGTGATTTTTGTGAAAAGGAGGGATGATGAAATTTAGATCAACCATTCGTTAGAGGACCGAGTTTATTAACATATGCAATTACACCAATGATCAATAGATATCAGTATTTACTTATAAGTAGGCCAGATTTACATAGTGAGTCCCAATGGGATAAATTTGTAATTTGAACTCCTGAATTGACCCAAAAATACATTTCGTGACTCAACTAATAGGTTAGCATACCTGGTTTTGGGAAGCCTTTGGGAAAGTTCTGGGGATCAAAAAGCCCATCACCAAACTCATATGCCAGATCACAAGGCTGCTCTGTCGACATAACTTCTGTCACCTGTCTCACTCTGAAGTAGAGTGGATGGTAAAGATTTGCTAAACTGAATGGAATTGATCCACCTGGGGGAAGGGAAAGTGGATTTAGATATTTGTTACTAGGTCCTGACAGAATAAAACTTGGACCAGAAACAAACAACAAAATGACATTATGGATTTAACAAAAGTATCAGCCAATGAAAATGGAACAACAAGCATGCAACAAATTGATTGTTTTCAACATTACACATTCTTCCATGCACCTAACATACACACACACAAACAATAGGAAAATATTGAACTTTCGTATATTGGCAAACTCCCATGGATGCTTTTGTATAATCATCCGACTATTTACCAAGTTTATATAATAGTCTAATGCTTATATTTCCAGTGATTTTTAAGACTGACATTATTATGACAATACTAGTGATGCTTTATGTTATCAAGATATTATTCCTATAATTCTTTCAGATCCATTAAAATAGTTCTTAAATTTTTGTATGAGACCTGGAATCTGAAGAAATATACAAATGTCTTAAGAAATATACAAATGCCTGTATTAACCACATTTGATTTGGATTGTTTCAAGAAATTGATCAAAATACAATGGAAACAACAGTTATTTTGTGCAATGATGCAGACCAGAAATGAAGACGTTTGTGTAGTGCTGCCAACAAAATTGCTCCTTCATTTTGGGGAAAAAAACGAGCACAACTAACAAACAGAATCACTCTTGAGATGTAGGATAGGATGATGAATAGCATACAATATCATTATTAAAAAAAGTTACCGAGAATTACACGTCCATAAGTACCCCCATCCTCGGCACGAAAAATAACCTGAAAGATTAAAAATTGGAGAACACTCAAAACTTTTCCAGAACAACTGTCAAGATATGCATCAGGACAGAAATAAAGGTATCTAGTAAGTTTTGCAAGGACGTTTACCTTCTTGAAGCCATTAAGCCAAGCAATTGGCAAAGGCCCTGTTTCATTGTCAAATGAGATGTCATCAAATTAGCAAAACATTTAACACAAGGAATATGCTTAACGGGATGGAGCAACATATAACTAACATGCTTTATAAAAGAAAACAAATAAACAAAAGAAAAGTTAGAAAAAAGTTTATCCAACCGAGCAGCTTGGTTGTTGCATATGCAACTGTGCCAATGATAATACAAAGTGTTTGAGTAATTTAATAACTCATTAGCCAAGCACATCCACTCACCAGAATGATACAGTCAGGAGGACAAGAAAAGGTAAGATAGACCAGATATATATGGCAGATGCATATTCACAACAAAAGTTGGGGCCAAAAGTGAAAAAAAAAAATAATGAAGACAGGATAGGTAAGATAAAATGTTAGAAAAAAAATAATGAAGACATAAACTACATTGAAATAAATCTATACTACATGTATAATACAACTAGAAAGGAATAAACTGACATAAAATCCAGACAAGTACCTTTTAATCAATATACCAACTATAACAGTACATGATTTGCATGATAAGTGCTCAAATCACAATATTTTGACCATTTTGATTTGTGCAGTGACTCCAGAATGGTTGATGTGGAATTTCAAAATGGTTGTACATCAGTTAACTAAGTAGATAACATATTCAACAAAATAGATCTACAAATTATTGAGCAAAAGCACCTTTACTTGTTCGTCCACTCCAACGCTCAATCATTATTGAATCTGCTTCCGGAGATAACAATGCAGATGCTTTTTGCTTGGCCAGCTTAGCATCATGATAGCATTGCCCAGCTAGTTCCCAAATCCTGGATATAAGCCTGCATCAGAACAAACAGTTCATATCAGAATCAAAAATTATCTAGATGAAAAAGTATTTAGACACTATAAACATGATCCATGAACCACAAATTTATGACTGAAAATTCGAAGTCGTGCGCTATTGAAGTAACCGATATGCTGACTACAGATCATCAAAAAATGAATCCAAGAGATATCAAAATCACCTAGGTTTCAGCATAAAAAGCAAATGATGCCGTCTTTCTTCTGGAATATCTTCAATTTTCTTCCTACAAATAAGACAAGTACCATCTTTTGAGATCAATCCATAACAAACATGCATGAAAACTATTTTTGAAGTATGACTGAATGTAAGCAGATTAAAGAGAAGATATAACAAATGTAGTGAAATAACAATCCAATGAGAAAATGTTCCATATGTTTACTGTATATGATGCAAAACAAACCATCATGGCTTGATGTTCATGTTTGAAGCTGTAACGCACTAGCTTCTTTTAATAAGTTCCCTTTATAAGGAAATAACTCCTGCTGAGGCTCTTTCACTGATAAGGATAAAAAGAGAGAAATGAATGCAAATTAACCAAATGTTGGAATGTATCTATCATCTTTTATAAATTTTTTTATCAAAAAGAAAAAGAAAAAACTAGTGGAAACAAATATTTCATGAAATCACAACCATCCATCACATCTCTTGCCTCTTGAATCTGCCATATGCATCATATTTGCCCAGTACCATATAACAGCTTAGAAAAAGGGTCAATATATGAGACATTGTGCCATTGACTGATGGTTGTCACTTTTTGGAGTCCTTGGGACTCACTAAGGACATAAGAATGGAATTTATAGGAATTGGTAAGACATATAGTCACATTGAAAGCAATAAGTACAGGGTGAAGACTAGAGAGTACTAAAGGATACATCTTTGATAGTATGTGCATAGGATTTTTTCAGCTAAGGCTTTTTCTCATGATCTTTGCATGGTGAAAGGGAATAAAAAGTCGCATTGGACTGCAATTAGTGGTTTGGTATATTGTATTAGATTCTTTTGTTAAGGGGGCCTTTCATGGAACCAAGAATTTCAGAAGTTACAATCTTTTCATGCTGCTGTATAAGATACATTGCTTGCTCATATCATGCAAGGGAACCGATAAGATAATTCAGGCATCAAGTCTCTAGCAAGAGATGTTTTGCGAAGTTTCGTCCCTCTACTGTCAGTAAAATTTTCAAACAACTACATTTCTAATCTGTTTTGTGCTGGATTAAACGGATAATTATGATGACATAGCCATCCCACATTTGACAGATATGACTTCTAGATTAGGTTACAAGAAATGGTGCATGCCAAAGAAAGTCATTATGCATATTCTTACCTGAAGGTGTTAGTTAATTAAAAACCTTTTCTCCTTCAATACATATAGAAAGAGTGAGATACCAGCAACTTACAGCTATTGTTGTGGAATTTTAAGAGCATTACATGGATGACTGGAACATCCTCTTACATTACATATGAGAAACTTGACATCATCAATAGTAATGCAAAAGGACTTCCAAATGAAGGAGAATGTCTGGCCTAAGTCTTGCTTGAAACAGTGTGGATAGAGAATAGATATTCATTACTGATGTCGCTTGATTTTAATTGTTTGATACATCTTTTTACTTGACTTTTGGCAGCTGCTTTTTTGGGCCTCTCACTTACACGCTTCTTTAATTAAATTGTAACCGCTTCTGGGTAGAGGAAATTTAAATTATTTTTTGGTCCACAAGTTCCAGTGGTTCTAATCTTTAGGCAGTTAGAGAAAGAAAAAGAAAAAGAACCATTGTTCAAAATCAAATGGAACGAGATCACATCCAATGACCATATCCAACACCTTGAAAATAGTGTGATTGGTGGCAGAGGTCAGTGATTACCAATTAATAAATTCACTGGCAATCAATAGAAAAATCAAATAACAATTACTGCTACTTCAATTCCAAATTGGAAAAGGAACAGTACAAGAACCATTGTCAAAAACCGAACAGAACGAGCAAAATCGTGCCTTTTCTTCCACCCAAGACCTCAAGAATCATGAAATTGTCAGAAAAGGTCCATCTCTTCCAATTAATCAATCAATTGGCAGTTAATAAAGAATAGAAGGTCAATCATTCCAACTCTAATGACAAATTGGAAAAAGAACAGTACGTACGAAGGAGAACTGTAGATCACGAGGCTCACCAGAGATAGGCGGCGGGGTTGTAGGAGGCTGGGTCGATGGGGATGAGCTCTTTAGGAGGATCAAGGAAGCTTACGACGTCCTGCTCGTCGAGATAAGCTCTCCGTCCACTAGGAAGTAGCTCGTAGGGCTTATCGTCCCACGGCGACAAGCTCTCCCCTTCCCTCGCCCTCGGCGACACCAAGACCGCTCGCCCTAGCGACGAAGGCTTCCCTCGGAGCTCAAGGAAACGGCGCCGTAGCTTCCGATCGAGAGAAAACCTCAAACGAACGTCGAGAGATCGAAGGGAACGAGACAGCGTGATGTCATGAAACCCTAACACTAAAATGAAGGGTTTCAGTTGGAATTGGGAAGAGGAGGAGGAGCAGACGATGCCGGCTTCCATCCTGGTCGCCAGGGCTCAAAAGACCAAGGGGTTAAGAGGGGTTTATAAGCACCGGGGGATTTGGAGAAAATTGCGTACAGGCCACTAAGTAAACTGAAATTATTTAGCGACCCC
Organism: Metroxylon sagu; assembly: GCA_017589505.3. NCBI lineage: Eukaryota > Viridiplantae > Streptophyta > Magnoliopsida > Arecales > Arecaceae > Metroxylon > Metroxylon sagu. The sequence continues at coordinate 1,334,170 of JACVBY030000664.1, forward strand.
TTCGTCGTAAGTTCCCCAATTCCAACCAATGCTTGAAAATTATTACAAGGTCCCTAAATTAATAATTAAGTGGTTGACGATACTTTTTTTTACTATTTCAGCCCCTGCATGAAAATATATTAGAGAAAATATATTACAAGGTCTTTAAGTTAATAATCAACTTGTTAATGGCACCTAATTTATAAATTCCATTTTCAACATGAAAATATGTAGAGAAATATATTCCAAGTTCATTGAATTAGTTATCCATTACTCATAATTATCAATGTATAAATGTCATATATAGATGATAAACTAATTGCAACCTCAATATGAATATATGTTTGGGAGAAATTACTAAAAGGGTCTTAAATTAATCATTATTAGTTCATAGTTCCTAAGTGGCACGTTTTATTCATGAAAGCTATAATATATATATATATATATACCATACCTATATAAAAATATATCAATGAGAAATTATTTGAAGCTCCTTCTATTTATCATCAATTTTCAATGATTTCTAGGTTACAAAAATTCAATACGTATATTCAACATGGTACATATTCTATAATGAAGTATTTTAAGATTAAGATATTTCAAGGTTTTTATGTAAATCTTGACTTATTTGAAGGTATTCGAGGCTTTATTTACATAAAGACAAATGACTTATGAGAAAAAAAGCTAGCATACATATTAAAGAAGAACTTTTATAAGACCTTGAGTATAGTTTTAATTGTTCTCTAGTTAATATGTACATACAAGTTGGATTATCATGCGGACAGCTTTATTTTGGATATTTGTTTTTTTATTTTTGAACTAACCATGTCAAGCATTTTATTTTCACTTACATCTATTTGGTGGATTGTTTCAATACTTCCAAAGTTATTGACTTTCTACAATTAGTTTGGCATGTTATATGCTATGGTATTTTAATTAAATAAATATGTTAGGTGCACTAGTAGTTATGTATATGAATTATTGTTAGATAGATGATGCTTTAGTGTATGGTAAAGTTATATATGAATGATTGTTATTTTAGCTAGTTGGTATCTTTCTCTTTAAATGAGAAAGTACTTTGTATTCAAGCCCAAGTGGTGGTAAATAATCAATGATTTTTAAAGATATAAAGTTAACTTATATTTGACTCTATTGTTTCTTTAAATCTTGAGCAATGAAAATAATTATACATTATACAACGTAAATCATAGTGCCATAATATTATCATGGTTAGCATAATTATCATAGTACCAAGTAAAAAGTAAGATCATCATGATCACCAAGCAATGAGAGGAAGGACATGCTTTTCCCATATATAAAAATAAAAGAAATTTAACTCATAATTATTTTTATGTCGAGATGATTATCGTGCATGTCGTGTGGATTATGCAATGCAATCTAAAGATTCTCATTTTTTTCGTATGTTTTTTTTTTTTTTTTTTTTAAGTAGGAATAAGTGGCAAAACCCTACAATAGCCTTATAAAATACAATTAGCAACATTTGTTATACCAAGTTAAGTAACATCAAATGAAAAATTGGAAAGTTATATAGTGATATTGACAAGGTATCATGTAGAGTTTATCGATTGATTGGTGATTTGGTTGACATCTTCATAGAAACCATTTGGATATAATCAAGAGCATTTACTGATTGTGTACAGTGATTGCCACCTTTTACATGTCCAATCATAAATTTGTGAAGTGTAAAGGCTGTCATCACTAAAAGCACAAAAAAAACTTGATAAATATTGTAGGCTCAATTGCATAATTAATTGAAGTAAACACTATTCATGATACAATTGCCTGCAAACTTAATTTAATTTGAGTGCGCCATTTGGATTAAACAAATTTTAATAGCACTTGCAAGCTGCGTGTTATCTCAACTATGCAGTTTCACGCAATCACAATTCATATGATATTCTTTAAGCTATCTATCCATTCTATTCTAATATACAACACTAATTTCCTTAACATGTTTGCTATTTAAGTTTTCTAGGAAAGTTCCTACTGAAATTTCTCACCTTGTTTAACATAGTTTTCTTTCTAATGTTATCACATATTTATATTTTCTAAGAGCATGTGGTTCAATCCCTTTATATAGTGTTCATTATTATTAAAATGAAGGCTATTTCTTTCTTAATGGAACTTGTAACATTTTTACCACCTAATACTTTATAAATACTACTTGAAAATGTACCTAAAAATTTCACTCCTTTGGAGATGATGGTCTATTTCATTTCATCCTTATCTGCACCACGTAAGTAATGATACCATCTATCCAAAAAGAACTTACTTAGCTTGCTGTATTCCCACCGTTCCCTTTGAATTAGTCCCGAGAATTCTGCCACGTAACAAATCCAAGTGAGTAGTGCCATAGTGCAACGTGACTTTTTTGACTAGTACTAAACATTTTTGTACTTTTATTATTTTGTAATTTATACTTCTACTAGACACAGGGAAATAAATAATAATATTTTTTTTTAATTTTATATTATTCAATTTAAATTTAAAAATTATTGATATTAAAGTAGAAAATAAAGGTAAGATAAATAAATTCATGTATTAGATAAAAAATTAAATTTTTTTAAAAATAATTTAAAGAATAGGTTAGAAAATGATGAAATATTTTTTTAAAAATAGAATTCAACTTTAAAGATTTTTCAAAAAATAAAATTTAAATAAAATAAAATTTTAAAAAAGAGAAAATTAAATTTTTTTTTTTTTTTTTGGGAGACCGACATCTATTTCAAAAATAATTATATAATTTCAATGTGTAGGAGTACAACTACGTTGGGTCCAGGAGGAAACCGCGTGGTATCTTGTCAGCTATCCGCATAGAAAATAACACAAAGTTTCGATCTGCCGTGGCATTCGCCTGTCAAACGCATCCTGGTCCCTCATAAATCGCGTCATATCTTAAGTCCACATTCACGCTTCTTCCTCAGTGACGCTATAGCAAACGGACGTGATTAATTCACGAGAGAGACGACGGCAATCCTGGAGCTCCGCATAAAAACTTTTATGAACGCACTATTGCCGACCTCGTCCAAAAGATGCTCCGGCGCTAAATCCACGCGGACTGGCGGGGTCCGGTAACCGACTCTCCTCCCTCCCTAACCCAACTAAGCTACTCCACTCGAATTCGCTTCTCCGCTTCGAAATTCAAATTGCCATCGTTCTCATCCCCTGCCTCGGCTTCGCTTCCTCCGCCACCGTCGCCCATCCCGACGGCTCCGCCACCACATCTCTCCTTCCCCCTTCGCTTCTTCACACTCTCGTCGATCCGCCATGGGCGGCGCTCACAGCCGCGAGGGTTTGGAGCTCTCCGACTCCGAGACCCAAGCCGAGGAAGAAGAAAAAGACGAGCAAGAAGAAGAACCCCAGCAGGAAAAACGGCACCCACCTTCATCGGCGGAGCGGAGCTGCGGCAAAACCCTGGCAGAGACCTCTTTCGACGAGGTCGACGAGAAGCTTAAATCCCTCAAGACCAAATACTCCAACACCTCGCCCGCCTCCTCCCAGAACCCTAGCGTCGTTAAACTTTACCTCCATATTGGCGGCAAATCCCCCAACGCCCGGTGGATCGTATCCGAGAAGCTTACCTCATTCTCCTTCTTCAAACCCTCCCGCCCCGACGCCTCCGACGACGAGAACCCATCCTCGCCCTGGTTCTTAAGGATCGGATCCAAGGTCCCGGCCAGCTACAGCTCAAGTCGTTCCCCGACCAACGGCGCGTCGATTTCGTCCCTGATGGGGTGTGGGCTCTCATGTCTGGAGGCTACCGGGAATTCCAGAACCAGTACCAGAACTGCCTCTTTGAGAACACCTATGGCTTTGAGGCGACGGATGAGAACAAGATTAGGGTTTTCGGGAACGACTTCATGGCATGGGTCCGGCCGGAGGCGGCCGATGACGCCATATGGGAGGGCGCGGAGGAGAGCTTCGAGAGAAGCCCAGGGCTGGGAACGCCTTCCCGGGCGAGCCAGGACCTATTGGTGGAGTTCGAGGAGGAGGCCAGTGGGGGAGGGATACAGAGCCTTGCACTTGGGGCTCTCGAGAAGAGCTTCTTGGTCAGCGATTCCGAGATTCAGGTTGTCAGGAATTTTAGCCATGGAGTTCATGGGAAGGGTGTGTCGGTGAAGCTTTCCAATAACGGGAGTAGGGCGGGTGGGTATTCTACTCCCAAGAAGGCACTTTTAATGAGGGTGGAGATCAACATGCTGTTGATGAGCCCGGGACAGCAGGGGAAGCCCCACGCTAGTGGCGTTCATCAGCTATATATTGAGACTGGGAAGGTGGTACCAGAATGGAGATTCGAGAAGGATGAGACTGACATCACCATGAGAGACATCACAAATGATAGCAAGGGATCGCAGCTGGATGCTTCTGAGTCGACATTCTTGGGGTTGGATGATAACAGGCTTTGCAGGTGGGATATGAGGGACCGGCGAGGGACACAGGGGCACCAGTTCTCGAGGGGTACGAATTTTCAGTGTTTTGCGACAACAGGAGATGGGTCCATTGTGGTGGGGTCTCTTGATGGGAAGATAAGATTGTACTCAAAGAGCTCAATGAGGATGGCAAAGACTGCATTCCCAGGGCTTGGGTCGCGGATTACTCATGTGGATGTTACTTATGATGGGAAGTGGATACTGGGCACAACTGACACATACTTGATCTTCATATGCACTATTTTCAAGGACAAAGATGGGAAGGAGAAGACTGGTTTTAGGGGAAGAATGGGGAACAGGATTGCAGCTCCGAGGTTGTTGAAGCTTACTCCATTAGATTCACATTTGGTTGGCAAGAACAGTAAATTCCAGAGGGGACAGTTCTCCTGGGTAAGTTTGGACTGAAATTTTCTTCACACACATATAAAGCATATTTAGAAAGACACTTTTAATTTTGCTGCTAATTAGTTTTACTTTTTGTTACCTTTTTCCCCTAAATTAGGACTTTTGAAAGTCTGAATGCCATGCTATTAAAGTTCCATGTTGGGATGGTCTTTTGCAGGTTGTAGTTTACTTCAATAAATTAAATACTGGAAGAATTTATTAATGTTATGTTTCTTTACTGTATGCCACTGACTCACACCACAACAATTTACGTTAGTCTTGATTCTAAATCAGAAATATTGTTGTGGGCTCTCAATAGGGAAACTGAATCTGTGTTCATATGGATGATTTAATGAGAGAAATAGAGATGCTTACATGATATGATGAAAGTTTATTCAGCTTGACAGGTTCTGAAATTTACCTTTTCAATATTGGGCGATGAAAAGCTCAAACAAGCTCTAGGTGGTGGCGGCGACGGTAACAACAAAAACAACAAAGTCTTAATCTCAAATTTGTTGGGGTCAGCTACATGAATCATTTTTCTCCATTCAACTCTATTCTGAGTCATATTTTTTATAAGATACAAAAATTTTAAGTTTTTTTTTATCACTTCCTCTCATGTGATTTTTAGTTTACCTCTACTTCTTTTTTTTCCTACATCTATCAAATCACTCTTTCGCACAGATGCATATCTAGGTTTACGTTGCATATGTCTTAAACATATAAGTCATCCTTTTCTTAATTTTAGGTTTATGTTGCATATGTCTTAAACATATAAGTCATCATTTTCTCAATTTATTCTTGATTGGAGTTACCTCAATTTTTTTACGAATGGTTTCATTTCTGATTCTATCCTTTTTTTTATTACCACATATATATCTTAACATTTTCATTTTTGCCACATTCATCTTATATATATGTATTTTTCTAACTGTCTAACATTGCATTGCCATAATGCATAAATGGTCTCATGGCTATCTTATAAAACTTTTCCTTCAACTTGACAGGTCCTCTACGATTACATAATATTCCAATTATACTGCTTCATTTTATCCAACTTGCTTTGATCCTATGGACAATATCGTCCTCAATCTCTCTTTCCTTATGAATAATCGATTCTAAATATTGAAAATGGTCATTTTTAATAACTTTATGGTCTTCAATTTGTACCCTACAAATTGATAGATATTTATAATCTAATCTAATATTCTATCTCATAATTATGATATATTGTACTTTTAAACCATGTATTATTCACGATGTGAATGACGCATTTAGAAACTACAAATAAGTTACATTTTTTGTTTTATGGTGGAGTTTGTTTAATTCTGGAGCCCAAGATGCTATATTTCAGTCTAGTGTATTTTAAATTAATGCAACGGGAAGAGTTTTTCCCGTTCATGCCTTTTTTTTATTCTGTGTTCTTTGGTCCATTTTCTAGCTGGTACTAAGACATTGTCATGCTTGAGAGGATGAAGTTTGTATCCCTGGCACACCTGATTTGGGACATATAACTAAATCTAGAACACTCCCACTTTTGTATTTTGTTGACATGACCTTTGTGGAAGGTAGATATAGCACTACGGTACATATTTGTGATTTTGTCTGCATCTTCATTCACATAAGTAACTCTGTTTAAAGGATCTTTTAGTTACTTGTTATTATCTTTTTATATTTTTGAGGATACAGCAAACAGCTCCAGTAAACAATAGTTATTATTTCAAGCCTGTGCCAATGTTTGGAACCTGTTAACCCATTTCAAGCCAGTATAGAGTAATGCATGATGTCATTATTTCAACCTCGTATGCCTGTACTGAATGCATCTTTAAACTGATATTAGATATTTAAACAGATAAGTTGTAATAAACTGCTCAAGAAGTCATTTTGAACTGCATGATCATAATTGAATGATTAACTAGAAAGTTTCTTCCTTTAATTTTAGCTGTACACTTTAAAAGCAACAATCCATGTTGGTCATCTTGCAAAATACCTTTTTCATCTTCTTCGAGTTGTATCTTTGTAGATGTGTACCTTGTTAAACAAGTCAGGGAAAATTGGAGGGAGAAAGTCCTGGTGATTCTAAATATGCTTCAGAGATGAAATACTGTGTTTTTCAAATATTGAAATTGGATTTCTCCCAAGTGAACTTTATATGAACAAGATCATGGCACAGAATTTTCCCTTTTTTAATCATTACTTGAGGGGAAAGATGAATAGGTGATAAGCATAAAAGACCATTTTAAAAGTAACGCTGGAAAAGCTATTGATGACCTAACTTCAATTTATTTTTTCTTGTTTTACATCATTATACATGCATCTACCCATATGCTCATTTATCATCAATTTGATTTCATGGTTGTTGTTGTAGATAATCATTTTTATGAGAATTTTAATTATTTTTGTTTTTGGTGGTGGTGGTGTTGTTATCTGCATAGAAATGAAATTTGGCTTAAGGCAAAAAAAAAAAAAAAAAAAACAACTCACTAGGGATAAAGGTTGCGGTGATAAATGATCATGGCCGGCTTAACATGAAGGTGCTCTTTTACAGTGTAGCAGGCTAGTAGGTTTTCTAGTAGCTTCTCAAACTATAGGGTTAGCATCTGAGTGATGCTATGTATATTTAAGGCATCAAGCCAAATAAATACAATTGGAAAGGGTCTTTATCCTACGTACAGGGCTTTAGTTGATGATTTTATATATAGAAATTCCATGAACAAGGTTATAGACAAGTATCAATGCAGCATACTTAACATATATGTACAACAAAATACATACAGCAACATAAGTTGCTGCTTCACCTTTTATCATTTCCATCTTTTCCAATTTCATGTGGATCATAAACCAAGAGTTTGTATGTTGATGATTGGGTTAGAAGTCATCAAAAGAGATTCTAAAGTAATGAGCTGATGTGATGTTGGACGTATTTCATGAATGAGAGTTCATAAAGGCTAAGAAGCACACACCAAAATATGGTTGATGAATAAAAGATTCTGAAGGTGTAAAACTAGATCAAATGTATTGGGAACAGATGCATGAAGTATGACTGATTACCTAATAGGTCACATCAGACTGTAAAGTCACCTTACGATCTAGGTTTGATGGCAGCCTAGATTATCATGGCTGAGTAATTTTATGTAATGGTGGTGTGCTATTATTAATATCAGAATTGCAAGTTGATGTGTTTTGTGAAGTAAGTTGGCTACCAAGTGAACTGTTGTGGAAAAAGATTATTTTGCAAGAAAAATGGAGCAGCAATGCAAAGCCATGGAGAAATGATGCAAACTATTTGTAAAAACACAATAAAGATGAGATATGAATGCTAAAAGAGGCTAAACATGGTGAAAGGGAGTTCCATGATAAGGATCTTGAAACAATGTTGGAAGAGATAATATGCCTGAAAGTTGACACAAAACTGCAAGTCAATCATGTATGATAGTCTTAAAGTTGCATGAAGAAGAAAATCTAAGCCAAAGATTAATAGGTTGATTTAACACCCAGAGCAACTAAAATGTGAATGGACAGTAGTTCTGGCCACTGAACTTATTAACTAAACCTAGGTTTGTGAGGATAAACTGACTTAAGTAGGTTCAATTGGTGTGAGAACCACAAGGTCATCTTGCAACTAAATGGAAAGGGACTAACGTAGCAGGCAACGGATAACAACCTTTATTTTTGAATTAGTCAATGGGTAAGTGAGTTTGCTTGCGCAAAGATCGCAAATCAGCTGAAGACTCATAATTTCTTCAAGTGTAATATGGTCTAGGATCGTTTTCAGCTCACAAATGTCCCAGAAGTTTTGCTTTGGCAAATCTTACAAGTCTTTGCTTTATTTTCTTGAGGTACCACATGACATTCTAAGTTTGTTGGCATCATTGCTCTTCCTTAATATTTGGTAGTTCATTGACACCATGCTTAGGGTAATTTTTGGTTAATATTTAATAATCTCCCCTATGCTTAAGGTGATATTTAGTAACTCTTTAATATTTATTTTGGTGATTTAGATTGTGTTTATGATTATACAAATATGCATGACTTTTCTTTAGCAGAAGGCCAAAAGCTGGAACACTCTTTTTGTTATGACATGGACGCAAAAAAACTCTCGACAATATTCAGGGTATGACCTATAATTTGGTATTTTGTAGCTTCCCTAAGAATGATAAGTGCATGGTCAAATGTTGCAGAGTCAGGGTTTAGTGGTGTTTTATTTGTACTCTTACTGGAATAATGTGAGGAACAAATGTTGATAGTCTAAATGTTTTCACATTGCCATCTTTTCTCAGGAGCTAGATGCTCAAGATTTAGATGATTAGGAAGGCCGTACTCGTGATCATGTCAAATCAAGGCTTTAGTTATGTGTTTTTTGGAGTAGTAAATCATTATTATGGTTTGATATTAAGAAGATGCTAAAGGTGTTGAAAGGAATTCTGTGATGAAGAGGTTATACTTGATTATGATTAAGAAATTTTGTAGTTTTCAGTCCCTACTAAAGTAGCATGAGAAACAATTTATGCTAGCATTGCTATAAATGCCTTTGACTTGACTTGTAGGTTGGAGTAGCTTTAGAAGAATGCTTTACATGTGTCATATGGTTGAGAGACTTGACTTGAATTATAGATTCTCTGGATCTAGGTTCACTGTCTTAGTTCTAAGCTCCATAGTAATAACACATTGGTACAGTGTTGGTACATCTAGTATATGTCCAGTTTAGTGTATAGGGACTTGGTACGTAACCCATACTAAATCTTAGTTCGGTATCAACATGGTGTCATACCAGTGTGTACCACTCTATATTGGGTGTACCATATCGTATCAGTATCAAATTGAGTCTTGATATGGGAGCATATCAAGTCTCAGTACATTGAACCAATCCGCATACTAGGTATACTAATATTACATCGGTGTGGTAAAGGTACGGGGTCCAGTATCAAGATACCAAACTTTGGGTATCTGTATGATATGGTTTGCTTGATATAGGGTGGTATGCACTGGTATGACATGTTATAATCTAAATTTTATCATGTGATTGTTGAATAGTGGAAGATGATAGTAGTCTATTCTAAGATGATAAATGTTTATATTTATTGGTAATAGGTCATGATTTAGAAAATTGTTCATGGGAACTTGGAACTATTTGTTATTTTTTTCCTTTCTTGCTGGTGGTCTTTGCATAGTTGCAATTAAGAGGTTAAAGTGGTAATAGATGTAGTAATTAACTTGAAAGGACTAAGAAAGAAAAGAAGAACTATGTGTCATCATTTTCTTGTTTGTTGTGATTTACTTTGGATTTTATTGATACAAATGTTTGAGGAATTCCTTCCAATTCACAAGAGAGAGAGAGAGAGAGAGAGAGAGAGAGAGAGATTTCCATGCGATGAATATTGTGGTTTTGTTGGTTCTTTAGATTTTGGCTTGCTAAAGAAACCTTTTGCATGTCGGTATGATTCGTCTTTTATTACTTTTTACCTAATTGAGGTACAGAAACTAAGGTTATTTTTTATAGTGAGTGTAGCCAAAATGTTGGATCTGTTAATTATAATACTTGGAAGGTAGATGAAGTGATTCCAGTAGAGCTACAATCTAGTGTATGTAATTGGGATGTGTTTTCGAGTTGCATTTGATTGTTGCATTTCTTTATTTATTTGTATGGATGGGAAGTGTAAAAAGACTACAAGGAGAACTTATAGAGCCCTTACTCCCACGCTCTGTCACCATTTAGCAGAGACCTCGAGACAAGCAACCTTTGCTGGCTAAATTATCTAGCTTTGCAAACCATTTGTGACATCAGGCCAACTATGCCGTTTTGTTTCCCAGGAACATAATGAACCAGAGACTTGGTTGTTGGCTGTGACTTGTTGTATCTAATTTATTGGGAGGATGCTTGCATGAAAGACTAAAATCAGTTGTGTCCATTAAACATTAGAGAACATCGCTGAAAGTATCAGATTATTAAATAATTGGCTACATAGCTCAACAGAGATTGATAGCCTCCAAGCCACCACTATGTGAAGACTTTGTGTAATGAGAGGCTGTTCAGAACTATCACAAATGAAAGTGCTTCTTCTAGCCAGTGCTGCTATCTAGCTATAAAGCATTATTTGTGAAATAAAATTGATAGAGTAGGTGGTCACAGAAGCTAGAGTCTATCCTTTTTTGGTCCTCTTATGACCAATTCATTATTTTTTTTCCTAGAAACAAGGTAGTTGCAGCTTTGCCATAAATCTGCTAAGATATTGATGCACAAACCTTCAGCTCACATTTTACCATAAATCATCTCACTTCTTTGTGGAAAAAAAAGGCTGTGTGCTACTTATAAAAAATTCCTCGTGTTGTTTTTTTAAGTCCCAATAGTTTAGGTGGACACCAAGGTTTACCGTACCAGAAATCGGTACCATTTTGATATTGGATCAGTATGGATCATACCGAACCGAACCGGTGGCATACTGGTTAGATGAACTGGGGGTTCCAACTAATGGACCGCCTTGAATTGGGCCGAACTGGACAATTCGATTCGAAATGTCGGTTTAAGGTCAATTTGGTCAGTTCGCCTTCCATACCGAACTAAGAGGCTGAACCATCCCAATTCTGACCGGTTCGATTCAGTTCACCCCGAACCATCCGGTTCGGAACAGTTCAGCATACAATAGTGGACACTTTATGTGGGTCAACTGCCTAGCAACTATAGTAGCATCCCAATGAAGCCTCGGTGTCTCAGGACTATTTGGTTACACATGGCTAAATGCAGATCAACATGCTAGGCATGTTAGGTTTCCAAAAACCTTTTACGTAACTTAAAAGTTTCACTAATTCTTGTTTAGTTATTTACTTTTAATTTTGCATTATTGTGTTATATCGAATGATCAATTAATATTATTGCAAACTTAAGAAAGTTTTGTATATTTGCTAGTTGACATGTCATGCTACAATAATGATTGTTCCTCAAATAAATGGGAAATTGTTTCCTTCATTTACATTTTTCATGTGCAACTTCTTCTAACTTGATTGTTAGTTTCTATTTAAGTTTATATATTTATGAATTATTATTTTTTATGTTTTGATGTGCATTGACAGACACTCATCTTCCTTGGAAGTATTATCTGGTCCTCTGGCTGCTCATATACCATCATGACCTACTGAAATACCTCTTGTACATTTCCTAATGATTGGGCATTTTTTTTTTCCCCTTTTCTGAAACATTCATTTGCCATGCAGTCCATATTCTTTAGATCATTTGTTATTCCATTCTTTGATCCCAAATTCAGCCCACACTTATTTGGTGAATAGATAGTGGATAAAGATTCATTTGCCTTCAGATGACTCCACGTGATTTTAAAGAGCAACTCTCTGTTAGGCAATCTGCCCAAGGCATTTTTTTTTTTGTAAAGTGATGGTTTTATACCAACATGACATTACACTTTGCAATTGTGATCCCAGTTCCGTTGGCTTCCAATATTGTACCCACAGGCTTTTTGACAGTGATCTGACAGCCTAGCATAATCATCCAGTAGTAAAGAAATATGTACATTCTGAAAGGACAATAACACCAAGTCAGTTTTTAGAAATTAAAATCTCAAGCAGTAGAGAGGGTGAGAGCATGTGAAGTGAGTGTGCTTAAAATGACAGTGTTAAGATGGATATATGGTAAATTTAGTAGAAGTAGTTCATGAACTGAATATACCTTAGGAAGCTTAAGTGGTTGAATAGAAAGAGGACAAAACAATGGAAAAGTGTACTAGATCTTTTTTTTTTTTTGTTACAGATTAGATTCCAAAGTGAGGGACGTTTGTATGCCTGGAAGGTTTAAGGAGTCTGGACCTAGGAAACCCAAACATTAGTTTTTGAGAAGTACAACTTAAGAGGCTCTGGAAGAGTGGGGCCTGCATTTGACTGGAAGTTCAAGAAAAAGGAACTGATGCCTTAGAGATCCTGAATGGAAGCTTTGATCAAGGATTTGACTCCAAGTTAGTCAGGATTTAGCATGTGGCATGGAAAGATTTCTAAGGTTGTGCCAAATAGATGGGGTAAACTTTTTGGTGATGTTATGACTATGACTTGTAGAGATTCATGAGATAACTAGTCGTCAACCTTTTCCAACCTGTTGCCGTATCATCACTAATGCCTTGATTTGAATGTATATTGCAGAATAGGGTTCATTATTAGCTGATGCAGAAGTAGATGAGACGGGCTGCTGGAAGCTGTGTCATCCGTGAATTGATTTATAACTCCAATCCTGGTTACCCTATCAAGAGTCAACCCAGATGGTTCAGGTTAAAGCTAACATAAATGAGTGGTTAGGCAATCGGTTGAGGAGTTTGTTTGTTATTAGTTATATATGAAATTGGGTTAACTTAATCAGAAGGACAACTTAAATTGTTTTCAGGCACAAACTTAAGCTTTGTTTAAGAGTTTTTTGTTCCTAATTATGTGACAAAAGGAACTAGTATTTGACTAATTTAGATTGGAGAGTTTAGATTTTTTTAAGTAGCTAGTGCTAGGTGTGTTGGATGCATATGCAAGAGGAGGCATGTATGGATGTGATTGTCTAACTGATTGCAGAGTTTATCTCCTACTTTTGGCTGGAGTGCAAAATGAACCACAAGAGTATATATATGAAAATTGGCACCATGTAAGCTAGATGCATGCACGCCCATGTGTTTAGGCCACATTGGGAGGAGGGGGAGGTTGATTCTGTCTCCTGCTTCATCTCTTCCTATTCGCATCTGATTCTCACATGACCTTTAATTTTGAAACAAGCTTTATATATGAATTTAAGCTGATTATAATGCTGTTGCATCTCAAAGTCATCATTCTTCCAAATCATAATGCATCACAAGCTTTCCCTTTTTTCCTTTTTCTTTATGATGACTCTGATCATGCATATCATCATTGAAGAGCATGATGTTAAAATTTGTAGATTTTGAGGCTCATGAAACAAGGATTTGGAATCCTTCAATCATTTCCTGAGAGTATTAACATGGTCAGCAAGATTTAATGATTTTATTAGGTTGTTTGAAGCATTGACACCGGGTTTTTAACTTGTCATTTTTTTCAAGCAGTGGTGATTGATAGAAACTCTCACAAAGTTGCAGAGTTGATTCTACCAATCACGAGCTTGGATACCTTGCTACAATACAATAAAGATTAAAATAAGAAAATGAGATGTTTCTAAGGTCTGATTATCATGAGAATCGAGCATGGATAATGTTTAAATAAGATTCTGATAACAAAATACGTCTCCTTTAATATATCAACCTTCTATTTTATGGATGCATTGAATCCTAACCTGATGGTGATTTGGGGATTTCCATATGATGTTGGATGAGCTGTTATGGATCAGATCAAACCATGTTGTTGGCTGGTTAGACAACACATGGACCTTACTGTCAACTACATCAGATCAATAGTTCAAGAGTCAATCATCCAAGGTCTTGATTTTCAAGACTGATGACTTAAAAACCTGGGGTCCAAATTTATTGATGAAGGAAAATGCTCATCAATTTGTTGGTGCTCTTGGAGAAGGGTAACTTTGAGTTCTTTAGAGTACAAAATAAAGTTGTTTTGATGAGAGCTTTTGTCCTTCAATTGTGTTGCTTGTGGTAGAACGTAATGGACATCTTAAAGTTTGTTCCTTGATTTATTATACATAAAAGGTACTTTTCTTTTGGGCTAGGGGCGGGGTACAAGGATTGGTAAAGATCGTGAGTTTATATTATTTCTACATGCTTGGATAGAACTTATGATGGAGCACCATGAAAGGTTTAATATTAGGTGTTGAGGAGAGGAATTGTACCAGAGGATAACATTGACTAATCAGTATATATGTCGTGTATTGTGATCCTCATTTTAACACTGATGTTAAAACAAGAGGAAAAAGTTACCTGTGTTCTAATTCTGATTTGGAACTTCATTTATTACATTTTCTCAATTACATTGAAGACAATATTTTTTTCTCCCGATAAAAGAAATGATAATTTTATGCTTCTCAAGTTTGCTACTTTTGCTTCTGACTGACCTTCATATGTTGCTGCAAACTTATTTTACAGCTTGCATTATGTTTCTTCTTTGGTATTACACAAATTTCGGATAATGTTGAGCTCTTAATTTCTATTTTTTTAAAATGCAATCAGTATAAATTTGTAAGCTTACTCAGCTTGGTTTGAAGTGATATCTTAATCTGATTTGGTTGATTATCTTTGTTATGTGCAACCTTGCAGGTCACTGAAAATGGCAAGCAGGAAAGGCATCTGGTTGCAACTGTTGACAAATTCAGTGTCATCTGGAACTTCCTGCAAGTGAAGAACAGCAACCATGAGTGTTACCAGAACCAGGAAGGACTGAAAAGCTGCTACTGCTACAAGATTGTCCCCAAAAATGAATCCATCGTGGACAGCCGCTTCATGCATGAGAAGTTTGCGTTGAGCAACTCTCCAGAGGCGCCATTGGTGGTTGCAACACCTATGAAGGTCAGCTCCTTCAGTATATCAGGTAGATGCTAACTTGTGCTAATTGATTTCCTTCCCCACTTTGTACTGTCTTGTTTGGAAGATCCTGGAGTTTGTGGTTTGCTTGGAACTGCTCAGTTCCAATTCACTACTGTACATTTGGATTGCACTTACTCTCTTATGTTTGATAGGAACCATCTCATTTGTGTGGCCATTGAAATTCTAATTATAGAATTTTGAGAATTTGTGTGTGGATTTCATGGTGAGCTCTATCTTTATTAGGAGGGCTAGGTGACCCTGTTGATGCTATTCCAGATGAGAGGGACAAGCTGTTATCGTACAGAAGCCGGTAGCAGGTCTTAATTACGGCTGGTGGTGCTCTGTTGTGGGGTCATAAATGAGCCACCTGGTTTTGCGATGCTCACTCAAACCAAAGATAAGAAGGTTCTTCGTTGGAAAATTATCTTGATTGGGATGTCGATTCGTTCAAAATTGGGCTTTGAGCGAGAGTTCTCGACTTCTGCTGTCAGACATGTAGCAGTATCTTATAATTTCTTTGGGAAAGATTCACCGCCTGGAAACATATTAATGACCTTTGACAAGTTTTCTTTTTCTTTGGATAAAACCCATACCCAAAAATCATGCAGCAACTGGATGATGGAATCCCAAGCTAGATTGATGGCGTGGGAGCCTTTGAGCAGCTTCCCTTATCCAGTTGGAATTTGGAACTCGTCAACGCAAACCACCATGGAAAATACGGTAAGGTTAGACATCTCTAAAAATTGCCTCTCTCTCTCTCTCTCTCTCTCTCTCTCTCTCTCTCTCTCTCTGTTGTCCTTTTCTTTTCTTTTCTTTTCTTTTTTTGTCTTTTTTTTTTTTCCTTTGTTTGCTTTGGATGCCCAGGTTTGGGTCCAAGGCTGGCTTCCACCATGCCTCTGGGTAGGAAAGTTGGAGGAAAAATCCCACATTGTCTAGGAGTATGGATGTCCGGTAAGTGCAGATGGACAGGGCTCCCCAATCACCGGATTTGCCACGTTTTCTCTGCCACTGAATGCCACCAATTGGGGTTCCGTGACGATTGATCGTCTGGGTTCTGGCTAGAAAGTGGGAAGAAACATCTGGTCACTCTTCTGTTGAAGGGTAAAGACCTTGGGTATGGGCATGGTCTGGCAACCACCATTTGCTTTCTTTTCATGTTTTTTATTAAAAAAAGGAAAAAAAAAAAAAATCAAACGGATGGCAAAATGGGTGGGCTCTATCAACTGGCCCGCCTAAGGCTTGCAATTGCCTGTTTTCCTAGATGGGAGATGGAAAGTGGTGAGTACTTCCGTATCTTCTGATCTTTTACCTTGGTGGGCAGGTTCTACCAAACCAAAATCCACGGCACCATCAAGGCAAAGAGCTTGGTAGCTGCCGGTCCACTAATTGACTTGGACAATTGATAAAGAAATCTATCCACTCCCTCCGCGAGGAATTTTCCTTCTCTGGGTGGAGCATCATCCTAGAAGCCTTGCTCTGTGGTCAATTGATTCACTTTTCAATCTCGAAGCAAGTGTGATCTGGCCAATGTTTAATCCACGACGCCAACCAATAGAATTGGATGGGGCTTGTGACCGCACATCTTGTTCGTGTTAACGGTGCAAAGGTAAGCGTTCGAGCTTTTCAGACCGGCCAATCCATTTGGGAAAGCACACGAGGCGCGGTTGGTACCACCTCAGATCAAGTGCTCATTTGCAGTTCAAGGCAAGAATTCCATGCAATCTCCGTGTCGGGAAGTGGTGCTCGCAACCGACGACACATGATTCAACCAATCACGGCGATTGTGGTCCCCTTCATCACTGTCGTGTCATTAACCAAGTCCATCGGCATCGGCTATTGGTGTTTGTAAACCATTGCAAAAAAATGTGGCACTCTAACCTTTACCCTCAATGCAAGCTTTCTCCCTATGTCTCGCACTTATAATCGAATAAAGCTCACATTTCCCTCAATAAAGTTACAATGCTTCTTTCTAGAAGCAAGTTCTCAAACTCAAACCAATAAAATATAAAAAGACTGTTCTTTCTTGAAAGTTCCTTCTTCTTGTCATATTCTATGTATATATATATATATATATATAAAGGCAATCGTAGGCATTTAAATTAATAGATCCACGTAAACCTTCATTGGTATCCTAATTGCATCATACCAGTCCCACCTCCCTGCTTTTGAAATGCATGCCTGCGCTTATTAAAGCATATCTCAAGGTTTGGCCCTTAATCCTTTTACCTGGATTAGCTGCGTGGAGACCATAATAATGACCACTTTAAGCACTCTCCTAACTCCCCACATGAATATGCTGGACAAAAAGGATCATTCCATGATCTTAATCTATAGGACCACAAACCCACCGATTCCCCTCGGAAAAACCCTAATTATTTGCTTTGAATTCCACTTTGAAAAGTACGAGATCAAATCAGACGGCTGCGGTTTCGGGGCCACGGGCTTAGTGGTGGACCCCTACAAAAGCCTGATCCTATCCAAAATCTTGCTCTTGCTGAATTATTAAACGACTTACACCTAACCTAAGAGTCTACGCTTGATCCTCGTCGTGGAAGAATATATTGGATTAGATACTTGGCTGTCCTCTTCGACTCGACGGAACACTGTTGGACCGTAGTTGTTGCGCGACTCTGGAGTTTATCTTCTTTTTTTTTCAAATTATTTTTCTACGAAGCAGGCTAGTAAAATGGATCTCTGGGAGTAGCGTATCGTCTGATAGCGCCCCGCTGAACCTAGGTTCGGATAAGTCTACGTTCGGGGGCGACGTGGGACCCGCACGCGGGTCGGGAGACGGGTTTGGTTTGGTTTGGTTTCGGATAACCATCCCCCCGCGACCGAAGCGGTCAAAAGGCAACGCGCCGACTGCCACGTGTGAACGTCGCGTCATCCCACGTCACCCTCCCCGGACGGTGACGTGTCCCCCATCCGAGCTGCGAGGTGGGGGGGGAAAATGTTGAGGAGTCGGCTAATTCCCGGCAACAACCCGATCCACAAATCAACCGCATAGAACCCTCCGTGCGGGCGGAGCATCACCGTCCTTTTTACGTTGCGAGCGGACGAGATGGAGTCGTTCGCCTGCTCGTGTACGGGTGGAAATCACTGTCTACAGTCAAAAGCAAGGCTGGTCACGCCGGCCGCACGTGCCGGGCAGCTCGCCCGGGGGCCGACGACCGGCCACGTGGAGTGCCGGCGACACGTGGCGGGATCGTGGAGGTCGGCAAGACGGGGAGGGGAAGCGATATGCCTTCGCCTAGTGGGGTCTTCGCTCGGGCCAGCTGGAGCTTATCAGGTGTCCCTTTACCGGGAATACTGCCACCTGTCCGTTCGGCTTGGTTCGAGGAAGTTTCAAAAGCTTTTTTATATGACAATAGTGCCCTTCATGCCTGGCCAGCGGAGCGCTCACCCTCCTGATTAGGTATCCACTTTTTCGGCATTAATTTGAAAAGCGAGGGTGTGGTCACCTTCGGTAAGATTATCTGAACTTCTACTCTTCTACTGCTCCCCTCCGCGAGAGAGGGAACCGCCTTTTTGATAATTATGATGGAAATTCCATTCCCAAATTTACCAAATGGAAAAACGAAAAAGGAAAATTCGCTACCGTGTTTCCACGACGGGTTCTTTCGGTTGCGGTTACTTTCCCTGGCGACGTTTCACAAGGCGGTGACCGGATCTCAATTTAAATCCGGCCAGTATTTTCCCGCTCAACCGTCGGCGGTCTTCCTTGTTCTCTACACAGAAGTTTATGCGGCCGCATGATCTCGTGGTCTCTCCTCTAAGGAGTTTTCGTGGGTATTTAAACCAAAAAGAAATTAGGAATTAGCAATATAAGGCACATCTAGATCGCTCTGAGCACTTTATCTCACGAAGAAATTTTTTATCAATTAATTTTATTTATATCATTGAATTATAAAAAATAAATTTATTTTAGTTTTGAATCAAATTTGGATTAGATAATTGCTTCGGTTCGACTGGGTTTCGGACACAATCTATTTATATTTATATGTTTGGATTTAATTAATTTTAAAAAAATAATTTTAAAATTAATTTTGTAGTTACTGTGTTCTATAACTGTATATACATTTGAATGGTAAAATGGATAGAATGCAAAGCATCCGAGCAACAACAGATTGGATTTGACGTACCACATAAAGATTTTATGCGAGAGTGAAGAAGAAGATAGAACGAGAGGAGACCCATATATAAAAAACTAGGAAAACATCGATCAACCTTAAACCCGCCAGCCACAAATTTCCCAAATTCCCAATTTACCTCTTTGGCACGATGGCAATTTCGTCATTTCGAAAAAATTAATCTAAACATCCACTGCCTACCGCCCGTAGCGACACCGGCACCCAAACGTAGGATATAACCCTCGACGTTATCCGCTTCCGTTCTATGATCTCTCTCCCCCTTTCTCTTCCTCGCTCTCTCCCTCTCCGTCGGCGAGCTCCATTACGTGCAGAAGACGGAAACGAAGGAAGAAACCCGAGACTTCTCCTCCTGTTAACCTCACCCTCTGGTTCGCCGATCCCCAGAGAAACAAGTGAAAAGAGAAGAGACCAAGTTAAGGAGACTTATTTTAAACCCCCACCCAATGAACACCCCCTCCTCCCTCTTCGTCTGCAACACCCACCGATAGCCAAACCCTAACCCTGACCCTAATTCTCACCCACAACAACGTGAACGAGAGAGAAGGTGGAGGAGGCTTAGGAGAGGAGGAGATGCCTTCTCGGTCCTACCCGAACCTTCTGGACCTGGTCGCTGCCGACACCGACTTCCCGTCGCCGCCCCGCCACCCGGCCCGCCTCCCCCGCGTCATGGCGGACCCCGCCATCCTTTCCTCCGGCGCCGCCGCCGCCGACTCCCCGCCGGCGTCGCCGCTGCCGCAGCGCCGGATCATCGTCTCCCACCACCTCCCCCTCCGCGCGAGCCCCGACCCCGCCGCGCCCTCCGGCTGGTCCTTCTCCTACGACCCGGACGCCCTTGTCCTCCAGCTCCGCTCCGGCCTGCCGCCTGGCGTCGAGGTCCTCTACGTCGGCACCCTCCGCGGCCTCCCCGACGGCCTCGACCCCGCCCACCACGACGCCGTCGCCGCCCACCTCCGCCGCGAGTTCCGCTGCGTTCCCGTCCTCCTCCCCCCGGACCTCCACGCCCGCTTCTACCACGGCTTCTGCAAACACTACCTCTGGCCCCTCCTCCACTACCTGCTCCCCCTCTCCCCCTCCTCCCTCGGTGGCCTCCGCTTCGATCTCTCCCTCTGGCGCTCCTATCTCTCCGCCAACAAGCTCTTCGCCGATCGCCTCACCGAGGTCCTCAACCCCGACGACGACTTCGTCTGGATCCAGGACTACCACCTTCTCGCCCTCCCCACCTTCCTTCGCAAGCGCTTCCCCAGGGCAAAGCTAGGATTTTTCCTCCATTCCCCCTTCCCTACCTCCGAGATCTTCCGCACCATCCCCGTCCGCGACGACCTCCTCCGCGCCCTCCTCAACGCCGACCTCGTCGGCTTCCACACCTTCGACTACGCCCGCCACTTCCTCTCCTCCTGCTCCCGATTGCTCGGCCTCGACTACCAGTCGAAACGAGGGTACATCAGCATCGAGTACTACGGCCGCAACGTCACCATCAAGATCCTCCCCGTGGGGATCGACATGGGCCAGCTCCGCTCCGTCATGGCGTCGCCGGAGGCGGCTGACAAGGTCCGGGAGCTCAGGGAGAGGTACAAAGGCCGAACCTTACTGCTTGGCGTTGACGACGTGGACCTGTTCAAAGGGATTGGGCTTAAGTTTCTGGCGATGGAGCGGCTCTTGGAGGAGCGCCCGGAGCTGCGCGGCCGGGTGGTGCTCGTCCAGATCTTCAACCCGGCGAGGAGCCAGGGGAAGGACGTGCAGGAGGTGCAGGACGAGACCCACTCGATCACGAGAAGGATCAACGACCGTTTTGGCCGCCCCGGCTACGAGCCCATCGTCGTCATCGACCGACCGGTGCCGACCTCCGAGAAGGTCGCCTTCTACGCCGTGTCCGAGTGCTGCGTGGTGAATCCAGTCCGGGACGGGATGAACCTCGTCCCTTACGAGTACACTGTGTGCCGGCAATGGAGCCTCGCATTGGAGGACGGATCTCCCAAGAAGAGCATGCTCGTGGTGTCGGAGTTCATCGGCTGCTCCCCATCTCTCAGTGGGGCAATTCGCGTCAACCCATGGAATGTGGATGCTGTGGGAGAGGCCTTAAATTTGGCCATCACCATGCCGGAGCCCGAGAAACAGCTGCGGCACGAGAAGCACTACAAGTACGTCTTCTCTCATGACGTCGCCTACTGGGCGAGGTCGTTCGACCAGGACTTGCAGCGGGCGTGCAAGGATCATTTCCATAGGAGGTGTTGGGGAATTGGATTTGGGATGAGCTTCCGGGTGGTTGCTCTTGGTCCTAATTTCAGGAAGCTTTCAGTGGAGCATATAGTCTCGGCGTACAGGAGGACGAATAGCAGGCTTATATTACTGGATTATGATGGCACGATGATGCCGCAGTCTTCAATCCACAAAGCACCAAGCAATGAAGTTACTTCTATTTTGAATAGTTTGTGCTCGGACCCAAAGAATGTAGTTTTTGTTGTCACTGGCAGAGGGAAGGATGATTTGAGCAAGTGGTTCGCTCCTTGTGAGAAGTTAGGAATCTCTGCTGAGCATGGATATTTCACAAGGTAAGAATTTGTGTTCAATTACTTTGTTTGTTGCATTTGCTTTTTATTACGGTGTTGTATTATGTTACTGTAGGAGAGTTATGATCGGATGATACAATTATCTTAAATATTGGTTGGTGGGGAAATATGAACTGTTCAAAGACAAAATTATTCAGACACATGATTTTAATACCATCTTCCCAATCAGGTCTAAAGTTTATTAGTACATGCATGTATGTAATTATATTAACCATACGGAAAAGATGAGTGCGTCTGATTTAGGATCTTGTATGTGAAGCGCATATATAATAGGATGAGAGAGGGAATGTGAATTCTACAAATAGAGACAGAAGTAGAGAACAAGTCTCAGATTTCTGAAAATTGAATGAAACAAAGATTGATTTGGCATTTCATATAACTGTCAAGAACGTCAAATTGGATTCAGTTGGATTGTTGGATGTAATTGTAGTTTGGCATTTTAGATGTTGTTGCAATACAGAAATTAAATACAGCAAATCCAAGCTCATTGTTGAGGAATGTAATAAATAGTCTGTAATTTATTACATTTGTTGCAATTCATAACCTCTGTGTGTAATTAAGTGCTGTTGTCTCTATTTTGTATCATTTCGAAAGAAGTGGGGATCATGGATTTGGTATGGCTAACAACGGATTGTCTTAAATTGTTTCCCGTTGCTGTAGGTGGAGCCGGGATTCTCCTTGGGAGTCATGCATGTTAACAGATGACTTTGATTGGAAAAAGATTGCAGAACCTGTAATGAGGCTCTACATGGAAGCAACCGACGGATCTTACATTGAACATAAAGAAAGTGCACTAGTCTGGCATCATCAGGAGGCTGATCCTGATTTTGGGTCATGCCAGGCAAAAGAACTCCTCGATCATCTAGAGAATGTGCTTGCCAATGAACCTGTGATTGTGAAAAGGGGCCAACATATTGTAGAAGTGAACCTTCAGGTAAGAAGAACTAGTCTGTAGCTTTTATACTTTTATACCTTTTCTGAATTGTTTAATTTCAATTCAGACAAAAGAGGACTCCTTATCTTAAATCCATTTTCTATTATGATCAAATGAATGTAGCTTTCAAACTAAAGGTGCATCGATTAGGATTGACTTCTGCAGAATCTCTGCCTACCTCATCTTTAGCTAACCCTATCTCGTGACCATGAATAGGAGGATTATCGTCCCCACATTCTCTGATTTGGATTTCATAAACTAGTCTCCATAACTGCATGGGCCATGTCTTCAAATTGTCTGACCTGCAAATATCAGCGTTCACATGGTGTTTTTTATTGTAAAAGAAAATTATTCTTGCTGTTTATTAACCTTTAGCTATTATTTTGGATTGTAGTGACTTGTTGGCTTATACATGTGGGATCATGTGCAGGGTATAAGCAAAGGTGTGGTAGTGGAAAATCTTATTGCGACCATGCTGAGCAGAGGAAAACCACCAGACTTTGTATTATGCATCGGTGATGATCGGTCTGATGAAGACATGTTTGAGAGCATTATGAGTTCCATGAATAATCCATCACTGCCGGCAATCGCTGAAGTCTTCGCATGCACCGTCGGTAAGAAGCCAAGCAAGGCTAAGTACTATCTTGATGATACAATTGATGTCATAAAAATGCTTCAAGGTCTGGCCAATGCATCATCACAGCTGCCTCGACCAGTGCTACGCCAAGTCTCATTTGAAGGCTCTCTCTGAGTAAACCCAAGGGTTTCATCCTTCATCTTGGTGTGTCCGACCTGGTCCATTGAAACATCTGGTTTTCAGATTGAGCCAATTAAGTTTCAAGGTTGGTTCATGACTTGGATGGTATTTGGAGCACAGGGACAGTCATAATTCATGGAGTCAGAAACTGTTTAAGCCATTTCATCTGATATCTCTGGATAATTGGTATCCCAGAGGAGGATTTGTTGGATAAGGCATGCTTTGGGATATACCTGAAGGAAGTAATAAGCTGATTTCTCTCGAATTATTTATCAGAGGCGTTATACTGGAGCTGGGGCTGGTATTCCAAATCCAGCTCATTCTGTCCATTGTATATATCACAGAAAAAGTTTTTTCTTTCTTCAGCTTCTCTTTGTAGATGCAGATCACAGATATATATTATTTCACTCATTTCATGTTTCTTTCATCATCATCTTGTTGGGTGCTGTTCTACATTTATTGCATGTTGTTATATGGCCATTGCTTCGCTAATGATAAAGTCTAATCTGCTAACTGCTTCAAAGGAAGTAATAAATGTGGTTTCAATGAAATCGATCTCTTTGGATACCTTAATATTGTCAAGATATTTCTCCAATCAATCAATTTCTAGGACCTTTCCTTTTCTATGGACCACTAGTTGATGCAAACAGCTTGATGTTAATGTTTATCCAAATGAAGCCATTGGGAGGTGGACCTTACCTTCGGTGTTATGTGGAAGTAAAGTTCTGAAGGAACATTGATATGCCAATGGAAAACGCACCCAACTAGAGTTGGACAGGTGTGAAGAATGACTGGTTCAAGTTGAAGAAGCATTCAATCTCATCGACCGATGGCGACTTTGAAGACCTTTCTTTTCAAAAGAAAAATAAAAAGGGGAGGGGTGGTAGCTGCAATTTTGAACGAAAGTTTATAGACTAAAATTATATATTAGCAAAAGTTTATAGACAATGCCCACCTTATGTTGATTTTGGGTTATAACTTATAACGTCATGTATTGATTATAGGAGATGTGCAGCACTTTTACAGTTTATAAAATATGAACCTTTTTTTTACCTCAGTACTTAAAAATATTTGTTGCCCCGGAGAAAAAATCATTCGCATATTTTATTGTACAAATGAACAAGTCAGAGGTGACTAAGTCTGCGGTTTATCTCCTCCTGGGAGAACCAAACCTCTCTCTCTCTCTCTCTCTCTCTCTCTATTACGATGTAACGATTTAAACCTGCAGGTCTTTCACCTAACAAAGCCAAAAATTCTAAAACATCGTGTCCAAAGGCAACATGTTGGGTAAAAGTCTACAAAGATGTGACCGACCCAACCTTATATCCGGTCAAATACGTAACACCCCAACCCAGTCAACGCGGGCGAGATCAGTAGGTGACTCCCGGCGGGAAACCCGGACGCAGACGCTTACGTGCCGTGTGTCCCAGCGCTGCATCCAACACGGGCACAGCTGCATGGCTGAAGAAGAGAGAGAGAGAGAGAGAGAGAGAAAAGCCTTCATCTTCTTGTTCCAAAGTCGAAATAATTCCAATGTGGGCGGTCGCGTGGGATTTGTTTTCAGTCGGTGGATGCTGGTCTCGTCCAGTGGATTGGTCATTAGAGAGTTAAATTCTCCACAATGGCGTCTGGTACAGTTGCTTCCTTTCTAGGCTTGGAATTGGGCTCAATCTCAGCACGAGTTTAATCTTTCTTTATTAATTTATCAGACGATTGGATAAACGTGAGGAACTAGGACTCTTTTATTCCTCTTCTTTTGGACCTTTCGCCGGCCTTGTACCGCGGTGGACAAGGGAGAAGTAGACTGGAGGCTGGGATTGGGGAAGAGAACCGTGTGAGACCAGGCTGCTGGTTGTCAGAACAGTACTCAAACAGGCGTTCAGCCGACAAAGGGAGCTCAGCTCTAGATGATGGGTAATAAGACAATGAGCAAATGATAAGGATCTGATTGGAAGAGCATTCCATTGTAGTTGGGAAACAGTGGCAGACTAAGTGCGTTTTTTTTTTTTTTTGGTGAAAAAAAGGAATCTTATGTGATCTTGACATTCTTGACAAGGCATCGTTGCCTGGAATCTTTCAGGGAATATTAGGGGATAAAGATTTGAGAAGATCGTAGCAAATAGGCCAACGACTACTAGTTCGCTTATTCCGATAAGAGTTTTGTTTTTTTTCTATTTTTTTTTCCACCTCATATCAATCACACCAAGAATTCTACCAATATCATCTATAGCATCCTTCCTTTCCTTGTTGTTATTTATAAATCACACCAAGAATCATTTGGTTCTTTCCGAAGCCATGGACGCACCACCTGGCATATTGGATAGGAGGATGAGAATTGCAAGTCGAATGGGTAACTTGTGTCCTAGATATAAAGCCCGCAGGCCGAAGTCTGGATCAACAAGAATATAGGCTGATGGCTGGATCTAAAGTAAATTAAGCAGGCCAATTGGAAATTGTATGAGGCGAAAATGGCTGCTCCAAGACGGCTAACGAAAATAAGTTCGAAGACGTAATCCATGAAAAGACTTGTACCTATAGTCATTGAGATATATCTGGCGGAATAATAGCAAAGTAGAAGAGCTCTACCGCAGAGATTGCAACAAGAAAGGATATGTGGCTGATGTAGAACCATAAGTATGTTTAGGATAATTAAAGATATGATTGTAATTCAATTGTATAAATATTACCCAGAGTTATTTGTAAGAAATCTTTGATAGATCGATTCATATAATTTATTTTTATCTTTTATCTTAGTTTAATTTACCAAAAAGTAGATGTTTCTTATCCTCTAGTAATCGGCATTGTAATAATGAAAGCTTATCCTTTTATCTTTTTTTTTTTTATTTTTTTTGATTGTACAACTAATCAACCTGATCTCAAGCGATCAAGGCTCTAATTAATAAAAAATTAACCTCAACTTATTGAATTATTCATGAAATGTTTGAGAGAGAAGAAGCTGGTTAAAAAATAATAATAATAAAGAAAGAGGCAACTTAGGGTGCAAAGGGATAAGACAATGAAGGTCTCAAGTCATAGGATTACTTGGAAGGAGTTCTCCCCTATGAAGTCACTAGGAAAGTTGAGGATTAAGATCCAAATGATGAGTTCTCCCCTATGTTAGGTGACAAAATGCTATCGATCTTCCTCAATGACCATGATAGACAAAAGGAGGTGATGCTAAAGCAGAAGTTAATACTTGTCTAAAACATTACACCAACATATGATGATGGTGATATCGTGGGTGATCTAAACTTGAGTAGAACTTAGGATAGAGTTTATTATCATCATTTTTATTGTAGTAATTGTTGCTGGTGCTAATGAAAGAGTTTTTTTTTGGAGTCCAAGGTGCAGCGGGCATTAAAGGGGCTCAAATTGACCGCATCTTATTCTCAATGCTCGTTTGGTATTTTTCTTAGAAAAATTTTTCAATGAAAGAAGAAAAGAGTAAAGAAAACTAAATACCATCTTTCTCATAATATTTATTTTTTAATTAAAGAAAAAAGTATGTGAGCCCCATTTACAATTTTTTCTCTTTCTTTCAATTAAATGTGGAAAAATAAGGAAGGAAAAGTTTTTCGTCTCATTTTCTCTCCAACCAAATGACTCATAAAAGTAAAGCAAGTCTTGCAGAGAGGAGAACTAACCCAAGAGCATCTCCACCTCCACATTGCAGTACCCATAACCATCCAAAGTCCACTACAATGTCCATCATCCTCTTCTCAAGCCACCACCCTTGGGGACGTTCTTCGATGGCATCACGCTTACTCTCACCATGCCTCTATCTCTTTAGGAGTAGGATCTATATCTCACCACTAGATTTTATAGGGGATTTTGTGGGCTTTGGATAGCGTGTAAGGGTGGGCATAGGCCGAGCAACCTATGGGCTAGTCTGAAAAATTTAAGGGTTCAAGCCAAATTTTTTAGCTTATAACACTAGATTGAGCCCAATTTTTTTAAGCTCATTTAAATTTCGGACCAAGCCTGAACTTAAGAAAAACAAGCTCGACACGACCCGACCCAGCTTGATCCAAAAATTTATATTTTATATTATATATATTTATATTATATATTATATATTATTATATATATTAATATAAAATGGTTTTCTCTTAAAACATCAAAGGTGGGATTCAAATCCCGATTAATCGAGTAAAGAATGCTTTGCATTATATTTATATATATAGAGAGAGAGAGTTGGGCTTGACAACATTCACGTATAATCAAGCCCAAATTCGATCATTTTTTCTATTATTAACTTCGTATGGATCTCGAAGTTAAAAAGTCATCCGTGACTACCGTTACATGCTTTAAAAAAATTTCGATGAAATAAATAGAAGCATGTAAAAAGTAAATAGAAACAGAACGGAAGTAAACACTAACTCTTTCGAGATCAATAGTAAACATTTATCTTACAGAATAAATACCAACATGTTCAGAATAAGCAGATAATCTGAAATGATAAATACCTTGTTTAGGTGGTAAACAGAAACGCTATAGGAATAAAAAGGTATATTTTGTGCATCCCAAGCATGAGGTATGTGGAGGCTGGACACGTGGCATGCAAGCGTTAGCTGTGTGTCATATCTGTTTCATCTCTATAAATACATCTAATCTTTTGTAATGCACTATATGTAAAATAATTTTTATTTATTCCTTAATATTTTTGTTTACTGTCTAAACTAAGCGTTTATTAATTTAAGCTTGTTGTTTATTCTATACATGTTGATATTATTTATTCTATGGTATAAATGTTTATCATTGTCCCAAAAATGGTTAGTGTTTACTTCCATTCTGTTTCTATTTAATTTTTACACGTTTCTATTTATTTCATTGATTTTTTTAAAAAAAAGAAAAAGTGGTTAATGGGTGGCTTTTTTTGGCTTTGAGATCTGTATAGATCTAATGGTGAGGAAGGCAATCGGATTTAGGCTTGGCTATATATAAGTATAACCAAGTCTAACTCTCTTTCTATCTCTATACATACATACATATATATATATATATATATATATATATATATATATTTTCATTGGATCGGGCTCAAGTCAAGCTCGACCTCTGAGAGATTCTCATCGGGTCAAGTTTGGATTGACTATACCTAATCCAAGTTCAGGCTTGGCCCGATGCTTCGAGCTCTCCTTTTTACCCTTGACCGATTTAAGTCTAATACGGTTGATCCATGCCCACCATTGGGTGTGAGCTTTATTCTATTTAATTTTATATTTTTTTAAAAAATGAAAAAGGAGACAGAGAGCCACAAAGTTAAGATAAAGATAGAAAATAATAGAGGAGAAGCTTCTAAAATATAGGTTAGCTTTCTTTTCCCTACATTTCACAAGCTTGCACTTCATGAAGATAGTCCCACCAAAATAGGATTGTAAATGGCTATTCCTCATTTATTAGAGTCAACTTAATCCAAGGTCTTCTTTGCAAGTAAGATTAGATCGATTTGTAATCAAGGATAGGGACTAAAAGTGAGCTGGAATAAATTGGGCCGCATCCTAGGCAAAGCCCAGCCCATTTTTTTTCAAAGCTCGAGCTAAAAGAAAAATTTGTAAAATCTAGGCTCGAGCCTAGCGTGAAGCCTACTTGAGTTGATTTATTTTTAAATGCCTCAACTTGTAAGCCTTTTTCCTTCTTCCTCAAAGACGACAGCCAGAGATAGCGCCAAGAGAGAGAGAGAGACTAGAGGGCCGGAGATAGCATCAACCACCAAGAGAGATGATGGCGTTTGATTTGTTGCATGAGAGAGGTGCTGCCAAGGGGCCCGAGAGAGGTGTTGGCTGTCGACCGATGATTTGTCACACGATGTCTCATGCTAGAGGGACATGGCACTAGCGAGCCGAAGATACTGAATGCCTGTGGAACTCAAGCCGGCGGCAAGTGGTTGGAGATTGGGTCGATTAGCTGATTGGAATTCCACCGTTGCATTTAAATCAAAGATGAGAGGGGCTGCACTACTACGAGCTACTCAGGCCTCACTCACGCTGGAGTGAGACAATGCTAGCGAGTAAGAGATTTGAGGATGAGCATGCAATGATCAACAGCAAGAGTCGACAACAGGTGAACGATGGCTAGGACTAGGGCCCATTCGAATTGAATCAAGTGGATTAACTGACCTAATTGTGTTCAATTGACTCGAGTCAATGGACATTAGGCTAAATTTAATTGGTGGGTCTAAATGCTGCATTGGCAAAGCCACTCCAATGCTTCAGGTTCTGACCAGATTTATCGAATTGGATCAACCCAGTTGTGGTCAGTTTGGCTTCGGGTTATGTTTAGACCTAGCTTTGAGCCAAATTGGTTCTGATTAAGGGTCGAAATGGTAGAACGTCTTCAGAGCTCAAGCTTTGGACTGAGTCAAGGCTAGGTCAAATGAGATCCAAGCTTTGTCTTTCTCTTTTTTTTCTTTTTTTTTATTATTTTATTTAATGGCCTAAATGAACTTGGTTCTATAGCTCATAGCCTAACACGGTGTCGGGCTGGCTCCATGGGTTGCAGGCTAGTTGAAGTCCACTTTCAGCACTACCATGGATATGAGAAGACATTGATTGCAATATTGATAAAATCCATAATAATATATTGAAAAAAAAAAAAAAAGCTTATTTTGATAACGTTGCGTAGAGTATTATCATACCTACCAACCATGATCATTATTATCTCCACTGCAGAATATGGCCATAAATTCATGATTGCCACGGTTGAATGGAAACGGCACGATATCCTTGACAACAGTAAGGAGAGTTAACTTGCTTGCGACGCTACCGATGGACAGCATACGTGTAGGTTGAGCATGGAGACAAGATTTTTTTTTTTTTTTAATTAAAAATTTTAAGAGAAAACAGGTCATTTTATTTTTATTTTTGTAAATTTAGAACACTATTTTTTCTACGAATACGAAAGAGGTGCGCATCCAGCATTCGTCTCTATTTCAACATTTTGATGGAAGGACAAAAAATATTCAAAAATTTACTGGACCACATCTGTCAATAATAATAATAATAAAATAATAATAATAATAATAATAATGTGCGGGGCCCGGGGTGTTTTCATTCGTTGTCTGTCGCTGGGGCGGGCCACGTCTCCAGCAGTGGCTGACACGGCGAATCCGAACGAAGAAAGACCCGAGAAATTGCGTCCCAAATGTCAGAAGATAACATGTGGGACTTTTTCTTGCTTGAAGAACTCGACGTCCTACGACAGGCGGCCTGGCCCTCCACGCGTGGAGCTTTGCTTGCCGTTTCCGGGAGATCACGCTAGATGCCAATTAGTTCGGTCCAGGTGGACCGGGTTTGGCCACTCCCAGTCCAAGTTTAGTCTAATTTTTATTTTTTTTCAAACTTAGAGCCAGATTCGGGCCTAATTTTTTGAAACAAAAAATTGACCTGAGCCTTGTCCAGGCCTCAATCTGATCGTTCCATAACAATCCATAAGCCAAAAACTGTCTGATGAAATCAATTTTAATTTTTAAATATTTACATTAAAACAAATAATATTTAAAATAATTATATCAAATCATTTTTTTTTTTATGATATAGAGAACCATTTTTAAAAACTTTAGCATAATATTTAAAAAGTCTGTAATATTTTAAAGTTTTGAGGCTATTCTGAGCTAGATTCGGAACAATTAAAGATCAATGCTTGGACCTCTTTACTCATTATTGTATTTGTTCAACGTCCTGCTAACAATATACTAATGTAATAGTCCAATATGAGTTACATAATTTAAATTCTCTCTTTTTACAATTTGTTAGTGCAAGCTTGTTTGATTCAAGCTAGATCATAACATTGCAATAAAGTATATATAAAATAATTGTTTATCCAAACAGAATAAATATATGGTCTCAATTTATATTCGAACAGAATAAATAGATGATTTTAATTTTATCTAAATTAGAACTAAATGAAAGTTGCAGTTAATCCAACCAAAAGTCATAGTACCACGGCAAACAAAACTACAAACGAATGCTATCTTGGTTCCAAAGCCCAAAAGCGGAGAAAGAAATGATGATCTCGGTCAACCATAAAACTACAAACGAATGCTATCTTGGTTCCAAAGCCCAAAAGCGAAGAAAGAAATGATGATCTCGGTCAACCATACATCAGTCTGTGCTAGTCCTAAAACAATTTTTTTTATCTCTGAACCCACTTTGCATCTTGCTGTTGCTTTTTAAATTGAGGCGACACTCAAATACTCTAGTTTTATGACAAGTTGCAGCTAATTCCAATGAGAAATTGCAGATAATTACAACTTCTCCCTTTTGCTCCATTAAAAGTACTCAAATTTCATCATTTAAAATGTGTAAAGCTGAATGCTGGATGTTATGGTTTTTGTTGAACTGACCAAAAACTTCTTTGATGAATTTAATTTCACTTTAATAAATGAATCCACTGGCAATATATGAAAATTGCTTGTCAAACCCGTAACCCTGCGCAACCCTGCGAAAATCCATGAAGAAGACAACCATAAGACAACCCTGCGAAAATCCATGAAGAAGACAACCATAAGAGAGATAATGCTGATAAAAAGGATAGGGAACGGATATACAAAATTAAAATTAAGTACTATGGCTTATTCCACAATGGGTACTTCCACAATGGGTACTGCTGCTGTTAGTGCTGGTGCTTTCAAAAAGAGTAAACAGAAGCCCTTTTATGCAACTAATTACAGTTTTAGTAACATAGATCGAATAACAGCTTAATGATTTAAAGCTGAGGTAGAAATTACAAGGTGCAATATGCCTTAGCATTAGCTGGAGTCGACCAAATGTCAAGCGACATCATAACTTGATCTGAAGGTTTGCGGGCTCAAAGGTGATGATCATAATGCCATTTGGTTGACCTCACAAACTCTGGCTACTACCGTGTAAACACCTTGTAAACTACGATGCATATCACCAATGGATGCGAAGAGTGGGCATTCTTTTAGGTAATCAGGTCATTCAAATACATATGATTGAAATCAAGACACTAGAGATCAAGCAAGATCTTTGCCCGACATTACTTAAGAGATTAAGATCTTTGCCTGGTATGCCCATTCTTCATCTTTGCTCGGCAAGTTTAGGTAAGAACTGTGCACATCTCTCAAAAGTTAACAAGATAGAAGAGGTCTCATCGATTAGGGTTTAAGATTTTAGAAGAGGAAATTGGAAGATCAAAAATTAAAAAAGTGATTGTGAGAGAGGAACTGCAAATCCTCATCGAGATTCTGAGGGAACAGCAACAAAAACACCTAAATGCAAGAAAAATCAAAGAACCCTAATCAAAGAACCTGGCTTGAAAAAATTAAAGAACCCTAAACAAGAAATACCTAAAGAAATATGAGAGAAATGCAAGAAAAATCAAAGAAAAAAACCCCCAATATTTTCCTCACCAAATGAAGTGAAAAAACAACCAAGTTCTCACTCCTCATATCTCGGTCTGATCCCTTATTTCCATGTTATCGACGCTACCCCCACACGTTTACCTCCTTCGCCGCCTCTTTAAGACAGCTACCATTTTAAAGAGGAGCCAGGAACAACGAATCAAGAGCCGAAGTGAGTATTTCATACTCCACAGACGAGAGAGATTCAACCATTCGAGCAATTGGGTTCAAGCTAGATAGACTAGCACACAAAATCCAGCTATTGTTGTCATTAATCAACCTAATTTAAGCTTATTTCTCAGGCCTAGATCAGGCTCATTTATTAAACTTAGTTCGGACTCACATCCAAAGCTAACCAACAATCTACTCGAGCCCAACCCTAAATTACTATATGCCATAATTTTGAGCCTCCGTCCAAGCCGAATATAAGAAAACTAAGCCTATAACTCCACCCAAAGTCAGCATGGCCTGTTGAACTTTGAACCAACCTGAGCCCACTTTTAGCCCTACTATCATGACTTATTCTTAAGCAATACCAATTAAATGATGCAAGAAATTAACTTTCTCAATCAAGTGGAAAATTTTTCAAAAATGTCAAGAACTCCGCAAAAACAGAAAAAAGATGCATCTACTTAACTTTAAGACTTGCTACAACCTTAAAACATAAGCCATACTTTTGAGCCCATGCGTCATTCTGATATAAAAATATTAAGCGCATGGCCTAGCTCAAAACCGGCCCGGCTCTAAGCCACTTCCAGCCCTACTTTCATTAACAGCAGTCAAATGATGCAAAGAATCAACTCTTTCCATCAATTGGAAAAAAACTCCAAAAATGTCGAACTCCAAAGAGGATGGAATTCTTTATTTTAACCAAGCTTGCTGCAAGCCTAAAACATTGTAAACACCATGGAAGCAAATCAGAATTTAAACATAGTTGTCACCTCAGTTTATTTATGACTTAAAGAAAACATTTCGATATTGAAAATCAAATCCCTTTTTCAGTTCAAAAAATGATATTTTACTATCTCAATAAAAGCAGCATAAATAAAGGAAACACTGTCGATTTTTTCCATTATAATGACCCTTCTGTGCTTAATATTAAATGAGGATTTATGGATATCAAACCTCTCCTAATCTCATACTTCAGGCTGTATTCAGACTAAAGCAGTGAATTATCCCAACTAAGAAGCACCCACCAAGCTTTAATCCTCTTTCTTTTTTTCTCTTGGGCTGCCTCCTTTGCAGATAACCAAACATGATCAACTGATTAGGTGACATTCCGTGCACGACTCCTGCAGCCATTTCTTTAAAGATAACCCATTAGTTTACTTCTTCAAGAAAAGGCTCCACAACAGCCACAAATGCTGAGAAAGTGTATCACCAGTCTCGACATCTGCTTTCTAGATGCCCCCATTTAGCAAGGAGGAATTGTTAAGATTTAAGCACTGCTTAATGCCATAATAAATTCAACTAAATAGAGTTAATCATAAGATTGTTGTATACAGTATGCTCAATTTTTTCTAAAAAAATCTCTAAGAATGCGACTACAAGACCAATCTGCTTAAGCCTAAATGTCTAATACAACAACGAGATTCTTGGTATAATAAAATTGTTTTTCCTAGAGCTAAAAGAAATTGGAGCTTATATATTGTTGTAAGTGCCGTTTCTCCATGATCTCTACTTCGAACAATTCTTGTTCTGCAAGCAAAATCACACATTGTAGAGTTAGAAAGATGAACATGCATATTGTAAAGTTGTGAGACATACTGACATGAATATGATGCATTGCAAAGATCTAAACTAAAGAAGTGGGATGCGTAACTACAAGATAATTTATATCAAGATAATTTATATCACAGTACTAGAACAATCAAACCATGAATTATAAATGAGGATTAGAAATATAGTAATCAATGTCATGTTTAAAAAAGAAATGCTGCGAGAAAACCAACTCATATGAAAATGAGAAAAATAAATGAGAATCATATAGCTGAATAAAATTATGCCTCATGCAGATAATATTAAGTAGCTAGCAAGAAATAAATTACAATTGAATTGTTAATCCTAAACTCAGACCTGCATTTTCCATTATGGAAGAGATTGCATGCATGCCCAAAGGTCCATTGAGGCCCCTCCAGAAAGAACTGTCGGACCTAAAGATACTTGAATGATAATCTTCCCCATCAAACTAACAATACCAAAAGAACTAAAGTTTCCAATTAAATTAAAGATGTTACAATTCGTTAAATCATGGTCTGTCATTTCCATATAAGAGCAGAAATTTTAGATCAGAATATACATTGTTCCATTACCACACAACAGTCTAACATCTTTGCCCCTGTAAACGAGTACGAAACAACATATTTCCTGAAACATTCTACCACTTATTTTCCCGCATAACCAAACATGAGATCAAGTTCGACAATCCTTTCAAATAGTACTTGTTGTGTCTCATGCAACTGAAAAAGGAATCCTTAAAACGTATGGGAACATTAATGCAAGTTCATCATCCTTACTTCATGAGAAAGTAGAAAAAACGTTTGTTGTTACACAGGGAAGAAGGCAAGTAGTGATCTCATCAACCATCGAGTACATAATGCAAATAATGGACTAAAGGTCTTCTGAAGGTAATACTTTCAGCAAGCGGTAGTCATAGATCAGGATTGGCATTGGCTTGCCCCCCGACAAAAGAAATCACTAAACATGGAGCATATGCATTGATGCTTGAACCTGAGCTAGTGGACTCTGAAGTTTATCCCCTAACCTTTCTTGGAAGAGAAATTGATCGGGCTAATCCTGGAACCATGCCCATCCTACAGTATAAACTCCATTGATTACTTTGGACCAATCAAGTGAATAAATTTTTCCTGCATCACTTGGTTATTTGATGTTAAGTTCGAAGTGAAAAACCTTTTGCAAGTTTCTCATAAGAGTTCACAGGGCTACATAAACTACATAAATATGGCATCCTTCAAGTTTTGTGTAAGACATTTTAAAAGGTAGTGTCCATTCTAAATCTCCATTTTCCCCTTTCAAAGATGAAGTGTGCCCACCTACAGTCCTACCATGCGCACTCTTCAATCTTATAAGCATCACCCCAAAAAGCAGATTGAAGATATTTCTCGCTAACATGACTAGCCTAACTTTCAACCAAATGCGACATCTTTGTCCCAAATTATCATATTCATCAGAAATACAAGCCATATTTCAATTAGTGACCTTTCAAATGAACACAGAGAAAATTTCTATTCCATGAAATACCTTCTTTCTGTCAGAATGCACAAGAAAGTTGTAATCTCTCTACACCTGCAAAATTAGCTAGGAGCATTTGGAGGAAAGGAGTAAAATAGTACAGAAGAAGAGATTACAACTCAATTCTTCCCTCTTAAGGAGAAAAGCATCTTCCTTTCCCAAGAGGCAAGCACGACTATTCTGAACATAGAAACTGACAATCGTGAGAGCGTAACAAAAACTGATGTGAAACAGAGGGACTTATTAAATCAGGTGAAACAGAGAGCCTTATTACAAGCAGTTGACTCCCTTGAGAAGGTTCTGATGAAAAGGGAAATGGAGTTTAGTTGACCTGGAAAAACATGCCAGATGGACAAACACAAAGAGATCAAGGAACAAAGAGAAAAATGCCAGTTTGCTAGGAAAAGAAAAGGTAACAAAATAGGAATTAGCATAGGATAAGTAGAAACCAGAAAAGAGAGGAGGCATTAGTGAGGCTTCTCAAGAGAAAGAGACAGTAGTTATGGATGAGCTTCCTAAACATATTAAAAATGATATTTCAAGATGCATATTATTTGTAGATAATAGAGTATTAGTGAATGAAACTAAGGCTATAGTTAATCGTAAGTTAGAATTATGGAGAAATGCATTATAATATAAAGGTTTTAGCTTAATTAAGATAAAGATAGAATAGATGAAATGTAATTTTAATACTATTAAAAAGGAAGATGAATATAGGGTAAAAATGAAGAACTATAAGTTCTTAAAAGTGATCATTTTTAATATGTAGGATCGATCATTTATAAAGAAAAGATTAAGGATTATATTGTCAATAAGATCAAAACAAATTGGATGAAGTGGAAATGTACAATCAAATACTATATGATTGTAGACTACCTATCAAGTTGAAAAAAAAATATAAGACAATCATAAGACCAATTATGTTTTATGGTAAGAAATGCTGGATACTTAAAAAATTATATGTACACAAAATAAATGTGATTAAAATGAAAATACTGAGATAGATGTGTATTAATACAAAAAAAGATAAAATAAAAAATAAAGTCATTCGTAAAAGGATGGAGGTAGCACCAATTAAAAACAACTAGGGGAAGGACAACTTAAATATTTTGAACATTTACAATATAAATCTAGAAATGTTCCAATACAAAGTATTGATTTGTTATATGTAAAAGGAAAAAGAAGATAGACCAAAAATTACACAACAATAAGTGATAAAGGAAGATTTAAAATCTTTGCAACTTACTAGAAACATGACTCAAAATCAAAGTAATAAAGAAAGATTTAAAATCTTTACAACTTATTAGAAACATAGCTCAAAACCAAGCAGAATAGAGATAAAGGTTCATGTTATTGACCCCAACTAGTTTGGGATTAAGACTCTGCTGTTATTGTTTACTTGTTCAAACATCACAACATAAACATCACAACATATACATCATCAATAGAATATGTTGTACTTGGGAACATCAATGATGCCCCGCATGAGCAAGATGCTTGAAAGATCTCACATATTTAACTTAATAGCTAAAATCTTCTAGTTAAGATGTTGTACTTGCTCCAAAATCTTGCCCTCATTACTGTATAAGCTGCTTAACACTAATAAATTTTATTGCTACTATATTTTAATAATGTCAATGGTACCAATGTTATCATTTATTGCTTTACCATAATATGAATCCTTATATCTTGAGTTTCTTAAAAAACAACTGATTGCATATTTTTGCATTATTTTGTAATATTTTGTATTGTTTTACGTGAATATTTCTAAGCACTTTCACATCCTGAATATTTTGAGAGTTCCACATCATTGATTCCACATCCAAATCATGACTCAAACAACTATATGCTCCATGATAAATCCATCTTTTAGTCAGTTTGCTGCAACACGAGGATGAGTTGAGACTAATAAATCATTCACCATTAACAGAAATTTCACATGGCTACAGACATTTTTGATTGTGGTCACAACTGAAAAATGTTGCATAGACCACTTGTAATATGCACTCAATGCAATATTATTTTTTCTTGACCAAAAAGTAGCCTTGATCTCCATCTACAGTTGTAGCTCTAGCGTCTGTTCAAGCGATGCAAAATCCTTCCTCCAGAAGTAGCCCCCCATAGAATAAGAGGGAGGGGGAATTATAGAAATGAAGGAGGTCAACCAATTTATCTTCTACTTAATAAAGAATACGAAGCTACCACAAAGTTTTGACTACTAGCTTAGCACTTATCATACTTAAGAGAGAGAGAGATTCAACTAGCCTAGAAATACTTGGCCTTATTTCTTTCTGAAAGATGGAAATTTTTGTATGTGCATAAGTTATTAAGCATTTCATACGATAAGAGGAATGCTAGTCCTAATTTTTTAAGCAATTCATATGACAAGAGCATTGCTAGTCCTAATTACTATCCATCCTTTTTATTTAACTGTAGGATGTTAATTTGTGGCCTTTTTCGCAAAGCATGATACTAGACAGCACCTGTAACCTCATCTGCCAGTTATTTGCTGACATGAAACAAGGGGATAGTGGCCCTTTTCTGGGGTAATATGTCCTACCAAGACATGGGAATGGGCAATCTGGCAATCATCTGTACTCTGGATTCACCTAAGCTGGTCTCCTAAGGGCTCTTTATTTTATAAATTATGTAATCTATGTAAAAGCTAATCTACGTAAAAGCTAGTTAACTTTCCAAAGCATCCAAAGCATCCATAAATGGTAGTTCCTTATCCATAAGGAAAATGATGTAACGGTTCTGATCTGCGCTTTTAATGTAAATCAACCCTTCCTTGTATCAACTTAGTCAATGATTCCTGACCATTATTTGCATCACAAGTTGAACATAAAACACATGTAAACATACCAACAAGAAGTGCATGCCATGCTAAAGAAAGGATAGCACGAAATTTCGTGTCAATGGAGTAGAAATCCTTTAAGCTCTAAAAAGACATCAAAAACTGGTCAGCTGTAGAAAAGGTTCATTGAGATCAACAGAAACAAAACCAATAGCAATTATTTTTTCATATATAAAGGGCATAAGATGATACCAAGCAATGAGAGAGAATCTTGACTTCTCAACGAAAGCTAGGGATACTAGCTACAGAGAACGAATACAAACTATTGATGGGGAAAAATGGTCATAATAACTGATGTTTCTATTTTTCCCTTTCAGTAAATTGCCACTCTTGTCAGCATAAGCATGAGCTATTCCTCAATCATATGCCACAATAAAGCTTGGATATTGCATCTAAACTTCAAAATTCCATCTCCAAGTTCTTGCTCTTGGCCTCCATGTACTATATATGGTACCATTATAATTTCCCTAAATGACCATTTAAAATTCTATCTTTAAATGTGGCTTTTCCTCTGTTTTGATCTTTATTTCAATACATTATTATATCTTTCTCATCCCAAAATAGCCTCTTAGTCTTCTATCCAGAACTACTGGTGCAAAAAGAATAAATTGGACCATTCTAGAACCAACTTATGAAATCATCAACCATCAACTCTTACAGACATACGCTTATATATGTGCCCGCCAAGTTCTAATGCCAGTTCTATGCAAAGAAAAGTAACAAAGAATACAGAAAAAATAACCTAACTTGACAGCTTTTGCACCATTCTGATTCTCTTACATGCAAGAAGAGAAGAGGTGGTTAAATAAAGGCCAAAACTGCTACGCTAACATCAAGGCAATATGTGCAGATCAAATTTGCAGTGGCCAACAACAAACGCCAAACAATCTCAAATCATTTCTTTAAAACATTAAAAAAATGAGAATCATGTTAAAAAGCAAAAAAAAAAAAAAAAAAAAAAAAAAAAAAAAAAAAAAAAAAGTTTTGATCATTGATGAAGAGGCATTCCACAGATTCTGTAATATCTTTAAATAAGATCCTTCAAATATAGAACATATGAAATAGATCGAACAGATCAAATTCATTGACGAAAAAAAAAAAAAATGAACGTAATAACCGATGTTTCACAAAAATTAAAATTTTCCATAGACTAGAAATTATTTACGTTATAGCAAAATCTTAGGGCCTCCCTCGCGTGCAGATCGCATTACCTATCCGGATCCGACGATGATGTTGTTGATCGGGATGAAGATCAGCTTCACGAAGAAGCCCACGAATCCCATCACCACGAATCCGATCGCCGTGCGTATAGCAACCTTCGAGAATTCTACAGGTGCGATCCGTTCGAAATCCGGCAAGATCCAAAAGAGATAATCAAAAATCCGATGGAAGACATAAATTCTTAGCAACATAACATAACAAATCAAATCGCACAGATCGATCGAATCAGAACAAGAGATCCGAAATCGGAACTCACCTTTGCGATCGGGCTTGTGGCATCTCTTGACAAGACGGACGCTGTCCTTGGCGAACCCCCGCAAGGGATCGACGACGGAATCTAAGGCATCCATCGATCAAGAGAAGGCAGAAAGCGATCAGAATTCAAAACCCTCGGATCGCAATCGAGGGGGAAGAGAGAGAGAGAGAGAGAAAGAGGACGGAGTCTCAAACAACGGCAGGAATGCGGATCGGAAGCAACCCTCCGCCCTCATATAGGACGAGGCTGGCCGTTCATCGCCCAACCACCGTATCTGACACGCGATTTGATGTTGAGCGTGTCTCTGGACCATCCGACGGCCCCTGTATTAGATCGAGATGTGGTCGGAAAGCGTGTGACGATGCGATTGTAAGGATTAACGCATGGATTGTCATATGCGGTTACCGGAAACGAGAAAGCCGGTAACCAAAGCACCGCTTTTACTTTAGTGGATCAACTTGGCAACCACAGCCGCGCCTGGTGGTTGCTCGTCCGTTGGAGGATGGATGGGTGGTGCAATCCGCCGGGCTAGCTTAGGATAAGCCATGGGTGTACCACCTGCCTGAAATTTTATTTTCCATGCACGTCCATTTTATCTATCATTTTTGGGCAAATGTCCAGACCAGAGAAACGGATGATATATGCTAACAAATTGAAGTCCATTCTTGTGCCAATCAAGGTTAAATTAGCTCATTTTCCTCAGGGCCCAGCTTGGCTTACGTAACTGTTAACTAAATCCGCAACTCATTTAGTAAAGGACACTCTTTTGCCTTTGTTACAAGAAATATAGGCTGCAAGGACGTAGTTTAGATATTCTATCATCATATAAAGGAAATATATTTCTTTAAAGTCGGATCACTAACTTGATTAGATCTTGATTTATTTTATCATTACCTACCTGACCTTACCCATCGATGAACCAATAAATACTACAGGAGGATGAAGAGTAAAGAATATACCAGTTAACCTAGAAACAACTGCTGCCAAAAGCCATCTTCCAAGCAGATCCTCTAAGCATGTGGATCCTGAACATTTGCTCTCTTACCAAGCCATGTCACAAGTAGTTCTAGTAACCAGGCCACCATTGGCCATTATTGCTAATGAAATCCAAGTATTCATGTGCTTCTAGTAATGCTTGCTACCTGACCAGCTCTGATGCGGTATATTTGCCTCAGAGGAGTCGAGCATGAGAGTTACCCATCTGAACACTAATTTGAACACCGGTATTTGGCCATCAACCATGAAGAAATAATTTGCGACTTTTGTTCCTCCATTAGATTACAAACAACCATGCTCTCAGAACATAGGAAAAATAAATGGTCCGAATCCCCAACCCCTTGCCCACTTCCCCATTGATTTAACATTCAGCGAGAGTTAGACATTCCAGTGCAAATTTCATTAATAAGCAAGAGACTCTCTGGTGGACCTTTATCCCCCAAATCTAACCAAACTTTTTGCTGTTAGGATCACATGCAGGCAATAAATTCCTAAAAACTTGCTGAACTACAATTTAGTTGCAATAGTTGCCACCAGAACAAAGAATATCAGCAATATATGAGGGATAGACAAGATGACACTCTATCCTCCATTTGCATCAATATAATGATCTACAGTAGGTTCTGAGAACATATTAATGGTGACAGCCATTCTTGATATCAAGATAGTTCCAAAACCAAGGTTTGGTACAACATTTATGCTACTACCATCACTAATTGACCATGAGAAGAGGCCAGATATGGGAGTGGATCCAATTCAAGCAATGTGTTCTTGCACACTTGCTGAACTACAATTTTGCTACACTTATCACCCCAAGATTGAAATTTTTCACCACTAGCAATTACTTGGCTTTTTCAAAGGCTCCTATCAGCCAAGGTTTGCTATCTTAATATTAGACCTTATATCGGAACCACACTGCTATATTATTGGTATATCCGATATGTAGGTCAGTTTAGTATACTGAGACTCGATATATATCAATACCAAATTTTAAGTCAGTATCAATATGGTATGGTACGCTTGATACGGGTGATACACAACAGTACGGTTATTAGCATTATATGAAGTAAGGCATAATCTGACTAAGGTGGCATGCAGTCCTCCATTTCCAATAATATAATGTCTTTTAGTAGGAATCTCAAATAACAATTCGGCGTCAATGGTTAGTACTTACCTTGGCTAAAGCTATTCTAATAGGTGAGCTAAATCTTAATGCCAAGTAATCCTCCTACTAACCATTGAAAGAATATGCCATTGAGATTTCTAGCTGGCATAATAACAAAGGATGTAGAGCAATCCTCTGTGCCAACTTACGAAGCAGTGCCTCCATCAATTTATGAATATTTGGAACTTGGAGATCCCAAGTGTTTTAGGTTGGCAAATCACTTTCCATGTAGCAGTACGTAGTTTCCAAACACTTGGAGCATGTCTTCATAGAAAGCTCCTCGTTGTTTTGATTTCCTAATGACTGCAACTAGTTGCTTGAGGAGCAACATACCATAAGTCTGCCATACATGATAGAAAGTCCATATTTTACAAAATGACCGTAATATCAACTTCAGGTCCCCTCCATCATATTATAATGCTTATAATTGCCAAATATCATTACAGCCCCAAAAAAAAAAGCATTATGCTTGTCAAAAAAATTCATATACGAGCCAAAATGGGTATTCTTTGATCATATGATTAATTAGTCAATTTATTACTTTGAACTCAAATCTTTAGTCTTTAGAGGTAACAATTTAGAAACAAACATTTACATATGCAGATGCACCTTGAAAATAGCAATATAATTGAGGGCCCATTTAGTTCGCAAGAATGACCCTCCAAATCTACATCAAAGTCACAAGTATATGTTTAGATGGAATTCGAATACAGTTCTGCTTCGGTTCTAATTCCATCTGAAATAAAAATTATGTATTAAGAAGATTTGAACTCCAAACCCAACACAAGATTACAAATCCGTTCCAACATAAACGGTTTAGAAATCAACCATACACCTTTACCCGAACATGGGGTCTAGTGCTTCATTTATAATAAAGTACATGTACATGTATAAAAAAGGCCCATGATCAATGGGATTCTTTGCATGATCTATAGATATTATACACAATTTATGAGATTTGGTTGTTGAATATACTATAAATCCTAAAGGATCTCAATGATCTTTATTATATCTCTAAAGGATCTCCATCGTATCTCTATCAAGGATCTCCATGATCTTCATCATATCTCTATAGAATCTCCATGATCTCCATCACACACTACAAAATAAAGAGTTGGCACTTTGATGGAGGCATTTGTTATTTTATGTAGCTATATATATATATATATTTAAGGTAGTTAACCTCAAATGCCTCTAATATTTAAAATGTATTATGAAATAAGCAGCATTTTGTTACAAATGTTACTGCCATATCAATTTTTCGGCATATAACATAAAATACCTCTAATTAAATAGCAATTTTATATACTATTTACAGCAC
The DNA here is from genome assembly GCA_017589505.3 of Metroxylon sagu. Classification (NCBI taxonomy): domain Eukaryota; kingdom Viridiplantae; phylum Streptophyta; class Magnoliopsida; order Arecales; family Arecaceae; genus Metroxylon; species Metroxylon sagu. Next base: position 1,378,303 of record JACVBY030000664.1, read on the forward strand.
TTGCTTAAAAAGCCAATAAATATAAGCATAATACATTAAAAATACTTGACTTTCCATAATACAAAATTTGCAAAATCATATTAGACAATGAATGGAAATACTCTCAAAAAGAAGGGAATTAATTAATAGCATTTTTACAAATAAAAGGAATTGATTTGTCTGCTATATATTACACTTGGAAGAAAATTCAAGGTCTCGAAATGATATTTTTGCTAGCTAGTTAAAAAATACAATTTATGGATTGCTACAGTATATGTTAGATAAGAATATTTTTGGTAATGAATCCCTTTACAATCAATTTAAAGGGAAGGTTTGAAAAATGACATGGAGACGCGAGGGAAAAGAGAGAATGAAGTGCTGTGAGAAAATGGGCGGGATGGTATAAATAGTTATATATGATAAAGGATATCTTAAAGGCTACCTTACCAACTTCCAAAATAATGACTTGCAAACAATGTCATCCATTATTTCAAATAAAAGTAGTACCAAGGGAAGGAAAAAATAAAAAGAAAAAAAAAATAGAAAATGAAATGAACGATGAAAGCTTGGTAATAGAAGATATAGAACTTACTTTTCTTTCTAAAATAAAATGAACCTTTATTAGAATATCATTAACATAATTCTAATATTATTATGCAATTTTTATACTATTTTTATGAAACTACTAATATTTTATCTGGTACTTATTATCCTACCTCTCATCTTGTTTTGCAACACATATATAATATTACTAATTATTTTTCAGAAATAAGGGAAGTGATAATTTTGAAAGTATAATTTTACCAATGGAAATAAAATTTAGTAAATATTAGGAAGAATTTTATAATTTTTATTGTTTAGCTTTAGTTACGGATCCTAAAGTTAAATTAGAGGGTTCATATGTAATATTAGAAGTAATTTTTAAAAATATGAATTATGAAGTAAATTTAAAAAGATTTAAAGAAGAAATTAAAAAATTATTAAATAAATATTTATATTATATGATTAAAAATATAATAAAGGTAAAAGGTCCTCTACTTTAGAATTGATCATAGATAACGTGGATGTTTGGTCTTTGTTGTTTAAAAAATAAAAAATCGCTACTTTATCATTTACAACTATTGAATTAAATATTTATTTGACTAATAATATTATGAACTTTGTAAATTAGAGAGAAATAGATAATTTTGATATTTTGGTCTAGTAAAGAGTACAAAAAAATAATTATCTTATGCTCTCCATCATAGTCCGTGATCTAGTAACCCCTTCGGTGTTTACTATAGCATCAAACTCTACTTTCAGTACAGAAGGATGGATACTCGATAAGAGAAGGAGCCGATTGAAACCTGACACAGTGGAGATGTTGATTTATCTCAGGGACTAGCACGACACCAAAGAGAGAATATAAGGTCAGAAGAATGATGACAAAAAGTCATCTTCAAATTATAATAAGTAGAACACTAGAAGATTAAAGATAAAAAACGGTATGACCCATCACACTCCTGAAGGCCAGACAAGATGAATGACCATGCTGGATTGTGCCGACAATAAGTCTCCAAAAAAGATAAGTATATCTAATTTATTTTATTTGATTTCTTTAAAATTAGTTTTAAAATAATAATAATAATAATAAATAAAAATTTGTTTAGTAGGTTGGTCCATTAGATCGATAACTTAGAACCCAGATTGTGTCAGACAAAAGATGAAGATAAAAATTAGAAGATTGAAGACTTTCCTTCAAACGGCTAGAAGATGGAATAAGAATGAGATGATACAACTGCGATAAACTATTTTTCCATCCATAAAAAGGGTATGCAAATAATTTTTTTTAAAAGTAATATTAGAAACATTACATGAGCCAGCACCATGGGGCCGTCATATGGGCTAGCACATGGGCTGACACCATGGGTGGGCCAGCACAGCCTACATGTCAGGCACGGCATAGTTTTGCCTACCTCGAGCCGGGCCTGTGGGCCATGTTAATACGATCCATGTCCTATAGCAAGCTGTATTAGCATAGCATGGCAGCCTACGGGCTAGCCACTGTAGAGGGCTATGCCATACTGGGCCAGCCCATTTGATATTTTTAGGCTCACTTCTACTCCAATAAAGACGAAAAGAGAAGAGAGGAGAGCTACCTCCTAGACTTATCCTAAATGAGGATGAAATGAAATGAAAGGCTAATAAAATGAAATAAAACACTAATGAAATGAAATAAAATAAAATGCAGAGGAATTCAAATGCATTTGAAATGAAATTCACTTGAAATGCACATTAAATTTTGTCTGCATGCACGGCTAAGTAGGGAATTCGAACACACAAAGTGGGTCAGGCCATCATTTTGGCTTAAATAGGCTAACTCGAGTTGACTCAATGAGTTTCAAGTCAGCTCGAGCCTAAGTTTTGAAATAATTTTTTAGCCTTTGCTTAGTCCAAGAGTCGAAAAAAAAATTGAAGCCAAGCTCAGGTAGAGGTAGGGCCATAACCGACCCAATGTACTTCCATCCCTAATTATCATTGCGAGAGTGTCATTATTATATTGAAGATAGGGGAATATATCTTTAGTAAACACCACATTTGAAGAAATAAAAATTTATGCTGACCTAATCTACTCCCATCCCTAATTATCATTACGAGAGTGTCATTATTATATTGAAGATAGAGGAATACGTCTTTAGTAAACACCACATTTGAAGAAATAAAAATTTATCCTGAAAAAAGGTAGAAACATCAATAGCCATGACAACTAAGTGCGTAGCCAAGGATTATGCATGGTAAGACTTTACATGATATAATAAGATGATCGAATGCAACAAGATTATTAATAAGACTTTACATGATATAAATAGTTCGCCATAGAAAGAGAGCCTTTCTTTAAATGTTGCAACTTAAAATATAAGTTGCTCAAACAAGCTTCATTTTGAATCAAAAAAAAAAATCTAAGTATCACTCACATGTCTCTCTTATGATGTAAGTCCAATACTTTGAGTGATAATTGAATCAAATGTGTAGCTAAGTATTCAGCCCTTAGCAACTTAATCATTGCCAACCCTAGACAGGTTGGGATTCTCTTTGATTATGCTAGCACATTCATAGGAGAGAGTAGGCAAAGAGTAGGGTATGCTTCTGAACATAACCTCATAAACCATGGCTAGTGAAGAAAGATTTGATGCATTCTTTCAAAAATAAAAATTTGCCCCACTCTAATCAAAAATAGAAGAATGTCCTCTAAAGAATAGTAGCAAAGGCAAAAAATGTCATCCAACAGACTTAGAGAGAGAGAGAGAGAGAGAGAGAGAGAGAGTGTACTTTAGGAAGATAGAATGTTAGATACATGTGAAGGAGACTAGACTATTGGCCACTCTAATATCATGAAAAATAGTTGCATTAGATTCTCTCGCTGTAACATGCATGACAGAAAATCTTCTAATTGTAAACTTGTATTTATTATATATTATATTATATTATATTATCATATTATATAATGTTAGTTTATATATTATATTATATATGTTACAATAATATAATATGAATATAATTGGGATAATTTTTATATTTAATGGTTAGTTATCTTCGATTTCTATGGCATAGCAAACATAGTGATATTAAATCATCAATAATCTTTGATTAGTAAGGATTAGGTCACATCAGAATTAGGATAACCATGATCCCAAAATGGTCACTAAATACAAATTTTCAAATATTGTCCATTCCTTGCGCATAAAAGACAATGAAAGATTTAAAGTCATACAAACACCACTCAACATAACTAATTCACATATATTTGACCAATCCCTTACTCCCATATAAAAATTTAAAAATATTAATGAAACTTTATGTAGACCTTTGTACTTTCCTTTTAAACTTAAAAAATTGAACTCGCTAACTATGATTTAGTTTATATTTCATCATAGCATTAAAAAGTTATTAAAGTGAATGAAAAAATAGTTATATAACTATATGTGACAACTAAAAAGTAGCCAATAGATATCAACAAGAGTCATAAAACAATATATATCAATTTAATAAAAATCTATTTAACATCATGGCGATGTGATATTCATGTGATTATTTTTTTCATCTATTTTAATACTTTGTCAATGGTTGCATAAATTACATTGTAATTAATGAGCCAATTAAGATTTTTTTAAAAAATTTTAGGAGGAAGTGTAAATACCCTCCAGTACAGGGGGCAAAGTGAAATTAACCCAACAATTTATGTTTCGGTCCACGGCGGCTCTTCTCCGGGTTTGCTCGACCCGCCTCCACCTTTAAAAGTAACCCAAGGCCGAGGGTCCATACTTTGTCCTTGGTCAGAGGGGCGACGCCGTCCGGGGGAGCGTTTCTTTCGCTGAGACTGAGAGCAGAGCTCGTCGCCGTCGCCCAGTTTTGGAGGATATAAGTCTCCTCCTCGCAGGTAAGAAACCATCTCCTTCCTTTCCCTTCTATTTCTTCTCTCGATCCGTCTCTTCCCCTAGGCTTTGGGGTCGGGCCGATCTTTCGTCGTGTCAAAATCGGAACCCTAGAACCACCTTGATCGATCCCTCACGGGAAATCTTTCCGGCGGTCAAGAAGCAGGAGCTCGCGCGAACTCAGCACGCTTTCCTGATTTGTCAAATTTAATGAGATTTCTTAAGTAATTCCTTGATGTAATTCGTGGCGATTTCTTTCGGTAGAGAGAAATATGCTTGGTCGATTGATCAACAGATAGCTCTTTACTCTTTATAATTTTGTAGAAAAGAGGAAAAGCAACCGGGAACTTATCGTTCTGGGTACTTTATTGCAATTCGATACAATTCTTGATCGGATTGGATTCAGCAATATGCCGTTTCTTCCCTAAATTTCTTTACCGTCTTACCTATCTTTTCGTTTGAGTTTCCTGAAAAGTCCGGCATTGGATGAAACTTATTGTTTAATTATTTACAGCTGGTTGAATCTTGTTAGTCGATTTTTCCCCCTATATCCTGTTGTAAGAATTAGAGGATGTGGCTTCTGATATATTATTTCGACTGTCGCTAGTAGATTTCCTTTACCAGAATGGCTCGTGTTTATGTTGGCAATTTGGATCCGCGAGTCACTGCCCGGGAACTTGAAGATGAGTTTCGGGTGTTTGGGGTGCTGCGAAGGTAATGTGCTCATGGTTAAGATGGATTTGTGTACAAGGCAGAACTAAACAGGGCTGCTATAATTTCCAGTTTTTGTAATTTTATGCTTATGTGTTTTATTCTATTTGTTTGCTCGGATGTATCTTATCTAACATGAGCATTAGCTGATGATCACTCTTTTGGTTCTTACATGTGCTTAAAGTTGTTAATCTACCAGCTCTGTTTCATTTATGGCCTATGTATATGTATTAAATCGAATTATATTTCCAGTCAAAAAATTGACTTATATTTGTTTCACTTTTGTTTCTTGAATTGTGTTATGTGATGTCTCATAACCTTGAGCTAACATGAGGAGCGTTGGACGGTCAGGGGTGGAGGGAAGGAGGGAGGTAGGGGCACGCAATTCCAGTTTATGTTCTCTAACCTGCGCCTGCCTCTTAAGTGATGCCCACCTCATGGATTTGCTAAGATATTTGGACAAAGCAGTCTCCTTTTAATTCGCAAGACTTGGTGAAACCCAGCAAAAAAATAAGTCCAATGGAAAAGGAAAAAAATCTAATCCTAGAGAAAGAAAATATAAAATTCCACCAAGAAAAAAAACAGGAGGAAATGAGGGAAGATTGGAGATGGATTGACCTCTTATTCCTCAAGTAATGACTTGTTTGTAGGTTATGTGCAGAGGTGCTGAAAGAGAGATTCAGATCAGCCAGATGCAATTTGTCCTTGTCAGTGTTTCAATTGGGAAACTGCTAGAAGCATACTTTAAAATTTCTGTCAGATATGAGCACTTAGATCCCTTGGAAATTATTAAATCATGTGATGGCCTGTCCACTGTCCTTAGATCTTGTAACAAAAATAAAACTCTTTTTGTCTTTTTCATTTTCATATTATCTCATGATGAGGGAAAACATCTTATGAAAAATTGCAGCACTCTTGCAATTGACCATCTTACTTTTTTTGCTTATTTTATTTTAAGATAGTTAAGAAAGAAGTTAAAAAGACAGTACGAAAAGCTAGATGCAAGACGTATGAGGAATTATATCGCAAGTTAGAAACTAAAAATGGAGAAAAAGATCTATATAAACTTACAAGAGTAAGAGACAGAAAAATTAGAGGTATGTTTTAGGTTAAATGCATTAAAGATGATCAAAAAGTTTTGGTTAAAAATAAAGATCAAAGAAAGATGGAGAAGCTATTTTAATAAATTATTAAATAAAAATTATATAGATAATTTAGGATACTCTTTTAACTCCATTAAGAATAAAGTTATGGTGTATACCTATAAAATTAGGATATCTGAAGTAAATGAGGCAATAAAAAAAAATAAAAGTAGGAAAAGCTATAAGATCTGATAAGATTTTTATAAAAGTTTGAAAATATTTAGGTGATGTTGCAATAAAATGGGTGACAAATTTATTTAATAAGATTTTAGAGACTAAAAAAATGTCTAATGAATGGAGAAAAAGCGTTATAATATCAATTTATAAGAATAAAAGAGATATTCACGACTTTAATTATTGTGATATCAAACTCATGAGTTATACTAGAAAACTTTGAAGAGAGTAATTGAATATCGGTTGAGATGTACTATAAAAATATCGGAGGAATCAATTTGGTTTTATGTCAAAAATGTTGACCATAGAAGCTACTTCTTAGGAAGTTAATGGAGATGTATAGAGTAAAAAAATAAGATCTTCATATGATTTTTATTGATTCAGAGAAAGCATATGATAGGGTCCGTAGAAAAATCTTACGATGGGTACTGGAAAAGAAACGAGATCCTGTTAGGTATATTAACATAATAAAAGATATGTATTATGTGGTAGTTACTAGTGTAAGAACTATTGATGGTAATACTAGCAAATTTTCTATTACAGTAGGGTTACATCAGAGATTTGTTCATAATCCTTATCTTTTTATTTTAATTATAGAGAGCTTACTAGACATATTTAGGATGATATTGCATAGTGCATGTTATTTGCTGATATAGTACTAGTAGATAAAACTAAGGCTGGAGTTAATTATAAGTTAGAACTGTTGCGAAATATATTAGAATTTAAAGGTTTTAGGTTAAGTAGGATAAAGATAGAATATATGAAATGTAATTTTAGTACAATTAGAAATGAAGATAAATATAGAATACAAATCGAGAACCATGAAGTTATTAAAAATGATCATTTTCGATATTTAGGATTGATTATTCATAAAAAAGAAGAGATTGAGGATGATGCTGTTTGTAGGATTAAAGCAGGTTGGATAAATTGGAGAAGGGCAATTGGAATATTATGTGATCGTAAAGTACCTACCAAGTTGAAGGAAAAGTTTTATAAAATAGCCATAAGATCATTTATGCTTTATGGTATGAAATATTGGGCAGTTAGTACATTAAATGAATGTGACGAAAATGAAAATGTTAAGATGGATGTGTGGTAATATAAGAAAAGATAGAATAAGAAATGAAACCTTTCGTAAAAAGATAGAGGCAATTCTAATCGAGAATAAATTAAGGAAAGAACAGCTTAAATGGTTTGAACATGTGTAACGTAGACCTACAGATGCATTTATGCGGAAGAGTGACTTAATACATGTAGAGAAAAAAAGAGGTAGAGGTAGAGGTAGACCGAAAATCACATGGGAGGAAGTGATAAAGAAAGACTTAGAATTTTTGCATCTTACAAAAAATATGACTCAAAACAGAACTGAATGGAGAAAAAAGATTCATGTAGCCGATCCCAACTAGTTTGGGATTAAGACTTTATTGTTGTTGTTGTTCTATTTTACCAACGGAGGAATAATGATAATTTTTCATCATCCTTCTTTTGTGGGCATAATCTTCAATGTTGCTTGTAGATCTGTGATGATATTATTTTATAAGCCTATGAATCATTTATCAGCAATATTGGATAAATGGTATGCACCATCCCACTTTCTTCATTAGGAATTCTTGTCAATTCTTTGTTTGTAAAGATTAATGCTTTTATAAGAAAAGTGCATGCTTAATGGATAGCGGTTGATATATACCAACACGAGGGTTATGGGACATGGCACACATGTCACGCTTATGAAGTGTTTTGGAGGGCTTTGGGGATACGTAGCCTCGTTAGAGAACTATAAGAGATACTCACGAGCAAGGAATGATGCTGATTGGTGGATACATGATAGGGTAACTTTGCTCCTTATACTATTTAGTTTGCTTGTACGTACAAAGATTTATTTTTTCTTGACAAATTGAGGTTTCTTCTTCTTCTTTTCATTTTTTTTTAAAATAAAAACTTTAAATGATAAAAGGTCTTCTCTCTTAGGTATTGATGTGATACAAGCAAGGTTTTCGAAACAGTGAACTAATACTGAATCATTATAGGACCGGTTTGGTTTGGCTCAGCACTGGACCGAACCAAACCAGTAGTGTACCGGCGATTTAGGCCGGCTCATACCAAAGGTCCCTCCATTAAGAAAAACACTCGAACCTTCGATCTAGTGACACGTCAAAGTTTGGATCTTAAGAAATATATTTTAACCTTAGGATTTGTGGTAAATTTAATTTTATTATTTTGATGAGCCTTTGATCAAGTCGATATAGGTTAGTGTGAGATTCACTGTTACTGTGATGCTATCTAAATCTAAAAAACCCATTACTGAGATTCACTATTTAATCAATTATTTTTCAAAGCCTTACAAATTGCATTTTAGTATAATATTTTTTGGTATTTTGTTTTCTCATCATTTCTAAGTTAAATTGATTTTTTAGGATTTTTATTTAGAGTGGAAGTATCTTAACTTGATATTTGCTAAATTGGGATTTTCTGAAATTCTTTAAATTTATTCTTGAGGGGGAAAGTTGACTAAATTTGATTTTTTTGATGGTTTTATTGAATTCAAATGGGAGATATGTTCCTTATTTTCATGAGAAATTTTAAGTAAATGGAAAAGAAAAAAGAGAGAAGATAATAAGAGAGAGGAGAGATGATGTGAGCTTACATGCCACCTAGCACAACCCTTCCACACATCCCACCCCCGAATCGGGTGGTTTAACATGGTTTGGATTGATTCACACTAGTTCAGAGGGTAGAACTGAATTGAAACTGGAATTCGAACAGATTTTCGGTCATTTTGGTTTGGTTCGAAACAATCGGTTCAGTTTGGTTTTGCCTTCCATGGATATAAGTTATCCTAGATATTCCATTAACATATCACACTGAATCCCATATTTTTATATGTGAGACAATCTTGAAAAAATATTTCCTGTACATGTTTAACTGAAATATTTGTAAAAAGAAGAAGAATGTATATAGAGAAGTAAATGGTCTCCATGAAGATGCTTGGTTGTTCTGTAACTTAGTAAGAGTGCATTATATGCACATAGAATTTGACCCTTTAGAATCTGTATTGTTTAGATAATTTTTATTTTTTTGATGCAGTGTGTGGGTTGCCAGGAAACCACCTGGTTTTGCTTTCATTGATTTCGATGACCGCAGGGACGCTCAGGATGCAATTCGTGACTTGGATGGTATGTTGATAAGTTATGTTTTATACTGACATGTATCTGAAACTTGGACAAGATCTTTGATTTTAATGAAATTGTTCATTGTTTTACAAGCTTACGCCACTGTATCCTTCTGAAATGTTTAACTAGACTTGCTATTTTTGATAGGTCATTGACCTTCATTCTTGTTAGCTTTAGGCTATAGCATACATGTTCAGTGGATGAATCAAATCTATCTTGAATGTTTACCATGGAGTGTCTTTTTGAAACTAGAGACACCGGACCATCAAGGCAGTCCAATAAAAAGGAACCATGCTAACTAGTTTTGGAGAAAAACAGAGGTAAAGCAAATTACATGGTCACTAGAGCCCTTTATTGGTTCCTGGGAACCATCTCTCCCAACCAAATGCATCAAGAATACCGCTTCAACACCATTCCAACACTGCATCTGCAAAAAAATAAAGCACAAATTCCCTTTTTTTCTGTATGACCTTTAAGATGTAGGCCAATCGTTATACATTTTTATGTTATCTTCTTGTTTTATTCTGCAATATTATTTGGTATAGCCCACAATTGTATGTTGATTCGGTGTTGGTGTTTATTAGAAGTGCTACATGCTCCCTTTTCTATAACTCCATTGTCAATGGTTAGCGTCTTGATACTATTTTATCTTTAAACTTATAAGTTATAGAAGCAGTTTACACTGTTGAAATTCTGTGATTGTATTTCGATTTACTCTTTTGCCAATGGTATTCCTCTTGTATAGTTAGTTACTCTCTGAAACATAAGATTAAAGTGCATAGTCAATCATGTAGGTCTTTTTTCCTGTCACCTAGCCTTCAAGTTCCACTGCATGTTTCTGTCCTGCCAGCTATTCTTTGGGTTGAAGGTTAATTATAAAATGTTCTCAAACTTCATTTAATCAAAGTTCGGTTAAGTGTTTATGCCTCCTTCTGACTATGGATCATTGTATGTTCTACATTATTGAATGTACTACTATTCTGAATTTTAGAACCCGTACAACTCCCTGCTTTATAAGCATTATGAGACCTGGCACTCCTTTCTATTTTTCTCATTATCATCCCCATTCTACCAGCCCTGCTGCCTCTTGAAGGTCAACTTTTCTTCACTGTTTCTATTGTCCTCATTTTCATGTGCCACAAATGTTGCATGTGCTAATGTGATGCTACTGATGCATGGAGGCCCTTATTTCTAAGGCCATTACCCTATTACGGTCCTGGCAGTCTGGAATCTTGGGAGGGGCTGACTAGAGAGAGGCCTAACCTTTGACCTTTTTTTTGCGCAAAGTGGCTGCTGTAGGACTTGAACCCACCCCATTGTGCTTTTGAATTCGAGCCCTTTGCTAATGCACCAGGCAATGCCCCTATTGCAATACCCTCGAATCTCTTTAACCTGGTAGGGGTGATATTTTTCATGGCATATTTTATGAGTTATTTGATTTAGCCTGAAGTGTATGTTCTTCTGTCTCCTTTGTTCTTCAGGCCTTCCATGCCCCTTCTTCTTTTTTTCTCTTTGTTGCAAAAAGTAATCATAAATCAGAAAAGCTCTTTACTGTTGTCTCTGGTTGATTGCTGAGTGCATTAAATAGGTAGTTGACTATTAAAGTTCATCATATTTTCTCTACGACTCACATTCAGTTTATATATGTGAGAACATCCACTCATAGCTTCCTGTTCAGTTCTTTGAAATCTTTGATTGGTCTTTCTTTTATTTCTAAATAAAGTAATCAGGCCTATCTGAAATCGGTTTAAGATGCTTTAGATGTTATTTGCATCCTTTCTTGCCCAATCTTTTCTACTTGTAGTTGTTTAAGTTTGCAGCTTGCCAAGCCTGTTGTTCCATGCCTGGTAGCACATTTTGGTTGTGTCAATCTTGCATCCGGTTGACTGCTGCTTAAAGTTGCTAGAGGGTAAGGTGGAAGTTTGTGCATCCACTAACCATATTGAAGGTGGTCACAGTCATTGGCTTCATGGGACCATCAAAGCTCAACTAAGATAAGTGGAAATAGTTTTGTTCACATTTATGTATAATCCAATAACTTTTGTGTTTGTCGTGAGAAGCAGTGTAAAATGTAGAAACTTTTGCGATGATATCTCAAAGGAATAAGTCAGGCTGATATTGGATCCTCCATAGAAGTTTTATGTGCAAATTCCTCATGCTATGCTTTGGAGGTTTCTGATACACTTTGCATTTTTAGTTCGTTTGATTGAGTTGATGTATGATATTATTTATGAGCATGTGAATTATAGATATATGTTTTTGTGGTAGGAAGTTCTTATTTGTTTCAGCTTTGACTAATATCTTACCAACTTTGTTTTTAAGCAGCAATAACTTGATGCTATTTCTGACTAAAGTTTACTTGATATCATTAGTGCATTTGATGCACACCTTATCTTATGCCTTAAAATCATACTGTGGCATCCTTTGGTAATAGGTAAGAATGGATGGAGAGTTGAGCTGTCCCATAACTCAAGTGGTGGTAGCCGTGGTCGTGACCGTCATGGAGGTTCTGATATGAAGTGCTATGAGTGTGGTGAGCCTGGTCACTTTGCTCGTGAATGCCGTTTGCGAATTGGTCCTGGAGGATTAGGCAGTGGAAGGCGTCGTAGCCGAAGCCCCCGGTATCGCAGGAGCCCAAGCTATGGTAGAAGGTACTAAAGAATAAAACCACTGTCGGACATTTAACTTTCATTTTGATCAACAATGATACAATCCACCGTGCATCTATATTCATTATTTAGCAGTCTCGTGTTTATAGTTGCAGTCTCAGTAACCTTAGTTGTTCATGACATGGGGGGCAGTAGGGTTCATGCAGTTCAATAGGTAGTTGTTGCCAATTGTTATTAGTTGACAGAATTTCTGACAAACAACTTCCTACACGCCACACACTTGTGTGTGGTATATGTAAATCACATGCTGATTTTCTCTGCATCATAGAAGTTCCGACTTGTGCTATTTATTTCAATTGAAAAGATTTAGAAAAAGATGGCAGAAAGGGTGTTAAATAAACATGGTCCTTTTCTTAACTGGGACAGTTCTTTTAGATATTTCTTAAAGTATTTTTCTGCTACTTAAGTGATTTTTTCCCCAAAAGAATGCTGCTTGTGATTTTGAAAAATTATAAGAAACTCCTAAGTCGTGTATGAATATTTTTTAAGTGAAACATTTCTTTTTCTTTCATCATGCGTGAATACAAAGACATATGGCAGAATATAACCAGCTTGCATGAAGTTTTTCTTTTTCCAGACCCATTACCCGATATTCTCTAATGTCATCTTGATTTTATCTATCATCACTAGTCCTGACTTTGTTACATTAGATTATGTTGCCATCTCTTTCTTGGTGGAAAAGACTCATTAGGCAGGCTTTCTGCCTGGTGGAAACAATTTGTAAAGAATGTTTAAAGTATTTTACAACATAATCAGTGATTGAAAGGTGCTCCTTAACTTGCATGTTGGTAGATTTACGACACCTCAAAAATCAAAGTTAGTTATTGAAGAGTTTGGAAATCTCTTAATTGCATGATACCCTCACAGTGCAGTTATAGGAGCTGCTCAATCTGATGGAGGACCTTCATTTGTTTATATTTAGGATGAGAAGTAAAGTACTATGTTTATATATGAAGAGAATTTGATATTGCAGACATGAAGAATTAAAAACAGCAGTAGGCCCTCTGATCTTACTTCCAAAGGTTTCTTGTTGTATAACTCATAACTTGAATAATATTTTTGAGTTAGCCTACCTGATGTTTAGTAAAAACCTTAAATGTATGTTCTGGTTTTTCTTTACATTCTATTCTTTTTACTTAGTTATATACATGACAGTAGCAAATTTACCAGGATTGAATGGCAATGCTTTTGAGATTCCTTTCCTCATTAAAGGATCGACCTTTACTATTTAATGAACATTTTCAATATACTGAATATGGGATAGCACACTTAAAACTAACGTAATTCAAATGTGACTATTTTTGTGGATATCACTTGGCAGATAGGCAGCATGATGGATTTAATGCTAATGATTAATTGACCTTGAGCAGGAGCTACAGTCCTCGTGACCGCTCTCCAAGGCGTCGCAGTGTGTCACCTCGTGGGCGCAGTTACAGCAGGTCACCACCATATCACCGTGATGAATCACCCTATGCTAATGGGTAAGCTTAATTCTATTGTATCTGCTTACTGTCGATTTGTGACAGAAAATTGTTTATTTCACATATTTCATGTGCCATATGATGTGACTTACAATTGGTGATTGTTGTACAGAAATTCTGCTTCCAGATACAGGCACCGTAGCAGGAGCTGAGAACTAATACTATGGTTAGATACTTCATCTGTTTCGACAATATCTGCTTGGGCTTTGTTGGCTGTGAACTGTGTTCTATTTGAGCGACTCTCAACAACGACTGCTTGAATTTGGATAAGTTACTTTTAACTTTAATTACCTTTCAATACATATCTCCTATCATATATGCCAAATAGTTTTGGTTTTTGTAGTGTTAAGGAATAGGGAATTTTATAATAGGGTTGATGCAGTGCAACTGAGATCCGTATCTTTTCTTTTGTGTGTTGAGGAGGGTGGTCCTGCTTAACGACTCGCCTGACTTCGGCACCCATTGCTTTTGTGGTTCTACTCCCACGTGGTTTTGTTCTTCGCTTGCACTGACCTGCTACCTTCGAACAAATTGCGATATCTTCCTTGCTTCTTGCTCTAGATGCTTCTCCACTCTTCGGCTGTGATGCTGCTTCTTTCAAAACTTGTAATGGCCCTTTTCCTCCCGAACTTAAAGGTTTGAGGAGTTACTAACCCAATATGTTTTCTGAAAAAAATTAGGCAGCTCAGATTCTTACGTCGTAGACCTACAGGTCTGCTGGTTTGTTGCTCACTCACAATTTCAAAGGTGAGAAAACCTAAAACTGTGTCCTATTTGTTGGAGGGTCAATCTGGCTTCTATATTTGGCTGCAAAATGTAGTTGAACGTTTGGGAAGGAAGGGCCATGCTGGGTTATGGGGTGTATTGTCTTGTGTTTTAGTTATCGAGTCATTAATCATCAATGGTTGAGAAGGATTTTTTCACTTAACAAAAATAACCGCCCCCTTTGAGTGCACTTCTGCATGGTGATTTCGTTTGCATGTGAATTCAGCATCACTCTGGTTTGTCTGCTTGAACCTCCATTCATACATCCTGCTTGTTGCCCACTGAAACTAGTGCACCATGATGGAGCTTCGGGCTCTTCAATAGTCTCATGGTGATTTGAATGCCTTTGAACTGTAGGGCGTTACATAAATCCTACTTTTTTCACAAAGATGTGAATCCATGTTTTTAACCAACCGCAACTTGAAAAATTAAATTACCTGGTTTTATGCATGTTTGAGCAAGTCCTTTTAATGAGATGGTTACAGACAACTCTAGCTGTAACATATAAATAAGATCAGATTTGGTGGCTTTCCTTTATGGAATAAATTACACTTCTGATTGTGGTTATGGTTCGTAGCAGCTACTTTGTAAATATTAATGCAAACAATCAACTAGTTAGATACTTTTCGGTCAGAAAACCATTTCGAACAGGGAATCAGGGATATGTTTTGAATTAGGTGCCTGTTTGTTTAAATGGCTTTGGTCAATCTTTTTCAGTAACAATCTGATCAATGGGTCTGCAAGTTTGTTGATCTACTGGTGCTTTTGGTGCTTTACATGGAATCTCTTTTTATTATTTGTTTACATAAATCTCCTGTATTACTGCTCATTCTTGATTGCCTTGTGAGGACCAAAGGCAATGATAAATTCTGCTGATTAAGGCCTTAAGAGTATCAATCTCTATGCTTCTGATGTTATAAAAGTCATTCTTCATTGAGATGAGTTACAGATTTGCTTGTGAGTCTGAAATCATAGTATTTTTGGTGAAAGGTGCTGACTATTGGAGATGATTTATTGAGGTGGAAGGTAGAAACTGGTTTCCATATATGTTCACCACAACTAATTTCTCAAGCAACTTCATGTTAGATTTGGGGTCAGAAGGGTCTTATTTTCTTTTAGTTAGAGGCTAACTTCTTCTCCCCAGAAAGCTACTATTTGTTGAAATGGTTCGTTGAGAGATGGCCTTTTGTTTGGGAAGTAATGGGAAGCTCAAAGCAAACAAAGAGATGGGCTTGATATAAAAGTCAGAAATTCAATTCAGCATGAATGTTTAAGCTTCCATGTCATGTGTCCAATTATCTATATCAATCAATTTACCTTATACTATTTATTTCACGTTAGATTAAATCTCTGATGTGGTCCTCAACAATCTCTCTTGTGAGCCAATCAATTCTTCCTTGAGCTGTGAGCCAATCAGTTCAATTCGCTACTTTCCTAATAAAGCTGTGTCTGATTATTCTTATATCATGTTTTTCTGCTTTTGTTCGAGAAGATGTGGGAATAATTCTTTTTCTTTCTCTTGATACACTTGCCTTGCACTGATATGAATATGATAATTTATTTGCTAACATATAAATATCTAAATTTATAGAATATTTTTAGTAGGCCACTAAAAATTCTTGATCTACATATATTGGTCGCTACAGTTCAAGTACTCTCTTTTAAGCAGTGTGTATATCTTGAACATTGGCTGTTTAAGCTAACATGTTTCCAATGTCGGTAGACTAATAAATCAAAAGATATAACATATCGTGTAGAACTGTTCAGTTCACATGCTATAGGACTGCGATAGGCTTTAGTTGTCATTCATTGCAAGTTAATCTCTAATCTTTTCCCTAGCGAAATAAGGAGAAAGATGTTAAAAAAAATAACCATCAATTAGAAGCAATCATGCTGTTCTATAAAAATGTTAGTTATATTAATTAACTTCGAGTAGAAAAGCATTTTGATATACTGAAGATGACGCTGGAGTAGATGATAAGTTGTGCATCAGTTTTCCTTTACTGCTGAGCACAATCTGATTATCTACAAGCTGGAATATCTTATCACATGAATTGAATGTTGATGTTTGGGCAGGGGACGCTAGATTTGTTTATTATGTGAATGGATTAATTTTCATTTTGTGAAAAAAAAGTGATTACATATGTGATGATGAAAATGATTGTATTTGCAATTTTTCATGGAAATGTATGTGAATTTGAACCAATTATTACGCAATGTTGCCATCATGGGGATGTAGAAAAAAGGTAAGGATATTCCGAGTATTATATATGCATATTAAAAAGAAAGAGGAGATGCTACACAATGCGTTAAGTGTGTCTACCACATTTGGGTTGTAGTTGAAGGAGCATACCTTGGATGAAAATTGGACCTTTTGTATTATCTCGATCTAATATTTGCTTTAGTTACATTACAGATTTATATGAAAGATATGTCAATTGAAAACGCTTGTACGGTGATAACAGAAATTTGGAGTTAGAAATGCATCGTTTAGCTCAGGAATTACACTATTTGAGAGTGATGCAGCTGTGACTTAGGTTTGATGGCCGTATTGAGTAGACCAAAAATCATCCTGGTTGTTGAAGTGGCCTGCCTTGTATGCGGACTTTTTCCTCTTATTCTTAGTGTAGTTAAAAACTTGGGTGTGACAGGGTTTCTGCATAAAGGAATTTATGGAGTGAAGAAGTTGATAGGTGCCCAAAGTCCTATTTTCGGTCCTGAGATACCTGAAAATTAATGTAATTTGTGAGTTGCATAGCTTTCCACTGAATTATTATCCACAAAAATTATTTTTGAGCAAATCTCTGTGATCTTACAATTCGTGATATCCACAAGTTGAAATTTAGGAGATATGGTGTTTCTTTTATGCTTAATGGTTCAAAGATTTCTCCATAAAGATAAAACACCATATGATTTGTGGTATTCATCTGAAAAAGCTGTTTTGCATTTGAGCTATTGCTCTTTCCTTTGCTCTATCCATGTCTCCTATCCTGTGAAAGCTTGTTGAAATGTAAAATTCACAGGCAAAATACTGCCAGATGACTCTAGCTATGCTTGTTCAATGGAACCGGTTCTGTCTTCCTTAAGTTTTTGGAAATCCTATTAAACATCTGAGAGGTCCCTGTGGAACGCGATTTTTTCTGTGTGTACAGCGGGTTATAGACAATAGATTATTTGCCCTGGAAGCGTCGTATCAAGTTCCACGTGCATGAGGAACGAGGAATTCGGAGTAAATCTAAGGATCGCTCGGCAACCAACCCAACCTAAAGCTAAAGTCTCTAAATTAGAGGCCCAATCACTTATAGATCAATCGATCTTTCACTAATTATTTCATGTGGAATTAAATCTTATGCGTGATTATCAACAGGTTCCATAACTGTACGTCAAAACTGATTTGCCTAGCGGTTAGATGTCAGGTGGTGGGGACTCCGGATCGTTTTGTTAGATTGATTTGTGGTTGATTAACATGGCTGAATATGGGAGGAATTTTGATGGTAGGGAGGTCATAAGCGTAATAATCTGGGCACGCATTACACGCTCCTTCCACCCAATTATTCCAGGTGCTGGTCAGTCTCTTTTAACATTATCTGCCGGTGGCATCGTTGACGTGCCCATGCGGTCTCCTCGTATTTGGCACGAATAGAGGACCATCTAGCCGGTGGCATCGTTGACGTCCTTCGACATATCATCGACCTCTCCTCCTCGCATTATAGATCGCATTATATTCCAAAGCACCGTGAGCTTTAGGTTTATTTTAGGTTTTTTTAATTAACGGAGGATGGCAAGGAATAACCAAGATTGTCAGCCGTCCAAATCTTACAATATAATTAATAAAAGGTACATCTGTATACTATGCAATGGCCGATGTACAATGTGCGGATCCCATCCTATTCTTCGTATCATCGAGATGATAATTTTTTCAGAACCCGCTTGAAATAGGTATGAGCATAACCATTTATCCATTCATTAGTAAAATTTTTTAATAAAATTATTTAAATATTTTTATTTATAATTTTTAGTAAAAAATATCTTTATTTTAATAAGAATTAATGAGCTATGCATCATAATTTTTTGAAGCCTAGTTCAAATGATTTGGAATTAAAAAAAAAAAAAAACTTACAATTATCTTAAGCCTACCCCATTTTAGAATAGAATTAAAATTTAAAGAAAAAAAATTATTCCAACTAATAGTTAGAAATTAATTAAATATATTTAATTTAAAAAATAAATGATGGATATAAGTGCGAATAATTAGGTATGTATCGGTATGAATATGAATATGAATATTATATAATTTTTATAAATATAAATATAAAATTTTATATTTAAATATAAAATGAGTATGAAGATATATTTTTTTATATAAATGTAAATATAACGATTTTTTTTACCGTACCCACCCACCATTTCCCTCAATACCTTTTATATTGGTCGTCCTGGGTCCGGGCTCCAGTATCATAGCGAGTTAGCGACCGCCAAAGTGGCCGACATCCACATCCAAAAAGAGCAGGTGACGAGGCCCACATGGAGAGCACAATGCACCTCAGCACCTGATGGTCCCACCCAATCAGAAAACGAGAGAAAAGAATCCAGCGGCCCCAGCGCATCAAAAAGTGGATGAAAAAGAATGGACAAGATTTGTTTTGATGGCATTACCTCTTTACCCCTTTACACATATATGCATTCTATTTTAGTTCGACTATGCTGCAGGAAAGGATGGGCATGGATCAGATCGTCTATGAGCTGATCTGAGTCCAACTAAAAAAATTTTTTAAACCGAAACCTTTTTTTTTTTTTTCTTTTTTGTTACTCATAAGATTGGACTGAACTTGTGTTCAAGTTGCGGATTGGATTTGGGCTAACAAAACCTAGATGCAATCTAGTCTAATCTAAAATTTATCCTTTCTTATATATATAAATATATATTATATATAAATATATTTGAAAACTTATTATTTTTCTTAAAATGGTCTCATCGAAGAATAAAAAACGGGACATTGAGATTAGGGGACATGCAACACAACCATTTTTTTTTATTTATATTTATATAAGTTAAACATATATTTATAATTCTAGTTAAATCTAAATACCAACAAATTTTTACTATGCCATACTTGAGTTGATCAAACTTACTTGGCCTAACATTGGGCCAAACCGGTGCGAATCCAATCTTTCAGGCTACCCTTTTAAACCTTAGGCTGGTCTAATCCATGACACATCTAGATATAAGCTGTGATTTTGGAAGAAAAGTAGATCAAACAAAATAATATCCTCCAACTTTATTCTGTTTGATAATATAAAATATTATTTGTTTTGTAAGTAAAGTAGGTATTTTAAAAAGTAAATGAAACAACTCTTTTCTTTTAATTCAGAATTAACCACTTTGCACGTGATAGATTAATTTATACTAAATTAAAGAGTTATGAATAAATCAGTCTATTCATCTCTTCCAAACTTTCTCTGGCAGCAAAGGCAACCATGTATTTATATTATCATGAGGTAGGATTTGGGAAACGAAAGCAAAACATTCCTTGAGCAAGAAAATGGATCAATAGATGTGCATTTGAATATAAATGGAAAACAACCTGAGACTTGAGGATGAGTCATTTATTTTAGTATAAGGTTTCGCTAGCGCCAGTAATTTTAGAAGCATGAAAAGAAAATAATTTTATAATATCCAATAAAATTTTAAAAAATACTTACTGCCTTCGTCAAAAACCCTTAAACACTCTAATTAAAAGGCTTTAATTTAAAATTTTCTTAAAAACTCTACTTATTAAATATCAAAAAATTATTTTTATTAAACTTCAAACTCATATGTTTGAACTAAAAGAATACTTACGTTTAATATTATAGCATAATAATAATATAATAAATTATAATAATATAATAGAACATAATAATATTATAATATTATAAAAATTTATAATATAATATTTTAATATAATATTATTATATCATTAGATAATATAATAATGTGACATTATAATCATTATTATATTTTCTTATATTATGTTATGATACTTATTATGATATATTTTTAAAAGTATTATAATATAATATTATATTAATAATTTATAGGTCAAAAATAATATATAGTAATATTTTTTAATAGTAAAAGAATCATCAGTTAAAAATGTTATGTAATGTTTTTTATTAATTTAATTATGAAACAAATATTAAAGCCCAAGGCAGATGTTATGCTTCCAAAAGCTGGACAACAACCCAAAATTCCATTAACGTTGAACAATCGAGTGGACTCTTGGCGCCACCACCCACGGCGTTAACCCTGGAAGGGAACTCTGGTGTCACCACCCACCACGTTAACCGTCGGGCGTCGATAGGAAAATCCATGATACACCCGATAAGCCTATCAAACAAACAAACAAACAAACAAAAAAATCTATATTAAAGATCGTGCGAGCCACGCCCTCGATTCGGATTCCGTCAGTTGGTCCATCTCCAAGTCAACTTTTGTATATCATATAGATAACAAAAGAAAAAAAAAAAAAAAAAATCTAAAGTTTCTTTCTTTTTGACGCTGCTCTTCTTGCTCCTCGGTTCCTCCGTTACCCTCCGCTTCCGATGTCGGTTAGCAAAGAAAGGGTCAAAGTTTATCATCAAGGGTGACTGCCTGCAGAGAAATAATAATCGGAAGAAAAAAAAAAAAAAAAGCTCCACCCAGCCCTAGTCCTCGTCCCCTCTCCCCCAACCGGCCGGAGTTAGAGGATCTCTCGGTCTCGTCCTCTCCGTTGGCTTCTTTGACGCCTCCAGAAACTTTCTTTTGCTCTTCGGGCCCACTCCTAGTTGAGAAAGAAATCCGTTCTTGGTCATGCCGCACTGCAGCGAAAGGAGTCATCTTTGCTCCCTTTTCCGATCGGCTTTCTAGTGCCCCTAGTTGGAATCGAATGACCGGGGTTTCACGGGTTGCTTCAGCGTTCGATCGACGTCCAGGCCACCGCCGTCGGTAGATCCGCCGTGAGTTCGATCTGATACGTCGCGATGTTTGGATCAAAGAGAGTTGACGATGAGACGGAGCTCAAGAAGGAGAGAACCGTAAGGTGAGTCCACGAACCATCATTACTGTTCTTTAACAAGTCCTAGTTAAGTGTTAAAAAAAGGATCTTGATGTGGTTCGTAGCTTCGGAATTGAAGCCCGACAGAACCTATCATTTCGCATCCAGAAATGAACAAAACCCGCAGTTTACTTCACTTGGATTTGTGCGTTTATGGACTGAGGAGATTCGCCATTTCCTTTTACTCTGGAAAAGACACGTTTAGAAAGATTCGATCTTGACTTGGTTATGAACTTGGGACCAGCAAAACCTGTCTTGATTCTCTTAGTGCCATCAGATTTCCTAGAATTTATCATTTTGTCTTACCTAATGAACTGAAAATCCGAAGAAGACCCTTTATTACACTGTTTATAACTTTATGGGTTCGACTCAGATTTCTGAGCTTTTTCTGATGAGAATATAGAATGAAGCAAAAGGCACCATGGGATATTTCTAACTCGTTGCCAGATTTGAAGACCACCACCTTGTTTTAACAAGTCCAATTGCACAGATGTCATATGATTTTTGGGTTATCTGAGGAGGTTCCTGGATCAAGCAATCGATCCTGTTTAAAATTTTCTCATGATCTTGATGTGCCTCTTTGTTATGTAGGTTTTATCCTGATGAGAAGCAAAACTCTGCCAAACCCACTTATCACATAGCAAAACCTGGAGGACTTGTAGCGAGTCAAGTTGGTAGTGGGAGTTCAGGAAAGTCCAAGGTTTTTGCTGAGGATCATGAGCCATGGAGGAAGCGGATACTTGATCCGGGAGGTGACCTTGTATTAAAATGGAATCGGGTTTTCCTCATCTCATGCTTGGTTGCTCTTTTTATAGATCCTCTGTATTTCTATCTGCCTTCTGTCAGTAAGGGTGATAAAACTTCATGTATTAGGATGGACCATCATCTGAGCATAATTGTTACTGTTTTCCGGACATTCGCTGATTTATTCTATGTACTGCACATAGCTATAAAGTTTCGGACTGCTTATGTAGCACCAAGCTCCAGGGTGTTTGGGCGGGGAGAGCTTGTCATGGATCCTAAAAAGATTGCCAGGAGATATCTGATATCTGATTTTTTTTTAGACCTCGCAGCTGCATTGCCTCTACCACAGGTATTTTCTTACTTCTCTTTCAAGGTTAATCTTTAGAAAGATTATTAAATTTTTGATGTGGTTTATCTCTAAAATTCCATTGTTATAAATGTTATCACTCAGATGAAATATATGTGACATGCAGGAAGTAGATTGATATGCATATACCCTTGTTTTAATAAAATTAAAGTAAAGAAGTAGATGTGATTCTTCTTTTATTAATTTCTTCTTAGCAATTCATCATGCTACTACATAATAACTTTTAAAGAATATTCCCATGGCTTTTTAAGAAAAGAATTATCGTGCCCCTTCAGATTGGAATCAGGATCAAAAAAAAAAAAAATCATGGTATGGAGGAAAAGGGAGTGACTAAGATATTGAAGTAAACTTCTTGAGATGAGCACTTTATATATTGGAGCTTCATTGAGCCCTTTATATACTAAAAAGATGCCAAAAGCACCGAAGGACCTCACTTCAAACGATTGGTTAGTTGTTTCCTATTATTTGTAGACTATGATGATACCATAAATGACAGAGTGGAACCACTTATAGTTTGAAAGCTAGACACCTATACTACCCAAAAAAAAAAGCTAGACACCTATTCTTATGAAATCAGTAAGAAGAATAAGGATGAAGACAAGGGCTTAATTGAGGAAACAACATGCATCTCTAAAGCACAAGTTAGATATGAATTCTTCACAAGCCTTCAAGTCAAATACAATGTATTGCATAACTTATTGAAAGCTAAATTTACAAGTTTCTGTTTCTTCATTTTGCTTTTCTTAACATTTGCTCATCTAGATTTATCAAATCCTTTCCTTGCACGCTGAAGCTGTGGCTTGGACAAATATGGAAAAGATGAAAAGGGGAATGAGTTAGGACATGATGAAATGTGTAAAGAAGTGGACTAAAAATTGGTACCATTGGGCAATTGTTTAAAGATATTAAAGAAAATAAGTAATCTTTGACTGCCACTGCCCAAATATGTAATCATTGACCGCCATTGCCCAAACCTCTGCAAGATATATGAACTTTTGTGTGTGCAATTGCACATAACTCTAGCCTTCCTTTTATTCAATTATGTTAAGTAGTTGGAAGAGCTTCTGAATGCTGAAAGCATACTTTTTCATGTCTTGTTATCTAACAAAGACTACTGTTCTACGTAGAGGTACTGGCTTGTCATTTACAGCTTGCAGGAAAATATGGGCCGTAGCTGTAGGATGAATTTATGATAGGTTGACTTTCTGTTTCTGCAAGACAATCTTGCACATCTGAACAACTAATTTTACGAACAAAAGGAATTGAAAGTAGACACAGGGAACAAAACATAGTTTTTAATTATATGTTATTTCTCATTATAATGGTAAAGAACTGACCCTGTAGCTATCATTATTTTAATCCCAATTGGACTTGGTCTAGGCATATTTGGTTGAATAATGGCCACTGTATCCATTACAAGTTATAACAGTCTCTGTGAAGGTGTATTATAATGGGATAACAGCACAGTACTAAAATCTTATTTGTAGGTTCTGCCAAGACCTCAACTTACCCTGGATTGAACATAAAAAATTATCTGGAAGTAAATTTCTACTTTTGTGAATATTTCTTGAGCTCCAAAAATTGTAAAAACAAGTAGATGTTGTCATCAGGTTGTCTTTTCTGTTTTGAAATCCTAACAGTTGCCTTGACACTACTTTTCTCTTTTGCAGATTGTTATTTGGCTAGTGATACCAGCAATTAGAAACTCAAGGGCTGATCATAATAATAATGCTCTTGCTCTGATAGTTCTAATTCAATATATTCCAAGATTATATCTCATATTTCCTCTAAGTTACCAAATTATTAAGGCGGCTGGAGTTGTTACAAAGACTGCTTGGGCAGGAGCTGCATACAATCTACTGCTTTACATGATAGCTAGCCACGTATGTAACTTTCCCTTGCTTAGCTTGCATAAATTATTTATGTGATATTGTTGAAAATTATAATAGGATGTACTGCTTACAGAATGTGTTCGGTATGTTTGGTCTGCACTCTAATATAAGGTCATTTACTGAATTAAATTATATCTGATCAGGTTTTAGGAGCATCATGGTATGTGCTATCAGTTGAACGACAGACAACATGCTGGAAATCAGAATGCAAGAAGGAGAATGGCACTATGGATACCCCAATCTGTGATCCTTACTTTCTAGACTGTGAATACTCAAGCCACAGAGATCAACAAGTTTGGGCAAACAACACAAATGTTTTTGCAAACTGTGATGCTAGTAACTCTAATATTTCTTTCAACTATGGCATCTTTCAACCTGCATTAACCAATGATGCTGCCTCCTCGGGGTTCATCAGGAAATATTTCTATTGCCTTTGGTGGGGTTTGCAAAATTTGAGGTATGATTTTGTTTGGTACCCATATTTCTCCATATGAAAACCAATGTCGAACTGTTATGGTGTATTTTTTGTCTTTCCCGGAATGCTCTGAAATGGGCATGCCCCTCACCCACCTCCAAAAACAAGGAATATATTAGCAATGTTACTGTTGATTTGGAGGTCCTATATCTTCTTGTTTGTTATATGATCTAGTCAAATCTTGCATTGTTTACTTAATTTCTTGAACTAGTACATGTCTTGTTGTGTCAGGTTCTTGGAAATTATTTTCTCTATTTATTCATTTAGCTCAGAAAACCAAGGGAAAGCAAGCTGATTGCAGTCACTGAATGAGTGCCTTAAGTTCCTAACTTTTTGAATTGGGAGGGGGTAAATCTCACAAGAGTATAAGTGAAGAATAGCATTTTTCATTAGCCATTTGAAATCTGGTTCATTTTGAGTAGGAAAATGCGCCCTTTTGGCTACTATTAGTTTTCCTTTTAGTTGCCTGGTAACATTCTTGAAAAAATGTTTTTCACAGCATGACTTAACAAAGAAAAGGTTTATTTAATTTGTCAACGTCTCTTAACAGCTATTTAGAAATTCTTCTTGATTAACATTCGTTCAGATTTTTAACCTGTCTTTCTTTCTGTTGTCAGCTCATATGGTCAGACTTTGAATACAAGTACCTTCATTGGGGAGACATTGTTTGCTATACTCATTGCCATTCTTGGTCTTGTCTTATTTGCACATTTAATTGGAAACATGCAGGTATAGCATAAGGCAAATTTCCAAGCTTTCCTTTATTCAATTGTATTATGTCATTTCTTTCAAAAATCTTAAGTTATGTGATAAGTGATTCCTGAATTATTATAGTCCTGGATAGATTTTATAGCTATAGCACTACATCATTACCTTTTGTTTTAGGCTGAAGTTTATATCCTACCCAAGTAGCACCCATGCATCTCCTAAATTATAGGCTGATGATTATTAGTTAGTTTTCTAACTTTTGATAGACACATGTCAACAATCGAAGTAACGTTGTGTCTTGTTGGCAGTATTTGCATGGGGGAGTATCATCAAACCATGCCACTGGAGTAGCATGTGACCCATGCCTATTGTTTTGGCATGAGCTCAGTCCTTTGATTTGCTTTTGTTTGCATCAACCTAGACTGCTAAAGTGCATGATTGCATTAGGACTCTTTGCAACAATAACAAAGCCTTAATTCCAAACTGTTGGGATCAGTTACATGAATCCTTTTTTTTCAGGATATGAGTATTGATTTTCTTTATGGATTCATATTCATAGTGTGTGACTATAGTTTTACGCTGGCCGTTAACCTACCATAGCCCTCCTTTATCTGGGCTGTAATTTTGGACTTCGTTCCTGTGCAACTGGACTCTTTCAATTGTTAAATTTTCTTTAGGGCTGTAATTAAGTGA
Organism: Metroxylon sagu; assembly: GCA_017589505.3. Classification (NCBI taxonomy): domain Eukaryota; kingdom Viridiplantae; phylum Streptophyta; class Magnoliopsida; order Arecales; family Arecaceae; genus Metroxylon; species Metroxylon sagu. The sequence continues at coordinate 1,404,761 of JACVBY030000664.1, forward strand.
CCCATAGGCTGTCTTACTTTTCTTGTTCCTGCATGCATATGCTAGGCCAAACCACAGGTTTAATTTTGTTTTGGACATGACTGGGTGCTATCAACCACTAAAGAATCTTTGAAATCCTTGTTTGAGAGAAAGGTAGGGAGCCCCACCCATACTATAATTACACAATGAAATTTTTTGGCAATGTACCCACCCAAGAATTGAACCCTGAACCTCTGGTTGCTAAGCAGAGGGATGCGACCACTAAGGCAAGCTCCAATTCACTTTTCACGATTGGTAATTTATTCTTCGACCAAAATTTATCCCTTTTTGGTTTTCATTCAGCGCCTTTGCCTATATATTTGTTCCTAATTGGATTGGCATCAGCATGTAGACAGTGATGTGCAGAGTGGAATCATATGGGTTTGGACTTAGGTAAGACTTATGATGTTTATATGGACATTTGGCTGGTCTAGATTTGCCCTGATTAGACTTATTTGCGCTCACATTTTTATGTCACTTACAGCTTTCATAAAGATCATTGTTTTTGCTGATCAAAAGCTTATTCTTCAGGATTCGATTGCTGTTATGCACATTAGCTTTGGAGAAGCAATGCTGTGTGGACAGCAGATAGAAGATTATGCTTGTAAAAATTGTGCCGTCATGCGTCATTTGCATAATCTCGATTCTTTCACTGAAAAGCTTTTAGGCATTGAGCTATTTTTTTTTCTAGATTACCTCATTTGTCAATTTACCCTATTTAGGATTTTTTGTTGCATCTTATGTGCCTTTATGGAATATGAACATCTTTGTAGCACTGAATGGAAAGAGAATCTGAAAGAACTGTTCTATCTGTGGCCACCAAAAGCATACGAATGACAGTGAAAAGCCCCCTTCTCAAGGCAGGGTGATTTAGTAGATTTAATTCTGTGCTCTTACAAGATAATTGTAGTTGAATGGGGCAAAAAAAAAAAAAAAAAGAAAAAAAAAAAAAAAGAGATGAACACCAGAACTGAATCGATCAATGGGATTGTTTAATGTAGAATACCAATACATAATTTGCTATCATGAAGTGGAGGGGGCTTTTCTCAAACTAAAAAAAGAGGATGAGGGTAGGGTTTGAAAAACAGGTAGGGCCTGATAGGGAGATGGATCTTGGATTTTCATTTCAAGTGATAAAAATGATGGGTGGCTTAACAAATCCTAGATGAAAATTGTTAGCAATAAATTCATAAAGGCTGATCCCAATTTCCAAACTATACAAGGTTTGTTGATTTGGTTGTGATTGGTATTATCTGTTAGGTGAGGCATTGGCTGCTAGTCATTTGGAAAATTATCCCCGCTTTCGACTTTCCATTGTTGTCGTTGTAGTTTAATTTATTTGATCTCAATTTTTCTTGGAGATATCTGCACTTATATTCCAGGTGCTGCATTTCTATCTGAATTTATTATTTTGTAAGTTACATTTCTATTATGGTGCATTGGTGTTTTGTTAGTGCCAATGCTTATTTACTTATGTGACAACATTCTTAGCAATATAAACCGGAAACAGACTGGCACATTACACATGCATACATGTATATCTTGGGTCATCTTATGTTTCCAATACTTAGCCTTGTATGTATCAAGGATTGAGATATTACATGCTAGACTGGTGCCGGCATGGTATGTATCGTGGCATGCAATGTCATGCCAGTGCTTTGCACACACTAGCACAATGGCATGCCACATGCCAGTAATGCACCAACACAGTATATACCATGCCATATCAAATCTATGATACTAATTAACTAGTGCTGTTCCATGTTCTTAGTTGTGCACTGTATTGATTTTATTTTATGAACTAATGCTTAACCTCATCTTTGAATATATTCATATGTTCTTTTCAATATGGTTTTCTATTTCATATTGGATTGCCTTTATGCTGTTTTTGGACGTGCCTTTCCCTATCTGATTTAAAACTAAAACCATGAAATTGGCAAATTGAAAATTTGACTGCGTGTGCTTTTTTCAGGCTTCTAGAATGCACAACATTATTATTGTTTTCTCATCTGATAAAATTCTATTTGTATTTCAGACGTACCTCCAATCTATAACTGTAAGGCTTGAAGAGTGGAGGCTAAAGCGAAGAGACACTGAAGAGTGGATGAGACACCGCCAACTTCCTCATGATCTGCGGGAACGAGTCAGGTGTTTTGTCCAATATAAGTGGCTTGCAACACGAGGTGTGGATGAAGAATCTATATTGCGAGCCTTACCTGCAGACCTTCGACGAGATATTCAACGCCACCTCTGCTTGGACCTTGTTCGACGGGTACAATGTTTCTCTTTTGTTACCATATACATGTGTGTATGTGTGTGTCTGCTAGTGGGATCACATGTGCAAATGCACATGAAGCTAACAAGAATAAAAGTATAAGTAAAACATATGCTATTCAAGAAGTGGAGACCTTAATATGCAGTGAACTTTGCAGGGTGCCATCAGTCCTAGGCTACTTGTGAATTTATAATATCTGAAGTGAGAGTGCCCAGATATTCCTTCATTCATCGCGGCAGAAGGACAAATTTATCTTTCAGATTCCTTTTCTTTATGAACCATGGGAAGGCAATTCATTAAATTGATCATTTCTAATCTAGTTAATCCTAGATCCTAGAAATGGATGGTAAAAGCATCATGCAATGTGGACTGTCATTCTTCATCTCATTCCAGATATTTGTTCATTGATTCTTCTTTCAAACTTCCTTTTTATCCTAATATAAAATGTGTCATTTAGTTAATTTGATTTTGTTCTGTTTTGAGCATCTCAATTACAACCTTGTCTTAGCTTAACCAATGGATTGTCATGCAACTGAAGTGTGTTGATCTATATCCTTCGATCAACCAGAAGTCATTTAGAAGAGTTTCACATTCAGTTATTGAGTAATATGTATGATGATATGGATGAGCTTGCATTGCTATAAGATGTGAATCATGCTTATTCGTTAATAGCTTTCAATGAAGACTAGTTATGATGTAACATCAGGAGAGAATATATCAGTCTATTGCTTGAATATATCAGGAGAGAATATATTTATCATCGCCATAGGCACTGGCCACTGTTATCTCCTTTGAAAAGGGAAGCCAATGTGATTATGTTCTTGGTGGAAAACATGCAAGTTATATCACGAGAACACAGTTTGTTTCCTTTCACAATTTTTGCTTTCGTTTGAATATTTTTTGTGAATGCCCAATCTGCTCACTTTTTTATGCCAATACTTGGCAGACAACTTTGCCTTCCAAAAAGTGTGAATTTTGGTTTAGATTTACATTGTCGCATGCTTGTTTCTTTGAAAAAGAAAAAGCAAGAAAAAGGAGGGGGGGGGGGGGGGGCGGATATAATCCATTTTTATCATAAAATAGATGGTAGTTTGCATGAATTTTGGCCAATGCCTTCATTGATGAGATCCAATTTTCTGTAGCAAGCATCCGTTAGTGATTTTAAGTTGAATCCCATTTATGTCACATGGTAATAATTTCGGTCTTTGTAATAAGTGGACATGTGAAAACTACATGACCCCTATGCATCAGAACATGGAAAGTTTTTTCCCATCAATTTATTTATATTGAGATTTCAGCTTTTTACTATAGATCACAGTGTGTCCCACACCAAATAAAACGTAGAGTTGACTATTATTATATTAGCTCAACAAATTACCTGCAAGCTTAAGCTCTCTTTTAAGTGGTACTAAGCTAAAGTTATATTTATTATTATTGAGATATATTTTAAAATCAAAAGCAAATTATCAAAGAAAATATGAAGATTGAAGGGGAATACCATCTCTGTCACCACCAGATCTGATCTGAAGTTGGCAGGAATTGGAGTACTGGAGCTACAAGTGGTAGGGATTTTATTATTGGAAAGCAAGGGGAAGTCTATATTTGGGCATCCCAAAATTAGGGGTCGGTTTTGAGTTGTGATGGTGGCCCGATTCTAGGATTGCATCATATAATGAGACATGAAAGGGAACTATGAGGTTGGTCTGAATCCTTGTTACCTGGGAATGGGGAGAAACTAGTATACAATATGGCAATTACAATTATAAGATGCATGCTGGACAAGAAAGTTATGCTAAACAGCTTTCTCTGTTTAGTATTAGTCATAGATATGGTATGATATTTTCTTAGTAACATTTTAAGCTTATCTTGGGCATAGAGGTGATTTGGGTTAGAGAGTGTCAAAAGTTTGAACTGACAGAAATATCGAAACTTTTATTATAGTTGTAAGGATTTATTTCAGGTGATGTAAATAATCCTTGGAAAATAGGCCAAACAGAGTTTAAAAAGCTTTGTCACCCTGTGAAACATCAATGGTTCATTCCTGAAACCCTATTCATCTTGTGATATGTGCTTTCATACATAGACTGATTTTCTGATATGTTTTTTCAATTTTTTTTCCCCTTTAAGTAGCCTTTTCTTTTTCCCAAAATTCCAAATTGCAGGTCCCTTTTTTCTCACAAATGGATGATCAGCTTCTTGATGCCATATGTGAACGTCTGGTATCCTCCTTGAGCACTGAAGGTACCTACCTTGTCCGTGAGGGTGACCCTGTGACAGAAATGCTCTTTATCATTCGTGGGAGGCTAGACAGCTCCACTACCAATGGGGGCCGGACAGGTTTCTTTAATTCCATAACTTTGAGACCAGGTGACTTCTGTGGCGAGGAGCTGCTTGCTTGGGCTCTGCTTCCTAAGTCCACTGTCAATTTGCCTTCCTCCACTCGTACTGTAAGAGCCCTTGTGGAAGTGGAGGCCTTTGCACTGCAAGCAGAAGACCTAAAATTTGTTGCCAACCAATTTAGGCGGCTGCACAGCAAGAAACTACAGCACACATTCCGCTTCTATTCCCACCATTGGAGAAATTGGGCAGCTTGCTTCATTCAAGCAGCTTGGCGACGGTTCAAGAGGAGAAAGATGGCAAAGGATCTGAGCATGAGGGAGTCATTCTCCTCCTGGTCAGATGAACAAGCTGCAGATGAGTCAGGACATGAAGAAGAGGACGGCAGTTCTAGTTCCATTGATCCTTCCCATTCTAAACAGAATCTTGGGCTGGCTTCAAAATTAGCTGCCAGCTCAAGAAAAGGAGCTCAGAAGATCAAGGGCATTGACATGCCCAAGTTACTGAAACCAGATGAGCCTGACTTCTCTGCAGACCCATATGATTAGTGACTGCTAATATTCATTATGGTGGCTGGTGCTGCTTGTTTCACTCAAATGCCACAGCATCAAATGGTGTTTGGAGAGAATACTACCGACTGGTATGCGGTTTATGAGATCCGGATCTCCATTCAAATAGTTATTTATCTACAACCTCCTGTTGTGTGGTTTACTAGTTGATGCAGAAATATGAACATTGTACAATCAACAGGGCTGCAGTTATAAATTTTGGCTCCCTCGCATCGTACAATCTAGGTGTGTTTATCAGCATAATCATATTGAGGATGTATACAAACTTAATTTTTCTCCTTATGTTTGCACTCCAATCTCAACTTCAAGACCTGCAGCTGACACTATAACTTAATGGCTGTTATATGTGGATAGGCACTTATTTTGTTGGGTGTTGATTTGAATCAGAAGTATACAAGCAGGAAACATTGGTGTTTGATTTTTCAGCAATTATAGAGTCCATGGTGATGCATCAGCTCACGTTCATCTTTTAGCTTGTTTATTTTTAAAACTATCATGCATAAGATTAATGGTAAATGAATGCTAATTATTGGAGTTCTTATCCTCTTGTAGGCTGAGTTAATCTCTCTTTTAACGTAATCTAATATTGTGCCCCATTGTTCTTTCATATTCCTAGTTAGTGTGCTCAATATTTTTATCATATTCACCAATAGCTCTTTTCCATATTCACCTATGGTTGTTTTCAAAGAAACCTCCATCAGAGGGTTAGGTGACCTCCCCGTTTGGCCTTGGCCTGCTGTGGGTTTACCTAAATCTTGAGAATGACTCTAGCTGTTGTCAATGAAACATCAATTAGTCTGCTAAAATATGAGGGTTGTATGGCCATGACCTACTCAAATGTAAAACGAGTAGATAGAGATCGTTGAAGACAGTCGGCACTTGCATGCCTCACATTGATTTTGGACAAATAACAGGAGTCGAGTAGGCATCATAAAGTGATATCTCACCAGAAGGTGATGGTGACATTGATGTGATATGGTTTCTTTCTTAATAAAAGTTGGTGACTAACTTTGTTAGCCTGCAAGCTCAATTGGTCAAATTTAGTTACTGTGGTTTAGAACTTTGTGATATGAACGGATATTATGGGAATTTTGCATGAAGTCATATTCATTTTCAGTAATTTTCTTTTGAGGGCAGACATGAGGACAATTATGGATATCATTTGCTCATTAATATTAATGTCTATGTTCAGACCTCATTAGAATATAAACTGAATATAGGCAATGCTGATGTTGTTTATATTTTGTTTAAACTTGCTTAGATGTGGACACGAGGGAAAGCTAAGAACAAGAAGTGGCCTATTGGTGCAGTGATTTTTTGCAGGCTAGGTTTCACAAATGTAGCAGCATGAAGCTACAACCACAAATTAATTTACATCACTGCACCCTTATAGGTTAATTACATGACACAAGCACTACTGTTTGCTGGCAGTGAACTACTTTGGATTTGTGTCACACTTTGTAGCTAGTAGAAACATCATAGCATATGATGTTACCACCCTAAATCCTGATTGCTCCAAAAAATCACCCTCCTTCAAAAAGATTATGAAATTTGATTTGGATAGTGAAATAAATAGGGAAAAATTCAAACCATCAATTGCATTGCATAATATCTTAACTTTTTGTCGACTGAATGAGCTCAAAAGTGTTGGTATATGAAATGTTATCTTTATTTATGTTAGGATATAATCATGTGTGAACAGAATATTAAGGAAATGTAAATTTAGGCCACAAATAGGAGGATTAGGGCACCCGGTCATGCTAAAGATCCAAAGCTTCTCTAGAAATTACTTCGTTTTATTAACTAAGAGAATTGGCCGTAAATATTATAGGCCTCAGATTTTTATCCATGCTTTATTGATTTATGTCCATATGCAATGGTGAATGCAAGCGAAGGATTAAACTTTGTAGGTCATATTCATATCCAAATACAATTCAGTTATATAACTCATGGGTATATCAAACTAATTATCTCATAATACTTGTAATGTATATATTTGGTTTCATTATTCCTAGTAGATATGCATGTATTGCTAAGAAACGAGAAAACTAATTAAGAATATGTTTGGTTTTCAAAAAACATTCCTATTTTTTATTTTTATTTTCATAGAAAACAAAAAAAAAACCTATGAAAATACTTGAAAATGAAAACAGTTTTTCTGAAAAACATAATTTCAAAATATCAAAAAACAGTTTAAAGTTGTTTTTTTTCTATTTTTCATCAAAATAAAAAAAAGAGAAAATAAAGAGCAGAGAATTAGAAAATATGGGAATGAATGATATTACTTTTAATTTTTTATGCTTATCCTTTTACGATGCACCACTTATAATGAAAATAAAAAATAAAAAATAATTTCTGCTCTTACTTACCAAATACATTTTCTACCGTAAGCAGAAAATAAAAAATTATTTTAAAAATAAAAAAATAAAAAAATAAAAAAAAATAAAAAATAAAATATTTTTAGAAACCAAATGTAACCTAAATTTACACAACCCTCGCTTCATTTCTCCATAATAGTGCTATTCAAAATTCAGTGTACCGTTAGAATTCTTTGCTTACTTTCACCCATTTCCAGCTTTCATTGACCGAAAAACGCAAGACTAGTTCACTTTGAAAACTTATATTCCTTTCTTGCAGAAATTCTCGTAATTTAGGTAGAGATATAATCATTCATGGAAGCTAATTTCTTCTCATCTATGCTGAGAAAATAGTTAATGGAAAGGCTCCAATCTTATGGCATCTTCTTGACTTCACGGTATGACGATTAGGTGAGAGTAGAATTCAGACCTCAAAACAGAGCACATGGGTGATGACCATCGACTTGACAGGCTTGGAACCACACCTTTATCATCTGTCACGAGCTACAAAAACATTAAAACAGGGGAAATCTCAGCTACCAGAATCTCAGTTCAAATGCTTGCCAGACCGCAATCCAAGAGAAACATCGACTTGAAAGCGCATCCACCCAAGAGACATGGCCCCAGCGACGGTCAAGGCTCCCTTGATTGTAGTTGTACTATCAAGCCCCGTGCCGCCATCAATATGTCTCTTGAACGCAGCAACCACGCCATCTTTATCTAGATGGAGGGGTCGGTAGGTTGCCTGCCTCCCCGCCCGCCTATATCTCTCGCCCCCTGAACACGTGCTTGCCTCCGCTGGTTCATCACTTCATAGACTTGACTCATGGCAATGTGCTATCAGATGAGGCCTCCTCTCACACCAATGAAGCAATCATCTAAGAGAAGATATATTTCGTCATCAGCAACATCTCCCTTGCACATGGGTACCATGTCTACGGCCGTCGGACTGTCTTACTTTCTGGCACAAGATTGCAGGTAAATGTACTTGATGCTATCATCCTTCGAATGCCTAGGCACCAGGATCTTTGTGTTAGCTTTTAGCTAAAATGGTTGTTTTTATGCGAGTGGTCTCATTATGCTATGTAGTAAATATCTTGACAAGGTGATAAATATATGACACCGCCAATGATGTAAAAGAAGAGGAAAAAGAGAAGCCCTTGAGCTGACGGGTCTAAGAATATTATGACCTCAATATTGATCTGATTTCTAAAATGGAAGGCCCAAAGACTTTTAAATTGCCCTCATCGTTGGTGCAACTGCGTATTTTCAAGGACAGTAGTACTATACAGGCACTATGACAGCGAATTATAGATTATTTCAGAGAAGATTACATATATTTCATACCTGTTCTTTCTTTTGTAAGAAATAAATTCTGGCCATATGAACAGACAAGAAAGTAGTTATTATTGAGAAATTTGGCATGTTCTGATCTCATTACCGAGAAGAAGATTGGAAGAAGTAGTCAACTGTGCTTTCTTATGAGAGGCCAGATGGAGAGTTACAATAATATTTGGCAGACCTCATGAAAATTTTCATAGTATTTCTGCATTTAGTTTTCCTTCCCATGATATTAGTTTCCATGGCAGTTAAAAAAGAACCTCATTTCATGCGATCGACTTTGTTAACCACAATCAATCATGCACTCGTCCATGCTAAGCTCCAAAATCATCCATATTAATGGTGATAAGGACTTTTGCATTTCACAAGCATGCTAAGCTTATAGAAAAAATGTCACCCATTATTTTAGCTGCAATATTCATGGGTCCCAATACCTAAATATAATCAGAGACATGGGGTAGTATATGACATTATGAAAAAGACATTTATAATGCATTTAAATACGTCTATGTATCTGTAAAAGTTGTAACTTGAGACAAAAAGTTTAGATGCAGCAGCCACCAGATCTCTGAAAAAGAGAGGAAGTATCTCCTCACAATTTCATCATTGGCTGGCAGCGGGACATTTGATGGCCATGGAGCAAACAATGCTGCAAACTGATTAAGTTATTCTCTCCCCAAAGGCATGTGGGGAGAAACAACAGCTAGTGATCTGGTGTTGGCATTCAATACCAAGCAAACTTTTTAACTTGTTTTGAACCCCATCCTCCTGCGTGAAACGTTCATGTCAGAATTCTGTTATGCTCTTCTCAGAGGGATGCTCTGAGTGGGTCCACATGCTTGAGAGCTTGGGGCCCTTGTCACCCTCCATTATTCAATGCATAATTGAGGGGTGGTAGCAATTAAACAAAACCTATGTTTTCCCCACAGACTCTCCCATCCTTGACTTTGCCTCTGCCGACAATTTCTCAGGCTAAAACCAAACACAGTCATGATAAGCCGAAAGGAACAAAAAGGGACAGAGATGAGAAAAAAGGGACAAAAGGCACAGGGAAAGGAGCAAGCAAAGCCCATGGAAAAAAAATTAGCAACAAATATCTCTTTAAACTTTAGAATAAACTGAATTACTTCTGATATGCAAACTGTTACACAATCTCAGTATGATAGGACTGGAGAACTAGAAGATGACAAGCTCTATCACCATTTCAAAGTACTTAAGGGAGCCCAACTGTTGGTCTCTTCCTTTGGGTCGTTGTAGCTTCTTCAAGTACAAACAGGCCAAGTCTGGGTAGCAAGCCACGCTCAATGTCCAGTCCTGCCTATAAGAGTATTAACTTAGAGAAAGGAATGCCTTTGTAGCAGAGAGACCTCAGAGTGCAGAGACTGATAAGAATATTATCCAGCACTTCAGATTATTTTATTGTTTGGGAGGAGCCAACATCCTCCCTGGATGCTTCTGAAGAGAAGAATTGGAAATCAAAAGGAAATCTCTTAAGCAGACAATCTTAATTTACCCAATTTATAGATATCGATTCCCAAATGTTTTTTCCCATTTAAGTGCAAGTTGGATAATTGAGAAAAAATTGGTGGTTTCTACCTTTTTTCCCTTGCATCAGCTCATCTGCTCCCCAATTAGATCAAGACCGACAAGAAGGAATGACATCCCTTGGAAGAGCAGAAAGTAGAAGTGAATTCCCTTGGCAGACAAAAGACTCCGGGCTGCTGCAATGAGGAGGAGAAGAGCAAGAGCCAACTCCTTCTTGTAAATCTTGTTGGCCCTCTTAGCTGGAAGGGGAGTTCTCTCTTGCTGTTCCTTCAATTTGTTCAGCTCAATAAGTTCACTCTCAGAAGATCCTTTATGGAGCGGTATGGTCTTTGATTCTCTCTCTGCTGCTGCCAATAGGTCTGATTCTGATGACCTACCAGCTTTCTTAGTAACAACCCACTCATATGAGCTTCCCAATTGGAATAATCCAGAGAGCATAGCATTAAATTTGGTCACAGACATGGTGTTCTCAAACAGCAGGTATGGCACAATGAAAGGAAAGGATCTCGGGGCTGGAAGAATGTTGAGGAGGGACATACAAACTGGCACATAACATATTACCCAAACAGGCAGCTCGGCCTCCGGAACGAACATACTTAGAGGGAGTATGATGCAAAACAATGTGAAAGAATAGAATGGAAGAATTAGCTTCCTCAAGAGAAAAAATAAGAGGATCAAATTCGCTTTCTTCCATATGGATATCTGCAATCCATTATTAATGTATTTCTTCAGAAACTTGAATTGAATTAAAAGACAGGTAACTGTATTTATTTTTTTCGAAGGAGAGGGCAAACCTTGGAAGTTATAATAGTAGGAAGGCACAGACGGAACAGATGCATTGGGCCAGAATGCCATCGGTGCTGCTGTTTCCGGTAAGCCTCATAAGACTCAGGAACCTCACACAGGACCTGCAGAAAGGTCTCTAGCATTAACCAGAAATATATACTAAAGTCGGAGATAGAACATGAGAATTATAGCTCAACATGACAGATACCTTGACATCATTCAAGAAGATGAATTTCCAACCATTAAGGTGGGCACGAACAGCAATATCCATGTCCTCCACTGTTGTTCGCTCAAGCCAACCTCCAGAATCCTCCAAAGCTTTGATTCTCCAGACACCCGCAGTCCCATTAAAACCAAAGAAATTCACAATGACGCCATTCACCTGCTGCTCCACTTCAAAGTGAAAGCAGAGGTTGATGTTTTGAAGACGAGTTAACAAATTCTCATCCTTGTTCACAAAACCCCACCGTGCCTGAACTAGTCCCAACTCAGGATTTCCCTGGATCACATGTGAAATGGATAATATATGAACTGAAAACACTAGACGTCTTATTTGGAAATGAACTTTGTGAAATTGGACTGCAAGGTATTGATACCTTAAAATGTGGAATTGTTTGCTTGAGAAAATCAGGGTTTGGTTGGAAATCAGCATCGAATATAGCAACAAACTCGTAATTCTTAACATAGTCGCAGCTCATGGCAGACTTAAGATTCCCAGCTTTATAACCAGTCCTGACCAACCGATGCCGATAAACTATGTTGACACCCCGCTGGCTCCATTTTGAAACCTCTGCTCTGATTAAAAGCTTAATGGCCTCATCATCAGAATCATCAAGCACTTGGATTAGTAAACGGTCTTTCGGCCAATCAAGTTGGCACACAGCGGAAATCGATTGCTCGTATACCTAGACAAAAAGTAAAACTCAGAATTCTCTCTCTTGGAAGACAATTTTCCAAGTCAAGCCAAAGCCATTTGACAACAATGTAATACATTTCAGAATTTATATAAATAATATGTATGGCCATGTAAAGATCAACCGAAGAAACCAATTGTTTTAATTCACATGCTAGCCGAAGTAAACTATACGCATGTTTGATCAGGGGAGAAGAAAAAAAAAGAGGCAAGAATGACAGAATAAAAGGTAGAATTCATTACCTCCCTCTCATTGCACATAGGAATCTGAACTAAAACCATAGCGTACTCTGAACTATCATGATCCTTGAAAGGATCTCCTTCTATCCTTGGTTTGATCTTCTTGAACTTGATCCAGAAGCATCCGAGGCACAAGACCATGCGATCCACCGACTGTATGATGAACAGAACAATACATATGTTTGACAAGACCTGAATCGGGTAGGCAATGTAGTTAGCTCGGAAAAAAAGCCATGAAAGGTAGGCCTTGTGCATCCAACCCTCGATCTCCACAGTTTCCGGTATGTGTAAGCCTTCGGGTAAATGCAAGTCGGGCTTCTGGAAGTGCCACCCCTTCCAATAAGCGACAAGCTCGAAAGCCAGAGCCACCAATGACAGCATCAAGAATCCCCTGATGAACTTGAACAGCAACCGGCCTTTTCCAGGCTTGGCGCGCTCCGTTGAGACTCCATGCCGGAAGAAGAGTCTCTTCTTGACGGCGCCGAGGAGAGTCCAGAGGGCGGCGGCCAGCCAGGCCACGCAGCCCACAGCACGATGAGCCTTGAGGAGCAGGACCCAAGTGAGCTGCTTGGCGTTCCTCCCACGGTCCTTGTCCATCGATCCGAATGCCTCGGCTTCGGGGCCGTCGATTTCAAGCAGGGAGTAGTTGGGGTTCTCCATTGTGACGACCACCGGTGTGCCCTTCCTCGCGTCCTTCGTCCACCACTCCGAAAAACCCAAGCTTGGAGCCATCGCTCCTTCCCTGAAATATAAAGCAGCCCAAATAACCAAACCACACCCCCCCGAATTCCTCCCAATGCTGCTAAACCCTTCACGATTTATATCTCAAAATCGAATTTTTCCTCGAGTTTCGACATCAAAATCGGATCTTGCTGCAGAAAACCCAGAGAAAGTACAGCTGCCAGCATCATTCCAGGTCCAATGCAGCAAGTGAAAAGAGTAGGAACAGACCAAGGGGAGCTAAAGTTAGGGTTTTGTTCCTCCCTTGATCTCCAGCCCTCCCCAATCCTGCATTGCGGGGAAAGGTATCTCAAACCATGTGGGCATTATTCAATGCCTTAACAAATAGATCCTTCCCTTGTTACCGTGGGTTGAATGTAATATTTTCCCTCTTCTTCTCTTGTGTCAAAACTCAGAATACCATACTACCAACCAATTGCACCCAAAACCTTAACACCATTAACAAGAAATCTCCAATATATGCCGAATGGAAGTCAACATAATGCCATCAAAAAGACTTGAAAAGTTTTGGTCATGAACAAGATCAGCTAAACATGGAGACTATATACATATATAAAGAATGAAACAAGAGGGGGTGGTTGGGTAAGAAAGGAGGGAACTTTACAGTTGACAGAAGCAACCTAGATTCCAATCTTCCGAGCTGATCTGTGTCTTGGATCCAAGTTAAAAATAACTAAGGACCCTCTACTCTTCCAAAGGAAGAGAAGCACCAGCCAATTGGTGATGAGTAATTAATGAATATTGAAGGGCAGCTTTTATAAAATAAATGACACCCACTGCGCAGTCAACTCCTGGAATGGGTCCAGTCAGAGAGGGCTTTTGGGAAGCAAAGGATCAGATGGGGTTTCTTTTGCCTTTGTCTTTTCATTTTATCTTTTTATTGCTGAGATTTTCTTTTTCCCTGTTGTTTTCTTTCATACTTACAGTAAAACAAGCAAAGATAGCTCTCCCCTTTGTTAACAAATGGGAGTACCCACATGGCTTGCTTGCACAATTGCGTACAAGGCATGATGGTGATTGAAATGGAAGATGGCCTGGTCTGTAGTTTATGGTACCGTGATGGCAATGTTAATTAGTGGCATTTGTTTGAACCTTGGGACTGGAGCATTGACTGAATTCTCATGTTTGTCTCAAAAGAAGTCACTGAATTTTTTTTGTTTTGCTTTGGAGGCACATTTAATCTTACATCCAAAGAAGATAATTCTATTAAATCATTTGAATGATAATTATACCCTCCTTAAGATGGTGGCAACAATAATTAAATAAAAAATTTATTTTTTAAGTTAAATAGTATTAAGTGGCATTAGGGATCATAATTTTTTCAATCATCTTCACTTCATTTAGGATGTACATGAAAGTCAAAAAAAATGAATATGAATAAAGATATGGAGACACATGACGATACTCATCACAGTTACGAGATAGATATGGATATAACGATTTACCTGTCCTATCTCATACTCATTACATCCGCTAGTAAAATTACTCAAATATCTTTATTTATAATTTTTAGTAAAAAAAATTATCCTTATTTAATAAGGACCAGTTGGCCACACACCATAAATTTTTAGGGCTAGTTTATTTGATTGGTCTGGAATTGAAGAAAAAAAAGAAAAAGCAGCTTATAATTGTCTTATGTGTAGCCTATTTTGGATTGGAGTTAAAATTTAGAGAAAAAAAAAATCGAAGAACTAATAGTTAGGGATTAATTAAATTTATTTAATTAAAAAAAATTTTAAAAATAGATAATGGGTGCAAGTATAGGTAATGGGCCAAATATGGGTATTATATAATTCCTCGGATATGATTATAGATACAAAATTTTATATACATAGTGGATATAAATATTTTTAATGAGTAGCAATACGAAGGTATCTTTTATGTACCCATTCCATCCCATTAGCATCTCTGAGTGACGTACGTTC
Source organism: Metroxylon sagu (assembly GCA_017589505.3). Taxonomy (NCBI): domain Eukaryota; kingdom Viridiplantae; phylum Streptophyta; class Magnoliopsida; order Arecales; family Arecaceae; genus Metroxylon; species Metroxylon sagu. The sequence goes on from JACVBY030000664.1 coordinate 1,419,808, forward strand.
TTCTCTTTTAATATAAATAAATATATAAGGCATATATTATTTAATTTACAAATAAAAGTAAATGATAGTAATATCAAATCAAAAAACAGTTAGGTAGCTTGTGTGAAGGTTTCATATTAACGACTTTTCAACTGGTACATTAGCCACCTAATCTTTTAACATAATTTTTACATCGTTAAAGCACTATCACATGTAAATCAATGTGAATATTCTAATCATGAGGTTGTCTTGTACAACAGCCAATGATGCTGCGGTCCTGCTAATGAATCATAACCAAGCCAATGGTCGTGGTGGTCCAAATGCTGATGGATGAGCGGCAAACAGCACTCAAAGAGCCAATTAATATCAATGGATAAAACTTATTATGGTTTAGATGAAAATAAATTAGATAGATGAGTATTAGGAGGATAATCTAGAAATATGTTCCGTATATTTTATGTTTTTTTGGGGCACATCAGCGTGGAGGATGCAAAGGTTCAGGACTATTTTTTTTAAAAAAAGAAATTGGCAGCTAGGTGTTCCCAATGTGCTCATAAATTTAAGGATGTGTTTAAGAGGTCAAAAAAAATATCTTGTATAGCTGCTAGAAAATAGCTGTTTAAAAATTTAATAATTAATTTAATTGGGGCCAAAGCAAATGTCACTGCATTAATTTAATGAGGGTATCCTTAGAAAAAATAATGTAAGGCATCATCATCCTATCATTCGATGCTAGTGGATCGGTTTTTATTATTGTACCCATTGCAGTTTTAATAATTAATTACACACCTCTTGGGATATCTGCTCCCTTATATTTGTCGTCAATGACGTTAGGCTTTGGGAGATGGAAGCTCAGATGATGATCCTTCTCATGATAAAGCCACCATGTCATTTCATACATTGCAATGAATAACTATTCATGCACCATCAATGCATTGCAACTTGGACATCCCTTTACATAAGATAATAAAAGATTAAGATGATTATCATTCAGTGTTCATCCATTGAAACTCTATATAAATTTTAGAGAGTGAGAAAGAAACACATCAGATTAAAAAGAAAGAAAAGATATACAAATATTGTTTATAATAATATGATTGACTAATTGAAGCATCCGAGTTTAAGCAGAGTTCAAGGGGCCGACTAGATCCTCTAGAGTCCAGAGTGTCCAAATGATTTTTTTTTGTAATATAACCAAATTATAGTGTGGGGGGGGGGGGGGGGGGAATGATTGACATCAGCATATTCGTGGGCGGTCCGGAATATGACTGACTTCCGTGGTCCCAAATTTTGCCTAAAATCTTACTCAATCTTGACCGTTAGATCTACGGGATGAAGACAATTTATTTTTATCTATTGGTGGATAATGGAACTCTTCACAAGATGTGGAATATTTGGCAGAAGCCGACGGGAGATCAGACGGCTTAGGTTGGTAGTCTTTGTCCAGATAGCGATGTCTGCTTTGAAACGGGCAAGCCAGAGATGTCTGCACCTCAAGACAGCTGGAAAGAAACGTACACAGTGGTTTTTTTTTTTTTTTTTTTATCAAAAGAACGGATGACTCTAATCCAGCCTTTGTTTTCGAATTTGAACAGTTTCGTCCTTAATTTTTTCCGAAATAATACCAAACTGGAGGTGTCAGGTTCTCATCTCATTTGGTTGTTTGAAAGAGAGATAACGGTTTTTTTTTTTCCCAAAAATTGGTTAATTAGAGGACAAAATAGGTGTCGTTGTAACAAATATCACAAGCCATTTTATTTTAAAATATTATATTTATTTAAGTGAAAAAGGAATATTGCAAATTATGCCTTTATATAATGACTATTATAATGAGATAATAGTTAGTTGTCACAATATTTATAACTTATTACCATTAATAATGGATTTTTGCAAGCACAACATGCAGGATGAATGGATGTAATCCTTCTTTTTTTTTTTTTTTAAATTTACGTAATCTAGTAAAGGTTTTTTTAAATAAAATATTTTTTTAATCAGCCTGTTGTTAAACCCAAACCCTACAATACTTGGGGCAAGGCTCCACCTATATCTCTAATGTTAGAAGCACTTGCATTTGAACAATCTTAAAATTAGGTAAGAATTTATCAAACTACATAAATAATATTTTGATTAAAAAATCATAGCCATATATGATATCTTTTAAGAAATTTTAGTCAAAATAAATCACAAAATTAGCTGCTCAAAACCAGTGCACCTAAAATTAATTTATATTTTGAGCAAGCACACAGCAATAATTTTCTCTTTTATTTTTCTCTTTCCTCACTATAAAATTGTTCTACAACAATCATATGAAAACACATAGGATATAAAATCGACAACAAACTTTCTCATCTGCTCTTCAATTATATTTCGATATTCAATCAAGTCATGATATCACATCATGAACACAGTTTCTATATGATCATAGTGCAAAATGCATAGAACCAAGATTAAATTCTTTCATAAATATATTGAAGCAATATCTTAAAATCTATTTTTTTAAAGAAATCTTATATTTTTGATCATCTTGCACTTGGTAATTAAATTACTAGAAATGCAAGAATATTATTTTTGATTTGTTTTAGTAATGCTAGCTCAAATTCATAATAATGCAAGTTTTCATAGTACCATATTCTTGATTTTTATTTATATTTTATTATAACTATTTTAGTAAAAAATAAGCATTCTTCATAAAATTATTTTAAAAATATATAATATCTAAATATTATAAATATTTAATATATATTATATGAATATGTAATAATATATTATATATTTAATAATATTAAATAATATTTATAATATAAATAAAAATATATAATAAATAATGTTTATATTACAAATATTTAAGATGGATATATGATACTACCAAAATCTTGTAATTTTAGATTACACTCTTAACTTTTTTATAAGTATTTTATCTAATTACATATTTAATATATATACTCGATAATATTTCAATGTTTAAAATTATATTTATATTTAATAATAAATATAATTTATAAGGGAATTAAAATATTATAATTTAAGATAATTTTAAATTATTAAAAAAATTAAATATTATCATTTAAATTACTATATCTAATTATTAACTTTGTTTGATAATATTAAATTATTAAAATAGATTATCATCGATCAAAAGCCTTAAATCTTATATTTTTATTTTCTTTTATTTCCTATCTTCATTTACACCTTGTCCCATGGTAATCACATTTGAATTCGATGAGTTGGATGTTTGTTTTGACAACATACGTCTTTCGTCATATTAAAGAGATGAGTAATTAAACATCACGTCTTTAGTCATTTAATATTATACAGCCCATTGTCCAAACCGGTTTCCTTCTACCGCGCCAGCTCTCATGCATCATGCCGGCCGAATGGGCGACGGGACGGATGAGCGGCTGTTCCTTCTGAGCATTGCCGGAGCTTTCAAAGCGCGGCAATGGATGGCCGACTTTTTAGGGACGGCGCACGGCACCAACTGGACGGCGTCTAAAAGGGCGTCCCTCCGATCCGCTAATCGTGGCTGGACTCCGCCTTGTACGCCCGTGTTGCTCGTAGCGGCGCGGCGCCTCAATTTTTCTTTTATTGCTAGCATGCAGACATATTTATTTATATTATTATATATTATTATGGGATGAGAAAGGTTTCATGCCAATCACTCACGGTTATTTGTCTCTTCGTTTGACCGCGACTTTCCTGCTCTCGTGAAGTTAAAAGTTCGGTGCCACTAATTTTGGTGTATAAAAAATCGAGCAATGTCGTGCAAGACAAGAAGTTTGGCAAATGTCAGCTCGCACTAACAAAGTTTTTGCAAGTATGCAATTCTTGGTCCCAGACGTGGAGTATAGATTTTAAATATGTCCCTAACGCAGTACTTGTTAGATTGTGTGTGGTGATAAAATTATTCATTCACGTAACTTTATTCCTCACTGACGACAGCAGGAGCTAATAATCATTGTATATCCAAACAAATTGTGCATGTTGGTGAAGCAATCCACTGCACGGTTCCTTGTTCTTTTATTATTATTTTGACATATAAGTCAGTTTTCTACAATGGTATCGTTGGGGTACAAGCTTTATATCACATGAGCCATGGATGTTTAGATGGGCACGCCATCTCGAACAAGAACCACTGTCTCGCAACCACAATTCACATCTGTTCGATACTTAATAATTTTTTTAAAAAAAATATATTATAATTATTTATATTTAAAATAAGATACATAATTGTCATTCAAATATGCATGATAAAATTATTTGCTACAATGAATTACTTCGTAACCCTTGATTACATCGACTTATAACCTGATCATGCCACGATACAGGGGAAAACCCTTCTCCATTGTTCCAGAAAAAGAATTGAATTCATCGTGATTTAACCTATTAATGTGGATTAATTTAATTGATGGTTATTAAAAAGCCTTACATTTTATGTTTTTCTAGGTCATATTTGCACCAAGAAACAAGCACAAAACCTTGTGCAAATGAAGGATTTTTGTTTTTTTTTTTGAAAAACTAAAAATTTAAAGTTCTTATAACCATATTTAAAGGCATCAAAGCCTTGAATTTTTTCCAAATTTTATTGATAACTTAATCTTTTATTCTCATGTTTTGCTGGAGTCTTTTTCACTATCTCGTCTCAGTTGAGTGGGACATTTTTCGAAATATCAAAATCACGTAACATCACAATAATTCGGTGCTGTCATGCTTGAAAAAAGAAAGAAAGAAAAAAGAAGGCTTCCTCATTAGCATGCCTATTTGGTTTTGGGAGAAAGGGTTAGGATGGAAGGGAATTATGGAAAAGAAAATGAATAAAACTATAAGATTTCTTAACCCTTTAATGGCTCCCCATTTTTTTTCCCCCCAAAACAATTATGATGCAACAACTATTGGGCTGTAGACAAATAGAAATTCTCATTAATACAGAAGTTATTTTTTCATTTAAAATTTATAAAGATGCCAATTTTTTTGAAATCCATATATATTTTCTCGCCTTGCCTTCAAGATCAATATATATATATATATATATATATATATATATATATATATATATATAGACGTAAAGATATTTTTTTCCTTTTCATTTCATTACCTTTCATGCCCATTAGTAAATTTAATTAATTACTTTTATTTATTAACATAGTTTTAAACTTTTAATAAAAAATATTACAAGCAATCTTCTTTGGATCTAGCCTATCTGTTCAATCTGAAATTAAAATTGAAGAGAAAAAAAAAAAATAATTACTTTAGAATGAAATTTAAATTTAAAAAAAAAGAAAAAAATGGAATGAATGAAATAGAACATAAAACGAAAGGTGGATATGGAGCTAAAATAGGCAATAGAATGGATATGAATATTACATAATCTTCAAATATAAATTTTATATCTGTAATGGATATAAGGTCGGAATGAATTTAAATCTTTTTATGGATATTAATGTAAAGGTACCTTTTGGCAGCCTGATTCATTACCATTCGGAGTAATTTGTAAGGAAAAAAATATGAATGAGATGAACTCTCCATGCTAGCGGGATATTACTCTCTCGTGAGCCGGGCGTCAAGCATATAATTGATGTTTCAAACAAAGAGATAAATGTATAGTCCCAGGTCAGTGGTGGCACAAAGTATTTATCACATTGAAGCTCAACTTGCACTAATTTTATGTCATAGATTGTGTCGATTTAAATAAAAAAAGGCAATGGTTAAATTAATAGAAAAAAAATAATAGTCAAACACATACCTTATAATCATTTTAATAGAAGAAAAAAATCACATGCTTTACCATGATGAAATCTATCGTTAGATGAAATTATCTTAATTGCTATATACTACATTCTTTATAAGCGATTGATAGGTAGAGACATGCACGTCTGATTCTATTACACTTGCATAGCCATTGCTATGCTAAATATGCATAATTCATAACTTTATCGGTCATATTCTTTTAGTACTTTTTTATTACCGTAAGCATTGGTAATATTGGATGAAGGGTTATGTTTCACTTAATTAGATGCCAACATGGCTTGATTTACCATTGGCCATTCAAGTAAATTATATTTTTCAGCATGAAACATATTTGAATCAAAGATTTTTGTTTTCTCCGAACAAGAGAAATAATTAGTAAGCTATCAATTATACACAGAATATGTTATCAACAACTATTGTAGTCCCACTTTATTCTTTGATTTCTTTTTTTTATTATTATTTTCTTTTAATTTTCTACATCCAATCACTGGAACGAATTAGCACCAACCACTGGTGACTGGCTGTAGTTTGAGTTCAAAAAGGTCACCTCGAAAGATGGTTCAAAACATGAGCCTTGGAGCCTGTTGTGCATGCCATTCCACTCCAACAAAAACATTTGCTTTTAACTGACCCAAGTTGTGCCTCTTGGTAAGTGGATGAAAATGATCAAGGCTTTCTCCCCACCCCAATTTTTTTTTTTTTTTTTTAAGAAAGGTGAGCGATGCTTGACTTTTTAGCCGGTTCCAATGGGCGAATTCAAGTGCAATCTTGTCCACAAATACCTCTAACTTGGAGGGGAGAAAAAGAAAACCTAATTGTGCACAAATTAAATCCTTTGGGATTTGTCCTTCCTCTGTTCAACCCAAATCTAACATCCCTCGAACCTTATATTCCATCTTTCAACCGTGTTGCCCTACTAATAAATAGCATGTCTCATGCAAATGGGCTTTTGGCTTCCAGGACCACCTGCTATACAATCAACTCAGAGTTTTAAATAAAATAGGCACGAATGGGCTGCAAATGGGTAAGATCAAATTAGATCATACTTATTCCCAATTTGACTTAATTTCACATTTAGATTATAATTTTGGATGGGAATCCAATCCATTGCTATTAGATTGGGTTGGACTTGATTTCAATTGAAATCATGATTTTAAATTCGGACCCAATCTATTTATTATTAGGTTGGGTTAGATCAAATTGGATGTATGAAAAAAAAAAAAGATAAAACGAGTCATTCAGGTCAGTTAGGGATTAAGTATAACCTAAATTCAATCTAAAATGTCTAGGTTTAAAATTAGATTAGATTAACTCTTATTTTTATTAGAATTAAGCATTTAACTATTATTTTATAGTTAAAATCTAGTTAATTGATAATTAAATATAGATTTATTTAAAAATTTAAATAATTATAATTTTTAAAATATTTAGCAATATACTTAAAGATATTATAAATAAAAATATACTGTAATAAATAATAACATATAAATATTTAGATATAATTAAGTAAAAATAGATGAGAGAGAACTAGTTGTTAAAATGAAAAGAAGAATTAATTTCAATAAGAATTTATTTAATGAATTAATAAAGATAATTAAAATGAAGAAAAAAAAAATCATATAATTAACATTTATAAGCCAAATTAAATTGGATTTCCGTTAGGTTGAGAGATATGAACTTAACCTAGAATTTAGGTTGGATCTAATTTTCAAACTCAACCCAACCAACGCCTGCAGCTCAAAAAAAAAATAAAAAAAAAATCTAAAAAACAGGGATCAAAACCCAAGTCATTAGCCACCTTAATTTCATTCAACCAAACATAAGCTAGGAATTCATGCTCATAATTATTAAGCTAATTTTGGAACTAGGATAGGAGAAAGGGAGGCCGAGACCGGGTGAGCGCTGGAAATTATGCTCATACTCACTAAACTAATGAAACTAATCCTGATAAATTATGCTAAAACAGGTCAGATTTACTCGCAGATAATCACAACTTACCACGTAAATAAGTTGTTCAGATCCTGATCCCTATCCCATGCCAGAATGAACTTTTTTTTTTTTTAATTTTTTTATTACCCTTGATGCATTACCAGAAGTACTTTGCTATATTTTTCTCTCGAAAACATAAAAAAGGTATTTAGCAAGGCTGGCACCATTTACAGAGAACTAAAGCCAGGGATGTACGCTGGCTTTAATATTCCATTGACTACATGAACCAACATCTTCAACCCGTCGAAGCCAATTTACAGCCTGCTGTCTTTTCCAAGGCAGTCCACAACATACTCTAATTGCAACATCAATCGTAAAACATTAAGACTGATTACAACACGTGGTTCGCTCACAAATGCGAGAGTACAACAGGATATTATTGCTACCTGGCGGTGACATCCTTTCCTTTATCATAGTACAAAATTCTCAAAAGCTTGAAAAATTATTCAAGAACTTCTTATCGAAATTGTGATCAGATATTTTTTTTAAGCGTACGCCATGGTATAATCTGATTGACAATCTCCGATGAAGACAGAACTGGAGGGCTTCATACCATAGCTTACAATAAAATTAACATTTTTCTTTAATTTGAAATTAGCTTGCTTGGTTGACAGATTCTATATAGCTTATTGCGATGGATGAGAAATTACACAATAAAAATCACCACTGCTGCCAGCAAAGTCAGTTACGTTCTCTATTTTTGACGTGCCTCTTCATCAGATATTACTTTCCTTGGCATCTTCTTCTTCTGTTGATATTTGGCATATGAATACCATATGCCACCAGCTGTGTTGATGACCAATCCAGTCAGATTGAGAGCACGCACTTGCACCCCACCCAACAAGACAAAACCGAGGGTCTGGAAAGACAATCAAAGGCAGAAAGTTGTTATAAGAATTGATAGGATTATTAAAATATCCATTCATTTGGCAAATTAAAAACATATTTCCCTTTGAATATGATTCTAATCAGGAACAGAAGAAAACAAAAAAGAAGCACTGTACTCACTGTGGATCCAACCCCTTTGAGAACGCCTACAATTGTAGTTGTTAGAGCTGAGTTGACAACCGTGCACCAGAACATGGTGTAGTTCAAAACAATTCCCATCACCAATGAAAGAATAAAAATTATTGAGAATGTTAAAGAACTTGCCTGCACATAAGAGAATCAAGGTATCAATATAAGAGAACTAAATTGCACCAGTTTAGTTTCCAAAAATAAAAATCATACGAAGCATGATTACAGAGGATTCTTCCTGTCAAATTGCTTCAATGTTATTAATTAAATATAGTTCTACCAAAATTCATTAATATCATGCTCTCTGATACCACAATGTCAATTTGGTGACAGGTTAGAAAAAGTGAAGCACCATGGTAGCTCTTCTTAATTTTTAATATTTACAATGAGGTCTAGAGTCATATAGAGGCAGGTCATAAAGTCCCAGATATTGCATCAGTGTAAGTTAGTATAAGCCTCCTAACTCCAAAGATAAAAATTGTACTACTTAAGTTCTGACTACAATCTGAAACTTCATTAGAAACAGTGAACAATGCGGTGGTGCCCTTCTGCTTCAATATGTCAATGCAGTGACATGAGAGTATCACGGAACACCTAAAAATGTATCAGCAGGCATACCATTAGTTTAAAAAAATAAAAAATAATGATTGCTTGATGTCTTTGATTGAAAACTTAGTGGAGTATAGTGATTTTGTGACAAACTCTTGATCCACATTCATTTCAAGCAACAGCAGATGTTACCTATGATGCTGGGTATAAAGCGAAGAGGCAAACCCCAAAGCTTCACAAGGTACAGAATTTGACATATTTAATCAAGTGATGTCAATATCAGAAATCGAGGAGATCCAACTATCCAAATAGCACAATAAATCTTTCAGAAGCACAAGTTATACTTTCTGCATCACTTCCTTTGCTTCTTTCTTCTTTCTCCTCTCCTTTCTCATCCTGTTCCTTTCCTATTTTTCCTTCAGTAGTTTCTTCTCTCTCTAACTTTGGCTGTCTAAAGGCTTTACTCCAGCATATTTGTAGAGTCAAATAAAAGGACAAGATGTAATCAAAACTATAGTTAGCAATTTTCTAATTCTACAGTAAATTGTATTTCTTGATTAAACTCCCTTTACCGTGTAACTTTCCTCCTATTACAGCAAACCATAGACTACCAGACCTTTATGAACCTGATTTATGGTTCAGACTTCTTAGGCTTGTACTTTCTACAACATTTAAATTATGTATTAAATTGTCATCAAACAATTGAATGTGAATTATACACTAAAATAACCTGAAGTTGATTTTAAAACATGCAGCCTTTTTCTAAAAAAATATATATTAAAAAATTCTGCTTGAAACAACTAAAACCATACACCCAAAGGTCCCAAATAATCCAATGTAATCTTAATTGATGTTTGCTAATTTGTAATTTTTCCTTAATATTTAATGCTGTTTTTGCATTTTTATTTTTAATTTATTTTTGAGCTGAAATTCCAAATACCGACCTGAAATTGCTGAAACTACAGAAACCAAAAGTTTGAATCTTGGCACAATCCAATCCATAATATTGTGAGCCACAGTTCCTTTGTGCAAATATGCCATCAGATAAAACTTTGATCCAGCTTCCTAGCATAGGATTTTGGAAATTTCTATTCCAAATTTACAGTTAACAATTATATAAAACAAAGAAAATGATCACAATAACTTTTTTTCTTGCTGCTAGTAATCAAACACCTCAGTTGCACTTAGTGTCTTGCACAATCACTGATCTCAAATGAGAGAGATGGAGAGAAGAGAGGAATATAGATGAAAAAGATGAAATTTCATGCAATACAAAGGGGAGAGGGCAAACATGTGGCATGGTTGACTAAGAAGGAGAGTGATGCATCATCTAATTGCCAAAACAATAATAAACATGTGAAACATAAATCCAAAATGACCAGTGCTTTAGAAATAACACAAGAAAACATAAACTACACAATAGTATCCAGAGAGATGTATTCTTGAACATTCAAAAACAACATTACAGAAGGGTATTAGTACCAACCTTGTCATATACCACAGAAAGAGAATGTGGAAACTCTCCTGTTGCTATGATGACAAAAAGCAGAAAGGGTAGAGATAGAAGACCATTATAAAACATTAGCTCAACTGATGAAAGGCCATCCTCTGCACCTGACTTCTCCACCAGGATAAGATACATGGTCTACAATAATAGTCAACTGTCAGTTCACCAACAAACTTCAACAGAAGCTGAAGTAAGACATGTGGATCTAAATTTCAACCTTTAATAATAGAGCAGAAATCAAAGAAAAATGTATACCTGGAAGAACACAGAGGTAAGGGCCATGCTGTAGCCAAAGAGGTCAAAAGAAAAGTCCCCCAGTGCTGCAATTATGACTCCAACAGCAGTAAATATAACCGAAAGAGATACCTGAAATATTATCAAGATACTGATATATAAATGTTCGTCCGACAACTGGCATAAGCAAAAATGAATAAATGTGATGACTCAATGCAAGATAGTTGCTTGGGGAAGTCCTCTATCCATAATATTGGACTCATCATAGTTTATAAGAAACACAAGAGAATATTAGTTTCTATATCATTCGTCTAAGTGATGTAATGACATTGAGATGAAGCCTGATGTGCACATGTAAATATCCTAAACATAATGAAATCTCTTAGGAATAAACTCAACTCTTCATCATAGCTATTTTAGCTTTGCCATATTTGTGGTCATAGGGATATAGGTTCTATATCAAATAATAGTATAAAATAAAAGCTTAAAAAAAATACACAAAGTTTGTCATCTGGACATTAAGAGATACCTGTTATGAACAAAAGGGATCAAATAATATTACATGAAGCCACTTCACGTAGTTTTGATTTTATTATATTTTAGGTCATGCAGAAAAGCAGGTCTAATTTTGATCAGTTAGGCGACATGCAACAAGACATATATCATACCATATAATCTCTAGCAGTGAAACATTTTAATAGCAACCATTATGAAAGATACTGCCCATTGGGTGAAGAAATGAAAAAAGCATGTGACGTACAACATCTCAAAATAAATGGTCATGCACTGCTAGCCTGTGATGGATATTAGAATGCTCTTGTAGGTAACTCCTCAGCATATTTATGGTTCCCTATGTACTGAACAGATGTGTTACTTACTGCATCTTAGTTATGGATTTTCATCAACCTATCAACAAATCTCAAGCAACTCATGTATCAAATAACACTCGAGTAATATCCATAATTAACAGTAACTGTCAGCTGTTTCTTCCAAGCTACGGGAAAAATTATTAAATTGGACCTGTCAAGTAGATGGGTTTACTTGGAGCCAGGAACATGCAATAATATAAGCTTCAAGGGGAATTATATGAAAATTTGACCCTTATTTCAATATTCAAATAAATGGGAAAGATCAGAGACACTTATTGATGGAGAAAAAACCAGATATTCAACCAAATGCCTGGAGTATGGAATGACCAGCACAAAGTATTATTTATATATTCCAGCAGTGTTGTCATAGATCAGCAAGACTATTGTCCTGAAAATAAGACAAGCCTATGGATACATGCATCCTCACTTTCCAGACTAATGCTGAGAATACTAATCTCTTACCTGTGTTGGTGGTCTCGCCTTTCCTGAAAAAAGTCCAGCCCCCAGAACAGCAAGCGGTGTGAGTCTCTTCAGTGCAATGTACATTGGAATATTAACCCCCTTCAGACTTGCCAATGCAAAAGCCACATTTGCATTGTAGAACACTGATAATGGAAGAAGTTTCTTTGCTGTTGCCAGATTAAAATCTTTGGCTTTCATATACCCCATGACTCGACCAAAGTGTATGAGAAGGGTTGTAGCCAATTGCTGCCATAAATTGGGCACAGAAGAAATTGAGAATTCTATCAATAGCATTCATATGAAAGTAGAACCTATACAACATACGTACTTTAAACGTGACAACCAATACCTGTAGAGTAAGAAGGGTCATGGAGTAGGAATACTGCATCAGAATTGCCTTGTTGATAAAAACCATGGTCATAGAAGAAATTCCATAGGAAAAAGCAGCAAACAAACTGCAAATAAGATAACCAACAAAGTAGGGGTAAATCAAAATTCTAGATTCTTCTCACAATTTCGAGCCAGCAACAACCATAGGCTGCTGGTATCAGCTCAAAAACGATCACCATAAAATATTTAGTTTGTGAAGTTAAGAGTCTTTATAATTGATGTTATTTTTCCAAATATGTGTTAGTAAGAATCCCCAGACAACTCTCATTGCCAAATGTCAAATGAATTCATATGGGTAGAGGCTTGGTGGACCATAGGATCAGTGTTCCAAGGGCCTAAACCATGTGGGCATATGGCTTCACGGATGTGCGGTGCAATGTGGAATTATATGAATGCAGTTACACAATTCTGAGTGCCTAGCAGGTCATGTGATTGAATTATTGAGGCGATCCAGTGGAGATTCATTTGTGGTTTCCTACCATGCACTTGTGTAAAGTCATGAGTCTTAATTGTTAGGTTACCAATGAAAAAATACTGTAGGAAGACCTTATAGTGTACCCATATATACCATCAGAAAAGGATGAACATACAAACTGCTTAGTGGAAGCTAAAAGGGGTGAAGATATGACATTGAGAACTTGCACGTCAAAGCTTTGATCTCAACAGAGCTCTCTTTCTCTCTCTCTCTCTTACACACACGCACATGCGTGTGTGCGTGAAGATATGACATTGAGAACTTGCACGTCAAAGCTTTGATCTCAACAGAGCTCTCTTTCTCTCTCTCTCTCTCTCTCACACACACACATGCGTGCGTGCACGCACACACAGCGCACCCGCATGCACACACGCACGGGGTGAAGATATGACATTGAGAACTTGAGAACACACATGCACAAGCACGCACTCACGCACAGCGCACGCACCCACACCTGCACGGGCTCGCATGCGTGCGCACACACACAAAATCAACATAGCTCATCCATGCTGCATCCACCGTCATAATTTGAGCACCATTTCGTCTCGTCCATGAAAACTTTTCAAGGATCCAAGAACAAAGCTCTCTCTCTCACACACACAAACATACAAATCAACAGAGCTCATCCATGCTGCATGCACCATCATAGTTTGAGCACCATTTTATCTCATTATGAGTTAAAATCGCCATCCCTAGTTGGATCTTATCAAGAGAAGACCGAAAGCATGACTAAAAGTATTTGGTTCTCATTATGCATCTTTGATACATTAAATGCTACCATGATACCTTTATACTAAAAAATATATTAAAGAATGTATTTATATTAAAGAATGCATTAATTACTTTATGTGACCTTTATATTAAAGAATGCAGGAGACATTAAATGTTTCACTAATTTTTTTATATTAAAGAGTGTCAAATTAGACTTTGGATTGATTTAAAATATTGTCCCACTTCTCTTGATTCATGAGATCAGTATCATTCGGCCAAGTTTAAATATTAGAGTTTACTTTTCACAATCCAATAGTATAATAGCACCAGTTTAGACCCAAGACCGAAAAGGATTATTTTAATTTACTGAGCCCATGAAGAGTTATCAACTAAAGGAAGTTTTTGGCAGTTTTCAGAAACGGACAGGGAGTTTTCGATAGTTCCTAAAAGTGAATAGGAGTCGCTGGATATTTTACCAGTTGTCTAATGTGCTTGCAGACATGACACTATAAATACAAAGGCAGATGACATCGGCCCTCAATCCTAACTTCAAATCAAATTCAAGACTTTATTGATAGAATCAATCCTCGTACCCTAGGAGTAGCTGTAATTTATCTTAGAGATGGCCTCTGTAACTTAGTCTTTCCTACCTTTTTCATCCTATCTCTTCCATGCTCTCTTTTTTTGTCACTTGCACCTGGCTCCTATGTCAAGTAGGATCGAGAATTGACTCAGTCCAATCGCTTGATTATGCTAATTCATTTATAATTTTACTGTTATAAATAATAAAGATTCTTTTGGCATGCTTCGATTGAAATTATACAATTATTTGCCAAACAGTAAGATACCATTATTTCATGTTTAACACCAAATTGTTGCTCTTTCAACCACCCCTTAGAATCCTCAAGCAAAATATTAGACTCTCCACCAACTCCTAGATTTATACCTAATGGTTTCAATCCATCATCATCAACTACTCATAAACGATCTTGAATAATGTCAGGCCAATCTAGGATCCAATCTGGGATAAGTTCTCCAGTTAGCTTACATAGAGCATCAGAGCATAACTTTTCCATCAAAGAGTAACGGCTCGTTTGATCACAAGAAAGCTAATTTTTTCATCAAAGAACAACGGAATCGATTGATTCGCATCGAGAAACCAGACACGGTGGAGGAGACGGAATTACCTCAAGAACGGACTGGGTTCCAAATTGCTGCCGCCTTCCATGGCGAGCTGCCGCAAAAAACTGACGAGAAACAGCGGCGGCGTCCGGCGGGGAAGGCAAAGCACCATCAGCAGCGGCAGGGACCCAACTACATCGCCGGGATCCTCTTTAAGCGAATCGAATCGAAGAAAACTAGAAGGCCGGTCCTCTGATCAGCGGGAATCGGGGATGGGAGAGATCCGCGGGATTTGCTCGCCGACGGAGCTAGGGTTAGGATTAGAAGAGACGAGGAGGGGGGAGTGGGAAGAGGACAGGAGTAGCCAACGAGCGTGGGGGAGCGAGGAGCGTAGGGTTCGGGAACAGCTGGCGTGGGTTTTGGATCCAATCATCGCGATTAAAAAAAAAAAAAAAAAAAAAACCAAGAAAGGAGAATTCAACGATCGAGGTCAAGATACAGGAGATCTTTTCATTGCGTGCCCTCGTTTCTTCCAAATATATCAGCATTTATTGTCTCATTATTTGACCGAAAAGACCGGCAGATGAAGTCACGAAAAAGGAGCATGGACTCGGCAACAGTAAAAATGAGTTCGGTTAACTGCAAGCTTGTGAGTTATGAGTCAACCAGCTGTCATGAAGCTCTGAGACAGAAGTTCATGTGGGAAAATATAAAGGCATGGGAATGTCAAAAATAAAAAAAAGGTTAGCAGAAAGAGGATGTTTAAAATTGAAGGATTGATGGTGGACGAAAATATTTCGTATAACAGAAATTTTAGAATTAAGATAGCATCAGAACATTCAAAAAAAAAAAAAAATTCCTGTTGCTGGAAAAATGGAACATTCTTCGTCCGAGTATTAATGATTTACACGAGTGGTCATATGCTGGTTCTAATATAGATTTTCTTCACAAAGTAAGTTGTCAGGCTTGTACTTTTTTTTGTCGGATTAAAAAAAAAAAAAAATTCCACGTTGATTTTGCTAGTAGTAATATTTAGATGGATTTTGTTGTAATCAAAGGATCCAAAACATGTAAAATTTTTTCGGATGGAAGCATTTGAAGAAGGATAAAAATGTTGCCTCCGAGTCAGTCTGGCTTATTACATAAGAAAGAAGTGGTGGACCGACCAAAACTTTATTTAGATTCCCCAAAGGTTGCCATGTTAAAGGCCTCCCTCTTAGGTTTCATCATCCATGAGTTTTTGTTAGAGGTGGGCTTTTGATGCCTTATTAGAACACCGTGCACTACAAATTGCTTGGATTAGGGTTTGCAAAAATTGACCAAAACGACAAACTTGGCTTGATCCTATTTGAATTGAATTTAGATCAAATTTATTTTTTCTTTTATTGTAAAGCTAGCGCAGGGTATCAATCAAATTTTTTAACATAAAATTTAAGTGCGTTAGGTTTGGACATAGGGTATCATTTTCTAACATAAAATTTAAGTGGGTTAGGTTTGAATATAGGGTATCAATCAAATTTGCTAACATAAAATTCAAGTGGGTTAGGTTTGGATTAGAGCTTCGGTATGTGTGAAGTTACAAGGTCAAGTTCTATTTTGTTTGAATTAATTTAGGTTGGAATGTTATGGTCTTGATCGAGAATATTTTGAGTGAATCTTTTTTTTTTTTAAAATATTAGTCACTTTATTTTTTAAGAAATAAATTAATAATAGCTATAAATACTAGATTTAATAAAGTAGATCCGCTTAGGGCTCCATTTAGTTTTTAAAAATAATTTTTATTTTTATTTTTTTAAAAAATAATTTTTATATTCTTTTTTTATGTATATAAAATACATTTGATATGTAAGAATAAAAATTATTTTTATTTTTTTATTTTAAATAATATCTTTTAAAATAATAGATGAAAAAAATTAAATAAAATATTATTTGTTTCAGTATTTTTAAGCTCTCTAATCTTTATTTTCTATTTATTTTATATTTTGATGAATAATTTTAATTATTTCAGAATTATTTTTTAAAAAATAATTTATTTTTATTATAACAACCAAATACATTTTCATTCAGTGATATTTTTGGTCACTTGGGCGCATGATTTGTCACCAATTATGCTGCATGCATGCCATTTATGAACTGAGTAAATTGGATGACCAGCGCTGCTTGAATGGCACCTAAGTTTCGTTCCTTCATGAATCCAGCTCGGGATTCCCACGATAACTCCGATGCAATATCGGACAGCATTGTCCACAATCAATTATGCAAGCCATGTGCGATTATTGGACGCACCCGAAGCAAAGGTCAGGCCCACCTGCAAGCGTCTCGTCTCAGTGCTTAGTTCAAAAAAGAAAACCACGCAGTTGCCTTTTTATCGTTCACCAACCATATTCGCAGCATCTTTCACCCAAATCCGAAACCTGGAGCAGAAGCCACCACGTCACTGTTAACCATTGCATAACGCAAACGAGAAACAACGTAGAATGTTCCCGTTATGGCGTTATCTCGCTATCACGTGTTGTTGACACGTCGTTTGATTCATCGAAAAGATTCTAATAATGTTTTAATAGTAATGTTAAATTACTGTGTTACCTGTTGGTCTGAGTTCTTCTTTCGTGCGGTTTAATAAAATAATAGAATTAAATAATAAAAAAGCAAAGGAAAAAGCGGTTAAGCAAAAAAAAAGAATTATTGCCAACTTATTTCTTTCACTTAGGAAGTCTTACAACCTTCGATGAATATAAAATTTTAGAAGATAATTATTTATGAGGTATTCTTTACTTACAACGATCTAATATTGATTTTATTTATTTTAAATAGTATTTTTCTTCATCCTAATTTAAATATTTTTATTTTATTTTTTTTACTGAAATTAAAATAATTTTTTTTTATGATCTTGGCATTGTTAAAATGTTTTTTTTTTTTTGTAACGCATTATTGATCTAAATAGTGAAAGATTTTTTTAATCTGACTTTTGTAGTTTTTTCCTTTATGTTGATGGGTTTTTCATATTAAATTTTGGTAGTATATTATTCCTTACTTGTACGTATAAATTAAAAAGGGACTTTAGGTGCCTTAAAAGTTGTATATTCGATCTTTATGTATGAATCGAGATGGCTGCAAGCACTAGAAGCCATATGATTAGTTTGAATAAAGATAACTGGATGATTTAGAAAGCCAAGATGGAAGCTTACTTATAAACTAGTTAAATGAGAAAAAGCTAAGTCAGAAAAGATGATAGTTGAAGAATGGAAGAAATTGGATCAAAAAATTATTGACCACATTTAGCAATGGGTGGATGACAGTATTTTTCATCGTATTGCTAATAAAATATCAGCAAAAGCCCTATAAAATAAATTGAAAGGCCTTTGGAAGACGATAGGAAACAAAGCTTTTCTTATAAGAAAACTAGTAAATTTAAGTACAAGGATGGTGGATTTATTGTGAAGCATCTAAATGAAATAAAAAGTATTGTTAATAATTCAGCACCAGATGAAGTTGTTAACATAAGCTTAGTTACTTCAAGTTTGTTGAATGAAGGAACTAGAAAAAAGTTACCGAGGGCCTCTTATTCTCAAGCGCTTATGACAAAGAGACATGGTAGAAGTAAAAGCAAAAAGCCTCAGAATCATGAAAAGTTCAGAGAAAGATCTAAGCCAAGGAAAGTATTGAATGTTATTATTGTCATAAAAGGGGTCACATATAGAGAGAATGCGCAGATACAAGAGAGCATAGAAGGAAGGATTTAGTAAAGAAAAAAAGAAAAGCATAGCGACATTTGATAGTAATGTTGGCATATTGACAACTTCTGATGCAAATTATCTTCTAGCAAATAATGCATTAGCAAATTGGGTTGCTGATAATGGAGCATCCTTTCATGCTTCTCCTCATATTAATTATTTATCATCTTTCCAACAAGATAATTTTGGAGTCGTAAAGATGAGGAGCAAAGATATTTCTAAAATTGAAGGAGAATGAGATATTATGATCAGAATCAGTCTCGGGCATAGGATGATTCTTAAAGATGTTAGATATGTTCCTGACTTATGGTTCAATTTGATTTCAGCTAGTGTACTTAGATAAAAATGGTTTTACGAATTATTTCAGTAATGAAAGTTAGAAACTAACAAGAGGTTCACTTGTTATTACTATACGAACAAGGTTTTACACTCTTTGTAAAACTGGTATACAAGTTCTCAAAGGAGAATTGAATACTAGTTCAAAAGATGTTTTTTTAGATGTATGACATAGAAGACTTGGACATATGAGTCAAAAGGACATGAAGATTTTAACAAAGAAAAACCTTCTTCCCAAAGGTATATATATCATCCCATGTAATCATTGCTTATTTGGCAAGTAACGTAGAGTTTTATTTGTTTGAAATGCTCCTAGAAAAAACACCAAGCCTTTGGATCTTATTTATCCTGATGTTTGTACTATGGAAGTTAAAACAATTGGGGGTATACTATATTTTGTTAATACAGAGATGATGCATCAAGAAAAGTATTGGGTTATAACATAAAAACCGAAGATGAAGTCTTCGGGATTTTTCAAAAATTTCAAGTCATAGCAAAAAGGGAAATAGGTAAAATTGTAAAGTGCTTGCACACTGATAATAGGGGAGAATATACTTTTAATATATTCAAAAAATATTGTGCAACACATAAAATTAGACATGATTGACTGTTTCTTTAACTTCTCAATAAAATGGGGTGGCAGAAAGAATGAACCATACTATTGTAAAGAGAATAAGGTATATGTTCTCATTAGCAAAGCTGCTTAAACCATTTTGAGGCAAAGCTATGAAAATTGCAATCTACTTGATTAATTTATCTCCTTCATTTTTTTTGGGAGGTGATATTTCCTAAAGAGTTTGGACTGATAAATATATCTTTTATTCTCATTTACATGCTTTTAGTTGCAAAGCTTTTATGTATGTGCCTAAAAAAAATAGGTCAAAGCTTGATGCCAAAGCTATCCTGTGCATTTTCCTTAGTTATAATGATGATAGGTTTGGATATAAGCTGTGGGATCTTGAAGAGAGAAAATTATATAGAAGTAGAGATATCTTTTTTAATGAGGAACTGACTATAAAAGATTTTAAAAAGAGTGAAAAGAAACAGAGTGTTGTACAGTACATTCCATATCCTATTCCAGTCCCTTCTCATACGTCCAAGTTGAAAAAAGGAGAGAAAGTTATGAAGACTATGGTGATGCTACTAGTGATGATACATCAATTCATATTGATGCTAGGTAAACTGACTAGTCTACCAAGAATTTGAGGAGGAAGAAGCTATTGAAACTCACTTGAGAAGGTTTAAAAGGAAAAAAGTAACTTCAAAACTGTATAACAAAGATTATGTGATGTTTACAAATACTGGAGAGCCAGAGGGCTATCACAAAACTCAAGCTGATAAGAATCAGAAGATATGGAGAAAAGCTATGCAAAAAGAGAGGAATTCACCAAGTGTTTTTGCTATAAGATCACTGCAATATCAGCTGTAACTGATGGGCCCTTCATAATTTTTTCCCTTATTTTTGGTTCTATTGTCTATAAATTGGACACTGCACCTGCTCGATTACAAACAGCAACCAGGATCTTCTGATGCTCTTTTGTTTATGATGCGGGTTCTGATCCTGGGTGTGTACATCATCCGATTCCTGCTTTCTGTCAGTGGTCAGATCTATGAATCTATTTGCAAATTAACCATATTTTTCTCTGTGAATGTAGTCATATTGCGTGGAATTTGTATTAATTAGAAGGTGATAATCTTGCAAGGCTCTTTCCTGGTGCTGCTTTGGATTTTGCTGGTATACATGTTGACTCTTTGCATTTTTTTGGAATGTTAACTGCTTTGATTGTTTTACCAACTGTTTGGTTGCGAGATCTTAGACTTATCTCTTACCTTTCAGGTGTGACTTGTTATGTTTCTTGGACATGTACTGTTTAAGTTATTCTGTATTGCATTAATGATAATTTTTTTTTTACAAATAAGTTTCTCTGCAGCTTGTGTGTCGTTTTTAACTGTGCTGATTTACCTCTCAGTTCTCCTTGTGGGTACCTCAGATGGAATTGGGTTCCATCGGACTGGTGAAGCAGTGAAGTGGAGTGGTCTTCCTTTTGCTATTTGGTGGATATGGTTTGTGTTTCTCTGGGCACTCACTGCTTCCCAATATTTACCAGTTAATGTCTGAGCATGCCTTGTTTGTTTCCTGAAAATTTCTTTCTTTTCTTTTATACCAGGTAGCAGTTTTGCTCCGTGCACAGCGATCTATGGCTCTTTTGCCACCATTGGATATCTTGTTTGGTGAAAGTACACTCTCTCAAATAGCATTGAATTTGCTAAAGCATTCCTTTTTCTCAAAAGTTGCCTTGCTGACAGTGGTAAATATCTGGCTAATTAATGTCAATTCATCTGTTTTTTTTTTTTTTAATCTTTATGCAACTATGTTATTATAACCATCTAATTCTATCCGTATTATCAGGTGGTCAATCCTTTCACCAAGCATCCTTTCTGGCTTCAAAAATCTGAACATAAAACATCTGCAGTTTGTTCTTTTTTGGGGTCTGTGCATGTGCTGCAAACATGCATGCATGCATTGTTGGCAGTTGCTGTTTGCGTTATGTGATTATTTCTACAACTATTTTTATCCTTAGCTATGAAAAGATATGCATTATTGCTAAATCCCTTAGCCAGGAGTATAGAGGAGCTGCTTCCTGTGAGACCTGGAAATGAAGCTTGGTGCTCTATGTTATTAAGAACTGCTTGTCTTTTCCACTGTATACTTTGCCTTCCTTCTGCCAATCTTTGGTATATATTTTAGGTTTTAAAAAAATATCTGATTTTTACTAAATCCTTTATAGTTTGTAAGAATATAATGGTTATATTGCTCTTGTAGTTATTACAAATTTTTTTTTATTGAATTCATGTTTATAGAATATGGCCGTCGACCTATCACAACCCTCATCTTTTATCTAGGCTTGGGACTGGTTATGTATAAAAAACATAAACATAAACATAAAATATGGCTCAGAATAGAGTTTAATGGAGAAAAAGGATTTATGTAGCCAATTTTAATTAGTTTAAGATTAAGACTTTGTTGTTGTTATTGTTATTGCTCTTGCAGTCATTCATTAGAGTTTGGATTATATTCATGTTACAAGCGAAATTTTAAGACCAAGGTAAGGTATCAAGGCATATATGTATGGTTAAAATGGTTTCACTCCGGACAGGTAATACCTGCAGGTGATCCCATTTGCAACTTTTATTTTATTTATCTTTTCCCTCATCAACATGGATCTTACTCTAGGAGTTTGCTTTTGACCATAAAGTATTTTATTTATCTGCCAACTGGGAAGTGAAAGCAAATGGAAGCGGATATAGTAACACAGTTATAGGTATAGACAAGAAGAAGCAGAGATTCTGAATTTGAAGAGCGAAATGAGATGATGTTCAAGGACGTATAACCACACTTTGTGTCGTTTCAAGCAGTAAAAGTGCCACCATGGCTAATAAGGAGAAGCCTATAATGTTTGATTCTAGCGACAAGGTAGGTAAGTAGGTGCTGAAATGATTCTTGGAGGAGCTTTATGCTGACCAAGGATTTGGCAGGTGCCAATGTATGCCTGATGAATCTTGGAAATTTTAACATTCTAAAAAGATTAAAAATAATAGCCTATAAGGCTAATAGCAAGGTGATCGGTTGAACATATTCAATTGTGGTGATGGGGGCTGGTTTGTTGCCAAAAATAGCAACTAGCAGCTTGGTGCTCTGAGTAAGGTAAGTTGTGGCAATTTGAAGTGCATATAGATGAGATCAGAGACTCTTGAACAGAATGTAAGTTCTCTTTTTTATAAGGATCTTGGCAAGATCAGTTTAGTGTGAGGACAAATCTTTTGTCCTGAACTGTGTAAGAAGGGTTCAGCATGGATTGGTACATTGTGCAGGGAAGAAGAATAATCATATTCTTCCTACGACTTGAATCGTTTATGATAGCAATAGATATCAGAAGTATGTAAGTGCAATATTCCCTAGGATGTGAACCCGACACACTCTATGAGAATAAACCAAATTATGCATGCAAGTATGATACAATGCATTAGACATTGCTAGACTATAATTTCTAAATTTTTCAAATGTTTAAAAAAAATACATTATACAATAACTATGATGACGACGACAATGACGATAAAGTCTTTATCTCAAACTACTTAGGATTGGCTTAATAAAAATGAACACCATATTCAACATGTCTGCTGTAAGGCATATGCACCGCAGTAGTTTGTTATGCTTTCCTTGATAAATTATACCGTAGCCAGGGCTTTATTTTGCTTTTGTGCTTGTTATTATTCAGATATTTGATTATAGAAAGGCTTATGAGTGGGCTGTCGATCTTATAGTCAATGTCATGCAAAGTAAAGTTGAAACCAAAAATGATATTAATTAAATGAAATACTTTTATGCCACTCTTTTGAGCCTTTATTTCAAACTGGAAGCCCCATGACTGGTAGTCCTTGTCCCTGGATGCCTATTTCTTTTGCACTTTCTTTTGTATTTTCAATATCTGTAGTTTGTCATGCCTTGAACTCATGTTTTCAAGCTCTGGGAATTCCAAGGACCTGAGTGACCATCAGAGACCTGTGAGGGCTCATTAGCTATGACAGTGTGCTCAATGAGGCCCTTATTTTTCATTATGAGTCTGAAATGCTTAAAGGCATTAAGAAATAATGATGTACATTGACATTGAAGGATTTTACCAGCATTGCGTCTGGGAGAGCATTCCAGTGCATCCCCCTTGGAGCATTACGAGTAGCAATCCTTCTTCATTGCCGTGGAAGATCCATGAGTATTGGGAGGCGGCTGGGAATCAAGAGCATCGCGCTTTCCTCCGCTGTTGTGGATTCATCCCTAGTGTTGGGAATCAAGAGCGACGTGCCTTCTTCCATTGAGAAATAAGTTCGTGCTGTCTGATCACCAACACCACCAGTCCATCAATCTTCCTCTGAGGATTTTAGATTCCTCCACAGCTCTCCTGTTCTGGTATTTTTCTCCACCTTTCTCTAATCTGGATTAAGTGAATTTATTTCTTGTTTCTATCTTAGATTAAGATTTTGAATATGGAAAGTTGGGGTGCTTATGATGAGCATGTTTTGATTTTCCTGATAGTCTTTTTCAAGTTATGTTTCCTTTTAAATTTATGTTTTTGGGTTAGTTCTGTTGTTTGATGGTGAGATTTAATGATTTTAGTGTTTGATTGGAGCGTTTTCTTCTATTTCCTATGTTTTTTTTTTGAGGTTTGGCTGTTTCTTTGCGACTGCGATAAGAAATTTTAGATCTTACATTGGTTTCGTTTATATCTTCCCTTTCGTTTAGAAGAAAAGCTTGACTATTTTATTCATGTTCTATGAATGGTTTAAGTCATTTAAATATTCTTGCGTGCACCCCAACCTTATAAATGTTTTAGCGGCATTTGAAAGTGTCCTTTATTTCTTTTTCTAATGTAAGCTTGATTATAAAGGGGTTTCATCAATATTTGAAAGTGCTACTAAATACTTAACAACAGCATTTGAAATTGCTGCAAATTATTGCATTCCTTTTTTTTTTCTCTCATTTAGATGCATATTGTAGTTTCACTAAAAGCATTTGCAACATTTCTAAAATCCTTCTAAACCTTTAGAAGATATCGCTAAATATATCTTTTAGTGGCATTTGTAAGTGTTGCTATTTATTACATTCCTTTTTTCCTTCTCATTTAGAACATTTTATAGTGCTATTAAAGGTATTTGCGATATTTCAAAAATGCTAATAAATTTTTAGAAAATGACACTAAATATAACTTTTAGTGGTATTAATGAAAATGCCATCGATTTAATCAGCAACATAGTTATTGGTGACATTCACTTGATAAAAGTACTACTAAAGGTATTAATGGTAGTTTTCTTTATTTTTATCAGTATTTTTTTGATGCCAGTAAAAATATAGATTGTTACAGTGAAACAAGCACTTAGAGTTTGGTATACTTAGATTAACTCATATTTTTTTGAGTATAGATTTTATAGATATCTCTATGAGCATACTTTGTATATCAAGTCTAATTTAACATTGTATGCTTATATATGGATGATTTAATTTTTACAGACAACAATTCTCAACCATTGATGAGGTTCAAAAAAGATATGATTGCTTAGTTTCTTATGGCAGATAAGGAATTAATGTCTTACTTATTTAATATTGAGGTGATTCAGACTCATGATGATATATTTATTTCTTAAAGAAAATATACAAGTGATATTTTGAAGAAATTGAAGATGGAGCCATGAAAGCTTATTTGAACTCTGGTTGAAGAACGATTGAAGCTTGTGAAGGATGGTAGTAGTGAATTTATTGATTCAATAAATTTTAAAAGAATAGTATGAAGCCTACTATATTTGACTACTACTAAGCCTGACATTGTATATGGTGTTAGAACTATTAGCTGAGTTATAGAGACACCGTTTCAATCTCATTTGCAAGCAATAAAATATATTTTGAGATATGACAAGGGTACACAAAGTCATGATATTTTTTATTCTTTTGCTAATGATATGGAGTTTGTTGAATACATAGATAGTGATTGAATAAATGATATTGAAAAGCAAAAAAGTACTTTTGGCTATGCCTTTCTTCTTGACTTAAGAGTTTTTGCTTGATTATATAAGAAACAAGTGGTTGTCCTTTCTACCACTGAGGTAGAACATATTACAAGAAGTAGTGTTACTCAAGCTGTATGGTTGCGAAAAATGCTTAGTGAGTTATATTTCATCAATAAGATAAGCTTATGAAGATTTTTTGTGATAATAAGTTTGTAATTGCATTATCAAATAATCTGGTATTCTATCGTCGCAACAAATATATTAACATTAAGTATCACTACATTCATAATTAGTCCAAGACAAAAAGATTGTGATCTAATTTTGTTCATCTGAAGATCAAATTGTAGATATTTTTACAAAATCACTTAAAGGCATTTTGTTTATGAAGCTTAAGAGAATGATAGGTATGGTGAAGTTTGAATAGTTTAGTTTAAAGGGGGCTGTTGGAAATTAAACCAAACATGAAATCCTAATACTTATTCAGTTAGGATCATTTCTAATTGGAGTCCAAGTCTTTATTTAATTATGATTACTTTTGATTGGTTGTTTAGAGTCCTTATCATTGTTGGTGTAGAGATTGGTTTCCTATCAGGTTTTGGTTTTATAAGTCCGTAAATATATGTGGTTGGGTTATAGTTTTGTAGAGTTTGAGAGCATGTAAGGACAAAATATAGTTTTGTAGAGTTTTAGTTTAATAATAAATTTTTTTTTTGTATGCTTATTTTTGTTGCTCGCAACTTAGAGCCTTCCTACTCGAGGAAAAAGATTGAGGAGAATAGAGGGTTCTAGGGCTTATGGTTAATGGGGCGAAGCTGAGAGAGAAAAAAAAGGATCGAATATTGAGGCTATCCATACTAAGGTAGCGTGCTTTGTTGCAATAATAAGTTTGATTAGCGAATGAAATTACTTCACTTGTTATAAACCACACCTTTTGTCGTATGAACGTGCATGAGCTTAATTATTGTCTTACCGCATTTATAGTTCAGATGGGTAGAATGGTCAAAGAATTTATAGGTCATGCTCTTTTGATACTGTTCAGTCATTACAAGTATTGGTAATATGGCGTGACGGCCACATGCACAACAAATCAACAGTTCCTGAGAATCATCAATGAAAAGAGACCGGCCATCCGGAGAGGTTCAAACATCAAAACGAAGAGGTCCTTGTGAGATTAGGCATGGATTTGACCGTCCCCGGAATTGTTGAAGGGACGGTAACGTAGAGTAGTCCCTTATTTTTGAGTTTGCAGGTCACCGTATCCTCTTCAGATGCAGGAGTAAACCCTCGGCAGCTTGGTTATGCATGATGTCTCTGTGAAATATACTGAATATATATATATATAAAGGAAGAAATGGGATGGTTCGTTAAATAAGGTGCTAGTTATTCTGCTGTAATTAACGTCTCCGACTGCATATATACCGGGGGATCAAATCCATCAAAAGGTGATTTGAAGCATATCAAATAGTTTGTGCCTACAAGCCATAGGATTGCATCAATGAGTGGGGCCATCATATTATTCCAATATTGAGGACATTGGTGAGTAAAAAAACATCAAAACATTTTGAGTCAACCAAAGAGGTGAGAACTAAGGAAGGTTGGAGTGGATGTTGATGCTCTGTCAATACAATGGTGCGGTTTTACTCCTGCATACCGAGAGACCGTTTTCATAGCTCGTTTCAAATTCATGATCTCAACGAAGTAATTAATCATATAAAATTATATAAATACATGAGTACTATATTAATCATACAACCTTGCAAATACACTGACACGTTGTAATTAGAACTCTCCTCCCCCTAAACAAAATAATTAGAATTCACATGGAAAGAAAAAGAAAAAAAAAAAAAAAAAATCAGAAAGAGAATCCAAAGCTTAGGGTACAAATACACTGACACGTTAATGTGGATTCTCATGCAAAAGCCCATCAATAGGTCTCCACCGTACTATCGATTGGTGCTCCGTTTGCAACCCTCGAATCCTTGGGCCGTGGACAAGGTGCGAAGACGCTATTATATTTCTAATGCGGGTGGGTTCTCGGCCTCTTGCGAGATGGTTGGTACTACGGTAGCCGGTCGGATTCTCCATCCTGGGATGACGACAAGGGCTAGCCCACGGTAGAACGTCTGGCCTGTGGACCGGATCCCAAGCTCATTAATGGCTGAGCTCCCATTTTTCAGTCCTTTGATGAGGGGATTTGTAATTAGTTACTTTGGCCTTTCTGCTTCTTCTTCTTTTTTTTTCTCATCTATTCGTTCCGCAAGAGAAGAGACAGACATATCATCTGTGCGCCTTTGCTCCTTTTGTGCAGGATATGATAGCCAAATTTTGTCCTCTGACTCACTGTGGTGACATTATGATCCACCAAAGCTCAGAGAAGCTCTAGAACAGGCACTCGAACGATTTCTGCTCTTTGATCTAGCGTTCGATTCCTATCCTTATTGTCTGTGTAATTTATGAGCATCCCTCCAAGAACGTTAAAAACGCACCATAATTCATGACAATGAGCAACCGCTCAGAATACTGTGGCAATTTTGGGTCAGCAAATATGTTTTTGATCAAGTCCATATTTTTGACAAAATTTTGTCTTAAGACAGTAAGCAACCACTCTGAATTTTTTGGCAGATTTGGATTAATTGATGGATACGCTTAATCACAGACTATTTGGAAGTTAGATATGCCAGGTCAACAGGCTGCTAGGTTGGAAGCAATTACACTGAAGAGATATTCATGTACTTGGAAATGACCATCACTCACAGGCCTCCTAACCTCACAAATACATGTGTATGCACTAGGAATAAAGTTTGGTCAGTCATCTCTGTCCATGGATTGGTTGGAGACTTTGGGGAAGTTTGTGGTTCTCCATGGTAGGGTGGGCCATATAAGAAGATGAAACTTGATATTTTCTTCCTCCAAAACAAGACAAAAGGCCTTTGCTTCTGACCAGGGACCCTAGTAGTGCTCCATTACCTTATATTGTGGGTCAGTAATATAAAAATGGTTTGATTTGAATTCACACTTCATAGACTTTGTTCCCATGCGAAATATGGGGAAGAATCATTCCCTTTTACTTTTGGCTTCACCTTTTCCGTCGACCTTTTCTCTTATCATCTCATGACTCCCTTTCTACTTGGTCCCACTGCACTAATCCTTTTGTCCTACAGTTTCTTCAAACCTTCCAATGGAGAAAATTAAATTTTGCTGGCTTTCAACTTAAAAGCTTCGAACGTCTCTTCAACGAATCATGTCTAGCCTGCGACCATTTAATTAGTTATGTTATTTTGCCTTTCCTTTTTTGAGTTGATGTTTATGGGTAAGAAATAAAAGGAAAAAAAGATGGACAAATTAAGTGAAGAGTTAGTAGGTGGCCCTTCAAATGTATTTAAGAACATATTATCAACTTCCTTTGCTTTTAGCAAAAGGGTAGGACAAGAGGTTTGTTGATGGTTGGAGTAGCTTTGGGGTTAACTTTTCTTGATTTTTTTTTTTTTTTTTTCATGCATATATATGTTTGCTGAAATTGGATTCTCATGAATTTTGTGGGGCAACCCTGCCAAATTCTTCCTGTAAATATGTGCTCTAACAATTGCTGTTAATGTTCATTGATATGTTACAAGTTTTTGTTGTTTCCATAAGAGATCAAATGATGTTCTACATGATCACAACCTGCACGTGTGCGTGCATGCCCACACGTGAGCCGGTCTATAGAGAGAGAGAGAGAGAGAGAGAGGAAGGATGACTAGATATTCATAGGGAGTAACTAAGAGCATTCTTTTGCCTTAGAGAAATAACTAACACTAAATGATGATGTAAACATTTCAACAATGATTCACATCATCCATAAGTGCCAAAAAATTAAGATATCAAATATATCATTCTTCTAGTAGGTGCAATACTTTTCTTAACTTCTGCAGCAAATTTTTGGTTTGAAAACATACTAATAAAAAAGGTGACAAAAACTTCTTGAACCAGCATTTTTCTGTTGAAATCGTGTCACAGCATTAGATAGATGAAATATCTCACATCTTGTATAACTCTTTCAAACTCAACCAATTGGAGGGCAATTGTTTCCAATAGTTTAAGATATGGTTTAACATGGTGTTAAGAGAATCTTTCTACATCGGCAGAACAAGTTCAAGGAATCCTAAGACACAAAAGCTACATGGAAGGAGGACGCCTTTGTGTGATCAAAGCAAGCTTTTTGGGTTGCATTCCACTTTGCAATTGTCCATGTTGAAGGCGACTTTTTATGCGACTTTTAAATTAATGCAGCTCCTTTATTCCCAAAAGCATGAATAGTCTTCTTGTTGCCTGATTGGTGTTTCCAAGTGACCTCCTTTCTCAATTCCAGCCACTCAATTCGTCCAAGAGGATATATCAAAACCTATTCAAGCCTCTCCAGCTCTCCTCTCAATGAGATTGTACATGCTGTATGCTTAAAGCCTGGCCTTGATGACGAGAGCATCATTGTGAATGATGATCATAGAGGATGTGATGTTGGAGGTGGTGACTTCTAATAGTGAAAAGCCTTAATGGACCCTTATGTCTCATGATATCCATTCAACCAGGCATGTTGCGCCTCAAGTCAAGCCCATGCATACGATTTGTTCCAGAACTCACTTTCTTTTTTTTTTTTCAACAATCTTATAATCCTAGTTGAGAATTCCTCCCGTAGGGCATTGGTCTTGCTAACTCTATCATCAGCTGCCATGAAGATGGCAAAGTGAGATTGGGCAAGAAGGTTAAGGGGATAAATGATGGTTAGAGTGGTGTGGTCCTTCAAGGATCCGTAAAGGTAGTGGGAGTTGGAATGGTGAGGTCAGTCATGGCTTTTAGGGTGGGAAAGGAATGATTAAAATATGATCGTCAAGATATGGTTTGTTAGAGAAGAGAGTTTGCAATGGAAGTTCCCGCGCCTTCAAAGCAACGACTACAACAACTACTTTTGTAAAGGGAGGCCTAAATGAACTTTTCTTCTCTGTGGCTCTAGCTGTCAATGCCTTCGTACGTTTTGAATTCATGAACGGATGGTGGGGGTATACTGCGTCTGTTCTCATTCATGGTCCCTATCACTTTCTCATTCCTTTCATAGCATGCTTTTAGAGTGTTTGGCATTCTTTTTCATAGCGTTTTACAATCCTTCTTAGTTAAAGAGCTAATCTTTTTTATATCTCAAGCTACTAGCCGTATAGTATTTCATTAACGCTAGATTAGTACTGCTTTCCCACCATAACTATTTTATTGCTTTCCCTGCTGCTGCTGAAAATATATTTTTGAGTAGTCATAGTTCAGCTAATAATTAGAACTCTTTAGTGCCAACAAATATATTTCCTTCGGCTTACCGGCCATGTTCCCTAAAGCAAAGCTGATTAACTAAAATATCATAATTCGGACCGTCCTTTAAACTCTAGTGACATCCTTGTCTCACTTACCAAATCCTTGCAAGATCATGGTATGCAGCGGCATCATTAGGTGCAATTTGGTTTGAAATGATTTTTTTGATTTTTTTGCTCGATAATGATTGTTCAAATGGCTTAGGATGAGGTCTAATATGACGCAAGGGGACTTATTATCGTAATATCATGATCATTATTTTATCTTTGTGGTTATGTATTAGACATCTCTAATATGCAGTATTGTTTCTTACTGTTCTTTAGTCATGGCTGATATGCGTCCTAGAATATTACTATCATGTTGCCGAGCTTATTTCCTTATTCATTATTTTTATTTGCATTTTTTTCCATTTTTTTGGTTCCATTATTACAGTATCAAAATATTATTAGCATTGCATTACTAGATTAATGTGTATAATTATATGCTGCATGGCTATCTACCTATTCATCATGTTCATTGTACCTCAGTCCTCATTCACATGGCTTTTTCATTGTCCTTATGACAGTAGTCAAGGACCACTAATAGTCCTTAGGATGTATGCATCTATTTTGGCGTTTTAATAGTCTATCAAAATTCATGTAATTCCTTGCTAATTATTTGATACTTGTACATGGATCCTAATAATGGAATCGCAATAGAAGCTTGGGCCTATTATGTTATGATTGCTGGATTTTAGTTGAAGTGTCATAGTTTCCCTTGAAATCCCCCTTCAATCCAAAGAAACTAGTGGAGGAATTATTATATACTAACAGTTGTGGGTGAGTTTGATGACATGCTTGGCCATGCATGACATGAAGAACAACACTTTATTTAACCTGTGCCATCTCCATAGGGGTAGGGGGTTGTTAATGGGGCAATATCCATATAATCGTTGAGGAATGGATGACCATGTTCACACACTATGGGTCACAATGTTAGAAACAGGGTTATTTATGCTAACTTCCTTCAATTATGAGAGGATACGAGCCATTGTTTAAAACATCTCTAATGCTATTGGTGGGCTATGAGTAATTGATAAAGCCTTCGAGCACCTCCACTCCTCTTATGAATCCAAATAATCCTAGATATATGCTATTTTTCAAGATATCAATTGCATGGTCTAGAAAGCTATAAATTTGGCATGAAATTTGCTCTAAATAATTTTTACGTTTAAAATAGATTTTAAATAAATTAGGATGTAATTGGTGCTATTGATGGTGATCACATCCAAGCTTCTATATCCAGTAATCTCATGGCCTAATTTTATAATTGCAAACCTTATCTTATATAAAATGTCCTTGTTCTAAGACTTGCCTATTTCCTAATTGGATGAGAAGGATTAGCACATGATGCACTAATTCTTTAAAAGATCTCAAAAAGACAAGATAACCTAGGATTCTGGAAGGTAAATTCTTTGTACATATTTTATTACTTAAATTTTATGTACACCTATTTTGATTGAAATATGATACCTCTTATTACCATAAGAAATATTATATAGTAGATATTAGATATGCCATAAGGCTCAGTCTTTTCATGTCATTTATGTGTCCACAAGATGCCACCTAAGGGAATTTTTTGATCATAGCATCTTCTCCATCTCTAGTTTCTCCTCGATGTCATGTTATAACACTTGTTGAATTTCTACTAATAAATACTTGATGCTTATAATACTCCTTATATTTCACTGCATTTTGTTGGATGCTCCTCATCCTCCAGTTATGACCTTCAAGTTGGTGAATATAATAATGCCCGATTTGCTCAATCTTATGCGGGAAAGATCTACACTTGGGCCAATGCTCTTATGAGGACATTAAGAAAAGTGTAAGGGATGGAGGGAGCTATCTAGCTAAGGTTCTCGCACGCTCAAATTAGTGAGAGAAAAAGATGGAGAAGGTTAGGTATGAACCTTATAGCCTTTTTGCTCTAAGAAGATGAAAGAAAATGTGGGTTTTTATAGCTTACGTCTTTATGAGGTCAAGAAAAGAAAGAGACGAAAAAAGAAGGAACCTCCTCATCTTCGAGTGAGGTTTCTTTTTATAGGCAAACTGGAATGGTGTGCTTTGCTGTGATAGTAAGATTGTTCAACAAATTGTATCCTTTCATAAACGCTCACTTAATGAATTTTATCCCTTCATAATGCAAAAATAAATATAAAACGATAAATACTGATTGATAAACATTATGGAATTTGTGACATTCAAACCATCATACTTTGCAATGTAAATAAAATATATAATTATTCATTTCCATTAATAATTCAAAAGAAAATTCTCAAATAGATATCAAATTTGAATTTAGAGTATTTTTAATGCTATATATTAGGACTCTAGTATATACAAGTATACATGATTGCCTTGAATAATATGTGATGGTGCAACCTACTTTTATCGGTCACGAAATTGAGTAACTATGTTAAGGAGTTGGAATTAATATAGTGCTTTTAGCATTTCTTTAAATATTATAAAATAATTTAGTTTTTAAGCTTTTAGAAAAATATCACATTACTTGTACTTAATTTTTTAGTAAATTTTATTTAGTACTTTTGAGGTATTAACCGAAAGCAAAAGAAACATGCCATATATCGCAAGCCAAACTTTAGGTCAGTTGCCTCGCTAACTCTTGGTAACAACTCATGTAAGACCACACATGTTTTAAGAATCCTATCCTTCCATAAATGCAAACCAATAGACATTATTTGGTAAACTTAAAAGAATTTTGGCTTGTTAAACTCATTATTAATAGCAATGGACATAATTATACATTTCCATAAATAATTCGATAAAAACCTTATTTCAATTTGTGTATTTTAAATGGATATCATATTTTGATTTAAAGCATTTGCAATGCTATTTAGGTTTCTAGATTTGTAATTGTATGCGATCATCCTTGGCGTTGTGATTATGTGAGCTATCCCTGATTACTAGCATACTACATTGAGTAGGTGTGCTATTAACTTCTATTTTTCCTCTCTAAGAAGGTGTGATAGTAATTGGTTGCCCTTATTGAACATAATTTATTTTTAAAAATTTAAGAGAATATCACTTACCTTTTATCTAATATTAAGCATAACTTAGTATTTTCAAGGCATTATTCCAGTTATTCATGCAAATCTATGTGAACCTTCTTGGAATTACTTGTAGAATCCTCTCTCTCTCTCTCTCTCTCCATGAATGCAAAACGACCAATATTGGTAGTTAAACATTAAAGTACTCGTCCTATTGAAATCCACTTGTACTCCTCCTTTTATTTTTTTATAACAAAATATCCACTTGTACTCTTTGACAATAGCAAAATACCTAATTAAGCATTTTCATCAAAATCCAACACAAAATTTCATTTTCATACTTACAGTGCTATTTGAGTTCCAAGCTAATCAATCTCCTATGGTACCGAACGGGTCAAATGCAATTAGCGTAATCAGAAGTTCAGCAACCATCTTCTCTCCTAGTTAACTTATAAGAAATGTCATCATCATCCATCTTAACTAAGAGCTATTACATACCTATTATATACCTAATTAAGTTGTTAGGTCCGGTTATCAGGTGATTTGGAGGATTGAAACTTTTTGCAGGACAAGGGACATACGCCAAAGCCGAACCTGAAGGGAAAGCGGTGATAAAGGTGGGAGTTCGGCTTTGCGATGAAAAGCCGGTGACGGGGTTGTAATAAAGAACAAGAGGGCCAGTTGAACTCACGCCTTCCTTTGCCCACCACCCAACGACTTTGAGAGACGCGTAAAAGGGAAGAGAGAAAAAAGCGGGCGGGCGTGCGCGTCATGGTGCTGTGGGACTGCGAATAATGATGCTGATGATTTCTTTCCTCTAACTTTGTCTTTGTTCGACTTTAATGAAACTTGAAAGTACGAGGAAAAATATATATCTTTTAAATGAAATCCTTTTTTTTTTTTTAAAAAAAAAAAAGGAGAGAGAGATGAAACAGCTGAGTTAAACAATTTGTTGGACCAAAAATTTAATGTAAGAATAATATAGTATTCAAAAAAAAAAAAATTTTTTATTAAGAAAAGGCAGGAGGAAAGAAAGGCAGATGTGAAGTGAGAAAAAGGTTGGATGTGTTTTTTAAAGGCAGCAAAAAGCAGTTATTCGCAGTCAATCCTGGGCCAGCTTTGAGTGACTGATTGATAAGGTTGTGGGAGACTAATAATTGGAAAATATATGTTAATTAATTTAATAAATAGGTGAAATTGAGATTTAATGTCTCGGATGAGATTTTCTTCAAAAGTAAGGTCTAAGGAAACAAAAGTACTCGCTGTGAAAATAATGTTAGTAGAAAATATAAAAGCTCAGTTTTTTAAAATATTAATTTTTTTTAACAGAAATATAAAAACAGAGGTGGAAGAATGGGTGAAGATCTGCGGTCTCATAAATAGCCGAGCAGATTTTCTAGCAGTCTCTCTTTCCACAGCCATATTCTTCTTCCTCTCCTCACGGTTAAACCACCCCTTCTCTCTCTCTCTCTCTCTCATATGGTAGAGTGCGCTAGTTTCGGTTTTGTCTGTGACCAGATCCTGCCATTGATTGAATGAGAAAAGGCAGTGTTTATCCTCTCCAGACATCCCTCTCCCCAGAGCTCTCCCTTGAAACTTCCCAAAACAAAAGAGAACCAAGAATCAAAACGAAGAACGAGCTTCTTGTTCTTCCTCTCTCTCTCTCCCACTCTCCTCCCATCTTCCACTCTATTTCCTCTTCAAATAACGGAGACACAGAAAAGAAAACCTCTGCAAAATGAATGATGAATAATAAATCCCTCCTAATCTTTCACCACCTTTCTCGACAGCCTTAAATCTATCTATACAAGTTTTGTCCCTTCTTTGAAGCAGGAGTAGAGAGAGATACGAAGAAAGATGAGGGCGGGACTGGCGACGATCCAGCAGACGCTGACGGCGGACGCGGCGGCGGTGCTGAACCGGGCCATAGCGGAGGCAGCCCGGCGGCGGCACGGCCAGACGACGCCGCTGCATGTGGCTGCCACCCTCCTGGCCGCCCCCGCCGGGCTTCTCCGCCAGGCCTGCGCCCGCTCCCACCCGCTCTCCTCCCACCCGCTCCAGTGCCGCGCCCTCGAGCTCTGCTTCTCCGTCGCCCTCGACCGCCTTCCCACCTCCTCTGGCGCCGACCCCGTCCCGGACCCGCCGCTCTCCAACGCCCTCATGGCTGCCCTCAAGCGCGCCCAGGCACACCAGCGGCGCGGCTGCCCCGACCAGCAGCAGGCCCCTCTTCTCGCCGTCAAGGTCGAGCTCGAGCAGCTCGTCGTCTCTATCCTCGACGACCCCTCCGTCAGTCGCGTCATGCGCGAGGCTAGCTTCTCCAGCCCCGCCGTCAAGGCCGCCATCGAGCAGTCCCTCGTCTCCCCGTCCCCAGTCGTCAATTCCCTCTCCTCCTCCGCCGCCACCGCCGGTGGCCTTGGATTGAGTCCCGGCCCCCGCGCCCTGTCCCAGAACCTCTACATCAGCCCCCGCCTCCAGCAGCAGCAGCAGCCGCATAGGATGGAGGAGGCGAAGAAGGTGCTGGAGATACTCACAAGAACCAAGAAGCGGAATCCGGTCCTCGTTGGCGACAATGACCCGGACGCCGTGAAGAAAGAGGTTCTGTTGATGATCGAAAGGCGAGAGCTGGGCAGCCATGCTCTGCCGGCTCTTCAGTTGGCCCAGGTTGTGAACTTGGAGAAGGAATTCTCCACATCGGACCGATCAATGATTTCCTCCAAGATCAGGGAGTTAGGTGGTTTGGTCGAACCCCGGATCCGGGCTTCCGCCATCAACGGCGGGGGAGGAGTGATTCTTGATCTGGGGGACTTGAAATGGCTGGTGGAGGGCCCCGGTGGGTACGGGGAGTCCGTGAGTTCGGGTCCAATTCAGCTGCCGCAGCGGCAGGTCGTCTCGGAGATGGGCCGGGACGTGGTGGCGGAGATGGGGAGGCTTCTGCAGAGGTTTGGAGATGGTGGTGGCAACGGCGGCGGACGGGTGTGGGTTGTTGGGACGGCGACATGCGCGACATACCTGAGGTGCCAGGTCTACTTCCCGTCCATGGAGGTCGACTGGGACCTCCAGGCCGTGCCCATTGCACCAAGATCGCGGCTTCCCGGCTTGTTACCGAGGTTCGCATCGCCTGCCCTCGCCTCCAGTTAACCCTTATTTCATGCGTAGTTTTTGTTTGCATCTCTTCTATATTGCTTTAGGTTGAAAATCTCGTTTATCTATATACTGCTTCAAAGTACTACGATTCTTGTTCGATGAATTCAGTTGCTAGCTGATTTTTATTTTTTTAATCTCAATGAAGGAATCAGAAATCCTATATAAGAGAGGGAAAAGAAAAAGCAGAACATATGAGAGGTTGCTTTAGTGTTGGGTTTTTTTTTTTTTCTTCTTTTCTGAAAGAGGAATAGACACCGGAAATAGTGCTGGTCCTTCTAAATTTGCTCATGGATGAGACTTACAGTGTTGGGAAACAATTTACTGTACATTGGTTATTTTATATCATCCAAATTTTTAGACTGCTTTTCCTGCCCTGCTTCTCTTCCTCAGTTTTTTTTTTTTTTTTTTTCACTCGTTTGATTCTAAGGGAAGCATGATGCCTACCAAGCTTAGAGGCACTCATATATTGTTCATCCGTGACGTTTTAGGCATGGAGGCAATGGTATTCTAAGCAGCTCAGTCGAGTCTCTCTCGCCATTAAAAGGTTTCCAGGCCATGCCTGCGGGTAACATCCCACCAAGTCGCCTGTCTGGGCGCACAAATTCCTCTCAACAAATAAGCCTCTGCCACCTCTGCACAGAGAATTACGAGCGTGAGCTCGCCAAGCTCGTAGCCAGTGAGTTTGAGAAGTCCTCTTCTGAATCCAGACCAGAAAGCAGGCAGGCATTGTCTAATTGGTTGCAGATTGGAACGCCCAGCAGCACGAAGCCGACATCACACCAGCCTCAGGTTTGCATGCATTGTCGCATCCTAATCCATGTTCATAGATTTCATCTCTTGAAAGATTTCTCAAGCTTAGTTTGTTCGACAGACCAAAGAGCAAGAGCTCAGGTGGAAGCAGAGGACAGAAGAACTGCTGAATAAATGGCAGATGACGTGCATCCGCCTCCATCCAAACTCCCACCAGTTGGTCGCCACCTCTGAGAAGCCTTTGGCTCCTGCCTTTCTTGCAAATGCTCCTGGTGTGCTTCCCCACCGAACTTTCCAGACAAGATTAACGCTAATGAGCAGCAATCATGGCCTTCAGCTAAACACATCATCAGAGCTCCCTACAAGCCCACCCGGTAGCCCAGTGAAGACAGACCTCATTCTCGGGCAATCGAAGGCTCTCAGTAACTCATTGGAGAAAACTCATGGAGAGCGTGCCAAAGACTTCCCAGGGTGCATGCAGGATCGGTTCTCAGACCAACCAAGGAACAAAACAGCATGCATTTCCGACACTGATTCTCTCAAGAGGCTCTTCAAGGGCCTGATAGATAATATTGAATGGCAGCCTGAGGCAGCCTCCGCAGTCGCCACTACTGTGATGCAGTGCAAGTCTGGCAATGGGAAACGGCGCGGCCTTGGATCCAAGGCTGACACATGGCTACTCTTTATCGGGCCTGACAAGGTTGGGAAGAGGAAGATGGCTTATACCCTGTCTGAGCTAGTGTTTGGCGCCGGACCCGTCACTATTCGTCTCGGTAGCCGACGAACTGATGGCCATGATGGAGAATCCAACGTGAACCTCCGAGGTAAGACATCAATGGACCGAGTTGCTGAAGCCGTCCAGCAGAATCCATTCTCTGTCTTTGTGCTCGACGACATCGACGATGCTGACACACTGGTCCTAGGAACCATTAAGAAAGCAATTGCAAGAGGTCGGCTCCCGGACTCCAATGGCCGGGAGGTTAGTTTGGGTGGTGCCATCTTTGTCCTCCTCTCCAATTGGTTGCCTGACGAACTCAAGAGCTCACAGAACTTCCTTCTCCAGTGCAAGGAGAAGATATTGGATTCAGTAAATTCAGGGTGGCAACTGGAGTTCTCCACAGGGGAGAAGACTGGAAAGCGTCGAGCGGATTGGTTGTCCAAGGATGACAGGACCACCAAAGCAAAGAAGGATTCTGATGGACTGGGCCTGTCGCTCGACTTGAACCTGGCCGTTGGCATTGATGATGATGCTTGCGAGGGCTCCCGGAATTCTAGCGACCTCACAGTGGAAAACGAGCAGGAGTCGGAACGGCTCGCTGTCAAGTGTTCGACACCGTCATATGCCGCAGAGCTGATCGAATGGGTCGATAATGCCATCATGTTCAAGCCTGTTGATTTCGGCCCACTGAGGAGGAGGATCTCGGAATCCATCTCCACAAAATTCGCGGCGATCATGGGCAGTGAGCGATCGATACAGGTCGATGAAGACGCACTCGATCAAATGGTCGGCGGAGCATGGCTTGGCGGAGCCACCGCTGGGTTCGAGGAGTGGGCAGAGAGGGTGTTGGCTCCCAGCATTCGTCAATTGAAGAACAGTTGGAGGATCGGAGCTACTGTGAGGTTATCATCAGCGAAGACCGGTGCTCAAACGCAGAGGGGTGATGCCGCCCAAAATTTACTACCGAGCTCGGTGGTGGTCAATGTAGATGGGCTGTAGAGGGCAAGGTTGAGATATAATGTTTGTTAGGGAGCGATTTGTAAATATAGGAGGACATGGGTGGTTAGAAATCCGAGTTTCTGACAACCGATAGGTTTGGAGGGGAAAATTTTAAGTCATATAGTTTAAAATTAGAATATAGATTGAAGGATATTTATTTATATTTATTATTTATTTTAAACATCATTGGTCCAATATTATAGTGATTGGTCTGTGTGGTGGGTATGGTAATAAAATGGCACGACCTTTAACTTTTCCTGTTTCTCATGCGCCTGCTTTGGATTCAGGTGATCCTCCTGTCTGACATGAAGGTATTTAGGTGGATGTTACTAGACTAGAGCCGGTGTAAGATCCCACGTTGGGGTTTTGGATTATTTTGAGAACATCTCTCCCTATTCATGGTACTTTGATTACGGCATGAATGGTCCCGGAGAAAAGACCCCATTGATTAGACGGTTGGGATCTATCAATCAAGAAACCTGCTGCCATGTGGCGCTAACAGTACTAATAGGTGACATCCTAACCAAGTGGATCCACTTCTGATCGATTCATTATTGCAATCTTGGAGCTAAGTATTCTCATTTGGACCCATCAAAATATTCTTTGACGTCTATGCCTCTAATTCCATCTCAAAAAACCTCAACCACCTCTCTCTCTCTCTCTCTCTCTCTCTCACATACACACTCTCTCTCTCTCTCTTTCCGTTTCTCTTGCACAGACATTTTACGGATCTAACCAATATTGATAATCTTTATATAATACATATGTAAATGTAATATAAATTAATTATATTTGTATTCATTGCAAGATTCATAATTTATTTCTCTCTCAGAACTTGAATAAAATATTCATGCATATAGTAAGAGATCAAATTTTTCTCTATCCTCTAAGCAGTAAAAATATTATGACTCAATAAATTCACCATAATATTTATAAAGTTGGGGTAGAGACATCTCCTTATGACAATAAAATTTAAACTATGCGTATCCTACCTATTATGGACTGTGAATTTATAAGGTTTACATTTTATATAAGCACGTATTGCTCTAAAATGTACAGATTAGCCCAATAATATGAATATAAATTACAACCATAATGAATTCATAAAATACTTTATTAGTCCGATATTCAATTAATTTAGATTTTACATTATGACTATGCTAGTCTTAGAAAAAATTTCTATCAACACGTATAGAAAAGTTCAGGGTAGATGGCTTCTTTGTAACTTTTAAAGCTAGGTTCATTACTTTTTTCTCTTTTTTTTTTGAGAATATGTCTATTATTTTTTGGGAATTAGATGATGCACACCATTTTCTAACCATTGCACTCATTAATGATGATTTTTAAACCATGATATAAAAGATTGGCAACAAAAAGTGCATAAGAGACATAAATAATGAGTTAGCAAGGTGTTAGTAGGTTTCGTTTTTTTTTTTAAAAAAAAACACAAAGATAGATGATTAATAATGTTCCTTCTAGACGTCTCATTTGTCATATGGCTTTCCATTTAGTTTTTATTGAGGGATAAAACTCAGGTAAAGCTTCATACGTGCGGGTTCTACCGTTTGAGTCTATCTTTTTTTTATTTTTTTTATTATTTGAAATTGAAATGGCGCATAAGTGGTTGTAAAAGAGTTAGAAAGGGATATAAATCTACCGTTCGTATAAATCGGACTGGACCGCACCTAGGTTTCGTCGTTTGCTGAGGAGCACCTTCGTTTGTGGCATCCTCTATTTATACATTACTGAATGGAAATACAAATTCCTCTCTCAAATGATTAAACTCTCCATGTTCTTCTTAACTCTTCTGTCCTCTAATAGCCAGTGGGGATTGAAAAATAATAATTCTTGCCGGATAAAAAAAAGGACAGGATGTAAACCCAAAGCATGAATCCAATGCCATTTATTAAATCAGAGATAATGATGATGTCAAGCAAAAAGGCGCTGAGCTCTTCCATACTTTCCCACTCACCTTTTTCCTTTTTTTTTTTTTGTTTTAAGGTACAAACCCGCGTGGAAAAGCGCACTAACCAATCCCATCTCTCTCTTCCCATTGACCATAAGCATGGGAGGGTCTGTCATTCCCCCCTGAATTATTTTCAGTGGAACAAACTCGCTCGTCAGCAATGTAGGAATATTTATGCTGGTGAGTAGGGTTTTGCAAACCAACTAATATATTATTAATAGAAGATTAGTATAAAACTATGAATAGCATGTTGTGGCCACTAGAAAAAAGCATGAGAGGAAGCTCATCAAGATGGTCTTTAGCCTCATCCGGGACACTCGCTAAGAAAATAAAATTATTGAGGATTTAGGGTGAATGAATGAAATTTAAGTACTATTTCTTAGTTATTCTCCTTACAGTTCTTTTACTTAATGATATGTATATCATTATTTTATTTAAAAAATAACACGTGTCTCTTAAATTATGCTAAAAAGTTTTGATAAGTATATTAATTTTTTAAGTAAAATAATGGTATACATGGCAAGTAAAGAACCAAATGACAAGCACATGCATACCGTCCAGCCAAAAATGGGTGCACTATTGATGACTGTTTGAGACTGTGGACTAAGTAAAAGGCAACCAATTTTCTTTTAGCAAGCAAACACCAAAGGCACTCTGTCAGACACCATTGCCTTTTTTTGCGCATTCTCTCCACATCCATGTCCATTAACATTTGTGGAGTAAGATACCCTTCCCCATTCCACCCTACCCTCACGTTTGAGTGAGAGAGAGAGAGAGGGACATAGTAAATATGCGAAGGCACTACAACTAAGAGAAGGTGTTTGGGCTTTTCAATGTTGTGTTTGTGGTGGGGTTTCAGAGCTGTTAATATTGACGAGCAAGTTTGAGGAGTAGGAACTTGTCGTAGTCAGCCTCCCTCTGATGTCCTGTATGAACTATAGAAGACATTATAGTTTGCATCGGGCCCTGAACCATTGAATCGAGATCATTAATTCCCATAAACTTCTTCATTTCAGGCGTGTTTCACCTTAACTGCATGGTGGAACTTGGATGACATAAAATATGAGCTAATAGATAATATGCAGTTTGGTCCCAATAGATTGGACATTTTTCTTACCGATCTGGTGATGTTTCCCATTATATTTTGCTGAGCCAACTTCTCTTACCATTAAACACCATGTTGATATGTAGTTCAAACATCAAAATCAGTTGTCTTGCTTTGACAGAATCTTTTGA
Organism: Metroxylon sagu; assembly: GCA_017589505.3. NCBI lineage: Eukaryota > Viridiplantae > Streptophyta > Magnoliopsida > Arecales > Arecaceae > Metroxylon > Metroxylon sagu. The sequence goes on from JACVBY030000664.1 coordinate 1,462,675, forward strand.
TGCTCCAGTGGTGTTTCTGGCAAAACCTTGATCCCCTCTGAACTGTGGTTCAAGCCTACAGTTTGAGCACCATGATGGACTGCATTTCTTCAAACGGATCCACACATGTTCTCGCGACTTCTATAGAGACAGCATGGTAAATTACTCAGCTCAAATTCCAGAACCACTCCTTTGTATAAAAGTGTGATATGGGAAGATGATGGTGGAAGAATTGTAACGGTGCATGGGGCATGCAAGAATTACTGCTACGAAAACATTCGTAATATAAGGAGTCAAAAGGATGCGAGTGCAGCGCTCTGCGTGACGGCTGGCATGATATTTCCGCACGACGTGTGGTGCGTGGCTCGCATGTGAACTGTGAAGTGCGAAGCTCTCCTTCAAGGGTACCCTTTTAAAGCAGGCAATTTCCAACACCCAGAGTCACGTACATAAATATCTAAGCGAAACAAGCGAAGGTGAGACGGGTCTAGAAACGATAACCATCCGGCTGTCCCAATCGTGGGTGCTTGAAATGGGGGCACCGGCCATCCCTCTGCCGTGATGGCTGGGGCCAACTCTAAGCGAGAGAGACCGTGACCGCTCATTAAATGCATCAGGGAGTAGTTCGAAAGGCTGCCTTCTCCACAACAGTCTGAAATGCTGGAGCTGTCAAACAAGACAAGCCAACCTCCAAGGCTTTATCAAACCAAAAAGCGAAGGGACCGTCCGCAACCACTTTCCATGTGCTTCCATTCATTGCCTTTTCTCCCCTCCCTACTTCTCCTTCCCCCTTTCACAGTTCTATCCTTTAACTTGGAGACCTCCACTGCTGCACCATGATTCAGTTAGCAACCGTAAACATGTTTGTTCTGGTAGGGTAACATGGGATAAACCTGTGAGTTGTCTGGAACATGCATCATCCATCGATGACTATGTGATACCCCTTCTCTGTAGTTAGATGAAAATATATATATGTATATATATAATTTAAGTTCATCAATTACTAATTAATCTGCATTTAAAGTTTTAAGACTATATACATTTCTCAGAAATGATTCAGATATGCAAAAATTGATGGACAAAAAAAAAAGAATACCTATGAAACGATGGTATAGAGAATCTCACCATAACATAGAACTACTTTTGCAGAACCAATAATCTCACTTAAAATAGATTCTTGTTGGCTTATAGCGTGCGACGACGATGTTACTATCTAATAAAGAAGGAGAGAATATAATACATTCATGCATGAATAGTCTTATATCGGATAAAAAAAAATGGTTTGAAAAGTTATAACTCAAGTTTATCTATTACCAATTAACTTGTACTAGAGTTTTTAAAACCATATGAATTTGATTTGCTAACAGATTAATTGGATAAGTAAATAAGCTTGGGATGTTATAAATTGGGGTAATGAAAATATTGACGAGCGGAACAAATGGATGCTGCACCAAAATACCATGGAACATAGAAATCGACAGCATAACACGGTTGATGGATGCCCATGTCACGGTTGCTGAGCTTAATTGAGTTGTCGCTCTCTCTTAATTAGCTACTTCATGTTGTTGGGATGTGAAACGAAGTTGGATGGTTCTGAAAATTTTCTTCTAGCGAACCATCATTTGCTTGCCCCACTCATCGTGCACCGATCCATGCTGTGATTAATTACAAGCATGCAATGTCTAGCCGCTGGATGCTAAGGCATGCATCGTCTCTTTTACCATTATGGGTTCAAATTGACCGGGATTGAGTCATACATTCTGTAGCCGAGAAGGCTCTGGAAGACTATTTCTTTGGTCTAGATTGGGCGGGCCCATTTAAAGAATGAATGCTATTGTCCATGTTTGGCGAGCTTTAAAATAAGCAAGCCCTACATGTTTCTTGACCTAACTTAATTATGGTGTACCATGATTTGTATAATGACTCCTGAAGTCTACATGCATTGTATTACTTGGATGGGACTTTTCATCCAGCCTGTAGCATAGCTCACCCATATCTATGTTGATTTTCATATGATGGGTCCACCTACGATTGTGATAAGAACTGATTGCTAGACATGATGGTGGCAGCTTTGTTACTAGGCTGAGCTTATTTATGATCAATTTTATCAGTGTGCTAATAAGCTGAAAATAAAATATAAATATATGAACATATTATATATGAAGAGAAATAAGGAGATGGACGTTGCTTCTTTCGATAGGAGAGGCTATTTATTTAATCTTTTTTAAGTCTAAAATAAATCATCGATCTCTCAAGTGAATATACTATTAGAAATATCTAGAAATAAAAAAATTATATATTTTGGTGGTGTTTAACTTATGCACCAAATAGATAGAAAAGTAGACGATTTTTATTGTGCTAGTATACTGAAATGTGTGATAAAATGGTGTAGACCAAAATCAAGCTAGACACAAAAACAAAGCAATTAGGCTTAAATCCCTATTAGCAGTGAACTACACAGTGTCAAAACAGAACTAATAATACATTAGTCATTGTCAAAAGGTATCCTATGGAAATATCTTATCATCCAAAGGCTCCATCACTTATTCTGAGATGAACTCTTAGTCTAAGGCAACCAATGGTAGATCTAGTCACCATCTATTAGTTCAACAGCACCATCACTAGTATTGGAAGAATTCTAATAGCAAATAGGTCATCATAGGAACATAAATTCTTTTAGAAGGCTGAAAGCAATGATATAACTTGGTTTAGATGTCTTAGGAGTTTATTTTCTCGTTCTTTTTAGATTTTGAAGGTACCTAAATATCCCTAGCTTTGTTAAAAAACCCAAAGCCTATAAATGCCCCTTTCATATTCAATTTTGGTCGTTGAAAAATTAATGGAGCTTCTTTTCTAATAGGTCATCTTTGTATTCTCTTTTTGCATGGTAAATTCTGTGCAATGCTGATGAATTTTGGAGACCAACAAAATAGCTAGTTGGTGATGTCCTTATTCCTAGAGCATCTTGAAGGTTTTAGCAAGTAAAGTCTTTGATGATGATGAGACTCGCTTAATAGCAAGGTAAGGGCTACTAATAAGCTATTCCTTTAGTTTCTTTTTTAGCATATAAATCCTTAACTTTTAGTTTTATATTAATAATTACTTTCAAAATTCCACACATAAGTTTTATTTTTAATGACACATGCTTAATCTTCTATTGGGCAAGTTTAAAGTTTGCATTGGACCTTCTAGCTTATGTCAGCTTTCAAGTATTATTTTAGGATTTTCTTTCTTTCTTCTTGCTAATAGATTTTCTTTTGAGACCTTGATTATTCAATAATGCAAGCATGTTTAGTTATGATGCATAATTTACTAAGATTAGGTTTCTAATTTATTCAAATTCTTATTTAAATTAAAAATATATTTTTTTAAAACTTTCTTTACTTTTAAACGTCTAACTGCTTTCAAATCGAAATTATATTAAGATCTTTCAATTTTATTTTCAAGTGTGCTAAGGTGTATTGCTTGGAGATAAACTTTATTTTTCTTTTGACTGTTACTTTTCTACTTGAGTTGATGACAAATAAAATTATTTATTCTATTAAAGATGATTTTAGAATTTGTTTGTGTCCCATTTGGATTTATTCTAGTGATTCGACCTTGACATATCATTCGCTTGTAGGCAACTCCTACCACACACATACTACTATAGTTGCTACCAACTAAGATAAAATGATTCATGTGCTTGAGACCTACATTCATACTATCTACTTAGTTTCCTTATGGTCAAGTTTTGCACAAGTCCTAAGGCTATTGACGATCAACTAGTCACTATCAAAACCCTATTAATATTAGATCTATCACTTTAGAGTTTAGCATCAATATTTTTCTAATTTCACAAGCTCACCATCGGAACTTCTAATGACCCTTATACTACCATTTGAAGCCAACAAAAAATGGTAGGTCCCAATAGTCAAGAAAAGCTTCCTCAATTATTCCTGATCCTTGCTTGTACTCTAAAGTGATCTAGATCTTCTAAAAGCATAGTCTCAAAAACAAACCTTACCAATTGTGGATTTAATTAGTAGCAATACTAACTCCAAAGTTGATCGACTAGAGGCCTAGTTGACTAAAGTGATAGAAGACTTGGGATAACTATAATAGATTATGACTCAGCAAGAAACTCAATCCATTATGTCACCTATAGTAGCAACCCTAGTTTAGGCTAACAATGATGAGAAGTCCAACATTATTTACTTTTCATAATCAAATCACCACAATCCTATTAAAAATTAGCAATCTAATAAAGATGAGTATAGTAAGTGTCATGATGAAATTATCTATCTAACTGTAGACAACTTTTCTTAGAAAGCTAGACCCACCAACTTTTTAAGATTGGCTTGTCTGCATTGATGACTATCTTGATTGGCATCATCTCTCTGATTAGAAAGAAGTTTAGTTTGGAGAAGTAAGGCTTAAAAGCCCAAACTACATCTAATAGTTAGACATGAAAGAGAATTGTGCTCATTGTGGAGAGAGTGTAACATGAGATTAAATGAGGAAGAAATTAGAGGAATGTTACATGCCTATATTACGCCCAAAATCTCTAGAGTTGAATACTCCAACTCAAATGGAGAATTAAATCCATCCAGGAGAATTGGGAAGAATTTAATGAACTTACATTTCTAATTCGACTCAAATAAACCCTACAATAGCTTTCACTCAAAAGATCAAATGGTGGTGACATAAATTAAAATGCTAGATAAGGCTTGCCTAATAGACAACCAAGTTGAGGAGTAGATTAAAAGCAAAGCCCACAGGTTAACTTTCCAAGTCAAGAGAGTATTAGTTATACCTAAATCCACTAAATTAACTTTCAACAAAGAAGATACCTCTAACATATTGCTAAAAGGATGAAGACTCAAACCACACCAAACCCTACCAAACAAATACTTTAATGTTTTAAGTACGAAGGGTTTAGCTGCGTCACTATATAGTGTTTTACTCGAATCCTCAACTATTATCAGCCAAGCGAGGAGAGTACACTATGATAACCAAAGGCTATGAGAAGCCTTGGAGCCTTACTAACCCCTCAAAAAGAGGAGAAGATAGATTGGAAGCGTAAAACATCTTCCATCAACATGTTGCCTACCAAAACTAATCAATCATAGTCATCATTGATAGTGGCATCAAAAAGAACGTGGCCTTAAAGAGCTCGTAAGCAAACTCAAACTTAAGATTATCCGACACCCTAAATCCTACCAATCATCTGGGCCAATGATCAATATCTTGATCAATCACATATGCCCCGTGATTTTTAGATAAAATGTTTGGCAAGTGTGATGTCATTCCAATGAAGGTGGTTCATCTCCTTCTTGGTCACCTAAAGCTTTATGACCACAAGGCCACCTACCAACATCGGGACTATACTTATACCTTCACTCTTAATAAGAAAAAGATTATGCTTATTCAATGACTTGATGAAAAGTTAAAGAAGAAGGTAGAGCATAAATCAAAGAAGCTTACTAATCCACAAGTTCTTTTTGTTCATTAGTTTAAGGAGGTTTTGCCTTTTCCTTATGGTCAAAGAAGTCGAGGCACTTTTTGAATCCACACTTGATTATCCTTAAAACATTTGGCAACTTCCATTCGACTTCAAAGATATGACCTTGAGGACTTATCTCACAAGCTTCTACCAATATGGTACCTACAATATATAGTCAACCTCATCCTAGAAGCTCCACTGCTCAACTTGGCCTCTTATTGCATGACTCTTATTGAGCATGATGAGCTAAAGATGCAAGTTGAAGGATGGCTTGACAAGGTTTTCATATCAGATAACTTTATCCCATGCGGAGTTTGCATCCACCTATTCTCCAACAAGGATGAGAGGTATGCATTGATAGTCAATCAATCAACAAAATCATTATTAAGTATCAATCACACATATAAATATTTTATGACTAGTTAGCTTGATATACAAATAAATATTTTCATGATTCAAATCTCATTATTTCTCTAAATAAATAAACAAATAAGGTTTTGTTTAATATCACTTCTAGTTTTCAGTTTTCATGAAAACCAAAACTCATTTCTCCTTTGTTTTTTTGCAAACCAAAACCCAGAAGTTGTTCAACATTCATTTGGATTATGGCAACGATGGTAAAGACTTGCGACCGTCGTAGGTGACGATCATAACAATGTTGTTGAGTTGCAATGTTGACAGAGGGTACAAACAGTTATTATTTAAAAATAAAATAAAATAAAATAAAAGCTACTCATGTTAGCTTCCATTTTTTCTAAAAATTTATAAAAGAGTTTGAGAAGCTCAAATTGTAAAATGGATAACCGAACAATTTTTTTGCTTCGATTTCCATATTTCAAGGAATGAAAACTAAACTATAAACAAGCAGCAATCCAATAGGCTTTTATAGATATCGATAAGGTAAAAATAGGGAATCCAATGTGCTTTTGGTTCATCACAAGTTAATTTATTCTGTGATTTAGGCGAGCCTACATTAAGCTTATGCTCCCTCAACCTACAAAGTAGTTAGCGGTCGGTTACGCTACCTCCTAAAAGACAAAGGCATGTCTCCTATGCGCAAGCTTTGGTCCCGTTCAGGTTAAGCCACCCACATAGCTACAGAGCTTTATTTAGCGGTGACATTTATAAATTTGAAAGGCTTCAGGAAAAGGTACCATAAAAAGCGACACAAGAAAATTTTTTAAAAGAAAAAATAAAGTAGCTTTTGGCCGAACCATACAAAGGCAAGGACGTGAACAGATACGCAGCCCAAGTCGTTTGCTCCGACTTTTTCTCTCCGCAAGGCTGCAACAACTTGGGTTGGGAAAGAGAAGCGGGAGGAGGCGTGAATCCATCGAAAAGAAATCCATCTCTGCTTTCCAGGAGCGCTCAACAAGGCGTAGAATATTTACTAAAATACATCTGTCGAGCGTCCCGTACCCACTACATGTGGAGAGATAGGGATGTAGCCTAAAAAGAAGAAGCGTCCGAGTAGAGTAGGGAGGAGAATCTTAAGGAGGGCACATTTAACGAGGCTAAGGTGCCCAGCTTTCCATCCATCTTTTATGGCACGATTCCTTTGCCTGGCTAGTTCTGAGTTGCTCTTTCGGAGGGTTGTCGTCGTTTCATTCGGCTTTTCATCCACTGCTTGCAACTCTGCTTGCCTCCCAGGCAGGCCATTAAAAGCGTAAAAGCGTCACGGAGTCAGGGTTGGCAGTGAATCGGACCAACTTTCTTAGTTTACTGGCCGGGCACGGCCCGCTGGTTTCGCAGTTTAGCTTGTGGATTAATTTTCCATTCATTTGCCGCTAGTTTTGATGATATGCAAAAGAATGTAGGTTTAGATGCAGTTTGATCCATACGGATGATGTAGTTACGGTTTATATCTTTTCTATTTTTTCATCATATGAGACTAAGCTAACGGCTTGTGGGATTAAAGGGCCAACATGGGTCAAACTGTAACCAAGTTCCGTCGGATGCTAATCTAAAACTTTAACACGGCTTGTGGATTAAATAGCCAACATGGGTCAAATTGTAACTAAAGTTCCGTCGGATGCTAATCTAAAACTTTAACGCAACCTTTAAATATTTAAATCTCTCGCAAGCCTGGACCTAAAACTTAGCTTGATAGATTCACATTATTCATTCAGGTTGTAATTGAATAATTGTAATGCAAACAGTCTCTTTACTAATGTATGCGCTAGAAGGGATTCCATCTTTGATTATTTAAAAAAAAAAAAAGATTTAGGATAGATTCCATTCTTGTTGAATTGCGTAAACACCTCTAAATAATTATGATATGAAATCTGTCCATGGAATGGATTCTGAGTCATGATATTTTGTTTTACTTCAGAATGATGAGCACCCATTTGGAGGTTACATTGCGTCTTTCCATTGCGTGTAAAAGATCTTGTTTGGTTATTACTTTGCAAACGCGCAATGGAATGACGGAAAAAGGTTTGAAGTCTACGCCAAGCCTGAAAATTTTTAGATTTTTTTCATGTTTTAACAAACCTTAGAGAGCACGGCTTGAGGAGGCACCTTCTACTTCTGTCTCTATTCATAATAGTTCATTCATTTGGGAGGCGATGCATTCTATTGGTGTTCAAAAATGATCTTCACATATCAAGGGATAAGATTTATCTTTACTCAACGATAGAGCATTTTTTCATTTGATCTATATATGAGCCTGCAAGAGAGACAAAAAGAAAGCATAATAGGTCTCAAAAATGATTATTGGAGAAAACTCTTCAATATTCAAGTTAACCAAAATAGACGGAAGAAAATTTAGAGCCCTTCAAATAAGCACTTCAGATTTAAGAGCTAAGGCTTGAGACATGCTTACCGATAACATTTTAGGGTTGTTTTTATAGGCATCTAGGAGGGTCATCTTGGAGTTAGTCAATTATTAATGGATGGCTCTGATGAAGTGGTAGTTACGGCGAAGTCCTTTCCAAATAAGATAGTTAACTCCTGTCGAACTAGTTTGTACCTTAGATGGAAAGAGTCCCAAATAGGTTGGTAGTTACAGCGGAAGTCATTCCTAATTAGGACTTCCTCTTTTAAAAGAACATGTGTGACAATCTAGTCAACGATATCATGCTGCCTTTGAATCCATCCTGTGTCACCATTAGGTGATCTAGCCGAATCAAATCATATCACTTACTCTCTATTTTCGAGGATTGAATTTAAGTCTATACTCGAGTCATAAAAGTAGCTTAAGTTAGCTTACGATTGATATTTTGGGATCCTTTGGCTCTTTTGTGTTGATCAGATTCACATCTAGTATAACTCGACTCAGATCAGACTCTGCAACTGATGAGTATTTGTCAGCCTCGCAATCATCAATCTTAAAAGTGTTGCTTTCTATATGAATTTTGGCTTAAGGTAAAGAGGCATGATATGCTGCATCGAATTTTATGGTATCGATTATTATGTCATATCATAATAAATCTCTTCAGAGATTATGCAGGATGATATGTCTCTTCGGATATCATGAAGGGCACTAAATGCATCAGCTTTATAATGGCATATTGAGCAGCCAATATATTAGAGAGCACCTTATGGCAACATGGCAATAATGCACCTCAAGTTGATCAAAATTGCTCAATCCGACATTGTCACTCTTTGAGGGTATATAAGGAGGAGGAGGAGATCATTAGCTTCACCTCCCACAAATAATCCTACTCGGTCTTGCTTCAATTGCTTGTCTGAAAGAAGAATAGCCTTTTCAATATAAGAAAATATAGGATCTATCCAGTTCAACTCTAAATTGATCAGTTGTACATCCTTATATGCTATACTTGGATAAGTCACTTTTTCAAAATATATTATTTGACTATTTATAAATCCCAAGAAAGCCAATTTTGATAATATGTTTGCTCGCATATTTTTTGTATGTAGAATAGCTTGAATTTGAAATTGCCAAAAGAAATTACTTAGTATTCTGACTTTTTGTAAGTATTTAATCAGATGAAGCTCCTTATCCTTAAATGTTCCTTGAATTTGATTGACCACTAATTATAAATCACTGTACACTCTGACATATTGTACTCGAAAGTCCTCGATTAACTTAAGTCGTATGATTAATGCTTTATATTCAGCTTCATTATTGAAAGTTTTAAACTCAAATCTCAGAGTATAGGGTACTTCCATTTGATCTGAATTTATAAGAAGTATTCTTGCTCCACTCCCCAATTGATTTGATTATCCATCTATGAAGATTTCTCAAACCAGATTACTCATTCTCTTCTGACTTTCTTCTCTTATACTTCCATTAGATGTTACTTCCACAACATAATCAATTAATACTTGGCCTTTTAAAACTAGTCTTGGTTAGTATTGAATATCAAATTCACTGAGTTCCACCGACCATTTGATCAACCGGCATGAAATGTCTAGTTTATGAAGAATTTGTCTCAAAGGTTGATCGGTTAACACAAGTATAGTATGAACTTGAAAATAAGGTCTTAATTTTCTAAGAGAAATGACTAAGTATAAGCAAACTTTTCAGCTTTATTATATCTTGTTTCAACATCTTTGAGTACTTTGCTTACATAATAGTTGGGCTTTTGCGGACCATCTTCTTCTCTTACAAGTAATGAGCTTATCGATTGCTCTGAAACAACTAGATACAATATTAATTCTTCCCCATCATGAGGACTGGTAAGTAGAGGAGGAGAACCTAAGTATTTTTTCAATTCTTCAAAGGATTTTTGACACTCCTCGGTCCATTGAAAATTTTTTGCTTATTTTAATGCTTTAAAGAAAGGCAAACACTTCTCCGTAGACTTTGAAATGAAATGGCTAGGTATTGCTATCCGACCAGTAAGCTATTGAATATCCTTTATTGATTAGGGCAGATTTATACCAAGAAGTACCTGAATCTTATCTAGATTGGCTTCAATCCCTCGATAACTGACTATAAATCTGAGAAACTTTCTAGAATTTACACCAAAAATACATTTAGTAGAATTAAGCTTCATTTTGTATTGCCTTAATATTAAGAAGACCTCTTCTGAATCTACAACATAGTCCTTAGCTTTTCCACTTTTGATCAGAGTATCAATCACATAAGCTTCTACCTTCCTCCTAAGCAATAATAAAGGCTTGAACATTTTATTCACTAGCCTTTGATAAGTAACTCCTATATTTTTTAATCCAAAAGGCATAACTTTGTAGTAGTATAATCCTTTCGCAGTAATAAAGGCTGTCTTTTCTTCATCCGATTCATACATTCTGATCTAATTATATCCTGAGAAAGCATCCATAAAACTTAGCAGCTCATATCCTATAGTAGCATCTGCCAATTGATCTAATTTTGGCAATGAGAAACTATTTTTTGGACATGCTTTGTTTAAATCTATAAAATCTACACATATCCTCTATTTTCCATAAGACTTTTTAACTATAACCATATTGACAAGCCAATCAGGATAAAGTACTTCTCTAATAAAATCTACTGACAAAAGTTTATCAACTTTCTCTTCTATAGCTTAGCTTCTTTCATTTGCAAAGTTCTTCTTTTATCGAATAGGCTTGCAATTGGGATCACCATTCAAATGATGGACGATAACCTCTGGGTCTATTCTTAGCATGTCTTTGCCCATCAAGTAAACACATATGAATTCTTTTATAAAAACTCTACTAGCCTATTCCGAATTTGTATAGGAAGACAAGATCCTATCTGAACCATCCTACTATCATCACCTTCTAATGATATCTTCTTTAACTCCTCTATTGGTTTTGTATGTTGTTCTTTCACATCATCTCAAAAATCTAATTTTTCAACATTCATAGTCTCTAGAACTTGCTTTTTATCCAATAAATCCCCAACTATTTGGCTATCAGGAGAATACTCTATAAATTTTTTTAACGTCACAACATACCACTGCCTAGTTGCAGTTTGGTCTCCCCTAAGTTCTCCAACCTTTTGATCTATTAGGAATTTCATGAGAAGATGATAAGTAAAAACTATAGCTTTCAAAGCATTAAAGCTTGACCAACCAAGTATTTGCATTGTAAGCAGCTAGCATCCTAACTACCATGAAGTCTACCATAATAGTCTTAATGGTTGGCTTTTCCTTCACAGTAAGTGGCAAAGAAATAGCTCCTTCAGCTCGGATTGAAGTTCCAGTAAAACCAACCAAGGGTGCATTAGTAGGTTTTAACCTATTTATACTAATACCCATTCTTTAAAATGCATCATAAACTAGAATATCAACATAACTACCATTATCAATCAATATTCATTTTACTTAAAAATTTGCAATAATAACAGTTATAACTAGAGCATCATCATGTGGAGTATATACCCCTTGAAGATCTTTGCTGGAGAATGTAATATTTGGATTCTTAGTCTTGAGCCTCTTTAAGAAAGATTCCTTGGCTTGAATTCTTCTCGCATAAGCTTTCTTTTCTAAGAAAGATTCCTCTCTAACAAATAATCTTCCGTGAATTACATTTATTATACCAGCAATTGGTTCATCATCAGCCTTCTCTATTGAATCAAATTCGTACTTCTTCAGGTTTGGATGATCTGACTATTGAATGAACCGATCAAGATAGCCTTTCTGGATTAGTCTTTCTATCTCATTTTTAAGCTGCTAACAGTCTTTTGTATCATGCCCATGGTCTTGATAAAAATGATAATATTTGTTTTGATCTCTTTTTTTAGGTCTTTCCCTCATCTTTTCTAGCTTTTAGGATGCATAATCTTCTTTACTAATTTGCATCAAGATCTGAGCACAGGTTGAATTAAGAGGAGCATATCAGTCATATCTTGATGAAACAGAAGATGTTCTTGATTGCCTTGGAACTTCTTGCAACATCCAAGGTTTCTTTAATTCTTCTTTGGACCTCTTGTAATACCTCAAAAATAGTCCCATATCGGTTGGTAAAAAGAAGTTTAAAGTGCTTATAACTCAAGTTTTCCTACTGCCAATTAATTTGCACTCGAGTTTTTAGGACCAAATAGTTTCGATCTGGTAATAGGTTAATTGAACTAGCAAGTTGGCTTGAGGCGTTACAAATGATATCAAAACTAACCCAACTATTCGAAAGTTGGTGGGCAGGAGGAAAGGGCTAAATATGAGATAGTGGTAGAGTCCCGCCATGGCATGGAGCCACCCTTACAGCACCAATAATTTGACTCAAGGTAGATTCTTGCTATCTTGTGGAGTGCGATGAGGATGTCATATTATAAGAGAAAAATTGTAGTACCCAAAAATAGTCCCATATCGGATGGAAAAGAAAAGTTTGAAGTACTTATAACTCAAGTTCTCTTACTACCAATTAACTTATACTCGAGTTTTTAGGGCCATGTGGTTTCAGTCTGATAATAAATTAATTAGACCAGCAAATGAGCTTGGAGCATTACACCTCCTTTGTTCTTTCTCTGGCGAACCTCTTCTTTCTTATAGGGCTGATTTCTTCAGCATTAATATATTTCTCTATTCTATTGAGTAACTTACTCAAATCTTTAGAAGGCTTTTTAGCCAAAAAAACTAAATCGAGAGTTTCTTAACCCATTCATCAACAATTGAGGTATCCAGATTCTTTAGTTCTATTGCTTCAGAATTGAAGCATTCCAAATATTCCCTTAAAAGCTCATCTTCCTTTGCTTAATGTTTATCAAAGAAGTAGAAGTCTTTTTATGCTTTCTACTGCTTATGAAATATCCCGTAAACAATTTGTTGAGCTAATAAAAAGAACAGTTGAAGAAAGTTTAAGATTTGTGTACCAATTTCTTGCAGTCTTCTTGAGTATTGTTGGAAATACCCTACACATTATAGCATTTGGTGCTCCATGTAATAACATAAGAGCTTTAAAACTTTTCAGATGATCCACTGGATCTATTGTTCCATCATAAGGCTCCAACTAAGGCCTCTTGAACTTCACCAAAAGAGAAACAACCATTATTTCTTTGATGAATGGAGGCTCAGTTGGAAGGCCTAGGTTATTTAAAGACCTTGAGACATCATCTACCCAATCTTTTGATTTATTTCTTCAAATCTTTTGTGAACATCAATATTATTTTGACTTCTAGATGATAAAGGCTCATGCATAAAAGAGCGAGATTCTTTTGCCGTAACTTGGTCGGTTTTGAACTTGATCGGCCTAATTTGAAGTTGGTCTACTTGTTTCTCATGGCTCTGCAGAATTTTTGCCTCCAACTCCTAATCACCTAGTTGGTTTTTTGACTTTTTGACATGATGACTATCCTCTTCCTCTTCATGATCTTTTTCCAAAGAATCATTCTTTTATTTTTTTTGAACCAAAAAACTTTGGACCAAATTTGTTAACGCATCTAACTTAAAATTGAGATTCTTGATATCTTCCTAGGTATTTTGCAATGCTGACCTGGAGCATAAGGCAGGACTATATATTAAGATCTTACCCAGATTTCTAAGATCTTGCAACTTTACTCATCCCACTTTGATTATTGCTCAACCTATTTCTTTTTCTTGGGTGGCATAATTTAGAAGCAGTAGTTTTTTATCTAAAATTTCCTACATAAGGCACCAATCTATTGATGCTGAATTTTAGCTTAACACATCAATGAATGAGATTTATTTGAAGAGAAATTTAAATTCAGCCTTTACATCGAAGAATTCTTTGCCGATAAAAATCTTTACTCAAGAAATCAAGAACAACTCCATAAGAATCAAAATTAGGATGAAAGAATACTTGCATTCACTCTAAAGAATTGTAAGAGGATCTAAGGGGTTTTTTTCCCTATATCCCTCTAACGATTAAGTTAGTCTTAATGCTAAATTTGAATAGAAGAGAAAAAGAAAGAGAATTCTTACTCTTGTTAGTCTTTATAAGACTCTTAATGATATATTTATAGACGTCGAAGGTAAACTAACTGTGATAACTTAGGATTAGACTTTTTTGAAAATAAATAATATATGATACTTTTAGGTAGATCCTTTCGATCTTTCAAATTCAATTTAGTTGACTTTGTTATTAGATCAAGGCTTTATCTTTTTTACACGTGTCTTCATCCATCCAGTAGCTTATCAAAGGTCCCTATCATCAATTATCATTAATTCTTCTGTTATATTGATGAAAGTCTCCATTCAACCCTAGTTGTGTGGTCAATATTCACTTGTATGGAGTTATTGCGCCGATGGTTAAGAGCAATATAAGAAGACCTCGCATGGGCCACTAGAATTATGGTAGAAGAAGTCTCCACCACTGTGATCCAGTGGACTTCAAACCTGACGACTCGCATACCATAGAGCCCATCTACCTACTTCTCGGAGACATTTAGAGAACCATAGAGCCCATCTACCTACTTCTCGGAGACATTTAGAGGATTAACTCAACCCTAGTTAGTTAATTTTGAGGCGACTGACATTTATAGAGAGGCTAGTGGTATGGCTGACTGATAGCTTTTTACATGGCTAATCATGCAGGCTCCATAATTTGTAAGTCTGTCCCTGGATCCTCACTTTCATACCTAATTTTAGTGGTTGTATTTATCTAGAGGCCTTGTAGCATAAACCCATCCAAAAAAGTCTTCAGACTACTCATGGGTTTTTGGGCAAGATTCAACGGACATCAATTCCTTCATTCCCTGTACGCCCAAAAGCAGACAAGCAAAGTTTCGTGACGGCCAAAAAGATAGCTGAGATGCTGCCAAGAGTTAAAAGACCCACATTAGACTCCCCACCATCCTTTTTTCCACGATTGGAATCCATCTTTTTCTCAACGGAAGCGAGAACCTCGACCACTCCTGTCTCCGAGGCATGGCCCATGCAAATGACCGATCCAAAGACCCTTTTGTTTCCTTCTTTCCTGTATCTGTTTATATATAATATCATTTCTTTCTTCTCATTCGCATAGAGAGATTCCTCCTGTGGGTTTTATGGAGAGGAATTAAACGTCCGTTTTCTCTTGTTTGCACATACACGATGCCCCCTCCTTTATTGTAATTCGGTTTTTGACACAAAACCCATTTCGATAAGATATTATTTGCTTGTCCTGTGGTTCCAAAGTTACAGTGCTCAGGTATCTCTTTTAACTAGCTTCACACACTGCAAATGTGGTGAGGGTTTAGCGTGCGACAATGGCACGGCCACATTTGATGTATATGGCTCTCCATCAATCAATTTGTAGTGTCTAAAATTTGTCATTTTTATCATTTTCATGCATAATTTAGTTAATCAACTAAATTTTTTCAGAAAAAAGAAAAAGCTTCTTTATGTTTGTTAAACAGCCTGCTTTAAAAAATTGATTGGGATTGTTAAAGGCATTATATTGAAAAATAAATTCAAGTTCACAAGATATATACACACCCACGCCTATTTCGCTCATCAAATGATTGGAAACTAGAGAGGTCTTTCGAACAAATTAGATTAGCTTTCCAAGTATCAATATACCCTTGTCAATTAACTTTGTTAAAATTAACAGGTTTTTTTCTCTATGCTCTAAAATATACTCTTTCTCGAGCTAAGTAGCTCTTTGCAAAGCATGCAAAAATAATCATTAGCATTAGAAAAACTGCAGTCTAATATCTTTAGAAGTCGTCATGTGACTGAGAAGCAAGTGAGATCTTTAACCAGCTTCCTCGAGAGGTTTGGAACCTCATTTAGTGGCGAAGGTTGCACACGCCGAGTTGGACTGATCTAGCTGTAACTGGGCCTACCAACTGGGCTTGACGTTGGACTGAACTTGCCCAACCTCATGACAATTTTTTTTTTTTCTTCTTTTCCCTCCCCCTCCTCTTCCCTCCTCCAGTAGTTAATAAATTAAAGAATCAGATTGTATCATCCTAATTATCAACTATTACCATAGTGATATAATAGAGCAAAAAAATGTAGAAGAACATGATTCATCAAGGTGTCCAGGTTCTGAACTTATATCCGGCAAAACATTATATGAAATTTTAGGACTAAGAGTTGTTGGAGATTTGCGTGTTGAGAATTCCTATTGTTTCACCGGTATTCATTTTGATCTTTTCTTCTGTCCTAGTCTTCCGGGAGAATCCCAGTCTCTCATGGTTCGTCGGTAGGCCTTCTTCCTTCGCTAGTTGTTATGGATGGCCTATTGATTGGATTCTCTTTAATTGAATGGTCTTCATGGATTGCTAGATAAGAAAGAACTCATGGTACTCATTTTTAAGTTTTGGGATATCCGTGCTTCTCATAGAAAACGATCATTTTAATGATATATAAACAAATCAGCAAAATATGATATTTTCTAGAAGAGTAAGAAAAACTATTAAAAGTCTTACGGCTTCAGGCTGTATGTGGATAGTGCAACAAATAAAGATAGGTTCAAGAATATACGAAAATGATAAAAGAGATCGAAGATATTTGAGTGAGATTTTGAATATTAAGGTTGACGCTTGATTTTTTAAAAAAAAAAAATTATAAAATAGTATCTTAGGTAAACTCTTCTTAAAAATACGTGGAGAATACCATCATCTAAGATTGAATCTAAAAAGGGATTTGAGCTTTAGACAACATCTTATGGAGCAAGAATCCAGTGCCATGCTCCATGTGGACATCATTGGGCGTTAAGCTTTTTAGCATAAGTTGCTGTACGTGCTTAACGTTCATCTCGCATGAACATGATCCATGTAGAGAAATGAAGATAGAGAATAAACTATTATGTAATTGTCCTCGGACCAGTGATCAAGCAGGGATGGCTAAGAATACACAGTTTCTTTGGATAAAAAAAATAAACAGGAAGAAGGAAAGAGAATCATAGCTAAGTACGGTGCTTGTGGTGACGATAAGAAAAAGTTAGCTGTTTGGAATCTACTTTCGTGCATTCATGAACCACCAATAAATATTTAGCCATAAAGAGAAGCCTATAGACAAATGGACACCAATCTCATCCTTTTACTATCACATCTCCTTATCATGTCTTTGAGCAGCTTTAAAATTTAAATCTTTAAAATTAAACTATTTAAATTACAATAAAATATAATATTTACATTAATATTTCAAATTAATTTTTTAAAAAAA
Source organism: Metroxylon sagu (assembly GCA_017589505.3). Lineage (NCBI taxonomy): Eukaryota > Viridiplantae > Streptophyta > Magnoliopsida > Arecales > Arecaceae > Metroxylon > Metroxylon sagu. Next base: position 1,480,099 of record JACVBY030000664.1, read on the forward strand.
ATTCAAATCCTCTAAATCAATTATATATATAAAAAAAAAAAAAAACAAGAGGGAAGCATCTTGGTTAAAAAATAAAAAAAAAACAAAGAGAGAAAGTAGAACAAACGTCTAAAAGATGAAAAAAATCTTTTTAATAAAATAACACTAATATTTGAATTATATTGATTATAAAGTACTTTTAAAAGATATAAAAAGCCGACCAGATTATATCTTTGACACTGGATCAATAAAAAATCCAGCCGCTCCATCTGGGTGGTTGGTTCACCAATCAGATTGACTAGTCTGATAACACTGTTCAAGTTAGAGGAAATATAATGAAGTACATGAAGATTTGGAAGTGGGTTTTTGGATACAAGTAACTGCTTCATTCTCAAAACCAAGGGGACCGACCTGCACCAATCAATCAACTACCATGCTTTTCCTAGAGTTTGGCTCCTAAGGAAACAATGATCAACCACAAGTGAACCGAGACCATTTCCCTGTGATTTGTCACCCCACAGTCACAAGTGCTAAAGCTTTACTTAGATTAAACTAAATGACAGTAGCCAGTAGCATCTTGCGTACGAAAGAAACAACCGCCCAGTCCCATAATATGGGCAGAACCATCATTCCAGAGGTGCTGGTTCACGGCCCATACAGTAATAAACTCAAAAAAAGGGCGCAACGAAAAGAACAAACTCAAGAGAAAGTAAGGCAAAACCAAGTTCCTCAATCCTCTTAAATTCCAAAATAAACAGCAAAACAATATTGGTTTGAGAGCACCAACGGCCCAATCATGTATTATTCCATCTTACAAGAACATCAAAAATGCTGATATCAATCACGATCGACGTTTGAACCTTAAATAATGCCAGAACATTAAAAAGAAAAATCAAGGCTAAACATCAGAAAGAAAATAATAACTTGATGTGACATTCCAGCGACACTAGAGAGGCTCTCATTCTTCCAGTGCATCTGAGTGGATGGCTGATAAACAAAGCAGAAAACAAATGCATGACAACAATTTTCTTAAAGCCTGTTTGAGATAGCTGTTGGTCAAGGACTGTTGGAAAACAACAGCTGAAAGGCCTCCCAGCAGCCAATCCAATTGGGAGCTTAAGGATGAACTAGAAAAATCAATAATAATCTTCACTGTTCTATAGAGTAACTTGGTTCACGGCCTATACAGTAATAAACTCAAAAAAAGACCGCAACGAAAAGAATAAACTCAAGAGAAAGTAAGGCAAAACCAAGTTCCTCAATCCTCTTAAATTCCAAAATAAACAGCAAAACAATATTGGTTTGAGAGCACCAACGGCCCAATCATGTATTATTCCATCTTACAAGAACATCAAAAATGCTGATAGCAATCACGATCGACGTTTGAACCTTAAATAATGCCAGAACATTAAAAAGAAAAATCAAGGCCTTAACATCAGAAAGAAAATAATAACTTGATGTGACATTCCAGCAACACTAGAGAGGCTCTCATTCTTCCAGTGCATCTGAGTGGATGGCTGACAAACAAAGCAGAAAACAAATGCATAAGAACAATTTTCTTAAGGCGTGTTTGGCATAGCTGCTGGCCAAGAGCTGCTGGAAAACAACAGCTGAAAGGCCTCCCAGCAGCCAATCCAATCGGGGGCTTAAGGATGAACTAGAAAAATCAATAATAATCTTCACTGTTCTATAGGAGACCTCCATGCTAGCATTGGAACATGAATGTAAATATAGTAAAACAAAACATATGGTGATATCAGGTATGCAAAATTACTTACCTCGACTAAATTAATCTACCCACTGCCACTGTTTTGCAAATTAAAAATTCCAAATTTGCAGGACACATCATTTGATGAGCACTTTAGTGTTATGACCACATAACATACTAAAATGTGGTGAATTGTGTTAAATTGGGCATTTAGTTGCATAGTCAAACATGTGAGAACAAAGCAAACCCATGTGGTAGTTCCAAAAGTGCCAGATCTTTCTGGTTCATGCACCTCAGGAACTTGAAGGCCTCATGCTGGAATTAGATCTGATGGTCATCATTAACGTAGACTATTCTACATGTAAAACTGAACTCAAAAAACAAAATGTTCTGATTGTTTTGATTTCTGTTTGTCAATGTGCATAATTTTCCAAAAAACATCTTCTTTTACTGGACAGTGCAGGACTCGCTGACACCTTTTGCTATCAATGCGCTATAATACCAAAAATACATAACAGTAAATTCCACTTGCACTTCATTTTCTTCCCCCTTTTTGTGCTTGTGTTTCCCCAAGAACTATGACAGCAAATTAAAGTCAGCACAGAAGAGTTCTTCTAATCTAACATCATTCTTTCCTACAGGGCAAGTGAAAGAAGGAAGCCTTTGCATCATTTAGAACAAGAGACAGTGATCAAACAAACCCCATCAAGAACCAAGATAAGTATAGATGCATTAAACTAATAAAGACAGGCAAATGAAGTACACATCCAATCTCCAAATGAAGTACATATCTTAGGCAAATAAGATCATCAAAATTAGTTCAAGAACTCAGCTTACACAAGCTAAATGGACACATTTAGGTTAATCTTCTCATGCATCAAAAGAAATAGAGTTTTGATATTTCTTTAGATGGTAGGGAGATTTAAGAGCTCTTCCAAATACGTCAACAGAGAGGTGGGGGTTGATGTTATTCTTGGGAAGTTGGCACCTGTCATACTACAAAGGACAAGATATTTTCAGTTAATGAAAGTGGGTAACTTGAAGGATTCAAATCAGAGTTAAACCTGATGGTTACTCTTGCCCTAGAATATTGCACAAGTACACAGCTAAATTTAGACAATAAAATGCACTGATTATTTTAGTTTCTGTTTGTTGATACATTCAGCATTATAAATTACCATGCTTTTGTTATCGAACAATGCATGGTCAGCCCACAGTCTGATGCCCTTCCAATCAATGCAATAAAAGTACCAAAAATGAGTAAAATAAAATTATGTCTATTTCATTTTTCTTGTTCTCCCTTTGGTGCTTGTCCTTCCCCAACAACTCGGACAGCAAATTCAGCAGAGAAGAATTCCTCTGATCCCTGTTTCTACCAGCAGGATTGTCCACAAAATCAAACATCATAACTTAAGCAATGTTTATAACAGAGAGCATCATTCTTTCCAACCACACAAGCGAAGAGAAGGAAGCTTTTGGATCATTTAGACCAAGATGTAGGGATCAAACAAGCACCATCAAAAACCATTATAAAGTTCAAAATTCAAATACTTTTAGATTACAGCAAAATTCCACTTTGCTAGAATCCAGGACGCAGAGATAAATAAAGCAAGGATGCTGCATTTCGTTAAATAAATACAACTCCTAGGAATCAAATCTCCAAATGGAGTATATATCCTTCCTTTAGGTAAAGGAGATCATCCAAATTAGTTCAATAACCCAGATTACTCAAGTTAAATAGACAAATTTACATTAATCTTCTCATGCATTGAAAGAAATAGTTTTGATGGCATGCCTTCTTCCAAAAATATGTCAGCAGCATGAACAGAAGCAAATAATAGGTGGAGGGAAATGTCATTCTTTGGCAGCTGGTACCTGGCATGCTACCGATGCTATGAGTAGGATTAGTACAAAGCTCTGCTGAAATGATAAAAACAGGGCAAGTTTATTGCCCTCTTTGCTAACAGCATTATGATAAATATTATGTAGGCATGCTCTGAAAGTCACCACAACAGCAAATAATGCAGATTTAAATAGTTAGGGCTGGCTTTTATTACCATTCGTTCCTATCTAGTGCCATACTTCATCCAGGTAAGCTAGTCTTGTATTTTCTCCATCATGAAACAATATCTTTGACCTCCCAACTGCCTTTTCAGACCATTTAGCCCGATACAAGACTGTCATCTTATAGGCTTCGTTCCTATTCTCTATATGATCCATCCTCTCGATTAGCTCTCACTTTCTAAGCATCTAGTACTGCAACTGGTTTAGTTATCTCTTATAATTAAACTACACTGCACTTCTTGGCACAAAAAGGAAAAAAGGCATACAGACACAAGTTTCAAAACAAAGAGATCCCCGAAAGGCTGAAACCCTGAAAAGATACTCTTAGCAATATGCTTGACCAGAGAGTGTTGATAACAGTGGATAGATAGATGCAGTTTCTATTGACCGATCACAATTGACTGATCACAACTAATAAAACAATAGAAAGTCAAATCGCTAAAAAAAAAAGTATGAATTTTCAATCAGCAACTCTTTGAGTCAAAGTCAAACCAATATACAACTCATTACAGGAAGTCAGTAGAAAACCACAGATCTTTCAAGTTAGACATGATCAACTAACTTTTAATTTTTTACCATCTAAGATCCAATCAGATAAAGATCAAAAATTTCATCTTATATATGCAAGTCAAATATCTAAGGCTTTCAGAATGCCAACTGTCTCCTTATATATAGGCTCTAAAAGAATCCATGAGATTTCAACCATGTGGCTTCTCACAACCCTCATACAAAAGAAAAAAAAACATCAGTCACCTTATTAGGGGAGTTTATAAATTACCAAGGATGACTTGCAATGAAGCATGGTCATGAATATGGGAATTGGAAATGTAACATAATACAGACACACAGATATGTCAAATCCAAAAGCGTCGAATACCAATATAATGAGGATACAACAATAGCTAGATATTTTTGCGGGTTACTACTACATTGTAAATGATTCACATCAGTTCTCATTCAGTTTGTTTAAAAGTTCAGCAGGTTTCGGTCTCCCCACTTCTTTTAATCGGCTCTCTGCCTTTCATGATTTAGGCAGACTGAAGAGCACAGAGGGGTTTATCTACCTTGACAATTTTGGATAAGGATGTCTCTGGAACATCTCATCATCAATTCAGGTACTAATATTTTCTTTAAAAAAAATATATGTAAACCTAAAAGTCTATAACTAAGCATTCAAAATGTATCAGGCAATTCATCCACGGTGTTTTTGGATTTGACATGAATTGAATATGCTACTCTAAAGAGGGCTCATGATTCATGGAATCCCAATTAACAGCGTTTGTAAAGCCTCTTTTCCTGATCAATTCAGCATTCATGCTTTTCGCCAATGATTTCAGTTTCTTGTTTCTTGAATACAGCTTTCATCTCGCAAATAAGCACCATCAGGGCAGCATTGCACCAATATGACTTCCCAAGTCTTTCACCTCACCCTCCAGCACCTCACCACTAAGAATTTCCTTCTATGTAAAAAAGTTATTGGACTCTGAAATTTATCGATGGTTCAACTGAATTGAATTGGCTTTCCTTTGAGATAAAACATTGGCCGCATATACAATCAATCCTTTCGATGCTACTACTGGATTGCTCTGTTGACAGGACTTAAGAAAAGCCCCTCGATTTTCTCAAATATGTCATATAATATATCAGTACTTAACTTGAAACCCGTCTAAAGCCACACAAATAACCTAAATGTTGATTGAACTAAAAAAACAGTGATACGGGGTCTCCTTGGCAAGATACCAAAGCAAAGCGTTCGCCACTTTTCCCACAACACGCAGACGATAATTTCAGTAGGTCAAACTTAAGTAAAAGCCCATCCCACATATTTCAGACCATTATTGATTTGCGTTTTCCCCGTAAAGCTCATTCCACACCACAACGAAAGAAAAGAATTAGATTTAGAAATCGCAAAACAAGTCAACAAATCTGGCCAAGGGAAGCACTTACTTGACTTTTCGGACTTGTCGTTCGTCCTCCTGGAGAGGGCCGTTCCTTGAGACAATTCCGCATCAGCAACGCGCATACTGGAGTAAGTAATGCACGTCATGCCCGCCGCCCTCGACCCACCCACCACCGCCGACGCCATCGCCGGCTCCTTTCCTCCGGCTTTGGCTACATATATATATATATATATATATATATATATATATATATATATATACCCCTCCACACGTCGCATACAAAATTTTTATGCGGGATTTTTTTTTTTTTTTTCATTATGCCAGAAAATGATGAAATCCACGTTATAACGATCTTACCAAAACGGTCGCGGACCATTATGGCAGCCATTATTTATTTTAAATTTTTTTTAAAAAAATAATATTTAAATAATCACTAAAATGATGGCATTATACAAGTCATAGTGAGAAATAAAAAATAGTTTTGATGTTACCTTCTTTTCATTTTTTTAATTAAATAAAATATTTTAAAAAAAATAAAATAATGACCATCATATTATTCTAATCTATGCATCAAGATTGGTTGAGTAGCCCTTATTTTTTTTGAAAAAAAAAAAAAAAAATCACAAGAATGTGCATGCAAAACCAAAAACCGTGCTTACAGTCAAGCGAAAAAGTAACGTCAAATTGGGCGAACAAGAGGATTGCAGGTGACGGACGACCTTGCTTGCCATCCATAAAAGGAACTTGCTTCCAATGGAACTTAATTCCAATGGTTTCATGCGCTTTTCAAATGCTTTCTAAGTTGTTTCTCCATGCGCTTCTTAGGAGGGGAATAAAATCAAATTCAATTCCCTACGAATCCTTATACATTTCACAAACCTTCTCGTTCCACCATTAGAAAGAAAGGTTTGGCGACCTTGGACATATCATTTACTTACAACTGAGACTTAGAAAGACAGTCAATTTTTTGTGGATATCATATTAACTCCTTGCGATTCCAAAAACAGCTTGAAGAGCTTCCTAACATCTGATCACAGGTTAACGTCTGGCTTCTAAATCCCACCCTGCTCCTTCTGAAACTAAGCACATTTTGTTGTTGAGGAGTAAGATGGATATATCATATCATCACACGAAGCTGCTCAGAAAGAAGGGTCCCCAAAAAATATAACCGACATGATTTTCCAACATAAGAAACCATTTAACACCTTACAAATATGGCTCACCTCAAAAGAAGCTAAAATAGCACTGAGTCTTCAAATATAGGATACATGCAGCACAGGAAGTATACGTTATTAAGCTGCAACCTTAGCTATCCAGTTAATCAGTTAGAATCACCTTACAATATAACATGATTGACTTGCAGAACAATAGTTGCATATATTAGCATTCTGAATCCCCTCACAATTTAGCTATAGGAGCTACGGTTTCGTACCAGTGAAATTCATCTACGATGACAAAAGCATACTACTCTTCTACTCCAAATACTTGAAATCCCTATTTAAGTATCAATAACTGATGCTAACAGCAAGGGCAGGGCAATCCCAAGGTTTTGCCAATGAGTAACACATCAAAACCTTTTCATTACCACATCAACCTTGTCTTATTACAATTTTCTTCACAACTTCAGATTTTCTTTTAAATACATCATTGACGCCTTCTAACTTTAGATTTTCTTTTAAATACATCATTGACGCCTCCTCAAATGACAACCACCACGGCAGTGAAGGCACGAACCAGCTTTAGAAATGTATCTACTAAAATTAAACCCAATAAAGATCCGACTGCACAGCACGAATATGAAAGGCTGGCAGGCCAAAGCTCAAGTTTCTTTCTCGTCTAACTTGGCAGATGCTTGCCAGGTGCTGAAGCCCAGGTAAGCAGGCATTCTGGACATGCAACCAATAGAGCAGAATTACTCATGCCAGGTTTTTCTTTTTCCTTTTCTAAAATTATATAAAAAAAAAAGACCCTCCCTACAACAGCCAGTCAAGAAAAACTTGCACATCTTAAGATTGCCAGTAGTCCCCATTGCCTCAACGGTTGATCGGAGTATGCATCCGCTCCACTATCCTGTTAACTGCATCTTGCGTCATCACAAGCGTGTCATGCTGCAGGATGCTGTAAACATTCAGACCCTGCAAGAACCAAAAATTGTTATCAACATACAGATCAAGAGGAAAATACACCATATACTCCGGTGAATAAATTCTTGCATCAAATCACATCTTGTCATAGCCATTCAATTCAGTCCAGTATGATGTTAAGCAACCCTGCCTCCCACCTTTCCCCTCCCTTGCACCAAGTTTGAGCTCTTATGGATAGGATCCCCACCAAAAAGAGGGGGGGAAAACGCATACAGACGCACTCACATGAGGAAAAAAATAATAAAGACACTTCGGTTACTTACAATTGAAGGCAGCACGTTCACATAACGGAGGTTTCTTGTTGCCAACTTCAGTCTGTCATCTATAGGTCCTCCATCCACCAACAAAACCTTCTTAGTGTCCTCCATTTGGGAGACATAATTCACAATGTTCTTAGTCTTGTGGCTGGGAACCGCCAAATCGTCAAAAACTAAAAGCTGTCATTAAGCAACGTTAGAAACATTCCTCTATAATAAATACAGACAGGAAGATACAAGTTAGATAAAAGCAGTTTACAACAAAGGCAAGATTATCAGGACATTGATTCATAAGTGGTGCATGTTACCGAATATGTTTGAAATAGTGCTTAATTGGTCCGATCAATTCTTAAATTGACAGATAGCTTTACCAGTGAAAATATTTTCAGTGTTTAGATATGAAAGCCCTCTCAAAAAAAAAAAAAAAAGAAAACTAAGGGAGATTTCTCTGACAAGAGCTTCCAGATTGTCGCAAGTCTTCAGTAATGTGACAAGTACTAATAATAATAGACAAACTTAAAGAAGTTTGCATGCAGCAATGCCTGGTGGATTAATATTGGTAAAATTCCGATTCTAGATAAATAAGAATGAAAAGGATTGCTAACATTCTAATGCAACTTAAAGGTTACAAAATCTTACAGAAGGCTGTACCATAAGGACACAGCAGATAACTTGAGCAGAAGCATGAAGCACTGACTAGAATTTTATCATTCATATGTTACATAAGTATGGATAACACTGAACATATAGAGGTTTATTCTTAAAAAAGAGAAAAAAAAAATTAAAAACTTTATGTACAATAATCTTGTTCAGAAATTTAAATCATGTGTCTCTGGCGAGAGCGGGGAAGGGAAGCTGACATAAAGACTTGCCTTGCCTTCAGCTGTTCGAGCTGACAAAGCAATTTTAAGTCCTAGACGTCGAACCTTCTTTTGCAGCTTGATTGCATGACTTCGTGGCTTAGGCCCATGCATGGTGGCACCATGCCTAAACTGTTGAGGTATGATTAGTCAAATAAAACAGCACTAATATATTAGAAAATAAATATAGCAAATAGATTGTTCAAACGTATGCCATTCACAATTAGTAAAACTGATTAACTAAAAGGAAGAGTGATTCAAGTAACCTGTGGCCCTCGCAAAGTCCCATGTCTTGCCCGCCCAGTGCCTTTTTGCCTGTATGGCTTTTTCCCTGTGCCGCTTACTTCACTAATTGTTTTTGTTGAGTGTGTCCCCTGTGATACACATTAGATGAAATGTTCCAAAATTCAAACATTTGTTTATATGTAGTTCTTCAGAGTGGCCTCCAATTGATTGGCATGGCCACTTTAGACGAGAAGATACATGTCACATGTATTGGGATCTCATTATGCATCCATCCAGCCATCCATAAACATAAAATTTAAACATACATGATCAGTAAATGTATGCATGCAGGCATGTACAAAATGCAAATCTAATAATCAAAAAACAGTTAACCAAACTGATGGGAGTTCTATACCTGCTTGGCATGCTAAATCACATCTCATTTCTTAGGTTACTTTAGGATGATATATAGGTTATTTGAAATCTACAGAGACATTTTAATAATGTATATCAAATTCCAAAGTTACAGGAAAATAATCTAGAAGTGTAAACACAAATAAAGGCCACAGGAAAAAAAAAAAAAAAAAAAACACTAGAAGTATAAACATAAATAAAGGTCCTATATGGATAAAATTCACTGCACCATATACAGGGGTGTCAATGGGCTGGGCTAGCATGAACAGACAGACCTGACACTGAAAAAACTGGGACAAAGCTTACGTTATAGGGCCATGGGCCATGCTCAAGCTTGGAAAATAAGGCCCAAATAAATTTTGGGCCAAGCCTAGGCCTTGATTTTTAAAGAAATTCGGGCCAATCTAAGCTTGCACTCCTTTGATGTTTAGTCATATGGAGAGTGGACTTCAAAACTAAGGAGCACCCTTAGCATCCTTAAATCTCACTAATATCTAAAACATGATCTGAAGAAAACCCTAACCCTCTCCACTCTATCTCCTTCCTCCCCTCTCCCTTAGTCCTTTTCTCTCCCTCTCTCTCACTTTTGATTCTCACATATTCAACTTGGGAGTGGGCATAAAGCTGCTCCTTTTCCTCCTCACAACAGTTCTTAAGATTTTGAGAGACTATTTTGAGACATCCTCCTATAGTTCTTGTGGTTTTAGCCATTATTCATGGATACTCTTTGATCCGGTAATACATCAACATTGATGGGTAAGTAAACTTGTTCACGGGCAAGGTCGAGCTTTGCCTAAGTTAATACTATTTACTTAAGGACTAGACTCGGCCCAATTTTTGGGCCTACATTCTCGGCCCAGCCCATAGGCTTCGGGCCAGGCCTCAAGCTTCATGACCCTTCTTTTCTATTTTTTAAAAACACTAAAAATATTTAAGAAAAAGGTAAATATGAATAACTAAATATTGCCAACGACGTGTAACACATTTATTATCCTTTTAAGTTTATATACTAATAACAATTGTCAATTAAGTTGACAAATACGCCAAACATAAGCAACACATGGAAAAAAAATCATAACTACTTAATTTTAATCTCCAAGCTCAAGCTTAGTCTATTTATCAAAGGGGTTCTTTTCTAAGCTTGGCTCAGTTTGCCAGGCCTAAGCTTTTGGCCCAAGCCTATCTAAAAGGCTATGGGATCGAGCAGGCTGTGCAAGTCACCAAACCTGTGAGCAAAATCTATCAATAAGCATAGATCTATTCTCTAACTTTCTTCAGTTTTTCTTCTTTTCTTTATTACATGAGGATATCCACATGTAGCCATTGTGTGGAGTTTCATAGGGTAACAGAGGTCTTCATAGATGAAAACAGGTGCTTATATATGTTTTTTCTTTTGAGTAGTGCATATGATAGCATATATATTTTCAAAAATTGCAATACTATTTTCTGTTTTATATTTATTTTCAGATTATAATTTTTAGTTTCAATAATGTTCCTAGTTCTTAATTCATACCCTTTAGTTTTGTTTGACTAAAAGCATGTGCATTTGCTTCCTTGTTATTATCTTTCTTTTTATATGCCTAGGTAAGTCAAATAAAAATGGACTTGTTGATCTAGATATAGAAGAGGAAGAGGATGATTCTATCGAAAATGTTATGTCTGCACAAACATTCACAATCTCAGTATTGAATCTTGCATCAGCACCATGTTGGTATAGGGTTGGTAAGCCTGACATGGAGGCTGGCTTGGTACATCAACTTTCGATACGCCCCCCATACATAGGCTATGAGGACCTATACATTGGCATTGCAAACCTTAGTTTGAACCAAGTAAAAGCAAAGAAAAGGAAAGTCAAGTTTGGGATGATTTGTAGCCATTGAGGACCTATACAGCTCAAATTTTAGTTGTTGATATGGTTTTGGACATGAATTTCAAGGCTACAAATCAAGAATTTAGTTTTAACTGCCGTGCTCAGCTTGCTTTCTTCTTAAAGATCATACATTAATATTTTAATTGCCATTTATATTCTACACATACGAATTCAGCAGTGTTTCTGTTTTTGTTGTTTCAGTTTATCTCCCTTTTGTAGTTATCATTGTATGTTTTCGCATGTTGAACAATCACAGGGCATGCATGTTTCTGTTGGATAATCACAACTTGTGTACATTTTCACATAAGCTGTGCCAAAAAAATGTATAGACTTAGGCCATGCTGGCCCAGGCCTCATAAGTGGATCCAGGCTAAAATCAGGCCTATTTTGAAATATTCCATGCCAACCCAGGCTTGGGCCTAAGAAACTTGGGCTAGGTTCAGGCTGGGCAGGACTCGGGCCTAAAGTTTCAGCCTCAGGCTTGATTTAGGCCTTGGCCCAGCCCAACCAAGCCCAGTCCAATGAGACCCTAAACAATATATATATGAACATTATAATTTACTGGAGCACCAATGCCACACTAACATTCAACATCATTTATATTTGCCCGCAATAAGCAAAAGTTCCCTTGCTTCACATCACATTTATAACTGTCTAGCAGCTCATATTTGAATGCTTCAAATAATATCATATTGTTCAAAATGGAATTAGTCATAGAATGCTATGCCATGACACTTATAGGTACACAAAAATACACAAGATATTGATTCTTATTTTTCTCCAAATAGCTCCTTTGGTAAGGCTTTAGCTAGTCAAAGAAGAGAAACAAAGAAGGGAAGAGGAGGAAAGTGAACGAGAAAACAGGAAGGGTCAAACAGGTGACAGTGTCGCAGGGCAAGCTGACAGCTTGTAAGGAAGCAGTGTTGGCCAGGACCCCTTAACTCAAACCTGAACCCACCAAACCAGTACCCAAGGTCTAATAGACCCTTGCCCAATCAGACATGGGTTCAGTAAAGGTGGGTAAATGGGTTTAAGTCAAAATTGCCAGCCCAATGTACAGCAATTCCCCATGAGATTATGGTCAACATGTATTTCCTATGAATCTGTATGGAAGTGAGTACAGAGAAAAGCATAGGAGTTAAAAGTCACAGCTTAAGAGTTCTCCAACATGCAGATTTGATGTCTCTACTCTCTAGATAATATTCGTGATGCTTTTTTGAGTAGAACATGGTCACAACTAGGACCACGACAATCATATGATCACCATATATTCACCAATTTCCAACTTATAAATGAACAGGTAAACAAGCATAAATCTACCTTTTCATTGTCAGGGTATTAACCCTAATGAATTGTTTATATTACAGGACATAAAATTCAATTGAAGAGCAATCACAATATTTGATACAAAACTTTCTTTTTTATATTGCAATCCTTCTTAGTGAGAAATAACTCTAAAGACTATGTAGGGGAATGCACTATGGGGACTCAATAAAATAATTTATTTGAGACTTTGGAAATGAAACTTCCATTCAAAAAAGGAAAATAAATAAAAAATCATGAAAGCTTATTCCAAAAATTCAGCCTGCAATTTGATTTGAAAAGCATGTTTAAATAGTGGAGTTCATAATTAAATAGAGAGAAGAAAAATTGTGGCCTCACAAAAGATAGACCCTCTAGAAGTTAAAAAATTACCATATAAGACTATAAATAAAAGGTCAAGAAGAAGAAAAAATATGATTCAAGTTGATGGTGAAGGTCGTATGGATGGTAAATTGTATCCAAGACACTCCTAGGTTCATAGACCACAATTAATTTTGCAAAGGTCAACAGGAAAACCAACTTTATAAGCCTTTGTCTATTATTCAGAAGAATGCATGTTGTAGGTTACCTGCTGTCGTTTTGCAAGCTGCCACCTTACAACTCGGTGAACAATATCCTTCCTAATGGGCACATCAAAAACATCACCAGCCAAAATCATGAGGCCCTTATCCTCATTATGGAAATTCGTCACTCTTGTTACTAAGTCTGCATATTGCCCTGCAATATGAAAAAGAAGGTTTCGCATGAACTGTTATATGGATACGTTAATAGTATTAATGAATGGGGAAACATGTGTCATAGAATGCTACACCTGTCAGAGCAAAAAAGGCCACAAATTACATTTAACAAGTTGAACTAAAAAAGACAAACAAACACAGATTAAGCTTAAATAAAAGAAGATGAATGTATATCTAGGTCAGTATATAGATGCAGTTAAATTTGACCAGAGAAAAAACTAATATGCATGAACACAGTAAAAAATCTAAATGATAGATCCAATGTACACTCTTACGTTAAAAAACAAAACACAAATATTGGCTATCCTTTCTTTTCCGATATTCCTTTCCATTTGTGACCTGTGTATCAGGCAGGTTAAATTGGGGTAGCAGTATAATTGATACATGTATAAGCCAAGGAGACATTACATCACCAACATCAGTCCAACTGCCAAAGTAGAACAAGTCCTATATTCATAAATTGAGTTTAAATTTACCACAGTTCTGATATCCATAAAGAAGTTCAAACTCAACACAGTGCAAGGTCCCTAGTCATAAGGAGGATATCTTCAATGTCTAATGGATATCATAATGTTGTCCGCATCCTGGGGAAAGGAGTAATAGTGGTAATAATTTTAGAAAATCATCAACAATGTAGGTGAAGGACTTAAATGAAGTTTAAATGCATAGGTCAGCTTGGCCATTGGTTCTTTATTTACGGCACCCAAGAAAAGGGAAGCACAAACTCAGTCATAAGAATTGCAGTGGCTTTGATATGCAGAATTATAACTGCAGTGAACAAAGAACATTTCATTTGGACTCCATACCAAAGGGATGATAAAGAAATCAACACAATACCATAAATAAATAGTAATATAAAACTTTTGTGGAAAAGATACATCAATCTTGTTCAATATGCATAATAACTTAATCCAAACATAAGGTAGAGTACCTATTTCACGGTCTGGAGTCAACACAGTTTGATTTTTTAACAGTTCTGGAGGAATCGGACCTCCATTTGCTTGAGACTCAAGAGTAGAAAACCTCTCCCAACTGATAAAAGGCAACCCATGCTGCGAATACAGAGTTTCAGATTGATTAATTCCAACAAAATGCTATATGTGCTTTGATCATATCCCTGTGCTTGCATATTGCTAAGAAACTTAATCAAATATGGAGACAGTTTCTATTCAATTGCTATGCCTTAAGAAATGAAAAAGCATCATTGGTCTACATTATCTATTATCTGATGTGACATGATATAAGCCTCAACTTTGAGAACATGTAAAAGGTCAGAAAATTCCCAATAAAATGACTTATCCAAATCCACAAGTAGCATTAAAACTTCCAAAGAACATGGAAACAAACTGAATTACAAGCCACCGAAACAAATAACCTCCAGCAATAATATTTTAGTTGATTAGAGGATAAAATATATCCAGCTAAGCTACGGTTGTGATATCTACAATTTCTGATTCTTTTTCAGGTGAATCAGGGTCCCCAGAAGGAGGAATTTTAAAATAGTTAACTCAACAAAGAAGGAGAACTAGTCATAGAGAATATTGCAGTCAGCATATGAATTTCAGTAATAACACAACAACATTAAAATATGTCAAATGTGATTAAGATATCTTGGAGAACATCTCAATAAGAACTGCAATTGTGTTGACACCAAGTCAGAACCATGGTGCATGAACTCCAGAATTCATTAATCCAAGTTAAACAAAAGAGCAATTCCAATTGGAAAATAGTTACTAATGTGACTCTCTATCAGACTAGACAAATAAAAGAATGTCCTAGCCAGTTGGGAAAAAGGCCAGTACCGTTCTCCAGCATAGATTAAATATCAAGATATGTGTCACGTTTGTTCCATTTCAGAAAAAAAAAAAAAAAAAAAAGGTATATGGTAAGGGGTTAGACCTTTCAGAAGACTCGTGTTCAGACTAGGAATAGGTCGACATATCTCTGCGTTACATGCCGAACTCTTGGCATAGAAACAACAATACAAGGGCATTTGGAGGCTCGAGATTAGGGCATAAAAGCTCAATGTCTTAAAAATATGGTGCCTTTCTTACTTTTCATTTTTGTTTCAAGAAAAATAGCATAAATTCAAGAAAATTTCATCCAATCCAACAAAGATAGCAGCTCAAAAACTGTAGAAAATTTAGCAAAGCATAAAATCGAACAAACCTTCTTCACCCATGGATCATGTAGTGCTCCATTCTTTGGCGCGATGGAAAGGGAACCCGGGATCACCACGGATAGCCTCCGCGCCTGCCTCAGATTCCACGCCACCCGTGCGAGATTCCACATTTTTTTCTCTCGCCAAATCTTGAGATCAAATGAGAGAGCGTGGATGTCGGCGGGCTCACCGAACCTTTCACACTCGAGAAGCCGGGAGGCGGCGGTGGCGAGGGAACCCGCCTCTCGGTGCGCCAGGAATTAGGGGTAGCAAGACGGGTCGGATCCTTTATAGCCGCATCCGAACCCTAACGGTAAAAGCAGATCCGAATCCGGGTCCGGATTTGGTTGTCCATGTGGATCGTATAGCCCGCTATTGAGCCGACACGGATTCAGTCGGGTTGGAAATCAGACTAGTTACGGTGCTTATGCTGCCTCCTTTAAGCTTCGCCTTCGCTCTAACTTCCCACCCAACAGCGATCAGGGCTGGCGTGCGGGCACACGAGACCCGATCCACCAACAAACCGCCGTACTCAACCTTATGACAAAAAATACTACTATATATATTGTACAGCATACGCCCGCATATATATTTACTATTTGTGCTTTACGCGTGGTCCGCCTACTTTCTACACGTATCAGATGTCAAGAGTAGTACGCGTGTATTCTACGCGTATATCATATCCAGCGTACTTCATACGCAAGGACGCCACCGTCTGGCCTATAAATGGACTGGGCTATTCCCCCCCCCCCTAACCCCGTGTTTCAAGCGCCCGCGCTATTTCTCTTCCTCTCCTTCCACCCTCTCCTCCCCATCTTCGCTCGTGGTGGACTGAAACCCTACATCCTCGCTGGTGGTAATTTAAAAGGAGAATACAAGGGTTAATCTGACCTTTTATATTCTTCACGATTCTTGACGAAGTGATCTAGCGACCTGTTTTGAGATTGCCTTTGTTTTCTTCCCTCGATTGGTCTGGCGTGATTTAATAATTCTTCTAGTTAGGTCTATTAATGTGTCGATTCTATCCTAGTTTTGTAGTTATGACTGGAAACAATTGCTTGGTGATCCTTCTGGTATGTTGCTAACGATGATCCTTTTTTATGCCGTTCTCATGTATGTCTATTGATTCTTGAAAGGACGACTCGATCCTCTCCTATCTCATTCTCATATCTATTAATTCTTGAAGAGGAGGTGATCCTTAACATGACCTTTCTCAGATTGGCCTGCTCTTTCCCCCTTTGATTATAAATTTAGCAATTATTCATCTTACATCTTGTTAATGCATTGAATACCTAGTTTTCTTGTTATGCTATTGTCAGAGAAAGCAATCGCTTCAGCAATCACTTCATTCAAGGCAGGTGATTTCTTTGAGTTGTTAAAAGTCCTTCATATCGATCTGAAAGCAACGCAAAGCTCGGTTAACCGGATTCTATGTGCTTAGTACGGTAGCTCACTTCATCTCGTCTGTGCAACGAAGAGGGCAAAAAGATTCTAGCATAATGATAAAAAATTTTAGATGACATTTAATTTTTAGTAATATAATATTATCAAAAATTTTATTTTATAATTAGATTATAAAAAATATAAGATTAATGTATTTAATTTATCTTAATAATATTAGCTTAAATTTTAAAAAATATAAAACTACTGTATTTGATTCATAATAATCAAACATAATAATTAGATTATTATATTCTTGAATTTTATTTATATTTTATTATAATTTTTTATCTTTCAAACGGTTATCTTTTTTTTTTTTTTTGTTAGAATATGAAATATTTCAATAACAAGCAAGAAATCTTTGTCCAATTATTTTATAAATATTAATATAAATCTTTAATAGTGTCTTATATATTATACATGAATATTTAATAATATCTAAATAACATAAATTATTTAATATTATATATATTATTTAAATATTAAATAACATTTATAATATTAATAATATATTTTAAATATAATATTTATATAATTAAATTAAAATTATAAAATATAAAATTATATATTATTTAAATATAATAATTTAATATGCAAAAAGTCATAAATATTAATAATTTTAAATTTGACATTTATATTAGATTATATATCAAATATTAAATATAAATATAATATTAAATATTTAAAGATTATCTAGTGTATATTAAATATATAATTAGATTAAATATTATTAAATACTTACATAAAAATTAAGAGCATACTTTATGTTTATCGGACTTTTGATAATCTCAAATATCTATTTTTCATATGAAAATTAGATTATCATGATTTGTGATAATCTTGAATAATCAAAAAGCAAATATTACCATATAAATTGCTATGTCTAATTGCCAAATCAAGCGTTGCTCCCAAATTGAGCCTAGTTCGAGCCTATTGAGGAGCCTTGTTCCAAAATCAAGTACAAATTAAGCCTAAAGATGATCCTTGCTCCTAGATTAAGCTCGGATTAAGCCTAAAGGAGAACATTGCTTTCAAATAAAGCTTAGATTAAGTCTAAAAGAGACTTTTGCTCCTAGATCAATCCTAAACTTGCTCTCAGATCAAGCTCAAATCAAATCTAAAGAGGAGCTTTACTCCTATATCAAGCCCAAAGAAAAGTTTTGCTCTCAGATCAAGTCCAATGGAGAGCCTTGGTTCTAAATCAAGCCCAAGTTAGCCCAAATGGAGCATTGCTATAAAATTAAGTACACCTAAATGGAGCATTGCTTTAAAATCAAGTGTAGCCTGATAGAGTATTGCTTTAAAATCAATTTCACTCAAATGAAGTATTGCTCTAAAATCAAGTCCAACCCAATGGAGCATTACTCCAAAATCAATTTCACCCTAATAGAGTACCGCTCCAAATTCAGCTTCACTCAAATAGAGCATTGTTCTAAAATCAAGTTCAACATAATAGAGTATTGTTTTAAAATCAAGTTCACTCAAATGGAACATTGCTCCAAAATCAAGTTTAGCACAATGGATAATTCCTCCTAAATCAAGTTTAGCCTAATGGAGTATTGCTCTAAAATCAATTTTACTTAAATGAAGTATTACTCCAAAATCAAGTTCAGCCCAAGTAGAACATTGTTCAGCTCAATGGAGCATTGCTCCAAAATTAGTTTCACTCAAATAAAGCATTGCCCCAAAATCAAGTTCAGTCCAAATGGAGCATTACTCTAAATTCAAGTTTACTTAAGTAGAGTGTTGCTCTAAAATCAAGTTCATTCAAATAAAGCATTGCTCCAAATCAAGTTTAACTCAATGGAGCATCACTCAAAATCAAGCTGATCTAAGTGGAGCATTATTCCAAAATCAAGTTTACCGAATAGAGTATTGCTTTAAAGCCAGATGAATTCAAGTGGACTACTGCTCCTAGATCAAATTCATCATATGAAACATTGCACTCAAGTCAAGAAAACCCTAGTTTATCAAAGGCAAAGAATTTTGGTGCACTAGAATTAAAGTAACCTAAGTCCACCCAAATTAGAAAAGAACCTAGAGTAAAAAAACCTTTGTTCACCTAGAGTTAAGACAACTCTAGTTCAGCAAAATCAGAAGAACCTTGATTTATCCAAATCAAGAAAGCCCCATTTATCCAAATCAAAGAACTCAAGTTCATTTAAATCAAGAGAATCCTGTTTTACACAATCCAAGGGATCTTGGTCAAAAAAAAGGCTCAATTTACATATGGAGCATTTCTCTAAAGCTCCAAGGTGGCTGAACATCTCTTAAGCTCGAGTTGTCAAGAATTCGGAAACTTGCTCCATTGATTAAGTCTTCAAGTCTTGCTTTATGAATAAAACTTGAAGCCTTGCTTCAATGTTTAAGTCCTAGACCTTGCTCCATTAGTGAAGCTTGGAGCTTTACCCTAATGTTCAAGTCCTGAAGCCTTGTTCCATTGACAAAATTAGAGTTCTGCTCCATTAAAATCCTAGAGCCTTACTCCATCAAAAAAGACTTAGAGCTTCGCTTCATTAAATCTTTAGAGCCTAACTATATTAAAGTTCTGGAGCTTTGCTATACTAAAGATTAGGGAGCCTTATTTCATTGAAGACTAGAGTCTTACTCTATTAAAAGCTAGAGCTTTGTTCCATTAAAGATAGGGAGTATTGCTTCATTAAAGCCTTGAAGCCTTGCTTCTTCAAAAATGGCTCATTCGAGTCATGTTGATGGTGGGTTGACCTGAGCAATAATCTCAGCACTGGAAAGTTTAAGTCAAGGCAACCACCTTGATGCCATTAAAGAACATGAAACATTATTTTATAATCAAAGGATTATTGCTCCTCAATTATAAGAGTATCATTCTCCTAATGACCCTATAAGGAATAAGGGATCATTAACTGGAGGTACCGTTAAAATGAAGAATCAAAATAATGTGAACAAAACTTGCCTAAGATTGAAGCTCAAAAAGGGAGACAAATATAGAGGAAAAAAGGAGGATAAATATGTGATATTAAATTTAAATCATAAAAAATAATAATGTCACTTTGGAATCCAAATTAGATATAAATGATAATAATAATAAAAAATTTATTTCTTATATGGATGCATCGTACTAAATAGGCTAACCATAATTGTGATATCTTAATCAAAAGTTTTTTTTACTTATAAAGCGAGAGTAATTAACCATGCGAGCATATGCCTATTAAAAATTTAGACCTTATAAAACTTGAACAAAGGTTGCCAATAAAGCACAAAACCCATTAAAATCAAATATTCTAACCACCACACTTAGACCCCATGCTCATCGTGACCCAAAGAAGAAAGAAAGAACACTTCAAGGTGCCAAGAGGGGTGTGAACAATCACATCCTTTCAGATATGTTAATAAGATTCCATTTAGGTTAACAAGATTTCAAACTTGCTTGTTATCCTTAGTCTCAATTGTTCCCATGAACTATTGGTCCATAGTATTTAAGGAATCTCATGCCTTTTCACATGATGGAATAGATTCTTCGTTGTTCCTAATCCTATGTAATTTCATCAAAAGCAAATTGAAACAATTCAAGCTTTTCCACTTGTCATAAAAGCTCTTTTATTTTGGTGTAGATTAATTTATAAGTGGAGGAGGTTCATCACTCAGAACACCAAGTCAAGGCCAACACAACCTAATATGAGCATTATCACCTCTGTCAACACAATTTAATGTGAGCATTATCATTTATTTATATCCAAAAATTTGAACCATCAAGAGAAAAGAACCTTTCTTGCACTACTATCAATAATTGTAGAATTAATGGTACTAATAAATAATATATGCACACATTATCATCAAATAATGAGATTAAATGATAAATAAATTTTATTCAAGATAAAATTAAAATTCTTTATATTATGACTTTGGCAAGCAATTAAATGCATCATTATATCTTTCCTCACGATGAATGCCACAATATGTTGATGGCTATATCCAATTAGTGATATATTAGCATCACAACTAAAGCATATGTTCCTTTAAAGGTTGATGAGGGCTCTATCAAGATCATTGGCATGGAAAGGGTCGGTACAGTTAGGCTACTGACTGATAAGGAGGAAAGAAGATGACGATGCCATAGAGCACCTGCCTCCCCTATCTCTCTAGTGGCGGAAATAAGGAAAAACTAGAGAGCCTCGATCACTATCACTATCACTATCACTACCACTACCACTACCCTCTCTCTCAGGCTTTTCGATGCTTTTGGCGATGACCACCACTACCACAATTAAAGTGGTGGCTAAGCCATACAACTTCAGGTGAATGAGAATCTACTCCACCAACCCCATAGCAGCGGAAGTGGGGAGAAGGACAAAGCCAAGGATTTCCAAAGAAATTAGTGGTTGTCCCATGGTTTAGAAGGTGCTGAGAGATTGAGCCAGAGGTCTCCCTAACTAGATTGCATTGAGATTCAGTCAGGTATCTTCCCAACTAGAACATCAGTCATAGTAGAAGGGAAGGCCTGCAATTGGTATGGAGTTAAAAAATATAGAGGCAAAAAGTTACTAAAGTAACATTTCTTGATATAAATTCTAAGGGTGTATTTGGTGTGGGGTTAAAAAGGATGAAAAATTATAAAAATAATTTTTTCTAGAGAGATAATTTTTTAACCTGAAGGTCACTTATGGGTACATCAACATCTGTCTCCTTCCCTCTGATCGTGTTATACAAAACTTTTGGTATTCCGATTGAGGTTTGATTACATTTTGATGGGCATACCCCTTCATGCTATCAAGGGCACAGAAGTTGAAAAAGGTATCCAAACAAAAGCGAGTTTCTTGAAACAAGAGAAGGATTTGGCTTTATATGTAGGCCGCACCATCACATGCAAAATGTTGATTCCTTAGCAATGAAAGAAAGAGATTCATGTCAAAGGATTTAATAATTTGCATGTACTTTTGTAAATTTATATGCTTGTGTCCCTACGATATGTTGTTGGCTCATCTCATATTTTCTTGAAAAAACAATTTGTGTGATCATAGCACTTATTTTCATGACGCAGCATGATATTCCTACTCATGTGCCTAAATCTTTGCACCTCATCTATTACTATCTTATGATATTTCAATAATATTATTGAGATACTTGATACTTGGATGAAAAAGTCCTAATGAGTGCTACATTTATTGATGGATTCTATGTCTGCTCCTATCCTCTCTCTTTTTTTTTGTTGTTTTGTTTTGTGTAAGAAGCTAGACAACATATTATTAGTAGCTACAAATAATAATTAGATTGTGTTTAAAAAATGTAACTATTTGGATTTATGACATTTTACATATGAAAAAAGAAAATTTAATTTTCTAATGGTTGTGTAGCTTACATATGGTAACTCTTATGCTACTTCTATGTAAAAAAGAAAACTTTAATCTTCTAATGGTTGTGCAGTGAATGTTTATATTCTTTGCATTTAATACTTGCAATGCATCCATGTTTTTTTTTTAAGGCATTCAAAGAGGATAATTAATCCATGCCCACTCTATCATGTGAGGTTAACTCTAATTAGAATCAAATTCTTGATTTTTTTTAATCTAAATGATAAGAGATGGTATTGTTTGAACTAAAATTCAATGGTTTGTAACAGATTTGTAGTCGAGTAAAGAGAAACATTGGCAAGTTTAGGATGATAGAAACGTTCAAGTATGTTTGTTTGATTTCTAATTTTTAGATAAAATTCAATCCAGATGATAACCTACTATGCTAAACCCTCTAGGTTTAATAACCTTTTTCTATTATTTAAAAAATAAAAAAAAGGAGATATGGAAAATCATTGAACAACTGCATCGTAGCTAAATTGTAATCTAATATTATGATATCTATAAATGCGTCAAGGTGGTAATCTAAAGTCAATGAAAAAAAATCTAGTTCAGATTTAGATTCATATCAATCAAAATAAGAAAACTCTAGACATGCACGTAAACTTGATTAATAATCAAATTGAAGTTCATATTTGAGTTTTTTCAGATTAAATTTAGTATATGATTTTTGTGAGCAAGTAGCAAAAAATTATTAATTTTCAAAATTGAAAGGATTGCTATCACAATAATCTTTTATATAAAATAAATTTGTTAGATTATAGTGGAAAAAAGAGCAAGATATGGGAATAGAATGGTTGGTAAAAAAATCCTATCATTTTTTAAATTTTAATTTTTGTATATATTTAATTTAATTGAAATATAATTAAAATATAAATGTTAGTCCACATTTTTAAACTGAAGTAATAGTGTTCAAGATTTAAGAGGGGCAATATATGAGCTATAAATTTAAATATAAAGAGAAAGAATTGACATAAATCATTTGCTTAATTTTTTTTATGTTTCTTTATTTATATATATGAGTTGCACTTAGTTACATTTGAGTTCAAATTCAGACACTTTTTTTATTCTTAGATCCATAAAGATTTTAGAGCCATTTCATCTTTTTTACTTTTTTTCATATTGAGAATCTGTGAACTATATGAAATGGAGGTGATCGGATCACATTCGAATGTAACCAAGTCTAATTCATTCATATATACATACATACATACATATACATACATACATATATATATATATATACACAAAAGTTAAATTTGGCTATATTCGAATCTAGCCAAGTTCATATAATCTTTCTTACTCTTGGATCTACATGAATGTTAAAGTTCACTTTTTTCATCTTTAAGAGTCGTAAACTATGTGAATCCAAAGGTAAAAAAGATAATCGCATCTAACTTGACTATATTCAGAGTAATGAAATCTATCTCTTATATATATATATATATTATATTTATTTATTTTATAAGATTTTTATATTTAATTAAAGATATACTCCAGTGGGATTTAATAAAAATTACTTTTTATATATAAAATCTGATTTTGGCTCATAAAATTATAGTAAATTTAATTTAAAATCATATATCATTATTACAAAATAATTGAGTCGAATTATTAAATTTATGGACCTCAACTATTCCTCCTATTCCATTCCACTGGGAGGTGACGTCACGAGGCATTCCAAACCCTGTCAACCGCTAACCCCCGCCCATTCCGCCCGCGGACAAACCCGCCCACGTCCGCGTTGCTCCTCCCGTAGTTTCGTCCATTGCCAGGGGCATTCGAGCTCAGCGTTTCCACCGCGTTGACGTCGGCGACGAGGAAAGCGACTTCTCTCTTGCCGCCGAGGCCGCCGGCACCCTTTCGCCGAATTATTATTTAACTTTTTATTGTTAAAAATAGACAAAATTTAAAAGAATAACGACAGGGACGACAAAATTATTTATTTGTAACGCAATAAATACCCCCTCCTTAGAATTAGTCCGCTCGCCCTGCTGTTTCCTACTTCTTTCTCTGCCCGGCGGGGAAAGAAGTGAAAGCCGGAGACAGAGGGAGAAAGGCGGAGGCGGAGAGATGTCGGGATCTGCCGTGAGGAATGCGGTGCCTCCGGAGGTGGCGGCGGGGGGGAAGGTAATGGTGTCGAGGTCGTCGATCTGTGACTCGATCTGCAGGTGCGTGCTCCCGGGGATGTGGATCGACAAGGAGGAGCTGAGGCGGATTACCTTGATGCCGGAGTATCTCCGGATGGCCATGGCGACGTCTGTCCGGGTGAAGGACTGGAAAGTCGGCGCGATGGCGGCGTCGTCGATAGCCAACTGGAACGACAACGAACAGGCGGTGCCGGAGGCGCCTATGGTGGTTTTCGTGAACTCTCGCAGCGGGGGACGTCGCGGCCTGGCCCTCAAGGGCTGGCTTCAACAGCTCATCGCCGAGGAACAGGTCAAGAAATACGTCCCGCTCTTCTTTTGTATATATATTATATATATTTTTATTTTTTTTAAAATTTTAAATTTTAAATTTTATTTTATTTTTTTAAGACCTGTTTGTTAGAGAGGTTGGGAGTGGGAACAAGAGACACGTAAAGGAGATGTACTGTACCTTATTTGAGAGTTTTTTTTTTTTCAAAAGTGGAAAAAATAAGGCTTTACGAGGATTCTCAGTGCCATTTCAAACTTTCAATAGAAATAATTTTTAAATCTCTATGAAGTTTTGTGAGATTTACTTTACTTTCTTCTATTGATCGAATACAAAATCCTTTTTGTTCTTCATATACAAAATCCTCGTTTTATGGTTTCAATCCTACCTTTACATTCTTTTCTTCTACCTTCCTTTATTTAAAAATCCTTCCTTTCTTTTCCAAACAGAGATAAGTGTTTTCTAATGTTTCTTTGAAGATTTTGAGTTTTGGATTCGTGAATTCAATCGATGTTCTTAATGAAAGATTCATGGCTAATAAAGGCGATCATCCTCTCGTGTTTGGCGCTCTTCTGAAGTGATTTTTTAAGGTTTCAGCAATACCTGGCTCATTGGCTTGAATTTCACATGGAAGAAGGGTTTTTTTTTTTTTTTTTTTGATGCGATCGAGAAGGTGGACTTTAGGACATCCTTCGAGAAGAGAACTCAGAAAGAAACTGAGAGATAAATTTTGAAATCAAAATCATGCTTCTTAAAGGACTTTTAATTTTTTATTCTTAAACAATGTCTATTGATTAATTAAATGGTATTTTTTTGCGTAATTTTTTGTAAGTTTCATATTTGAAATAAATTTATGGTGAGCATGCCAGGATCTTTCAAGGTCAAAGATCACCGCCAAAGGTAAATAATCGGTGGAGATTAGGTTCCAATTTTAGATTGCATATGCATGATTTCTGTAAGATAGGTTTTAGCTATGTGTTTCATTTCTTTTTACCAATGTTCTGGAGCACCGCAATGATCTTTGAAAGATTTGTGGTATGGAATACATGGAGGGATTTCTTGATAAAAGATTCATGATAGGGCTAATTATTCTAGTGCCTTCAGTATTCTTCTTGAGTGACTCATCACATCATGGAATTGAAGAACGTCTGAAGAGTATGGTTGTTCGTCGATAAGAGTGGTAGGTGAGTTGGGTTTAAAACGTCATGACACAGTTCAATTCCTATCTACCATTGGTTTTAAAAGGGAGAACTGTGAGGAGACATGGGGTAGCTTATGTTGAGGCGATGGGAACCATTACATTCACTACGGAGGATATGATGTTGGGGGGATCGCTACCATAGCAGACGGGCCTTTGTATCCTAAGGGGCAAGTAAACGAGACAAGAATTCCTATATCCTCATTGATCCTTGATTTTTTTTTTTTTTGGCCCTTGTTTGTTCTTGCTTATTTTTTTATAGTTTTTTGCTTGGTGTGAATGAGATGACCTCCATCCATTGGTTTGCATGAATCTCATCCTTCGTCACTTCACTTCTACCTCGCCAAGTGCTCAATCAGTAAGACGACGAGCTTCTTGACTTGAAATACTACATCCTTTGCCCTCTGAGCTCTCTCCTTCCTTTCCCTGGGGTCAATGCTATCAACGGGCAAGGACCAGTAAGATGGCTCACATTGCCATAAACATTGCATGGTGCAGTGGTTTTGAATGCCGTAGTGCATCTCTATAGGTAATGCTTTGGTGCATCTTTATAAAGATGAACCGAAATATATTCCCAATGCCTTGGTCAATAGCTCAGATTTCATATGGACTATATATATATATATATATATATATATCCAGAAACTGAACTTTAGGAAAGAAATTGAGTGCTAAATTACAAATCTTTCTTCTTAGAAAGGCTTATATTTGGGCTCTTATATCGTTTTGCTTACTTTTATTGTAAAGATTTTCAGAAATTGTGATGCATCTTTTGTTAAGAGAGCATATCTCAAGGCCAAAGTTATACTGTTAAATGATCAAGAGCAATTATTGTGCCAAAAAAGGATCAAGAACAAGGATCAAGAATAGTTGAGGTTTTGTGAATGATTATATTACTTGAGGAAGTAATCTTGTTCTTCATGTGAGTCTATTATTGTTTTCTTGCTTACATTCTTAAATAGTAATCTTGAGCTCTGGTTTGATATGATAATTTCTTTTTTTTTTTTTTTCCTTTTTGTTTTGGTTCCTTTTCTTGCCTCTTATTTGCATTGTTCATCCTAATAGAATGTTGGGTGGCTGTTCTCTCACAACTCATTTTCTTGGAAAACCGTCCACTCATTATCATGGAAAATGAAATAAGAAGGATCGCATATTTATCTTTAAATATTAAATGATTCATGAGCATGACTAGAATTCTGAATCAAGATTGTAAATGAAGAATAAGGATGTTACAAGAATTATCACTTGAATAAGAAGAGGCACAGAAAAGCTAGATGAATTGATCAAGAATGTTGAACAAAAGGTAAGAACATAAAAAACAAGGATGAGTTCTGAACTAAAATTTGGAATTGACACTAAGAGAATAAAAGAAATTGGTGAAGAGGTATACTTGAGGTAGTTACCCTTATGCTTAAAACACATGCAGGGAGCTTGGTGCATATATAGATCTTAACAGTTTACTATTTTAATTCCTCAGAGCTTGATACCAAGAGTGTGATATTAATACATATGCTTGCATGAGGCTCCTATAACTAGTCATGACAATGGATTGCAATATATTTATTTACCATTTTTCCAGCAGATGTGAAACCAAGTAAAGAGAGTAGTTGTGTTAACTACTCCCAAAACAGCATAAGGGCAAATTGCAGTAGTTGTGTTAACTACTCCCAAAACAGCATAAGGGCAAATTGCTGGGACATCACAGTTTAGCTGTGCAATAAGATGTAAGTTATGGATATGGACT
This sequence comes from Metroxylon sagu, assembly GCA_017589505.3. Classification (NCBI taxonomy): domain Eukaryota; kingdom Viridiplantae; phylum Streptophyta; class Magnoliopsida; order Arecales; family Arecaceae; genus Metroxylon; species Metroxylon sagu. The sequence goes on from JACVBY030000664.1 coordinate 1,507,866, forward strand.
GAGAAGGCTTTATATTGCATCAAAGCAGAACAATAAGCTCTCATCTGCCTTGAAGCAAACTTTCAAACATATTGATTTCCTATTGGTTTCTAAGCAATTCTTTAAGAATTATGTGCCTTGTGCTATGGCTGTTGTCGCCTTTTAATTTGCTTTACTTGATCATAAACATAACCTGTAGGATTCATAATACCTAATGAGTCTTTGACCATACAGTATATCCTGACTTGCATTTTGTTAGAGAAGATTGTCTTCTTGGACATGTGTTTTTATGCTTTATGGAATTAATTTTAGAATGTTAATTTACAATGGTTATTTTATCATCTATGATGCAGGTCTTTGATCTTTCAATTGTGAAGCCTTCTGATTTTGTTCAGTATGGCCTGACTTGCTTGGAGAAGTTGGCTGATCTTGGTGACAGTCGTGCAAAGGCAGCCCGTGAAAGGCTAAGGATTATAGTATGTTATCTTGAATAGGACAATAGTCAGTTTTTTATGCTGTTGTTATTAGCCAAAAACTAATGCATGCATATATTTGGCAACACATGCAAGTAAATGCAATGTTGCTTGTTTTTGGAGTTTTTCTATTTCCACATCATGGGTATTTGAACCATTTGCTTTATTGCTGACTTTTAACGGTGTTATGTGCTAGTCATTAATTCATACTCTTTTCTAGTTGTTTCTGCTTCTTACTGGACAAACTTATGGTGGTTTCCTTGTTAGGATGTGTGTAAGTTCTGAATGCATGGTTCTGCTTGGCAGGTTGCAGGTGGTGATGGCACAGTTGGTTGGGTATTAGGAACTCTTGCAGAACTTTTTGTTCTCAGAAGAGAACCAGTTCCTCCAACCGGCATCATTCCACTTGGAACGGGCAATGATCTTTCCAGAAGTTTTGATTGGGTAAAATGTTGTTTCTTTTGCTGCCTATTTGGTTTGACTTGCAAGCTCACTGAGATGCCATATTAATTTATATTAAGTAATATATCTTTAGGGCGGTTCGTTCCCATTTGCATGGCGATCAGCAGTTAAAAGTACTCTCTACAAGGCAGTCACTGGTCCCATTTGCCACCTTGATGGGTAAGATTTATCCTTATTTGAAGAAAAGTCTAGCTTTGTTCAAATATTTTGTAGATGCTGTATAAAGGTATAAACTAGTTGCCTTATGGTTGTAGGTGCAAAAGAAGTAGATGTCTATGTAGGCTTTGCTAGTTAAGGCATAGTCTATTACCAAAAATGCATTAATGGGAGTGAGCTTAGGGTCATATCAGGATTGAAATTTCTTCTCTGTTGCAAGACAGAGAGAAGATGATTTGAGAGTAATATCTAATAATCCACTACTTGTTTATATGTTGCATTTTTCCCTTTTTTGGGAGCTATCTTTATCTTATGGTTCCATAATTCATAATTAATCAAAATTTAGGCAGTAAATGAAAACAAATGCATATATGCCTGTGGAAAACAAATTATCAGCAATTTATAAGGAACTGCATGTGAATAGAGATTTTTTTTTTCTTTGAACATATTGAAATTATTAGCTAGTAAATAACTCCAACATAAACAGACTGCCAAAATGATGCATAACTTTGTCTCCAAGATTTTAAAGAACCAGGAAGAATCTCCATTTTGCCATCTGACCAAGTTTAAGTGCCCTTTAAATTCATAATGTGGAAATAGAATGTGAAAATTCGATCTGTCACTAAAGGGATAGATTTTTCAAGTAAGAGAAAATCTGTGCTTTTTAATATCTGATATGGATGGATGGTAATCTTTCATGTGCAAATTGCTGCATGCTAGAGGGATGCTGCATAATAGCTATTGTTTTGGATGCATGGTTTGGCAGGAATTGCTGGATTTCTACACATATTATTCATGTTAGGCTGGTCTAGATACACTCAACCAACATATTATTTCTTCTACACTTTTTCCTAGATTGTAAAATTACCCTTAACCAATATTTGTTTGTCACTACCTACCTGCTCTATAGACATTGATGGGTTAGTTGCCTTAAGTGAGGGTGGTTCTCTGCATTTTAAGTTTGTATGATAAAGAAAAATTATTTCGAGCATCACTTCATTCTACTCTTTTCATTCAATTATTAATTTCAATGTGATTGGAAAAAAACTCTAATTAGCTTCTATTTTGCCAATGGACATCTAGATTGTATATTAATTTGCAGGTTGAGGGAAGATTTTCTGGAAGGTTTCATGAAGTGAGCCTCCAAATCTTAAATATGCAATGAACTAATGAAGTGATGTCATACTTAAGCATGCCTTTTTCTTGTGCAATGCATGTATTTTCCTCCAAAGAAAGGGAGCATTTGATGGATGGCCATTATCTCATCAGTCAAGATTTTATGGAGTAGATTTTGACCCCATCAAGGTTTTCAGTCCCAGTGCTATAGACCCTATATTGGTAGCTTATCGATACAGATTGGTGTGGTACTCCCTGCACTAACATATGGTTTGTACCCTACCAGTACTGTATTGGGTCAGATTGGTATACTGAGAGGATATGGGTGACTATATAAAACCTTAGACCTCATATTCTATATTTCTCTTTTTAAAAGTCATTTTTAAGTAAATAAAGAGGGTTTTATTTATCAACAGAAAGGCCAAATAGATGGTCGAGAAGGTGCACTGTTTGCTCTTGCACTATTTCTTTTGAGTGCTAGGAAGTGGAGTTGGAAATAAGGGAGAAGAAATGCATGGGCACCACTCCTGGGAGTTTGCATTGCAGTAACAGAAATGTTGTTTGTTGTTTGATATAGACTGTTCCCAGATTTCAAGATTAATAAGTTTTTCATGTGAAAATGTTTGGACTCCCAAGCTAGAGGTCACTAACAGCATACACTTATTGCTAGATGAATGTTATTGTGCATGACTGCTGCCTACTCTGCTGATACCTAGATGCCTAGATGGGCTGCATGAGTTTTAGAATGTGGTGATGAGATCCAAATCATGTTTAATTGATATTCAGGTAAGAGACGAATGGGATTAAGACCACAAAAGTGATGCATAATTTTCTCTTGACTGATCATATCATGGAATTACTCATTTCCCTTACGACATGACACTCCATATCACTTTCCATTCATGGACACCTTGCTATTCATTATAGTCAGTGTAGTCAGATGATTTTTTTTTTCTCTGTCATATTGGCGAGATTCCCTTTTGTTCTCAATATGTTAACTATTTGTTGGATGCAAAACCATGACTTACTCCTTGATGTCATGGTCTGCCAGTTTTAGATCCTGCCTCATCATTCATCATTGAACTTTTTCTTATTTAGCATGTTATGAATTAAGTCATCCACATTTCACAATGTGACTTTCCAAATACATACTCTTTGGTATTCCACATCTGAGAAGTTAGGATATCTTTTTTTTTCTCAGGAAACATTCTTTTTAATATGTCAACTAACCATCTAACCTCAGCTTTCATAATGATTATTGGAGGAAAGTCGAGAGATAAGGTTGTGATATTCATTCTCAATCCTCACTAAGTTCCTGGCTGCTGACAATCTTTCTGTAATTTCTTGCTTGGTAGCACATTATTTTTGATGAACATGCCATGATATCTGAATTATATGCAGTTCGCAATACCAATTACTATCAACATGGAAAATTTTGTTTGAAATTACCAGATTAAAGAATTCCGCTTATGATCTTCTACTAGAAAAACCTTAGATGAAAAGTCACAATTGCCTTGCAGATGGCATGTTGTGGTTGTGACGCCAGATGGAGGATTGATTGAACCACCACATTCTCTCAAACAAATGGAAAAATGTGCATTTGGTCAAGACCAGGTTTGGATTTTGGCTATTATTTTAATTTTAGTTCTGCTGCATGTGTTGCTAATTCTAAAAATTTCATGAATTTACACTTTCAACTTAACTATTCTTTGCTTATACTTCCATATCCACACTCTCTTTTGCACAAGTAATGCAGCAAAATGCATTTGAAAAGCAAATACATGATGCATGTGTTGTTACTGAACTTCATTCAATAAAAATGACTTGGCAATGGTTGCAACAGTTAATCTTAACACCATGACTTCTGCCTTGCTTTTCATTTGCAAGATTTTCAATGTTCTCTATGCATATCCACTTTCCTTTTTCACAATATTATATATCTCTAGCCCTTGAAGTAAATTTTGTTTCTTATCCCATCAATTCAATTAACATTTGGAATAGGATGCCATATATTGATAAATCTGTTTGCACCTATGGGTAATCCATCACTTTGAGACATCTGAAATTTAACACCTCTAGGCCCTTTTACCCCCTTATTCCAATTTAACTCCCGATATTGCTTGAAAAGTAACTAATTTATTATAGGGGTAAAATAGGCATTCTAAAAAGTTGATATAGCTACTTTTTCCACTAATTTGGAGTGAACCATTCTACCATCTAGGGTTGAGTTGTCTATAATGGAGTAAAGTGGGTTTGGAGTAAATTAACCCATTTACTCTAGGTTAATCTTCTACATCTAAATGTAGCCCTAGGCGCTAGAGACTATTCAATGGATAAACCATTGAATCAAGAATGTGAAGATGTATTAGTGGTCTGAAGCAAAGTTTTACTTCTTATATGCGTGAAAAAGCTAGAACATGCTGGTTTATTAACTCTTTGAAAGGTGATATAATGATTTAGTACAATATATCTTTTCAATTATTTAAAATTCTATATATTTATTATAGTTTTCTTGTATTATTGTATCATTGACCATAAGTAGCAGAAACTACATGCTTCATACAGCTTAGTTTGTCCAGGATATACATTTGGAAGATTGACTTGACTAATAAATTGGAAGCATGAATGGAAATGCTCATGGACCTGAAAATTATTCAAATACTTAAAAACAGTGTTGTGTGAATAATGAGAAACTACTACAGACTTTTGTATTGAGAGGGTTCCATATGGTCTTCCTGTGGTTTCCGTATGTTCTTAATTGATTACTTGTTTCCATGAGGTTTCAACCCAAACTATCAGTTTTGTCAGTTTCACAAATAAAAGAGAAATTTATGGCATGTTTTTAATCTAGAGCTGCCAAGTACTCAGAGGATGTGTATGCAATGACAAGTCATTCCAGGTTAGATATCATGTAACTTTGTTTCAATTAATAATACTGGATATGCTAGAAGCTGGATATAGCTTCCAAGAATTGGGACCACATTAGAACCATTGCAACATATATGGCTTCAGCAAGTCTAATTTCATAATACAACCATTCTAGGTGGATGCCCCCCCGCCCCCCTCAAAAAAAAAAAAAAAAAAAAGGATTTCATGATTAAGCCTACAATTGAGTGTCCAACCAAACTACTGAAGTATATTTATACATGTTATATGATAGAATGACACTGCTGCATCACTCAAATTTGAAAAAAGGTTTCCACGTGATTAGTGGGTCTGTCAAGAAAATCAATGTCTTTGTTCTCACGAACATATTAGGGCCCTTATGCATTAAGATTTGGTGCTTGAGGAAAGCTTGAACTTTTGCTGAATTCAATAGATCATAGATATATGATCTTCCTCCAGGGTGGTGACCAACAATGTGATCTTTCATCATTCGGCATATTCTACCCAGCATAGACATGATCTTTTAAAGTTCTCTTTATTTTTTGTATTTGTGGCTTCATACTTACTTTGAGACAATAAAAGAGTCAAAGATGCATCCACAAAAAAGGTAAATAGTGAAAGATGTAAAAAAGGTCAATCCAATGCGTGCTTTTTCTCAATCTTCATTACCGTCACAACTATAGTAAACAATTTTTTCCAAATTCAAATGTGGTCGGTTAATCTAGAGTTGTGAGAGTCCAAATGCTCTCCTTTTTGCAACTGAACTGAAGAGGTCCAGTTCTCAATCAAAGACAGTCTGTGTATTGTATAATGGGCTGTGAGTGACTGGGGCCTGGCTTGCACATCCTATCCTATCCCAGGACCTACTTAATCATGGTCGTTGCATGATATCTGTATTGTCATGATTGAGTATTGCACCTCTCCAGTTCAGTTGCTAGCTGGAGAGGATTTAAACTCAAGTTATGACCTGTGTGAAGGGCCCTATCCTCCTCTGAGTGCCTTACCTCTGAGTGCTGTGCTTGAGCTTTTTTATGATTACCCTGCTTCTTGTTTTGTTTACTTGATTCTGTTTTGCCATTGAACTTATATCTGATGTCTTGTTATTTTATTGTCAGTGTTTTGGGGTTTTTGTCTTGCTTTAATCTCATCAGTGAGGCACAATTTAGTTATATGTTTTCTTTACCTATCAAACAAAATGGCTGAAGTCTTCTCAATTTCTTATTGAATGATTTGGCAATTTCTTGAAGGTTGTATGGAAGCATTGATGCTAGCACCAACATTTCTAATTGGGAATCTATACACCACACTATGTTTTTCATGCTAAATTACTAATGATGCTTATTATTTTAGCTTTTTCTATGAGATAAAGACATTTTTTATGATGTTGCATTCTTGAAGGAGCTAACATTTTTGCAGGATGTTGACATTGATGGAGAGTTGCCAGAAAAGATTTCTTGCTTTGAGGGAGTCTACTATAACTACTTTAGCATTGGTCTGTTTTATACATTGCAACTTCAAATTTAGTTAACAAAACTTCACATTGATTATTCACATTATGGATATAGCCTTGGATAAATTTATGCAATTCTAACATAAAAAATCGCTTTCTAACATAAAAAATCGCTTTGTGTCATTTTAACTCCACAAATGATCATTAACTTTTGGATATCATTTAAGCCATTAGAGACACATCTTCTTTCTTACTGATACTGTCTAAGCACAAAGGGAGTAACATCATTCTGTGAGAGAAGAATTCATAGCCGACTGGTCCCAATTTTTTGGAATCTTCTTCACCATTCATCATTTCAATTGTTCATCTTGTATCAATGCCATTCTTCTCAAATTATGTCTCACAACATTTATCAATCTTTCTTTGGTCACTAATCTAGATATAATCAAATGGGGTGGATTTCAAGTGCACATTTAGCAGGTTGGTTTTCGTAGTATTAGCTTTCTACAAAAAGAGGCCTACTTCCACCAACACTGACCTTGACATGTAACTAACCGGGAATTTCCTAAAGTTAGGCTTTCTTTTTTGTAGGTATTTTTGGAAATTATCTTTTTGGAACTATTTGAACTAGTCCATTTCTAATGATAGATGATTGTATAGTCTGCCATTTAAATTGCTGTCAATTATTCATTGTCTATAAGCATATGTAGAGAAGGTTGTCAAATTGTCAAAATAAAATTTCTTGGTATATTGTGTAATTTTGTATTAAGGTTTTCATCTTTATTTTTTTAACGCTATGCAGCAATTTTTTTAGAATCCTTAACAATATATGTAGGTAATCTTATCCTTGACCTCAGCCTCCTGGCTATGGTGATGTCATTAATCATCCGGCTTCTAGATGTCATCAACTTACATCTCTTGAAAATACAAACGATTACATTGTTGTTCTATGTATTGGGGATGCTTAATTTAAAATGTGGGTTGGACTAGGGCTATGTTGTGTTGTGATCTTGTTCTGGATGCTTATAATAGTACTTCTGTTTTGCTGTGTTGGATCCAATCGAAGTGAATTAAGATAGGTATTCACAAAGCACACCATAAATATTGCTACCACATTGCCTAATAGCTAATATATTACTAAAATATTATATTCAGTAAGCACCCAAAAAGCAAGTACTTGATGATGAAAAACAAATAAATATGGAAAATAGAACTTGTGATGGTGGTTAAAATTTATTTGGCATCATTTGATGAGCTTCCATGATTAATTATTATTTTGTGATTATGCTTTCATTATTTCATACTTCCAGATCCTTACTTTTTTGGCTTTGTTGAATGTAGGGATGGATGCCCGAGTCGCATATGGTTTCCACCGCCTACGTAATAAAAAATCATACCTTGCACAAGGTCCAATTTTGAATAAGGTCTGTTCTGATTTTTGGTTTATTAATTGTGTGCACATCCCTATTTTTCTAGCTAGCCATATAGCTTTATCATGTTGTCTTGACTTTAAGCATCTAATTGCTGCACCTTGTTTTATATATTTTCAATTTCCTTATTTCATCAAACATTTATGTCCGCTTATCCATTTTCGAAGCTGTGCAATAATAATTTGGGCAATCTTTTCTTTTGGCATCTTATCTCCATCCTCACCCCATCTTAGGTTTAAGGTTTAGGGTTTTAGGGTTTAGGGCTTAGGGTTTATAGTTTAAGGTTTTAGGTTTCTGGTTTAGGGTTTAGGGTTTTGAATGTTGCAGCCTATGCATGTCTGAGACAGACCTAAAGCACATCTTCATCACAAATGATATGAACTACATGTTGAAGATAATGCAACCTTGCAAATATCATTTTGAGGAACACGTGCCATTTGTTATCATGCCAGCAAATCAGGCTTGGTAGGTAAAAGAGGTTCTTTGTGCAATAATAGAATTATAGGATTGCCTTATGGTGCTTGATTCTGGTTTTCATAGGCAATGAGATGGAAACAGTAGTGTTGTCAGTGCATTATCAAAATATGACCAAAATTATTAAGGACTTTTCTCATAAGTGGGAATGACTGGATGAATGTTGCAGCTTATATGCAGGTCAGTTGGAGAGCGAGGGTACAAACTGCAGAGTGTGTATAGGATTTAGTGAACTGGTAGGAACGAAGTATTAAACAACTATTTGATTGCTGCAAAAGGTTGAATTTTATGTAGGACATGGATGAATATTGGCATCATAATTCACACTGGATACTTCATTTAAAATATGTAGCACAATGATGGATGTGGTTTCAAGAGCTCAAGAATAGTCACTAAGATTATTCAGATAAATGGTTGAGTAGCTTTAGTTAGAAGATGCAAATATATCTTGCCATCTATGGGTGGGTGGGTTGTGGATGCATGAGAGCATGGACATGTGCGTGAATATGTGTCCGTGGCGGTGTGAAGCCTATATATACCTAATTCTTGATCTTCCCTATTCTTTTAATTTAATTTAATTTAATTATTTTGGTGATTGACTGGTGTGGATTTGCGGCAAGGGAGTCTGATGCTATATATGTCAAAGAAATGGGGAAGATATGTCTCAGACTCCCTTGTAGCATTATGATGTAACATAAATTCGGGGGATGTGGGTGCATATATGGCTTTTCTATGTAATGATCTAACATAGACTCAAGGTTGTTTTTTACTGTAATAATCTAATTTTATTCAGGTAAAAAAAAAAAGTTAAACTACCATTATAATCTAATTTTATTCAAGTTAAAAAAAAAAGTTAAACTGGCATTTTGATAATTAGCATATCATTATGAATTATCACCTTCTAGCAAACAAACATCAAATTCCTGAAACTTGGTGGGCTAGCAAAGAAAATGACTTGATGGAAGTGCTAGGTTGGTTTTCACAATTTAATCATATTTGGGATATGCTTTCCTTGGTCTTATAAGTGGTGATACCTGGACACAACAAAATTAAGAAATTTTGCAGTGGTCTACATAGGGACACTATGACGTGCATTTCTCGCATGTCTTTCCCAACAGGCACGCTCGCTGCTTCTACGTACTCTTCTGTAAATCCTTCAAATGTGGCTCCCTCCTGCCTCATATCTGTCCCATCTGTATTGGCCAAGACTATGAATAAAATGGAAAAAAAAGAAATAAGAAAGTGAGCCGAGGGAGGGATAGGCATCCCTACTTCTCCTCCATCTCCAAGGTTTTGTCCTAAAGACATGACCGCATTTTTGCTGCTCTTGTAAGTGTCAGTGGTTGAATTTCTTCCTTGGGGTGAAGGAGATGGCAAATAACCGGCAGGCTCTTTCGTTTCTCTTCAATCGAAGAAAGGCAGCGAGATTTGGAAAGAGGTGTGTTTAGGTAGTAAAATGGGCTGCTGTGATTGGATACCCAAAGGGAAATAAAAGGCACCTAATGCCCTCAGTCTGGGGGATGATCAAGTCATGTAGCCTTCAGCTTTAATGGGTCAAGAAACAACAATAAATTAACATGGACCACAGAAATCTGCATGGTAAAGCGTATGTATTATGCAGTTCAGGATGCTGTTTGATGTATTTCTTTTATGGTATTCTCACCATGGTGGTGACCACTATTTGTAGATGTATACCTTTAGCAATAGCTTCATGGGAGAAGCATGTTCATACATGCATATTGTATATCGTAGTTCATGATATTGTTTGAAATCTTTTTGGGCATATACTCACCATGTTGATGACCTACTTCTTGTATAATTACCATGAGCTATATTTTAAGGAGACAAGCACATTCACAAAATTGGCTCATCTTCTCTACACCTAATATGCATGAGCCCGTCTATATAAATATAATTTTGATTTTGACTTTCATATATTGATATTCATCTAATATGTCTACCTTTTTCCTTTTACGTTTTTCTTTGTTAGATATTGAAGAATATTCCTGATCAAATATTGTTTTTTCCTCTACTTTTTGTCCTTGATAGAAATTTTGCAAATGGAATATAATTCTTATGTTAAGATTGCTAGTTCGAATACCACTAATTACCTGCCAAGGGAGGTTGAATTATCCTTCCATCTGATTAGTATGCTTCTATGTTATGATTTTCCTACTCAAACCATCCAGAATATCCTCTGTACAGATGGCTCCTTAAATAATTTACTTTGTCATCTATATAAAATAATTCATATTCATATTTGGTGACTACTTTAGCTCCTCTCCCTTTGTTTATATTATATTAATCAGGAGTTCCTTGTAAGAAATTTGAGATTCTGATGATCAATTTTCATCAATATGTGAAGATATCATTTGAGTTTCTTCTTATTTCAGTTGATTTACTCCAGCTATAGCTGTACCCAAGGGTGGTTCTTTACACCATGCATGAATGATCCAGGCTTAAGGTTAGGCATCAATCTCATTACCTTTTTTTCCTTTTAACTTACTATTACTTACATTCAATTATTCTGTGTACGCATGCACGCACGTGTATGTCTGCATGCACACATGCACACACTGCATCTCTTAAGAGAATTAAAATTATGTGAACTCCTTCATTTGTTGTCATCATATAAACCATACCTGCTATATTATGTATCCAAGTGCTCACTTTTTAATGCTCAGGTTATATATTATTGAATGGATTACAAAGCATGTTTTGTTTAGGCAGAGTGATGTTGTATAGTGTAAGAAGAGGACAAAAAAATATGGTTTCCCTTAACACAAAACGGCCACCTTAAGCTGCAAGTAAATAACAATACATAAGTAAATGGGACATGAAGCAAAAAATAAACACCATAACGACGTATAGGACACACAAGCATACCAGTTCAAAATCAGCACAGCTTCTTTCTATTTATTTTGTATTTTTATGTTTTGAGGATTTTGAAAGATTATTTTAATGATTATTTTATTTTGAATTATGATTTCTTCACTATTTTGATATTTTTTTGACAGATTATTACTGTATGATCAATTAATTAATAAAATAGAGAATGCATTATCTATATGAATGCAGCAAAGAATATATAAATACATATATCAAAATTCAAGTAATAGAGATTGCATAGAGATATCTAATTTCTTGTAAAATGTATGTTGCTCGTAGACATCAAGGCTTTGATTGTAATCTCGGCCTGAGATTTGACTCCAACCTAGATAATGTCTTTGTCACTCCATCCCATAGTTAGTTCCTCCTGGATAGCCACTCTAATATTGATTTGATGTTTGATATTAGAGTGACCAATCAATCCAGGGAAAGATCAAGGCGGTAAAATCTTACCTGTAATTTAGTTGAGGTAGTGGAGGATGGTAGCCACTCGAATATGATATGTAAGATAAAGGATAATGATACGAGTCATATCTTAGTTGTGCATAATAGGACATGAGTCATATCCGGTGTACAATTTGGATTCAGATACATCTAAGTGCCATACTCATACTATATCATCCTCAGTAGCAGAGCTATATCCTCAACCTCCACAAGGATCTCATCTCCTATATACCATTGTGTCCTTATGGACTTTATGCTCTAGGTTGTGGTCCATATCCTATGTAGCATGAGTGAACTATGACTCACTAGTAAATTGATCAGAATCATAGGATTATGAGTCGAATGCATCCACACCATGTCCGTTACCACCTCACTAGCCATCAGATACATTATTACTCAAAATTTCATGATCATCATTGCTAGTATCACAAGTGATTTGGGCAACTAATCATCCAAGGGTTCACTTCTTTAGAATCAAAGTGAAAAGGCTCCTCATTTACTCTCTAATGGATTAGCGGTTCCCTTTCCTTTTTCTTTCTTACCAATCTAAGAAGCTGCATTCTTGCCCTAGATGCCCTTGCTTGCTTAACTCTATTGGATGGTTTGATTGGGCCCACCACCTTGATTGGCCCTACTTTCTTGATTAAATTGGGTATCATGGTGACCTCTTCTTAGTAACTTTATGACAAACCTCTAGAAAGATGTCTCGGATGGAATCCTGTGATAATAATCGACTCCCCCTTGACCTTTTTGCTTGTTTGACTGCTTGTAAGTGTGGCATATATTGTTCTGCCTATTGTTCTACATCTATCCCAGCTTCTTTCGCAATGAAACTTAGCTAGCCAAGGAGGTGAACCTGGCCCATCAAGCTCTGATTGTTTTTGTCCTTCATGCCAACCAATCATCAAATCCTCATCATATACAAAATCATTGCAGAGTGGATCATTATACTTCAACTTCAGCTCCTCCTATACACACTTTAATTTAAGGCTTAAGCCATAGTGCACATATACTAGATTACTTAACCACTATTAAGTTAGACAGTTCCTCTATTTACTGTAGATTAGAACAATGATTGACTAGCTGTGCTCAAATCCATTGAAGGAGACAGATGCATGAGGATTCAAATCAGCTGCACTCACAAACATCTAATGCAAGCTTGCTTTCTTCTTAATAAGGCTATCGAGTGTAATATAGTGTGTGGTAAAGCGGGTAACTACAGATCTCAATGTCTCACTCTCCATGTGCTTCCTCATTAATGACAAATCCCATGTGTGGTTATACATGAGTTTTGTGATGAATTGGGTCATCTCTTTCTCTTCTACTTGCTTCATCGGATGGATCTTGCCTATATCCACCAGTATGAGGTCTATATAGTGGACAATACATGGATCCAAATAATATGCAAGTGGGCATCATACAATGCTAGTCTTGTATTATGATCCATTATCCGGAATCACCTGCATGGCATTCTGCTCCCCTATTTGAAGTTTATGATGCTTCGTCTGCTGGTTCCTTTCCAACCATCATACACCAGAGTCACACTATAAAGTGTCCCACTTGCTCTGATAGAAGGCTATCCATATCTCTGTCTTCTTCGTATTATTGTCAAGCAGCTCATCATATATGTCTTTTGGTTCGGGATGATTTACACCCCAATTGGCTCTCTGGATAGAGCTGATGGTAGATCAGTAGTATATAATGTTTGTTGCATTTACAAGGATATGGCTGAAATGAGATCAGGAAATAATGGCTCTCCATATATTTTTTTTTCTTATATTTAATTAGCATAATATCAATTCTTTGTTGCTTCAAAACTTTGCTATAGTCATATGGATCTGGTTCATGAATAGTGGCCCCTGCTAATGTATCTTTCTGCTTCGTTACCTTCTTATTGGAAAAGGCCCTAAACATGGAGGCTATCCAACTATCACCTCTTCCAACCTCCTCTCCAAAAGACTAGATCCTCCTATAACTTGGATTTGCTCTGAAAATAGAACTTACCTTGTACTACAAGGGCTCAAATTGAGCCCTATGCATGGCAACTGCTTCCCTTACCTCTAGTAATTTAAGCTGTCTTATATGGCAGCTTGAATCAGAGCCTCCTTTATGTCATATGGTTTTGATGCCTCATAATATTCCAAAACTCTTAAGTGGTATAAAGGTGGCTCGGTTGCTCAACATTGGATTTTTGCGTGCTTCTTAGCACTTTTCTGCTTGTTCTTTTTGAAATTATTAAAGCACTTTTTGAACATTTGTTGGACCTCCTATGGACATTTCTTATAGGTAGACATGTTGAGATAACCACTAGTTGATGCTTAATCTTTGCACATTTTTCATCTCTTCCTCAAATTGATAATGTACTTTTTGAACATCTGTTGGATCTTTTGTGAACATTCCTGATAGATAGCCATGTCGAGGTAATCATTAGGTAGATGTTGCTTCAATCTCATCGTATCTCCCTCTACATCTCATCACTTATACCTTCAGCGGTGCTGACTTGGAAACATCACATTGTGGTTCCAATTTATGCCATACTCCTCATCCTTCTTTCTTGTTGGATCTATTTCTATAAGTTTCACAAACACATGCCATATATTTTTAATTAAAATAATGATTGTTAATTATTTAAAAATAAGATAATTTATAATGTAATGCAAAAAAGTTTGAATTACTTCTAAAAAATACCACATTTTTATCTACATAATACTAATTTTACATAACTTTAATAATTTTTGATTTTTAATTATTTTAAAATATATAATTTATGTTGAAATGCAAAAAATGCCTGAATTAATTCAAAAAAATTTTACATTTTTATATGCATAATATTCAGAATATTTTATAATTTTTAATTAAATTTTAAAAATAAATAATATATATTATAGTGCAAAAATATGTCTGAATTACTTCAAAAAATGCTTTTGCATTATCTATACATAGTTCTAAATTTTTTATTTTTATACTTTAAAATATTTTTAAATATGTTTTAAATAATAAATTATTATTTAATTATGAAAATTAAAAAACTAATTCTTAATTTATATTTGTGTAAAATCCTTTCAGAGGTCCTATATATTTTTTAGCACATGGATGTCCACTAATTACTACTTATTTTGGATATTTATTTATATTTGGGCTTAACTTTGGGTAGAACTAATCATGTCCAATGCATAGATTATTTCAAAATTATGGTATATCATGAAATCATGCCAAGATACAAAATTTTGGCCTGATCTTCCCTCATTTTCTTCAATTTTTTTTGCCTATTTTAGGCATAAAATAAGGAGAGAAGAGGAGAGAGGAAGGCTCTTTACCTGATTTGAGCTTGAAATTCTCTTGAAATCTACCCTTTTTTTGAATTTTATCCCTAAAAGGTCAAAAATAAAAAAAATGAGAGGGGAGGTAGAGAAAGCTCACTTGATGGTTTCTTTGCCTCCTAATTCTTTAATACATTGGGACAAGCAAGGAACTACTGAACCAACCTGTACCAACCTGAACTGGGTGGTTTGGCTTAGTTCATGTTGATTCTAGTTAGCTCAATGCCTAAATTGACCTGATCTTTTGAGCCATACCAGAATTAAGCCAGTTCAACATGGTTTGGCCTAAATCAGCCAGTCTTGCATGGTTTGGCTAGCCTTGCAATTTATCGCCTGCTATGTAGTTATTAGGTGGTGGAACAAAGTCAATTGATGGAAAACATGACAACATAAGCTTCATATCATAATATTTCATTTAGAAAAATCTTTTTCTCAACTCATGTGGAACACATCTATCATCCAATTTGTTTCTAGCCTCATAAGGTTCTCAAGTTATCATTCACGAGCTTGTTTTTCTGATGGAACTAAAAGTTCTAGTATCGTTGCACTCTTAGATGCATTGATGGTTATTAAAGAGTCCAACTACTTGAAGCTACACCGGGAAAATGAAAATGTCCCTATAAATCCCACTTTTAGGCTCATCCACCTTGAATCCTTGTACCTTCCCCCCCCCTCCCCCCCCAAAAAAAAAAATAAAGAAAAAGCGAGGTCCATTTCCATAATTTCTCCTTCAAGCTCTCTAGACCAACTTAATGATTATTTGCCAATACAACGAGATCATTGACCATGCTAAATTGGGTAGCTTATTTACATAATGTTCAAAGGAAAGATTCTTTTGGTTTTCTTTTTGACAAGCATGCCATGACCTTCAAAAGGGTGAAGTTACTCTTTCCTTATGGAGTTTGCTTAGTTCACACTTTCATCAATGAGGTCAGAGGCCCCATTTGGAAATGCTTTTAGAGAGGCCAATAGCACTTTTTTAAGCCTGCAAAGTACTTCCATAAGATAAAGGGATGTTTGATAAAATTTTTAATATAGTTTTCTTTCAGAAGTGCTTCTTCTGCCCAAAAGTATTTTCTCAGACCTGTTGAAAGATGTTTTATTAGACTTGGAGGTTACAGGTTCAAACTATGAGAACAATTGCATTTAATATTATAATATTATAATGATAATATTAATGCAATATATTATACTATACTATAATATTATAGTATTGTGGAATAACAATTTTATTATACTACTATTATATTATGTTAAGATATGATGTAATAATTATAATACAATATATTATGATAAATGTTGCATGAAAATACTGTTATAACTACAATATAATTATATAGTGTAAAATAAGATAATATAATAATACAATAGTGTTATATAATACTGCAATATAGAATACTAATATACTATGATTATCATATTATGTTATAATGTTGCGATATTACTATAATAGTATGTCATAATATTGTAATATTATTTTATTAGAGTAATAATTACCGTACTTTCTATATAATTATTAAATAATAATAAAAATTATATAATAATAATATAATAATATTATGTTATTAACATTATTATATGAATCATAGTGTAATAATATAACATCATATTTAAATAATCTATAATAACAGTTTTTGATGATACAAATAGTTAGACAACTGAAAGTACCATGCATTATCCTTTACCTTCACCATTTCTTATAAAGATCTTTTTCAATTTGATTATCAAATAGATATTGAAGTTCCATGGTACTTCATAAATGTTATTACTAAACAACAAACAACGTTTTGCAAAAGCTTTACTTCCAAAAGCTTTATTGTTAAAAGCTTTACTACTAAAAGCTCTACTTTTAAAAGCTTTGGCAAACAGGACTTTAGTAATACTATTTAGTCTTACCATCCCTTAGCTATGCTAAATTAATGAATTAAGTGGTTCTTAATGTATGCACGATGTGTACATTGTCTCATCCTAATCAAAAGATGAGAAATTTTATTCATATATAATCTCATATTCCATTTAAGCATGCTATAAGAAATCTAAGACCAACCAATCTGTTTAGTTATCATTATAGTAACATGATATGGCTTAGGCATTGCAGGAGTAATTAGAGTGTTATTTGATTGCCTTTCTCAAGAACTTTTTTTTAATATTTTTTTTATAATTTTTATTCTCTGGTTGGAACTTATTTTGTATTAAAAAATTGCATTTTTGGGATCTCCATTTATGTTTGCTTATTGGCTTCTTTCTTAGACAATTTGAAATATATCTTGATCCAATTAGTGTTGTTTGGTAACTTGCATCTTGTTTAAGCTAAAATTGCATCTTTTGGTCCTGCAAAGTGTAACTTTTGAAAATCAATGAGCGTTAATTAATGTAAAAAAAGGCCAATCTAATACTATCAACTAAAAGCCTCACCATTGAAAGCAGTGGGTTCAAATCAGATCCAAGGCAATTGTTTATTTGATTAGCTTGGTGGTCATCTCGACTTGTCTCATGTCTCAACTTGTTATCGTACCACATGGATCATTTAAACTGGACATGAGGGGCGTGTTAAGCATAATAAAGTTTGTTGACCCATTCCATAAAAGCTTAAGCTTCTAGGGTCAAGTAATAGATAAGATGCCCTTTAAAAGCAAAATTTTAGGAAGGGTGTAATGAGAGTATCGGTACATGGTCTGATTAGCTCCTACTCTGGCCTTTTTATTAATGACTCAGCTTATTGTGTCTAGGAGAGTGGAGGACAGTATGGAATTTCTTCTTTGGAAACCGTTGACCTTTTGGGTTCATTGCGGAAAACTCTTGACCTAATATGAGCACAATATGATGAGCCTTTTTTCCCCTTCTGAGTTTGTTCTCTTTTTTTTTTTCCCTCTCTCTATTATGTATTGTTTTCATATGGTAGCTATGCTGCTTGATCCCATAAAGTATCCATAGGATGCTGTGAATTTGAAAATTTTGCAATAATTCTCCATTTTGGAAACAAATCAACTCCAACTAGAAGAGGACCTACTAGTATAAATATAGGCCTTGTACCATAGTTTCATATACATTGATTGGAAGAAAGTGAAAAAGGGTATTACTTTGCTTTCCACCTCTTTTAACTGGAAGATGAATCCAATCTTGATTCTAAAAGAGCAGACTTCACTAGTATTAACAGATGTACTATAAACCATTTTTTAAGAAAATTAATGAAAGCAGAAAGGGTACAAAATCTTACTTTCAAGAGTCTACTATTTTTTTACTATTTCTTTAAGAGGTCTGAGTTGAGGGGATTGGGGAAAATTCATCTCTTTCCAATCTCATTATAATTCAACCGCATATATTTTCACATATTTTGGATCGAAAGATTGGAAAAATTAGGAGTGTTATAATACACATATTATATGATGTACAAATTGAATGAGAGGTAATCAAAGAACTTTCAAGGAAACAAGTCTCGGGGTATGGTCGGATTTTCAGCATTTCCTTTGGATGGCCAGGCCCTGTTAGCTTGGAGATTAAGGGAGAGTCATGGCTATTCATGTTTCTACTTTCTTTTAAATTTTGCTGAATTACTTCTGGAAATCTCCCTATTTTTTTAAATTGCTTTGTTCCTTGTATTTGTTTTTTGAGTTTTGTGGCCTTTAGTACTGCTTAATTAATTATCAATGTCATTGAACTTATTTTTTAACAGGGGTATCAAGAACATTTTACGGCTTTACATTAAAAAGGTCAACTGTGCAGATTGGGAGCAGATTCTGGTTCCCTCAGGGCAAGTTATAATCTCTTCATCTTGCCACATGAATGCTCTAAGATCATATATTGGCATTCTCTATAAGTAAATTAATGCAGATCAAATAAGGAATACATACTTTCATTTGTCTTCTACATAAAACTATTTATAAAAATGATATGATATCTGTTGAACAATTATGATAAGGCTTGCTTTTAGTTTAATAGTTCCCCCCTCCCACAATGTTACTTATAACAAGCTATTTGATTGCAGTGTCCGGGCAATTGTTGCTTTAAATCTTCCAAGCTATGGAAGTGGAAGACATCCATGGGGTTATCCCAAGCCCGAATATCTAAAGGAGGTTTGCTGTGGGATCTCTTAATAGAAACATTTCTTGGTTACAAGTTGATTTTATATATTCTCAAGTAAATGCACTCTTTATTGTTTGTCATGTTGAACAAGGATTCAGTGTGAGTGCGTGACAGATGATACCTATGGTGGATGATATCTATCTGTTTTCTCTTCCAGGATCTTAATTTAGTTATATCTGAAACCATATTTTCATTCTTTCACTACCTAAATAAGAATAATATCACATATTGCATTAGATTACCTGGATAGTTCTTATTAGTTATTTGTGGCAGAGTCTGAAGAGAGTATTTTATTAGGAGTTGCCAATATAAAATACATGGTAATGTGTGCCATTTGGTTCTGACTATCTAAGCCTTTATGAATTTGAGATGCTTTTGAATTTGAGTAACACATGAGCAATCAAAAGAATTTGACTGCATGGAGAATGATTTAGAGAGAGACCTGCTTGTTAAGTGTTCTGGGTAGTGCCTGCTTTTGGACTAGCTTAGTTGGATTGGTCATTTTAGATCTTGGTTGATTTAAATCTCTTTGTTTTTAGATATATATGGATTTAATATTTGGATCCATATTTCATCATGAAATTGGCACTTTTCAATTGCACTTGAGGGTATTGTTCTATGCTTGATGCTTCATATCCTAGTCCCAAACTTACTATATATGATCCAAAATACTTTGTTGCTGGCCATGCACATTGTGATGCCTGTATCATCTCAATTTAAACAGTATACATTGATGAACACTTTTTTTTCTCTTCCATAAGTGCACTTTCGTTTTAGCTCAATGGCATGCTTTGTAAAGGAGCACCTAGACTGCCAATCCAGAAGCTTCCCTATAGATTTTCTCCTATTTGTTTGATCTCTAATTACATTACTGCGGTACGTAAAATACAAATATCAGAAAGAGCAAAAAAGAAAAAAATCCTACTGCTGATCTATTTGTAATACATGAATGAGAAAAATGCGGATCAAGGCCCTTAGATCTATTTAGTTCGCTGAAAGAGGGCAAAATTCTCTGAATCTTTCTTTGTTATTTTCATTAGGTTCAAGTCTATCTAAACCAAAGAGAGAGAGAGAGAGAGAGATGTGAACTTACTGGAAAGAGAGTGCTAGTTTCTGTTCCTTTATCCTACATGCATAGACCGTACTATTCGCTCTTAAGCATAGCAAAATCTTGTAATGACCTATTTCCTTTCTTTTTTTTTTTCCAGAGAGGCTTTGTTGAGGCTCATGTGGATGATGGTCTACTTGAAATTTTTGGACTAAAGCAAGGTTGGCATGCTTCATTTGTTATGACTGAACTCATTTCTGCCAAGCATATTGCTCAGGTACCTACATTATTTTGACAGTTTCACCCACAGTATTAAAGCAAGAACATAAACAAAAACTGACACATCTCATCCAAGAAAATCAGAATATATTATTTTCATCTGTTGTGTTCCACTATCAAGTGTCCCCTACTTGGATGATGCACTAAGTAATTTGTGATCTTATCAAAAAATTGATAGTCTGTAATTATTGTTACTCAAATGAAAGTGCAATTGCCATTTCTGAAAAATTCATCTAGTGGGTTTAGAGGGTAAAGCACTTAGACTGCTTGGGAAGTTCCCACTAGATCCAGCGGGATTGATGGGGAAGAATGCGGGAGGTGGAGGTAGGGAGCTGGAGAGGGAGAGGGAGAGGGCAGCGGGTTGCAGGGCCTGGTCACTGCCAGATTAAATAAAAGACCTTTCATGGTCATTTTTTAAATCATGCTGGGATTGGGCCTGTGATCCCCTGCAGCCTCCCTGTCTGCCCCTCGCTTCTCCTGCTCTCGCTTCCTCCGTTCACTCCAGTGCACTCTCTCTTGTCCCAGATCCAGCAAGATTCTTGCAAACAGACAATATTATTTTTGAAGAGGTTCTTGAAAGTTAATTTTAGGAGATGAATTTTGTGAGAGAAACAGTTATATAAATATAAAAATTTTCAATTCGACGTTAATCAACACTGTTTTTGTTGTGTTATGATAATTTTTAACAATTTATTGTCCATATAGAAGAAATTGAAGAAATTCAAAATGAGGGGAAAAAATTCCTAGACATTTAGCATGCAGAAGTAATTGTATTCTGGTCACTCGTGATGCAAATGTCCCACTTTTGAGCCTACTTTACAACATGATTGTCTAATGGAACTTTTCAATTTAATGTTAATCAACATCAACTGTTTTTGTCATGCTGTGATGTCTTGAAGAATCTATTTTCAAATAGAGCAAAATAAGCTTCCATGTATGATTAGTGTCTTGATTTATTTTTGAGAAATCATTAGCATCACAACATTTTCCAAAGAAATCTATGTTTTCTTCTTTTATTGACTTCATTGGTTGCTATCATACTTTTAAAGTTTTTATTATCAAAATCTAGACAGTTGCAACAAGGCTTGCGAAATATATATTAAGAAACTGCTGGTGTCTTTCAGGCTACTGCAATTAAAATGGAAATTAGAGGTGGTCAGTGGACAGAGGCTTATCTGCAAATGGATGGGGAGCCATGGAAACAGCAAATTTTAAAGGATTTTTCAACTTTTGTGGTAATAAAGAGGGTTCCTTTCCAGTCACGTATGATAAGTGGAAATTGATACAGTTTTCTGACCATGAATCAGGTACATATCTAGGGAAAGTTCGTTTTGTGTGACCATGACACTGCTTGCAGCTTTGTCAATTAATACTTGCATCCTTTAATCCTGTTTCCAGTCACCATGGAGAACAACTGCTTCAGGAGTGCTGGTTCTTATTGCTTAAAGTTGAAGCAAGTTCAAGTATCATTTCATCATATATATAGACTCCTTGAGTCATGTACAGCATTTTAACATCATTGATTGATGTTCGCCTCCTAAACCGCACATATGAACACTTCCTTCAAAATGTTTCTTTGTTATATGATACATTTGATTCATGAATGCAAGTGATATTTGCAATGTGATACACATTATCATTATCGTGCCAATAAGCAAGCTACTTGTGGCTTGTCAAGCGTGTCTCTGAACAGGAAAGCTTGAATGCAAAGAACCGAAATCATCTTCAGTGTACGTCAAAGCTGCCGCTGTTTTGTATCATTCCAACCCTTTAGATTCAGTAGCTTTCTCTGCATGCCGAGATAACATGAGACAGGTTACACAGTGAACCAGATTTGTGCGTGTGTGTAAAAAAAGGGGTATTTTAGGGTAATAGGAACCTGCTTCCTCGTCTCACGTCTGTTTGTCTCCTCGCTAACACCTGGTCCACCATGGCAAAAAATTTGTAACAAATGATTACTATGCTGTGAAGGACTGTATCGCAGTACCGACTTCTATGGTTCATTAGTTCTGAAACTGATACGCTTCAGTGGGAAGGGAAAGAATTACGGCAGGAAACTTTACAGGTTAAGTGCATCATGGTGCAAAACAGTAATGATGCTGGTATCACATATTATCCCTGCCTTGAGGGCACTTCAAGGGTCTACCAGGTGAGATACTACCTCGGCTGTGTTGGTTTATGCATGCTGTGACATTTTGTCAATATGATCATATCAAACGATCAATTATGAATTGACTTTCTTTTATTTTGTGGATTGTAGACGTTTTGGACAAACAATTGGAAAAGATGTGTCTCTATTGATAAGGAAGAGGTTTGATTATCAAACAAAAGTTTAGAAATTATCATTCAAGTATTAAAGAGGAATAGGATAAATTAATAGGAGCTGATATAAGAAAAGCTTGGGACTAGTTAATAGAAGCAGTTTGCTGTCAAACATGATTTGAAAGAAATTTAAAAATTTTTTTAGATAAAAAGTCTTCTTTCACATCTATTTTGCATAAAACATTTCATATCCCTCAGTGATAGGTTAGCCTTTGTAAGTCAGCTAACTCATTGTGCTTTTAGCATAATGCCTGTCTCTACTTCTACAAGGAGCAATGAGAGAGTAGGACAGTGGGTGTGAGAGGATAACGGAGGATTAGAGTGTCTCTCATCTTTCCCTATTGCACTTTTCATTGTTTTTCTTTTCACTTCTCCTTAATATCTATTCATTCTATATTTCCTGAAGATTTAATAAAGCAACGGAAAAGTTCCTAACCTCTCCATTATCCTACCAAAAAGAAAAGAAATTTGAAATCTTCAATAAAATTTTAGAAGTCTATCCAGTAGAAAGAGCTGAAATTAGTGGATGAAGTTTTTGAAGGGGAAAACAGGAAGCACAAGCTTTCTTGCCTCCATTACATAATAAATATGTCTCTATGTCTGTTACCTGGGACAGCCGAAACTAGTTGAACTTCCGCGCTTGGACCTGGAAGCTCTGGAGAGGATCTTTTTTTCTTCTTGTTGGCAGGAGTTCTCATCTGAATGGATTGGAACGCTTGATCGATTCTGCAAATTATCGTCATCGACTGAGACTTGAGCATCAGTAGCGTTTTTGCTGGCATCACCATTCGTGCTATTAGTTTTCTTGATCCGGAAAGCATGAGAATTTTCATCTTTCTTATCGTAATACTTAAACCAGGAAATTAGCCTTCGCGAAATGGGCTTATCACTGTCGATGTTTCTCATTTCATGCCAGTTTTTATAGAAGAACAAAGCTAAGAATGTGAAGAGGGCGCAAGTTGAAGCGACTCCAGTGATGAGAAATAGTCCCCAAAAGCTAAGAAAGCTGAAGCTGTGAGAGCTGACAATACTTCCTTGATTTCCACAAACATTCTGATCCCCAAACCACTTCTTCTCAATCTCTAGTATGGTATCTCCGCCGGTTACATTGAGGATTGCCCTTGATATATCAGGGACTAGAGGGGAGCCTTTAGGAAAAACCTGCAGAAGTGGAAGAAGGGAGAACAGTTAGGCATCTCACGCAATCGGGAATTATTATGACTTAGAGGCAGCATAATAATACGAATGCTTGAAAAATTAGCATGGTTATAGATGAAATTGAGCTTGAGGATGTAGAAGTTCCATGTGCACATGCATAGTGAGTTCCGAAAGAACAGAATCTTTATTTGTGAAAGTTTCTACCATTAGTGTCATATGGCTTCTCTTGAATTCATAAGATTTTGTATCTCATAATTGAGATCTTTATGGACAAAATATCTAATTTCCAATAAAGATTTAAAATGTTTGCCTTCAGCTGAGCGAGATTGGGAACTTTATAATACTTAGAAATTTCCAATTTCTTGTTTTTCCTGAGTGGCCCAAGTGCATCCAAATAACTTCTCTTTTTCTTAAATAAAATGAAAATATAATTTTACCCTTATAGAGCATGCTAGTTTCATTTTGTTCATTCATAGGCACACACATGCATGCATACATGCATGCATGTGCATATAGTGTATTTTACTATGTAATATAATCAGCTATTTCTAAAATGTTTTAACACTACAAATTATATATTTTAAAATCCCTATCGCATGCATTAAGTGGTAAAAAAAAAAAAAAGTGTATTATTTTGCACCATCTAAACTATTCAATTTTTTAACTACTTAATATATAAGTTAAGAATATCGAAACAACATAATTTTTAGTATCTAAAGATATTAGAGGCAGTATATTATATTCAATAGCTTGAATCAAGATATCAAACTTTCATTATTCTTATTGAAATCCGACTAAATCTATACATAAATCCACTTAAGTATAATTAAATCTAGCTCTGTATATATGTATGCATGTGTGTATGCGTGCACATGTATTTATATTCATATATAGATATCATTATGTGACGAGAATTATAGAGACCTGTTATAGAAGTTTTATGCTGAAATTACTGATATTAAAAGTTCACTAGATATAGAAATATTGTAATAATAATGAAGATTAAGATAATAAAACTCACAAATGCAAAACCTGCAGTCTTATAAATTGGTCCAACCATGGTGTACCCAGAGCAATATTGTGCAAGAAATTGCTTGATATAAGGGACTTCGTGGATAATGGCAGCGACACCACCATTCTTGCTTCCTTTTGAGAGGGCCTCGGCATACTCTTCGGGGTTGTCATAGGCCTTGATCTTGGATTCATCAAAGTGGAGTTGCTTCAAGAGTTCCCCGACAAAAGAACCCCTACTATATCCAACATAATCTCCACTCCTAAGGAGTTCCTGTAGGTCAGTTACGGTTGGTTGAAGTTGTTGTACGGTAAGCATTGATGTTAAGCTAGCAGTGTAACTTGATGTAAGCACAAGCACAACAAATGCCCATATGATCACCACAAACTTAGATAAGATATTCTCCGGCCTTTGCCCTGCACATTTGAAAATTATAAGCTTTCTAATGAAAATGCTAGAAGTTGTGTAATCTTGCATTTCATTATATCTAATTATGTATTAGCACACAAGCGTTTAGCATCTGCGAAAACTACAAGCTTGCGACATCCATTGAAGGATTGTGAATCACTCTTCGGCCTTTCACCCTACAATATGCAATGTCTTTTGTTGACGCATGAATTTTAAAATCATCTCTCACAATCACCATCGTGAACATAATTTTGGTTTCAAAATATGTCATAGTGAATCTTGGGGATAACTTCTTTCAGTGTCGCATTGTTTAAAACAGTACTGGATTGAAACAGGCTAAATCATAAATGATATTTTAAAGATTGAAAATTGTGAAATATTCATCACTAAACATTAAGAGAATGAGGAAGAGCTAGAATAACAATATTAAAAACTAATGATATTTTTAGTTTACTAAGTTGAGTTTATGTTAGGTAATATCAATCTTTTTTGAAATAGTTGTGATGTGTTTTTTAAGGAAAAAAAATTGTAGTTCCCATGAAGCAGGAACAAAGCTGATGATATATCAACCATACATTAACGAATACTTACAAATCATAGTATCAGATAGTTACACTAAAAGCTACTATTTTTATTTCATAGGGATAAAACATATTCTGAAGTAGATTCAATGTATTTTTTTTTCTTTTCTTAAAAAGAAAAAATAGCAGTCTCTTTGTAGATATTAGATATTGTAGTTTGTAATGTAAATACTTATTAATGTATAATTTTTATATTGTTCATTTTATTTTTGCTTTTTCATGTTGTTTATAAAACCTATATGCTATCACGTAGCATAGGTTTGGTAGCATAGGTTTTATCGGGGCTAAACATTAGTAAAGTCCTGTTTCAATATTTCAATTTTGTTGGTATAAACTTTAAAGGTTCTATGCAAACTATCGTAATTTATGTTGCTGCATTATGTTCTTGTTTTATCAAAGATTAAATATAACATTATATGGGTTGACATGAACATGATATGATTAATTAATTTTATCAGAAAATCTCAACACAAACATATTTTTAAATTAGTAACAAGACATGACACATATAATCCGTTTAATAAATAAATTATATTCGATTCAGAAGAGACGACTCGCTTAACAACTTATCTAACATGAATAGACATGACTCTCTTAACAAGTCACTTGACATGAATAAATACGACTCTCTTAATATGAATAGATATGACTCGCTTAACAACTCACCTGACATGGATTTTTAATTTTCTTCTCAATTTTAAATTTTTCTTATAATTTTTAAATTCTAATAATATAAAAGTAAAAGACAAAAATAACATTCATTACTTTCAAAATTACATTCTAAGTAGCCTTTATATAAAGAAAAAAAAAAAACTAAAAAAGCTAAAAATATCATTTATAAAGTATGTTTGTCTGTTATAACCATATCACTTTTAATTTGATGGATTAACATATGACACAATACGATTATTTCATGCTATAGTGGTGTATTATTTTATATTATAAATGTGTCGATATGATTATGATATAAGCTTACTTAAAATCAATTTAAACCTACTTATTTTGCGTTAAATATGAGTCTATCATACTAGATAGAAATAAAAATTATTTTCTAAGCTTAAGTGCAAGATGATTACACTCATGTCGATTGGCACATCTAATCAAGGCATCAAAACATCAATGTTAAATTTTGGGTTAAAGATAATATTTACGCAACTGTGAGCGAAGAAGGAGAAGTAGAAGACGGTTCCAAGCTGATGGGAAATTGGACCCCTGAACGCCGGGTTGGTCCTGTGTTCCATCACCCAAATAACAAGGCCTGTGAAGACAAAGAAGGCAAGACTCCCCAGCCACAGTTCCATGGTCAGTGGCCTCAAGAAGATCCATGCGTTCTTGTGAACTCTCTCCTTTACTGGCACGATCATTGACACCCCTGATTCAGTGTAGGGCAACGTGAAATCCACATACAAAGATCTGTTGTATCTGGCCGTTACGTCCCCTACTACGGCATCGTAGCTCTGCGACCTCAGATAAGTCAGTAATGGACTTGAGACAATATATTATCAAGTTAAGATGAGAAAAATTAGTTCAGATCTGAATTTTACCAAACGAAATCTTGGAACGCTTGATATTAAAGAAAGAAGATCTATAACATTCTTTGATGTGGTATGTGAGTGTGCCACGTGGAATATTCTACTTCAGATATCTATGAAGGCAATTATTAGTTCAAAAACAAAAAACCGTGGACTACAAGAAACAATAATTTTCAGTGTAACACCACTTGATCGCTACAGGAGCGAAGAAATCGTTCTCATTTGAATAATAAAAGATTATATATATATATATATATATATATATATATAAATCAATGTCATGTTTGGAATGAAACATCATAACCAGTTGCAAAAGATCGGTAGATAATTAACCAACTCCAAAAGACTGCCAAATCTTCGATGCAGTAGAAAACCAGCATAAGAAAGTACTCAATTTTTCAAAAGAAATGAATCCAATATTTGTCAATTCCTTTTGTAACCTACTTTGTCACGTTTATTTTTTTTCGGAGTAAAATAGTGAAAAGCCACCCCAATATTACATGGATGAAAGAAATGAAGTAGTTGTCATGTCAGCACTCGAGAGGTAAGATGGGTAGAGGATAAAAAAGTATTAGCCTCTCCTAATCTAAAAAGGAGGGGGGTTACACCGAGGCATCAAGAGGAGGAGGAGGAGGAGGAGGAAGAGGAGGGATACCTGAAGATAGACCTGATAGACAAGATCATCGTAAGTCCAAGAAACCTGCCCTCGTAAATTGAAAGGGACGTACTCATGAGGGAGCCCATAAGGCAGCTTCTGTATTGCAGCCTCGAAGACATCGATGCAATACCCACTTACAGTCGTTACATTTGTGATGGGATCCCTTTCCACGTTTAGAAATTCACGAATATCATCCCTTACGGGAATGGCAATCCTCAGTTCCTTCCCACTCACGGGCATTTCCCAACCCTTGGGTACCGTTGCGGATTCCCCTGGCCAAATCACAGGATACAAATCAGTCATCAAGGTCGAATACACTTTACCGCTATTGTGATTTAGCCGTCTTGTGAGCCCATATTGCGGCGTCCAAAACCCAACCCCTCTCCCTCCTCTTCCAACGACATTGATTATTTGGAAAGCGGAGGACTGCAACTGGCCATCTATGAGATGGAAATCGCCGCTGAGACCTCTGAATTTGCTCTCTAGAATTGCTTTCAGGAGTTTCGGACCATTCATGGAAATCCCCAGGTCATCCAAGTCCGTCGTCATATTGTTGGTGGCATTTTGTGGCTTCTCAAAGCTAGCATTTGCCACCCCGACCTTCTCCGCCGCCATTGCCACTGCCCAAACCGTATCATAAGCCCACAGTCCGTAGATAGTTGGCTCATCTAGCTGATCACCGGGGTTGTCTGCCAGGAATAATCTCCTCTTCCATCTTCTGGTGAAATTATCGAGTTCCCTCGATCTGGGAACGTATGACTTCACGCCCAAGGCACCCTGCATTGAATCAATGATGGAGGAATCAAAAGAGTCAGCAACCTGTGTAAGCCCATCCGTCATGATCCACACGTACCCTTCGTTCATCATTCCTGCCTCCTTGGCCTTCGGAAATAGGCGGGATCCCATAAGGGATGCCATATGGACAACGAACACCCTTGTTTGCATGGTCATCAATTTGTACAGTTCTTCCATAATTTCATCATTCGTTGCTGATAGAGGGATCATGCTGTGGTAGGGGATGCGGATGTTGAACCCTTGGAGGGCATCGGTGAGGTATGGTATGATGCCCCTGCCGTAGTCGGTATCCTCACAGATCGGTACCACCTCCCTCCATCCATATGCCTTGATGATGGAGGAGATGCTGTTTACCTGACAAGAATCATTTATTGTCGTCCTTACAAGGTATGGTGTGCGAGTTGAGGAGAGGGAAGGGCTTGTTGCCGAGAAGGAGACGATGGGGACTTGAGCCTTGTTGCCAAGATCAGAGACAAAAGCGGCCTGTGATGATTTTTGGGGACCGATGATGGCTTGCACCTCTCTATTTTTCAGCAGGTACAGAGCTGCGTTCATGCAACGAAGTGGCAGACTTTAGTTGAAGAAAAGCATAGCATTATGGATTCAGGTGGATGGTGGAAATGGGATGATGTCTAACAACAAACTGCCGATTCATTGACAGTCGAGCAAACTTTCCAGAAACCAGTCAGATCAAAACATGATGCCATTTTCATTTCAGATAAATTTTTTAACAACTTTTATGGCGAAATATTTGTATGATTTTTCTTTAAAAAAAAATTGGAGATTCACCAACATGATAGTTTTATTTTAGGGTTAATTAAAATTTTAAGGTTAAAATTTTATTTGATTTTAGGGTCTGAGAGGATACTGCCTTGTTATGACATTATTAAAAAAATCACTGAGATCTGTGGTTTCATCTCGCGGGATCGGAGCCGCGACTCTCACCTTCTTATTCTTAGGCCCTCTCTCTCTTCTTTCTCCTGCTTATTCTACCGATCCAACAGCAAGTTCCCAACCAAGTCCTCAAGACTGATTAATTATTAGCATGCATATAGCTTGATTTTAAATTTTTCCTCTCAAAATATTAGTTGAATTGAGGAAATCCTAATTCTTGCTCAAATTCGAATTATCAGTTGCATTTATTTAGGTGAAGAATGCACAATCTAAATTCTTGAATTTTACAAATATTTTGAAAAAGTACTTCCCGTGTAGACAACAAAACTAAAATTGTATGTTAAAAATTAAAATTTATCCTAGATTTTTTTTATAAAATGCTTTTTTTTTTTAAGATTAATAATATAGGTGGACCAAACCACCTATCCAAGCCCGTGTCTCTATTATTGTCGATATAAAATAAAGGTTGTTTGGCTACTGACGAGGATGAATGTGGCGGAAAAAAAAAAAAAAAAAACTGCAATGCACGCGAAGATAGTGATCGTGACCTGACAAACATTTCTATGCTAACAAATTACCTCTATTTTATTGTGCATAATGTGCTGTAATGTAATGAAGGTGTATAAAAATTTCATAAATATGCAAATATCAAAGCAACTTTATGGAACACATTTCACTAAGCCACCATATTTATAAGGGTCCATATGAGTCTATATTTAATCAAACATTAATTATGCCGAGAGGTTCTGAATATTTATTTTAGTTCCAAAAAATCTAATAGCATCCATTTATTAATTTTTTAGATGAGATCTTAAGCTATTGTACATGATGTTTATATATATAAATAAGGTATACTGTACCGTAGACTCTTTTAGAAATAACTGCAAGTAAAGTAATTATAATTGGATTTGACAAGACCGAAAACTTAGCTTGGTAAAAAAATTAGAATTTAAACAAAAAGAATATATAAAAATTCATGCATATATGCATAAAATTAAAGAACTTCAATAGCATGTTCTGGCCAGTGATTTGAGAGCTTAAGCTAGGCAATCTTCACTTTTCCTTCTTTATGTCTTTTTAATCAAGAAACCAATCAGTGCATGCACTAGAGAGAATGTCACGCCTTAAATCCACCTACTAGCCTAATTAATTTATTAGCGGACCAAAATCATGTGACCCAAAAACTCGAGAGAAAATTAATGGATAGCAAGTTGACTTGAGTTATAAGCACATAATACATTTCTTTTACATCCAATGTGGAACTAAATTTGAACTATCACAATCTCCCATTCTTATAATGCAATGTCCTCGTCGCACGCCAGGTGGCTCCACGCTGTAGTGGGATTCTACTACCATTCCATGGGTAGCCCTTTCCTTATACCCGCCAACTTTCGCACACTCGGATCGGCTCTAATACCATTTGTAACGTCTTAAGTCCACCTTCTAGCCTAATTAACTCATTAGCGAATCAAAATCATATGGCCCAAAAACTCGAGTGAAAGTTAATGGGTAGCAAGTGGACTCGAGTTATAAGCACATAACATATTTTTTTTCCATCCAATGTGGAATTAAATTTGGAGTATCAGAGAGAGAGAGAGAGAGAGAGAGAGAGAGAGAGGTGGTGGATAAAGGAACCATATCTTCTTGGCTGTGTCAATTTTATACTATTTGACCAATAGTCACAATTAACAGAACATATTGTGATGGTTTTCTAGTCTCCCTTTCTTAGGTATTTAATTATCAGATAATCACACCGGTAGATGGCCTAATATTTTGTTACTCTCTCATCTTGTCTATTTTAAAAGAGGCCAGAGAGCAGCAAATTACAAGTGACGGTTTGATGCTGTTAATAGTAGCTAATAACTTGTAATGCCACAAGCCCACCTGATGGTTCAATTAATTCATCAGCGGACCGAAATTATATGGCCCTAAAAACTCGAGTGGAAGTTAATTGGTAGCAATCAAACTTGAGCTTGAGTTATAAGCACTTTAACTTTTCTTTTCCATACGATGCAAAACTATTTTTGTTTTTTGGGTATTACAAATCTTCTTTCTTTATAATGCGACATCCTCGTCTCACGCCACAAACTAACCAAAATCTATCTCAAGCCGAGTTATCCTCATCGTATGCCACAAGCTAGTCAGAATATACCTTGAGCTGGGTCGTCCTCATCGCACGCCATAAGTTAGTCAAAATCTATCCGAATTGGATTATTGGTGCTGCAAGGGTATTTTTAGGTATTACAATCTTCTACCTTATAATGCGACATTCTTGTTGCATGTCACCAGTTAGCCAGAATTTATTTCGAGCTAGCTCGTTGGTGCTGTAAGGATATTTTTGAAGTATTACAATCTTCCTTCTTATAATGCGGCTTGGTGCTGCAAGGGTATTTTTAAAGTATTACAATCTCTTTTCTCTTATAATGCGACGTTCTCATCCAACGTCAATTTTTAGGGTATTACAAACTCTTCCTTTATAATACGATGTTCTCATTGCATGATACAAACTAGCTATAATTTAATCCGAGTTGGATCATTGGTGCTACAAGAGTGGCTCCATGCCATGGCGGGACTTTAGGTGCTGCAAGGGTGGCTTATAATGTGACATCTTCATCGCATGCCATAAGCTAACCAGTTCAAGATGGATCGTTGGCTAGAATCTAATTCGAGTTAAATTATTGATGCTGTAAGATGGCTCTATGTTATGGTAGAACTCTAGGTGCCTTACGACTCAAGGAGGAGGGTGGGGATATTGGGTTCTTGAGAGAATGGAGGGCACTGCTCGATGTTTTCGCATGAAAAGCGGCCCGCAAGTCTCCATGAAGTCAGCTGACAGCCTACCGACCTAACTTTACAAGAATTAAGCCAAGGAAAATTATTCACGTATCTCTAGTTGAACTATGAATTAAGTACGGGAGTATGAATTCGGCACTGATTTGCCGATTAGGATCAATGAGCAATTACTTGTAGATCTTTCTTAAACATTAGATTATGTATGCATCCCTGAGAAGCATTCATAGAAAGAAGTTCATTTTAATTTGCAGGTTCGTAGATGTATAATTAATTATCTACAAATTGCTAATATTTATGTTTCAGTTTGATGAAATTGTTTGTAACTCTGCAAGT
Source organism: Metroxylon sagu (assembly GCA_017589505.3). NCBI lineage: Eukaryota > Viridiplantae > Streptophyta > Magnoliopsida > Arecales > Arecaceae > Metroxylon > Metroxylon sagu. Next base: position 1,540,841 of record JACVBY030000664.1, read on the forward strand.
TATAATCTTTGCATGAAATCAACTCTATAAATTTTGTATGGCATACTGTAGACCTAAGAACTATAAAGAAGCCTATGAAGGGATGGAGTAGAACCTCCAAAATCACTATTAAAGAGAATTGATGTTTTATAAAATTTAATTATTTAAAGTTAATGTCGACAAAATATTTGTTGTTGTTACTTTGAACTTTCCATTACGCACATACACAAACAAGTTTCTCATGCACAGCATCCAACTTTACTCTTTTTCTTGTAGAAACTCAATGAGTCTTCAACAAATAAAATTATATTGACACAAGGTTCTATTTTCTTTATAAGGGATAGAAGGGTGAGGGAGAATATATTACAGAGAAGTAAGTGTTCAATATTTTTTATATTCATGAGTCATGGAGATGATTTATAAATCATCTTCTTTTAAGATGTCTCTCTAATGTGTCACATGTGCTTGGCTCCATTGCCCATGGCAGAGTACATCTTATTATAAGGTTACATAAAAATAAAAAGAAACTTAATCAGATGAAAAGAAAGATAAGTTGACAAATGCACTCTCATTCTCTTTATGAATTTCTTTTAATTCTTTCCCTCTAAAGCAAAACATAAAAGGTATGCTTCCTAAAAGGAGCGTTCAAAAAGGATAGTAGGATATCTAATATCAAATTATTATTAATTATTAATATTTTTTTTTCTAGATGATAACGGACATGTGTTGGACAATATTTGGGTTGATTTTGCCATAGATCAAAATGTTATATATATATATATATATATATAGACTATACTCTTACCGAGAGGAGATAGTAGCCAATTTTCTCGAGTCTCAAGTCAAAAATAACATATTAAAATCAAAGATTTATATTATTGATCATAATTTATACTATTAAAAATTCTTAGAAACTAAATACTGAATGTTTTGATAGTCTTTTACCCCAATTAGACATAAAAATTTGATGATTTTTATTATGCTAGTATTTTAAAAATATAAAATAAAATATTTAAATTAAAAATTCATCTTCTTAATCTTGATCTACATATGTTAATGTATAGAAATTAAAAATCTATATATTTTAATGCATAAATTATGATAAAATATCATCTCACATTATTTTAGTTATTCATGTTTGTATCCATTTAATGCACAGGTTATAAACTACTAAAACATGTAATTTCTAATATTCAACTATTTTTAGTAGTATAAATCAAAACTAATGATGTGAATCTTTAATTTATATATCTTATTATTGATTATGAATATGAGAAAAGTGATACACTCTTCTTCTAAGAAAAGTAAAGTCTGTGTATCTTACTCTACTCAAATAAATCTAACAATTTTCAATTATCCATGGGTATCTCTGCCCTTCACCAAACAGCAAATTGTAGATAGAAATCTGCATATGTCAACTACAAAGCTATTAAAAAAATAAAAAATAAAAAATTCTACCATGTAAAAGTAGGAAGGGATATATCCTGTAAATCCCCAAAAGAAAAGAAAAGGGAAAAAAAAAAAAAAAAGTCGTCTAATAAAACAAACTAGAAATTGTAGTCGTTAATTAACTATCACAAGACCGATCGGCTCATGGCGAGTCCATGAACAGAAAACCGTTCAACGATGAACAGTAACCTAGCTATGAAGCTCTCTGCAATAAAAATACTATTAAGATGGATCACAGTCACGTCTTCTCAGTTTCAAGGCTCTGCGTTGACCAAAACCATACCCTAGTACAGTGTTTGTGGGAGAGGGATCGAGAGAGCTTACCGGCGGATGCTGCACTCAAGGCATCTTCATTCGTGTCCCTCAAGTGGAGTTTGAGCCTCGTGGTGTAGTTGGGATGAGCCGCATAGAAATCTTGGACGGCTAGGGACATAGAGCTCCAGCTTATGTTTCTGATCCTTGACTTTGTGTTCAGGATCACGCCCACATCAAATGGCACGGCGGATGTTGCGAGACCGCCGGATTGAACAGAGGCCCTTTGAGGCCCAATGCCCAGAGAAGAAGAGAAGAGGAGCGCAGAGAGGATAAAGGGGAGAGGGAGACGGAGATGTGTTGCTCTCCCCATTGGAAAGCTTGAGACACCGCCAGAAGTGCACTCGTTATTATCGGTCCATGTGATAACGAAGAGGTACAGCCGGTAGACTTGGACCAAACCAACGGTTTCTTCGCATTTTCACGGGTCCTGGAATCTGGAGACCAACCGACTTGCAGAACAACTTACATATTTTAATAATAATAATAATAATAATAATAATAATAATAAATTCTCAGCACCTCAACATGATCTAGTCCAAAATCACGTCTTCTAAATAGGGCATGCATCAATCTCTAAAGCTATGCCTTGATTAATATGATGAATTATTCGTTAACATAAAGCTCGGGACCCTCTAATTCAATTCAGATAAGCATGCCAGGGCGTTATTTATTCCAAGCCGTGCGAAGTGTCGCGGAAAAGCAGGGCTGAAAAGTCCTTGAGAGAAGTTTACTGGACGGCAGGAAGTTGCATGAGAAGATAGAGATTTCTGACGCTGTTGGCGAAGGACGTTCTTTCTATATTTCTGGCTTATGACGGGTGAGCAGGTGGCTTGTTGATTTTTTTTATTTTGTTCCCTTCGTATGTTGAACGGTCCGCATTCATCATCCGTTGCATTACCCGATGAAGAAGCTACGACTGGTGCCGATGGGCCAACCCAGCACGGTTGCTTCAGCGCCAGGCAGCCGAGCAGGGAGTGACAGTTTGATGTTACTTGGAGAAAGAAATGTAGACCCGAAGGAACTGTGACCGAACAAATATTGGTTGTCGTCTGATAGTAGAAAAACGGGCTTGGATAACAAACTTTTCAATAAAATAATAATAATAATAATAATAATAATTTTTTTTAGTTGGAATTTTCAAAAAGATCAATCAGAAAGAGTATTATTTTTTATGTACATGTGAAAAGTGGCTACTCATATCCGAAAAAGTTACTTTCTCGTGGCCTTGAAATTTTCTTTCAAAAATGTTATTGGACCCATCAGCAAAACAAAAATAATTTTTTTATTCAAAATTTCTACATATTATCTTATAATTAAATTATTATAATATTATAATATATTTTAATAATTATTATAATGTTATATTATTGTATAATATAATATTATAATATCATAACCTAATTATATCATCATTATTATTATAATATTATAATTATAAAATTATAATAAGAAAAGATTATATCATATTATTATCATAAAATTTTATAATACTAAGTTATATTATATTAATATGAAAGTAATATCAAAATATTTTTTATACTTAATAATTTGGTATAGTTATTTTGAGCTAACTTAACTTGCTTCTTATGTTTAGGATTATATGTGATAATTTTTTTATTACTTTCAAAAAAAATAGACGGGTATCCGCACGCAAGCCACTAGTCAAAATACTCTTTTTCATGCTCAATTAAATATAATAATTTTTTTTTAAAAAAATCTATATTTTAAGTGTAAATTTTTAAGAAATTTATTTATGAATTTTTTTTTTCAAACGATTCTTTGAATTGAAGATTATCCGGAACGTAACAACGCTTACGAAATTTCTTGCACCCACTGCCTGCATGATCGTGACTGAAATCAGATTCTTCTAATTTTTGAAATTTAGTTGTTTTGGGGTGCTCTGCAACAAAATCGTCTCTGCATCATGGATATATGATAGCTTTTATGAGGGACCGAGTAATACTGACATTTGGTTCAACAGTGAACCGTTGTCTTCTTCCTTGGAAGGGAGCTTTCACTGAAGCTTCTCGAATGGGTACTGGCCACCACACCAGTCTAACAGCCCTTAACCTCTTGAACAAACTCGTAACCGTCTTGTACGATGCCAAAAAAACCCTCCGATCTCCACCTATAAGTAGATATTCTGGCTCCCATTTGAAACCGTTTCTTTCCTCCTTTCTTCCCTTCTTCGTCTCCTCCTTCCCTCCCTTCTCTCCTCCTCTCCTCTTTTCTTGCTCTTTATTCTCCTCTTCTTGGAGAAAGGTCGAACTCTGCTCCAATCAGCGGGATGTTGCTGCCACCAGGGAAGCCTGCTGATCCGAGAGATTGTTGGCCACCCTGAAGCCGCCGTAGGCCATGAGCTGAAACTGGAATGGTCGCCCCTCAGATCCAAGGTCGTTGTCGCCTTCTCTGATGCGGACGAAAATAGAACGTGTGAGACCCGGCCGTACTGGGCTAGCTCCGTTTAAATTAAGATGTAATTTCGTTAGATTTATTTTTAAAAAATATAAAAAATAATATAATTAAAAATTTTAATTAAATTTATATTCATAAATATTTGGTATTGAGTTAATTTTTTAATGCATTTTAAATCAGAGATCAATTGAAGAAGTTAGAAGCAATTCTAGGAACATATATTGCTGCTAATAAATTTCTGATAAATTATAAAAATATGATAATTTTGGATGATTTTTGATGTCTTTGTTCAAATTCTTATATTTTAAAATTATGTTATATAAGTTAAAAATTAGTTTTTAATTAAAAATCTATTTTAAAATATTTAATATATATTTTTTAAAATTTATTTAAAGAAATCAGAATTATATAATAATTAAAAAGTTTATTGGTCTTACGAGATTAGAATCACAGAATAGAAATCTCTTGTTTTTACGAACTCCCAATTGAGGTCTTTTGAAGAAGATGAAGGTTGAAGGATTAAAAAAATAGTATAAGAATTAGTTTTTATTAATTTTATTTATTCTCTATAATTTTATTTGAAGTAACCAAGTAAACTAATTATAAGTTAGAGTATTTTATAAATTATTCATGATTATTGAAAGGATTTCAAAGTATTTTATAAATTATTTATGATTGTTAAATGTTTTCAAACTTTAGTAAATAATCTCATCATAAATTAGGATTTTATAATATTATAAGATTACCAAAAAAGTTATTTTATAATTGATGAAAGATTATTTGAATTGAAATAATTGCTAAAATTTCATATAATCAATTATTTTGAAACAATGAGATTTTACAATTATTTTTAAAATATTATTAAAGATTTAAATTCTACATCGTGTGTTTATTACAAATCTAGATTAGGCTAATTATAAATTAAAAGATTTGTGTAAATTACTTAATTATAAATATCAATTTAATAATTTATAAATTACTAATTAAATATTATATTTTTATTGTTTAATGCATAACTAATATTTTAATGCCTATTGTATATTTTTGTATAGCTATTTATTGCAAATACTTGATTGATTGAGTAGATTATGAATGTTAAGAATTACTATTATTACGAGAATTTTATTGAAAGAAAAAAAAAAGAAATTTACATGGTCATATAAATAAGTAAATATTAATGATATAGAATTATTGATGATAAAATATGACTGAAAATATGTAACTCTTAGTTTACTATATAATAACTGATGAGTAATATCGGAACCTATATCTCTATAGAGGTTATATGCAAGGATAAACCGCATCTATAAGAGTAAATATGGTATTTTGCTCCTTACCCATAGGGTTAAATATAGTATTCTATTTCTGTCACAGGAATATATATGACTATAGTTTGTGATCGTAAAATATTAGTAATATGATGATATAAAAATTATTAATCATGAATGGTTTACAAATTATTAAGAATTTACAGTTTAAGGTTTTAAGTTTATGGTTTAGAATTTTGAAATGTTGCGGTCTATGCATGTCTAAGAGAGACTTAGAGCACGTCTACATCACAAATGATACAACTACATATTGAAGATAATGCAACCTTGCAAAGTATCATGTGGAGGGACACATGCCATTTGTTATCATGCCAGCAAATCAGGCTTGGTAGGTAAAAGAGGTTCTTTGTGCAATAATAGAATTATAGGATCGCCTTATGGTGCTTGATTCTGGTTTTCATAGACAATGAGATGGAAACAGTAGTGTTGTCAGTGCATTATCAAAATATGACCAAAATTATTAAGGACTTTTGTCATAAGTGCGAACGACTGGATGAATGTTGCAGTTTATATGCAGGTCAGTTGGAGAGACGGTGCAAACTGCAGAGTATGTATAGGATTTAGTGAACTGGTAGGAGCGAAGTACTAAACAATTATTTGATTAATTGCTGCAAAAGGTTGGGATTTTACGTAGGACATGGATGAATATTGGCATCATAATTCACACTGGATACTTTATTTAAAATATGTAGCACAATGATGGATGTGGTTTCAAGAGCTCAAGAATAGTCGCTAAGATTATTCAGATAAATGGTTAAGTAGCCTTAGTTAGAAGATGCAAACATATTTTGCCATCTATGGGTGGGTGAGTTGTGGATGCATGAGAGCATGGACGTGTGCGTAAATATGTGTCCGTATCAGTGTGAAGCTTATATATACCTAATTCTTGATCTTCCCTATTCTTTGAATTTAATTTAATTTTATTATTTTGATGATTGACGGGTGAGGATTTGTGGCAAGGCAGTCTGATGCTATATATGTCAAAGAAACGAGGGAGATATGTCTCAGATTCCCTTCTAGCATTATGATGTAACATAAATTTGAGGGATGTGGGTGCATGTTGGCTTTTCTACATAATCCAACATAGACTCAAGGTTGTTTTTTATCATGATAATCTAATTCTATTCAAGTAAAAAAGGTTAAACTATCATTATAATCTAATTTTATTGGAGCTAAAAAAAAGTTAAACTAACATTTTGATAGTTAACATATCATTATGAATTATCACCTTTTAGCAAACCAACATCAAATTCCTGAAACTTGGTGGGCTAGCAAAGAAAATGACTTGATGGAAGTGCAAGGTTGGTTTTCACAATTTAATTATATTTGGGATATGCTTTCTTTGGCCTTATAGGTGGTGATACCTGGAGACAACAAAATTAAGAAATTTTGCAATGATCCATATAGGGACTCAACATGATATGCATTTCTCGCATGTCTTTCCTAACTGGCACCATCGCTGCTTCTACGTATTCTTCTGCAAGCCCTTCAAATGTGGCTCCCTCCTGCCTCATATCTGTCCCATCTGTGTTGGCCAAGACTATGAATAAAATGGAAAAAAAAAAAGGAAATAAGAGAGTGAGCCGAGGGAGGGATAGGCATCCCTACTTCTCCTCCATCTCCAAGGTTTTTTCCTAAAGACATGGCCGCGTTTTTGCTGCTCATGTAAGTGTCGGCGGCTGAATTTCTTCCTTGGGGTGAAGGAGATGGCAGATAACCGGCAGGCTCTTTCATTTCTCTTCAATCGAAGAAAGGCACCGAGATTTGGAAAGAGGTGTGTTTAGGTAGTAAAATGGGCTGCTGTGATTGGATACCCAATGGGAAATAAAAGGCACCTAACGCCCTCAGTCTGGAGGATGACGGAGTCATGTAGCCTTCAGCTTTAATGGGTCAAGAAACAATGATAAATTAACATGGACCACAGCTCCAAGCTTTTGCTTTTAATGGAGCCTTCTCATTATGGTCCAGATATTTTCAAGCCCAAAAGCAAATGCTACTTAAATATAACTACGAATAACCTGGCAGGCAACATTATCTCAAATAATATATATAAAATAGCCCTGTCCAGATATCCCCCCCTTTTTTTTTTTTTTTTTTTTCTTTGGAACTGCGGTATCAGGATACTTGAACACTTGACACCTGTGTCCATGTCCATGTGACACTGCTTGTAAGCAAGTCTTGATTAAAAAAATAAAAAACTAATTCTTAATTTATATTTGTGTAAAATCCTTTCAGAGCTCCGATACGTTGTTTTAGCACATGGATGTCCACTAATTATTGCTTAATTTGAATATTTATTTATATTTGAGCTTAACTTTGAGCAAAACTAATTATGTCCAATGCATGAATGTAACGCCCTAAGCTCACCTACAATCCAATTAATTTCGTTAGCGGGCCAAAACCATATGGCCCAAAAACTCGAGTGAAAATTAATGAGTAGCAAGTAGACTTGAGGGGTAGCAAGACTTGAGTTATAAGCACTTTCTTTTTCATCCAATATTAGACAATCTTTCCTCCTTATAATGCGACGCCATGGCAGGACTCGGCCATTCCATGGGTAGCTCTTTCCTTATGCAATCTTTCCTCCTTATAATACGATGCCATGGCAGGACTCGACCGTTCCATGGGTAGCTCTTTCCTTATGCCCTTCACTGTCTCATGGATAGCCCTTTCCTCATGCTCACCAACTTTCGTACACTCGGGTCAACTCTAATATCATTTGTAATGCTCCAAGCCCATCTGTTAGCCCAATTAACTCTGTTAGCGGGTCAAAACTACGTGGCCTAAGAACTCGAGTAAAAGTTAATGGGTAGCAAGTGGATTTGAGTTATAAACACAACACTTTCTTTCCATCCAATATGAGATTAAATTTAGGGTATCACAGTAGATCATTTCAAATTCATGGTATATCATGAAATCATGCCAAGGTACAAAATTTTGGCATGATTTTTCCTCATTTTCTTTATTTTCTTTTGCCTATTTTAGGCATGAAATGAGGAGAGAAGAGGAGAGAGGAAGGCTCTTTACCTGATTTGAGTTTGAAATTCTCTTGAAATCTACCCTTTCTTTGGATTTTATCCCTAAAAAGTCAAAAATAAAAAAAATGAGAGGGGAGGAAGAGAAAGCTCACTTGAGGCTTTTTTTGCCTCCTAATTCTTTAATACATTGGGACGAGCAAGGAACTATTGGACCAACCTGTACCGATTTGAACTGAGTGGTTTGGCTTGGTTCATGTTGATTTTAGTCAGCTCAATGCCTAAATCGACCCAATCTTTTGAACCATACCAGAATTATGCTGGTTCAACATGGTTTGGCCTAAATCAGCCAGTCTTGCATGGTTTGGCTAGCCTTGCAATTTATTGCCTGCTCTGCAGTTGTTAGGTGGTGGAACAAAATCAATTGATAAAAAACATGACAACATAAGCTTCATATCATAATATTTCATTTAGAAAAATCTTTTTCTCAACTCATGTGGAACACATCTATCAACCAATTTGTTTCTAGCTTCGTAAGGTTCTCAAGTTATCATTCACGAGCTTGTTTTTCTAATGGAACTAAAAGTTCTAGCATCATTGCACTTTTAGATGCATTGATAGTTATTAAAGAGTCCAACTACTTGAAGCTACGTTGAGAAAATGAAAATATCCCTATAAATCCCACCTTTAGGTTCATCCACCTTGAATCCTTGTGCCCCTAAACAAAAAAAAAAAAAAAAAGAGAAAAACGAGGTCCATTTCCATAATTTCTCCTTCAAGCTCTCTGGACCAAGTTGATGATTATTTGCCAACACAACGAGACCACTGACCACGCCAAATTGGGTAGCTTCTTTACATAATGTTTGAAGGAAAGATTCTTTTAGTTTTCTTTTTGACAAGCGTGTCATGACCTTCAAAAGGGTTCAAAAGGGTGAAGTTACTCTTTCCTTATGGAGTTTGCTTAGTTCATGCTTTCATCAATGAGGTTTTAGGCCTCATTTGGGAATGCTTTAGAGGGGCCAATAGCACCTTTTTAAGCCTATAGAGTACTTCTATAAGATAAGGGATGTTCGATAAAAATTTTAATATAACTTTCTTTCAAAAGCGCTTCTGTCTAACTTTTTTGGCAAAATTCTTCAATTTGAAGCTTTTGCCCAAAAGTATTTTCTCAGGCCTGTTGAAAGATGTTTTATTGGATTTGGAGGTTAATATTATAGTATTATAGAATAACAATTTTATCATACTACCATTATGTTATGTTAAGATATGATGTAATAATTATATTATAATATATTATGATAAATGTTGCATGAAAATACTGTTATAATTATGTAGTGTAAAATAAGATAATATAATAATACAATAGTATTATACAATACTGCAATATAGTATACTAATATACTATTATTATCATATTATAATGTTGCAATATTACTATAATAGTATGTCATAATATTGTAATATTATTTTATTAGAGTAATAATTACCGTAATTTCTAGTAATATGTTATAATATAATTATTAAATAATAATAAAATTATATAATAATATAATTTTATTATGTTATTAATATTATTATATTATAATAATCATAGTATAATAATATAACATCATATTTAAATAATCTATAATAACAAATTTTGATGATACAAATAGTTAGACAACTGAGAGTACCATGCATTATCCTTTACCTTCACCATTTTTTATAAAGATCTTTTTCAATTTGATTATCAAATAGATGTTAAAGTTCTATAGTACTTCATAAATATTATTACTAAACAACAAATAATATTTTGCAAAACCTTTACTTTCAAAAGCTTTATTATTAAAAGCTTTACTACTAAAAGTTTTACTTCATAAAGCTCTGACAAACGGGACTTTAGTAATGCTATTTAGTCTTACCATCCCTTAGCTATGCTAAATTAATGAATTAAATGGTTCTTATTGTATGCACGATTTGTACGGTCTCATCCTAACCAAAAGATGAGAAATTTTATTCATATATAATCTCATATTCCATTTAAGCATGCTATAAGAAATCTAAGACCAACCAATCTGTTTAGTTATCATTATAGTAACATGATATGGCTTAGGCATTGCAGGAGTAATTAGAGTGCTATTTGATTGCCTTTCTCAAGAACTTTTTTTTAAATATTTTTTTATAATTTTTATTCTCTGGTTGGAAGTTATTTTGTATTAAAAAATTGCATTTTTGGGATCTCCATTTATGTTTGCTTATTGGCTTCTTTCTTAGACAATTTGAAATATATCTGGATCCAATTAGTGTTGTTTGCCAACTTGCATCTTGTTTAAGCTAAAATTGCATCTTTTGGTCCTGCAAAGTGTAACTTTTGAAAACCAATGAGCGTTAATTAATGTAAAAAAGGGCCAATCTAATACTATCAACTAAAAGCCTCACTATTGAAAGCAGTGGGTTCAAATCAGATCCAAGGCAATTGTTTATTTGATTAGCTTGGTGGTCATCTCGACTTGTCTCATGTCTCAACTTGTTATCCTACCACATGGATGGTTTAAACTGGACATGAGGGGCGTGTTAAGCGTAATAAAATTTGCTGACCCATTCCATAAAAGCTTAAGCTTCTAGGGTCAAGTAATAGATAAGATGCCCTTTAAAAGCAAAATTTTAGGAAGGGTGTGATGAGAGTGTCGATACATGGTCTGATTAGCTCCTACTCTGGCCTTTTTATTAATGACTTAGCTTATTGTGTCTGGGAGAGTGGAGGACAGTATGGAATTTCTTCTTTTGAAACCGTTGACCTTTTGGGTTCATTGTGGAATGCTCTTGACCTAATATGAGCACAATATGATGAGCCTTTTTTCCCCTTCTGAGTTTGTTCTCTTTTTTTTTTTTTTTCTCTCTATTATGTACTGTTTTCATATGGTAGCTATGCTGCTTGATCCCATAAAGTATCCATAGGATGCTGTGAATTTGAAAATTTTGCAATAATTCTCCATTTTGGAAAGAAATCAACTCCAACTAGAAGAGGACCTACTAGTATAAATATAGGCCTTGTACCATAGTTTCGTATACATGATTGGAAGAAAGTGAAAAAGGGCATTACTTTGCTTTCCACCTCTTTGAACTGGAAGATGAATCCAATCTTGATTCTAAAAGATCAGGCTTCACTAGTATTAACAGATGTACTATAAACCATTTTTTAAGAAAATTAATGAAAGCAAAAAGGGTACAAAATCTTACTTTCAAGAGTCTACTATTTTCTTACTATTTCTTTAAGAGTTTCGAGTTGAGGGGATTGGGGAAATTCGTCTCTTTCCAATCTCATTATAATTCAACAACATATATTTTCACATATTTTGGATTGGAAGATTGGAAAAATTAGGAGTGTTATAATACACATATTATATGATGCACAAATTGAACGAGAGGTAATCAAAGAACCTTCGAGAAAACCAGTCTCGGGGTATGGTGGGACTTTCAGCATTTCCTTTGGATGGCCAGGCCCTGTTGGCTTGGAGATCAAGGGAGAGTCATGGCTATTTTTGTTTCTACTTTCTTTTAAATTTTGCTGAATCACTTCTGGAAATCTCCCTATTCTTTTAAATTGCTTTATTCCTTGTATTTGTTCTTTGAGTTTTGTGGCCTTTAGTGCTGCTTAATTAATTATCGATGCCATTCTGAACTTATTTTTTAACAGGGTTATCAAGAACATTTTACGGCTTTACATTAAAAAGGTCAACTGTGCAGATTGGGAGCAGATTCTAGTTCCCTCAGGGCAAGTTATAATCTCTTCATCTTGCCCCATGAATGCTCTAAGATCATATGCTGGCATTCTCTTTTAAGTAAATTAATGCAGATCAAATAAGGAATACATACTTTCATTTGTCTTCTATATAAAACTATTTATAAAAATGATATGATATCTGTTGAACAATTATGATAAGGCTTGCTTATTAGTTTAATAGTTCCCCCCTCCCACAATGTTACTTATAACAAGAAATTTGATTGCAGTGTCCGGGCAATTGTTGCTTTAAATCTTCCAAGCTATGGAAGTGGAAGACATCCATGGGGTTATCCCAAGCCTGAATATCTAAAGGAGGTTTGCTGTGGGATCTCTTAATAGAAAAATTTCTTGGTTACAAGTTGATTTTATATATTCTCAAGTAAATGCACTCTTTATTGTTTGTCATGTTGAACAAGGATTCAGTGTGAGTGCGTGACAGATGATACCTATGGTGGATGATATCTATCTGTTTTCTCTTCCAGGATCTTAATTTAGTTATATCTGAAACCATATTTTCATTCTTTCACTACCTAAATAAGAATAATATCACATATTGCATTAGATTACCTGGATAGTTCTTATTAGTTATTTGTGGCAGAGTCTGAAGAGAGTATTTTATTAGGAGCTGCCAATATAAAATACATGGTAATGTGTGCCAATTGGTTCTGACTATCTAAGCCCTTATGAATTTGAGATGCTTTTGAATTTGAGTAACACATGAGCAATCAAAAGAATTCAACTGCATGGAGAATGATTTAGAGAGAGACCTGCTTGTTAAGTGTTCTGGGTAGAGCCTGCTTTCGGACTAGCTTAGCTGGATTGGTCATTTTAGATCTTGGTTGATTTAAATCTCTTTGCTTTTAGATATATATGGATTTAATATTTGGATCCATATTTCATCATGAAATTGGCACTTTTCAATTGCACTTGAGGGTATTGTTCTATGCTTGATGCTTCATATCCTAGTCCCAAACTTACTATATATGATCCAAAATACTTTGTTGCTGGCCATGCACATTGTGATGCCTGTATCATCTCAATTTAAACAGTATACATTGATGAACTCTTTTTTTTCTCTTCCATAAGTGCACTTTCGTTTTAGCTCAATGGCATGCTTTGTAAAGGAGCACCTAGACTGCCAATCCAGAAGCTTCCCTATAGATTTTCTCCTATTTGTTTGATCTCTAATTACATTACTGTAGTACGTAAAATATAAATATCAGAAAGAGCAAAAAAGAAAAAAATTCTACTGCTGATCTATTTGTAATACGTGAATGAGAAAAATGCAAATCAAGGCTCTTAGATCTATTTACTTCGCTGAACAGAGGGCAAAATTCTTTGAATCTTTCTTTATTATTATCGTTAGGTTCAAGTCTATCTAAACCAGAGAGAGAGAAAGAGAGAGAGAGAGAGAGAGAGAGAGAGAGAGAGATATGTGAACTTACTGGAAAGAGAGTGCTAGTTTCTGTTCCTTTATCCTACATGCATAGACCGTACTATTCGCTTTTAAGCATAGCAAAATCTTGTAATGACCTATTTCCTTTCTTTTTTTTTTTCCAGAGAGGCTTTGTTGAGGCTCATGTGGATGATGGTCTACTTGAAATTTTTGGACTAAAACAAGGTTGGCATGCTTCATTTGTTATGACTGAACTCATTTCTGCCAAGCACATTGCTCAGGTACCTACATTATTTTGACAGTTTCACCCACAGTATTAAAGCAAGAACATAAACAAAAATTGACACATCTCATCCAAGAAAATCAGAATATATTATTTTCATCTGTTGTGTTCCACTATCAAGTGTCCCCTACTTGGATGATGCACTAAGTAATTTGTGATCTTATCAAAAAATTGATAGTCTGTAATTATTGTTACTCAAATGAAAGTGCAATTGCCATTTCTGAAAAATTCATCTAGTGGGTTTAGAGGGTAAAGCACTTAGACTGCTTGGGAAGTTCCCACTAGATCCAGCGGGATTGATGGGGAAGAATGCGGGAGGTGGAGGTAGGGAGCTGGAGAGGGAGAGGGAGAGGGAGAGGGCAGCGGGTTGCAGGGCCTGATCACTGCCAGATTAAATAAAAGACCTTTCATGGTCATTTTTTAAATCATGCTGGGGTTGGGCCTGTGATCCCCTGCAGCCTCCCTGTCTGCCCCTCGCTTCTCCTGCTCTCGCTTCCTCCGTTCACTCCAGTGCACTCTCTCTTGTCCCAGATCCAGCAAGATTCTTCCAAACAGACAATATTATTTTTGAAGAGGTTCTTGAAAGTTAATTTTAGGAGATGAATTTTGTGAGAGAAACTGTTATATAAATATAAAAATTTTCAATTCGACGTTAATCAACACTGTTTTTGTTGTGTTATGATAATTTTTAACAATTTATTGTCCATATAGAAGAAATTGAAGAAATTCAAAATGAGGGGAAAAAATTCCTAGACATTTAGCATGCAGAAGTAATTGTATTCTGTCACTCGTGATGCAAATGTCCCACTTTTGAGCCTACTTTACAACATGATTGTCTAATGGAACTTTTCAATTTAATGTTAATCAACATCAACTGTTTTTGTCATGCTGTGATGTCTTGAAGAATCTATTTTCAAATAGAGCAAAATAAGCTTCCATGTATGATTAGTGTCTTGATTTATTTTTGAGAAATCATTAGCATCCCAACATTTTCCAAAGAAATCTATGTTTTCTTCTTTTATTGACTTCATTGGTTGCTATCATACTTTTAAAGTTTTTATTATCAAAATCTAGACAGTTGCAACAAGACTTGCGAAATATATATTAAGAAACTGCTGGTGTCTTTCAGGCTACTGCAATTAAAATGGAAATTAGAGGTGGTCAGTGGACAGAGGCTTATCTGCAAATAGATGGGGAGCCATGGAAACAGCCAATTTTAAAGGATTTTTCAACTTTTGTGGTAATAAAGAGGGTTCCTTTCCGGTCACGTATGATAAGTGGAAATTGATACAGTTTTCTGACCATGAATCAGGTACATATCTAGGGAAAGTTCGTTTTGTGTGACCATGACACTGCTTGCAGCTTTGTCAATTAATACTTGCATCCTTTAATCCTGTTTCCAGTCACCATGGAGAACAACTGCTTCAGGAGTGCTGGTTCTTATTGCTTAAAGTTGAAGCAAGTTCAAGTATCATTTCATCATATATATAGACTCCTTGAGTCATGTACAGCATTTTAACGTCATTGATTGATGTTCGCCTCCTAAACCGCACATATGAACACTTCCTTCAAAATGTTTCTTTGTTACATGATATATTTGATTCATGAATGCAAGTGATAATTGCAATGTGATAAACATTATCATTATCGTGCCAATAAGCAAGCTACTTGTGGCTTGTCAAGCGTGTCTCTGAACAGGAAAGCTTGAATGCAAAGAACCGAAATCATCTTTCAGTGTACGTCAAAGCTGCCGCTGTTTTGTATCATTCCAACCCTTTAGATTCAGTAGCTTTCTCTGCATGCCGAGATAACATGAGACAGGTTACACAGTGAACCAGATTTGTGCGTGTGTGTAAAAAAAGGGGTATTTTAGGGTAATAGGAACCTGCTTCCTCGTCTCACGTCTGTTTGTCTCCTCGCTAACACCTGGTCCACCATGGCAAAAAATTTGTAACAAATGATTACTATGCTGTGAAGGACTGTATCTCAGTACCGACTTCTATGGTTCATTAGTTCTGAAACTGATACGCTTCAGTAGGAAGGGAAAGAATTACGGCAGGAAACTTTACAGGTTAAGTGCATCATGGTGCAAAACAGTAATGATGCTGGTATCACATATTATCCCTGCCTTGAGGGCACTTCAAGGGTCTACCAGGTGAGATACTACCTCGGCTGTGTTGGTTTATGCATGCTGTGACATTTTGTCAATATGATTATATCAAACGATCAATTATGAATTGACTTTCTTTTATTTTGTGGATTGTAGACGTTTTGGACAAACAATTGGAAAAGATGTGTCTCTATTGATAAGGAAGAGGTTTGATTATCAAACAAAAGTTTAGAAATTATCATTCAAGTATTAAAGAGGAATAGGATAAATTAATAGGAGCTGATATAAGAAAAGCTTGGGACTAGTTAATAGAAGCAGTTTGCTGCCAAACATGATTTGAAAGAAATTTAAAAATTTTTTTAGATAAAAAGTCTTCTTTCACATCTATTTTGCATAAAACATTTCATATCCTTCAGTGATAGGTTAGCCTTTGTAAGTCAGCTAACTCATTGTGCTTTTAGCATAATGCCTTTTAGCATAATGCCTGTCTCTACTTCTACAAGGAGCAATGAGAGAGTAGGACAGTGGGTGTGAGAGGATAACGGAGGATTAGAGTGTCTCTCATCTTTCCCTATTGCACTTTTCATTGTTTTTCTCTTCACTTCTCCTTAATATCTATTCATTCTATATTTCCTGAAGATTTAATAAAGCAACGGAAAAGTTCCTAACCTCTCCATTATCCTACCAAAAAGAAAAGAAATTTGAAATCTTCAATAAAATTTTAGAAGTCTATCCAGTAAAAAGAGCTGAAATTAGTGGATGAAGTTTTTGAAGGGGAAAACAGGAAACACAAGCTTTCTTACCTCCATTGCATAATAAATCTGTCTATATGTCAGTTATTTGCGACAGCCGAAACTAGTTGAACTTCTGCGCTTGGATCCGGAAGTTCTGGAGCGGAACTTTTTTCTTCTTGTTGGCAGGAGTTCTCATCTGAACGGATTGGAGTGCTTGATCCATTCTGCATATTATCGTCATCGACTGGGACTTGAGCATCAGTAACGTTTTTGCTGGCATCACCATTCGTGCTATTAGTTTTCTTGATCCGGAAAGCATGAGAATTTTCATCTTTCTTATTGTAATACTTAAACCAGGAAATTAGCCTTCGCGAAATGGGCTTATCACTGTCGATGTTTCTCATTTCATGCCAGTTTTTATAGAAGAACAAAGCTAAGAATGTGAAGAGGGCGCAAGTTGAAGCGACTCCAGTGATGAGAAATGGTCCCCAAAAGCTACGAAAGCTGAAGCTGTGAGAGCTGACAATACTTCCTTGATTTCCACAAACATTCTGATCCCCAAGCCACTTCTTCTCAATCTCTAGTATGGTACCTCCGTCGGTTACATTGAGGATTGCCCTTGATATATCAGGGACTAGAGGGGAGCCTTTAGGAAAAACCTGCAGAAGTGGGAGAAGGGAGAACAGTTAGGCATTTCACGCAATCGGGAATTATTATGACTTAGAGGCAGCATAATAGTACGAATGCTTGAAAAATTAGCATGCTTGTAAATGAAATCGAGCTTGAGGATGTAGAAGTTTATGTGCACATGCATAGTGAGTTCCGAAAGAACAGAATCTTTATTTGTGAAAGTTTCTACCATCACTGCCATATGGCTTCTCTTGAATTCATAAGATTTTGTATCTCATAATTGAGATCTTTATGGACAAAATATCTAATTTCCAGTAAAGATTTAAAATGTTTGCCTTCAGCTGAGCGAGATTGGGAACTTTATAATATTTACAATTTCTTGTTTTTCTGGGTGGCCAATGTGCATCCAAATAACTTCTCTTTTTCTTAAATAAAATGAAAATATAATTTTATCCTTATAGAGCATGCTAGTTTTCCTTTTGTTCATTCATAGACATGCACATGCATGCGCACATGTATGCGCATCTATGTTTGTATGCGTATAGAGTTTAATCTACTATGTAATGTAATCTGTTATCTCTAAAATATTTAAACAATATACGTTATGCATTTTTAAAATTCATATCCTATGCGTTAGTGGTAAAAAAAATATTATTTTATATTATCTAAATTATCTAATTTTTTGACTACTTAATATATAAGTTAAAGGATATCGAAACAACATAAATTTTAGTATCTAAAAATATTAAAGGTGGTACATTATATTCAATAGTTTGAATCAAGATATAAAACTCTCATTATCCTCATCGTAATCTGACTAGATTTATACAGAAATCCCCTTAAGTATAAACAAATCTAACTATGTATATATGTATATATACATGTGTATGTATGTTTATGCGTGTATTTATGTACATATATAGATATCATTCTATGTGACATTGCTGATAAAAAAAGTTCACTAGGTATAGAAATATTGTAATAATAATGAAGACTAGGATAATAAAACTCACAAACGCAAACCCTGCACTCTTATAAATTGGTCCAACAATGGTGTACCCAGAGCAATGGTGTGCAAGAAATTGCTTGATATAAGGGACTTCATCGATAATGGCAGCGACACCACCATTCTTGCTTCCTTTTGAGAGGGCCTTGTCATACTCTTCTTCGGTGTCATAGGCCCTGATCTTGGATTCATCAAAGTGGAGTTGCTTCAAGAGGTCCTCGACAAAAGAACCCCTACTATATCCAACATAATCTCCACTCCTAAGGAGTTCATGCAGGTCAGTTACTGTTGGTTGAAGCTGTTGTATGGTAAGCATTGATGCTAAGCTAGCAGTGTAACTTGATGTAAGCACAAGCACAACAAACACCCATATGATCACCACAAGCTTAGATAAGATGTTCTCTAGCTTCTCCCCTGCACATTTATAAATTATAAGCTTTCTAATAGAAAAGCTAGAAGTTGTGTGTAATCTTTCATTTCATTATATCTAAATATCTATTAGCACACAAGCGTTTAGCATTTGTGAAAGCAACAAGCTTGCGATATCCATTAAAGGATTATGAATCACTCTTTGGCCTTTCACCCTCAGTGTCTTTTGTTGATGCATGAATTTTAAAATCATCTCTCACAATATGAACATAATTTTGGTTTCAAAGTATGCCATATTGAATCTTGGGAATAAGTTCTCAGTGTCGCATTTTGTTTATAATAGTACTGGATTGAAACGGGCTAAATCATAAATGATATTTTAAAGATTGAAAATTATGAAATAGTCATCACTAAACATTAAGAGAATGAGGAAGAGCTAGAATAACAATATTAAAAACTAATGATATTTTTAGTTTACTAAGTTGAGTTTATTTAGGTAATATCAATCTTTTTTGAAATAGTTGTGATGTGTTTTTTAAGGGAAAAAAATTGAAGTAGTTCCCATAAAGCAGGAACAAAGCCGATGAGATTAACGAATGATTGGACATTACAAATCATAGTATCAAATAGTTACACTAAAAGCTACTATTTTCTTTTCATTAGGATAAAACATATTCTGAAGTATATTCAATGTATTTTTTTTCTTTTCTTAAAAAGAAAAAATAGTAGCCTCTTTGTAGATATTCGATATTGTAGTTTGTAATGCAAATACTTATTAATGTATAACTTTTATATTGTTCATCTTATTCTTTCTTTTCATATTATTTATAAAACCAATCTGCTTTCACCTAGCATAGGTTTTATCAGGGCTAAACATTGGTAAAGTCATGCTTCAATATTTCAATTTTGTTGGCATAAACTTTAAAGGTTTTGTGCAAATTGTTGCAATTCATGTTTTTGTATTATGTTCTTGCATCAAAGCTAAGATATAACATTATATGGATTGACATGAACATGATATAATTAATTAATTTTATCAAAAAAATCTCAATAGAAATACATTATTAAACTGGTAATGTGGCATGACAAACATAACCCATTTAATAAACAGATTATTTGAATTGAGAAAAGACAACTCACTTAATAACTCACCTAACACGAATAGATAGAAGTCTCTTAACATGAATAGATACGATTCTCTTAACAAGTCAATTAATATGAATAGATGACTCACTTATAATTTTCTCACCTAATATGGGTTTTTAATTTTCTTCCCAATTTTAAAGTCTTCTTATAATTTTTAAATTCTAATGACATAAAAATAAAGGACAAAAATTACATTCATTACTTTCAAAATTGCATTCTAGATAGCCTTTATATAAAGAAAAAAATAAACAACTAAAAAGGCTAAAAATATCATTAACAAAGTATGATCATCAAGTTATAATCATATTATTTTTAAGTTGATGGATCAACAATTATTTTGTGCTTGAGTGGTGTATTATTTCACATTATAATTGTGTCGATACAATTATGACATGAGTTTATTAAAAATCAATTCAAACCCATTTATTTTGCATTAGATACAAGTCTATCATTCTAGATGGAAATAAAAATTATTTTCTAAGCTTAAGTGCAAGTTGATTATACTCATGTTGATTGGCACATCTAATCAAGGCATCAAAACATAAATGTGAAATTTTGGGTTAAAGGTAATATTTACGCAACTTTGAGCGAAAACGAGTGTTGAGAAGGAGAAGTAGAAGACAGTTCCAAGTTGATAGGAAATTGGACCCCTGAACTCCGGGTTGATCCTGTGTTCCATCACCCAAATAACAAAGCCTGTGAAGACAAAGAAGGCAAGACTCCCCAGCCACAGATCCATGCTCAGTGGCCTCAAGAAGATCCATGCGTTCTTGTTAACTCTCTCTTTCACTGGCACGAGCATTGACACCCCTGATTCAGTGTAGGGCCATGTGAAATCCACATACAAAGATCTGTTGTATCTGGCCGTTACGTCCCCTACTATGGCATCGTACCTCTGCTACCTCAAATAAGTCAGTAATGGACTTGAGACAATATATCATCAAAGTTAAGATGAGAAAACTTTAGTTCAGACCTGAATTTTACCAACCAAAACCCTGGGACGCTTAACATTAAAGAAAGAAGATGCATGACATTCTTTGATGTGGTATGTGAGTGTGCCACGTGGAATATTCTACATCAGATATCTATGAAGGCAATTATTAGTTCAAAAACAAAAAACCGTGGACTGCAAGAAACAATAATTTTCAGCATACTATCACTTGTTCGCTGCACGAGCGAAGAAATCGTTCTCATTTGAATAATAAAATATTACGCGCGCGCGCGCACATATATATATATATATATATTTATTAACCAATGCCAAGTTTGGAATGAAACATCGTAACCAGTTACAAAAGATCGGTAGATAATCAACCAAGTAACTCCAAAAGACTATGCCAAATCTTTGATGCAGTAGAAAACCACCATAAGAAAGTATTCAATTTTTCAAAAGAAATGAATCCAATATTTGCCAATACCTTTTGTAACCTCCTTTGTCACGTTTATTTTTTTCTGAGTAAAATAGTGAAAACCCACCGCAATATCATATGGATGAAAGAAATGAAGTAGTTGTCATGTCTGCTTAACTATGCAAATAAAATACAAAATTTTCATCTCAAGGAGAGAGTTCAATGTCAGTTGGAGTCAGCACTCGAGAGGTAAGATGGGTAGAGGATAAAGAAGTATTAGCCTCTCCTAATCTAAAAAGGAGGAGGGTTACACCGAGAAATCAAGAGGAGGAGGAGGAGGAGGGATCCTTGAAGACAGACCTGGTGGACAAGATCATTGTAAGCCGCAGAACCCTGTCTTCGTGCATCGAAAGGGACGTACTCACAAGCGACACCATAAGGCAGCCTCCTTATTACAGCCTCGAAGACATCGATTGAATACCCCCTAATAGTCGTTACATTTGTGAAGGGATCATTTTCCACTCTTACAAATTCACTAGTTTTATCCGCTACGGGAACGCCAATACTCAGTTTCTTCCCACTCAAGGGTATTTCCCAACCCTTGGGTACCGTTGTGGATTCCCCTGGCCAAATCACAGGATACAAATCAGTCATCAAGGTTGAGTACACTTTACTGCTACTCTGATTTAGCCGTCTTGCGAGCCCATATTGCGGCGTCCAAAACCCAACCACTCTCCCTCCTCCTCCAACCACATTGATTATTTGGAAAGAAGAGGGCTGCAACTGGCCATCTATGAGATGGAAATCGCCGCTGAGACCTCTGAATTTGCTCTCTAGAATTGCCTTCAGAAGTTTCGGACCATTCATGGAAATCCCCAGGTTATCCATGTCCGTCGTCATATTGTTGGTGGCATTTTGTGGCTTCTCAAAACTAGCATTTGCCACCCCGACCTTCTCCGCCGCCATTGCCACTGCCCAAACCGTATCATAAGCCCACAGTCCGAAGATAGTTGGCTCACCTAGCTGATCAACGGGGTTGTCTGTCTGGAATAATCTCCTCTTCCATCTTCTGGTGAAATTATCGAGTTCCCTCGATCTGGGCACGTATGACTGCACGCCCAAGGCACCCTGCATTGAATCAATGATGGAGGAATCAAAAGAGTCAGAAAACACTGTGAGCCCATCCGTCATGATCCACACGTACCCTTCGTTCATCATTCCTGCCTCCTTGGCCTTCGGAAATAGGCGGGATCCCATAAGGGATGCCATATGGACAACGAACACCCTTGTTTGCATGGTCATCAATTTGTACAGTTCTTCCATAATTTCATCATTCGTTGCTGATAGAGGGATCATGCTGTGGTAGGGGATGCGGATGTCGAACACTTGGAGGGAATCGGTGAGGTATGGTATGATGCCCCTGCCGTAGTCGGTATCCTCACAAATCGGTACCACCTCCCTCCATCCATATGCCTTGATGATGGAGGAGATGCTGTTAAACTGACAAGAATCATTTATTGTCGTCCTTACAAGGTATGGTGTGCGAGTTGAGGAGAGGGAAGGGCTTGTTGCCGAGAAGGAGACGATGGGGACTTGAGCCTTGTTGCCAAGATCAGAGACAAAAGCGGCCTGTGATGATTTTTGGGGACCGATGATGACTTGCACCTCTCTATTTTTCAGCAGGTACAGAGCTGCGTTCATGCAACGAAGTGGCAGACTTTAGTTGAAGAAAAGCATAGCATTATGGATTCAGGTGGATGGTGGAAATGGGATGATGTCTAACAACAAACTGCCGATTCAAAATCAAAAAATCTAATAGAAACCGCTTACTAATCTTTTAGATGAGATTGTGGACTGCTGGAAATGATATTTATGTATATGATTAAGGTACACTATATGGCAGATTCTTTTAGAAACAATTGCAAGTAAAGTAATTATGATTGGATTCTATAAGATTGAGAACTTAGATTGACAAAAAAATTAGGATTTAAACAAGAAGAATATATAAAAATTCATGCATATATACATAAGATTAAAGGAATTAATACCATCTTTCAACGTTTTAATCGTTTTCCTTCCTATACTACTGAGATACAAGATGGTAAGAGTGGTAGATGGCCTAATGTTTTGTTACTCTCTCATCTTGCCCATTTTAAAAGAAGTCAGAGAGCAGCAAATTACAAGTGATAGTTTGATGCTGTTAATAGTAGCTAATAACTACCTGCTGATGCAGCTCGCACAACATCACTTTTGGAATCAACAGCATGAACAACCAGCCTTGTGGTGTAGTTACTATGTTTCGCGTAGAAATCTTCAATAGCCATGGAAATGCTGGTCTGGCCGATCTTCCCGACCGATGTGCCTAAGTCGAGGACCACTCCGACATGGAAAGCACTCGTTGCTTTGGTGCTGATATTTTCTGCTGCAGCATGGAAGAAGAGCAAGTTAAGAAAGAGAATGAATTCAGTTGGCTTCTCCATCTTGAGTAATGTACAGATTAGTCGGAGGTCCCAAGAGGCTGTCTTGGATAAGAAATGGGTGGTGTATGTTTTCTCTAATGTTTGACAAAGTCAGGGGGAGGGGTGTTTGGTCATCACGTGAATGTCTTTGCAACTACCCTCTAAGATGGTACAGCCAATAAACGTGGAGAGACGGTCGTGGAACATGGAGCATCTACCCCTCTCAGGTGGTCACTTAAAAAGGCCAGGAACCGGATGATAGAGTATGCAAAGATGATGGAACACACAATAAAAGTACGAAAGGAGGAGAAAAATATTTTTATTATATAAAATAATGAAGGAATATAACTTTCCTCATAAGCTCTCTTTCTTTCTCTCTCATATCCTTTCTTTTTCAAATCTTTTTTTCACCATACATTTTCTTCACAACAGCCACATATTTATAGGCACAAGAAGTGACCTTTTGACTTCCCTAATTATGTAACCTTTTAGACTTCCCATCTGACTTTTGGATTTTTCATATGACCCTTAAGTTTTCAATGTGACTCTTAGTTTTTGCCACTATGACTTTTCGGTTTCTTCAACACAATTAAGTGTATATTTTTCAACACCGGAGAAGAAGATGGCTAACGATTAGGTCTTTGAATCTTCTCATATGATTTTTTGAGAACAGGAGAGCGCAAGGCCTACCCAAATTTTTTATTTTTTATTTTTTTAAAAAAGCTTTCTCATATGATTATAACACTATATAGGAGATGCCAGCATGTCTATTTCTCTAAGATTAGCATTCAGGCCTTTGAATAATCGTGTAGCTTGAGATGGGCAAAGAATTATATACCTTTCAATCTTCTCATACGATTTTTTTGAGAAGAGGAGATGAATAAGAATAAGACCCTTGAGAAGAGATGGACTGAGAATGAGACCTCTGAATCTTCTCACATGATTTTTTTGAGGAGAGGAGTGGACTCAGAATTAGACTTTGAATATTCTCATATGATTCAGAATTAGACTTTGAATCTTCTCATATGATTTTTTGAGAAGAGGAGAGCACCGTTTGGATCACTTTCTGAGTGAAGAGAGTGTTCTTGCTACCAACAAAAGATTAAAGTGCACCTCATATTAATAAATTTGGGGAAGTCTTAAACTTCCTCCAGTTAGCGATCAGAAAAAAAAATCCCATGTAGATTTTTGATTGGTCGGAACCTGTAACCAAAGATGGATGGAAAGAGAATTGCTGCTTGATCCAGTCAGAACGAAAGGGGGATTTATTTGTCGCAACACGGCCCACCCAAATTTACTAAACAATCTTCTCATATGATTTAGAGAGGCCAGATAGGACATGTCAGAATGTCCGCTTCCAAGTTGAGAAGAGGAGAGGGCCAAGTCCACCAAGCCCTTCTCATCTGAGGTCGGCTTGCCATTGTCTCAGGTTCACATTACTGCAGCAGTCATAACAAACAAAAATACGGTAGAAATTAAGCGTGTGAAGAAATTATCTATTTCCTCTCCTTCTTGTTTTTTTTCTCCTCACTTTTAAACCCCGTTTAGCTCTGGGGTGCGTGGTGTGCATTCTCACACTCAAAAATCACATATTTAAATCATAAGAATAATAATATTTAATATTATAATATATAACAATATAATATAGTTATTATAATTATATAAAAATATTATTATAATTATAATATATTATGTAGAATAAAGTAAGATAAAATAATAATATTATAAAATAATATATTATATTTTATAAATATAATATTATTATACTATATAATGTTATAATTTTATAATATTACTATAATTATATGTCATAATAATTATTAAATAATAAAAAATAATATATTATAATAATTTACATTATAATTATTATATTAGAATATTATTATATTTTTTACTATATTATAATAGTATAATATGATATATTTAATATTATTATAATATAATATTATTAGAATAATTTATCATAATAATTTTTAATATGTTAGATAGCTAAAGAGTATAAAGGGGTGTCTCTTGTTTTTTTTTTTTATTGCGTATGTTTTTAATTTAGTTATCAAATAGATGTTAAAACTTTTTAATATTTTAAAAATATAATTATCGATCCATAAAGAGCTATTTTTAAAAGATCTCAGCACTCTTGCAAACGGCTCTGCCAAACAAGCTAAGAAGACGATCGCAGTCGTGTTTAGTTGGAGTGCAAGGTGCTCCTACGGTCTCTTTGCTGGCCGGCCTTTGACTCTTCTTGCACCGCAGCACTATCAGAGAAAGGGAGATGATGTAACGGATCCGGTGTGAACGTGGAATCATAGCGTTGCCATGTCTTTCAGAAAGAAACCATTTTTCCTGGTCTTCATAGATTAAACAACACGCCAAGATAATGTGATATCATCTACTAATAGATACTAAATTAACACTGACATTTTTTCAGGTGAGTCGCCATTGTAATTTGAGAATGATATTTGTGTAATAAAATTTGATGTGATTACGCATCGAAGTAGAACCAAATTTTAATAAAAAGATGGTTGACGATTTATATTGAGAAGCAATTAAACTGGTGTATTAAGAAAGTCTTTCTGTTTTAATCTGTGCCAGTTACCAGATTGCGGGATAAAAAAGAGAGGAATCACAGACATCTTCCTTATCAAGTATTTCTTAAATATTAGAAAGAAAATAGTATAAAATATTAAGATCTATTATAAATAAATATAGATGATAACAGAAATTACTTTTTCATGAGGTTAAGGTACATCATTAATGCTATGAGAAATCGTCCCCTGCATCTCACCTCCTCCCCTGCTTCCATCTATGTACGATTTACTAATCTCTTTCTTTTCTTCTAATTTGATCTTCTTGCAAGGTACTTGAGAGATAAGCAGCAGATTAGAATAATCTGAAAGTCAATGCCAACTTAATTTGATTGAATCAAATTGGTTTAATTTCGAATGCTCGATTGATTCTAAATTTAAGATCTTGAAAGTGATTCTATTTGGATTGATTTTTGGCTTCAAAATGGAAGGAAGTTCTCAATCTCATGGGTTCCAAAAGCTTAGAATCTATCAAATGCGATAGTTTTCGATCGGATTTTGATTTTGACTTAAGAATCAATCATAATTTTTTTTTAAAAAATAAAGTTAATGACGATATACCTATCATCTTATGCTTAGTATTAAATTAGTCAATAAATATTATACATATTTTTTTTTAATATAATTTTTTTTAAAAAAATATTAAATATTAGATAAGTATTAAATAATTAAGATATAAGCATTAATACACCTCAATCATTTTTTTCAAACTCTAGCCGTTGCTTGATGTCCCCACTCATACTGCTTGATGTCCACACTCTTACTGCTTGCATGCTTATCCTTTCCCTCCACCACTCAACATTAATTCTTACGATCAAAGCACATAAACAAATGTTAGACTTCGATCTATCAGATTTTTTTAAAAAAATAATATATTTTTTCCTTTAGGCCATTAATATGTGAGAATAGTTGATTAAAAAAAAGATAAAAATGATAGTAATGGGAATGTTAGGGAGCAACAATAAGGGGCATTGTTTGTGCCACCAAAATGATGGTGCCAAGGTACTGGACCTCTGAGTCTCTTTTTATTTTAAAATATATTTTTGGTATTCTCTAAGTGACACGGAATAGGAAAAAAAATCCTGTTTCTATCTCTTAGCACCATTAACTATTCTCAAATATCAAAAGTTATACTATTAGATAATTTTTTATATATAGTAAATACTGAAAAAATATTAACCAAGACCATAAAATGTGATGCAACTAGAAAACAACCAAACAAAACAAATAAGACCCAAGAAAAAATTCTTAGAGATGTGGAGATTTAAGCACTTAAAAACAGACAGGCATGGAAAATTCTCATAGACAGCAGACATCTAAGTCCTCTCCATTACAGAAACGTGTACTGACTTCGAAGAGGTCTACAAGAAGTGAATTAGTTACGAATTGACTGCGTCTGCCTCCTCAAATGATGTTCATAGGAGACTTGTTTTTCCACTTGCTCTACTCAAAGCCGGCTGCCCTGTTTCACGTGAAGGTAAATGACTGTTTTCCACTTGCTGTTTTGTTGCAGTCAAAGTTCCAAGTAACTTGGCCAAAAGAATGGCCTGCCCAACATTTTAACCATGCATTCGTTTATTCTGAGATTTGCCAGAAAGATATCATGACAACACTTGTTATCATAAGAAAATAATAGAAGCTGCAATACAACTATGATAAGGTCTCAAAATATATAAATTACTGTGAAGTTACGGTGAGACCTATGATAATGCAGAAGATGTCTAGTCTTCAACTATTTTGGTTAGCGCGCTGCAATTTCTTCCCTTTAAAAGCTAACGTGTAAAAAAGCATAGAATACGTAGATTAAAAATGCCCTAGAGGCACATCATATGATCCTTGCGCTAGGCTCAAATTTACCTGTTCAAAGAATTCTAGTAAAATCTTCAACAAAGCTCTCGTTAGGAGGCCGTGTATTTGGATTGCAGATCAAGCCGGGATAATGTTCAGCCTTTCGTTTTTACAATATTATGGGTGGTGTTGAATAAATTTATGCCGGCCCACTTCTCCTAACCATATTCCTTTTTGCATCACACAAACTAATTTATAAAGACTACTCAGCCTGGATGATAAGTCCATGAAAAGAATATAAAAAATAAAAGAGAAGAAAAGTAGAAGGTGGACAACTGGTCATACTAGTAGAATGGAGACCGATTCTCTGGCTCGTGGGTTGAAGGTGTCACGGGGACGGGGAAAACTCTTCGTGTTTTCTCTTTTTTTTTTTTTTTTTTCCCGTACGGCACTTGGACTCCTCCCAAGTCAGCCTACACCTGCGGTGGCCGTGCGCAACTCTCTCAGAAGCCTATGGCGCTTCCGGATCGTAGATAGTTGAAAAAACGCACCGAGGTACTACCAATAGCTTTCTCTTTGGTGCGCCCCTGATATCCCTATCACACGCCCGTTGAATCTAATAATCCAGAGTATTACCAGTAGCCTCCCCTTTCAGGACTATCCCTAGATGAGCACAATAGAAACCAAGAGATGCAAACTCACACAGCCTCCCTCCTGGAGTGGATCTGCACGCCACAATCCAACACCGAACGCCCAGATATGTGATGGCTTCACACACCAAGCCCCAATGCACAAACACAGCATATACGAAAAAACTTTCCAACCTACTTTATTTTCTCAAAGCAGGAATATAAGACCATACAAATGGTAGGACACAACCCTCAATGATTGCCTCACAACCCTACCCACAAGCACTCAAGAAAACCCTTCTTTTCCCCTTACCGGAACTCCACTCCAGTACAAGATGGCACCTTCTTTCCTAGCGTGCCTGCGGCCTTCTCTTCGTTGAGGTTCACAATAGAAATCAAGAGATGCAAACTTACACGGCCTCCCTCCTGGAGTGGATCTGCACGCCTCGATTCAATACCGCACGCCCAGATCTGTGATGCCTTCACACACCAAGCTCCAATGCACAAACACAGCATATATAGGAAAACTTCTCAACCTACTTAATTTCCTCAAAGCAGGAATATAAGGCCGTACAAATGGTAGGACATAATCCTCAATGATTGCCTCACAACCCTACCCTCAAGCACTCAAGAAAGCCCTTCTTTTCCCCCTACCGGAACTCCACTCCACTCCAGTACAAGATGGCACCTTTCCTAGCGTGCCTACGGCCTTCTCTTCGTTGAGGTTCCTCTTCAACTCTCAAGTGGATGATGATGGGATTAATGATCGGTGCATCACCTGAGAGTCCTCTTATATAGAGCCGCATCTCCTCTTGAATCACGCCCGAATCACGCCCAAATCCCTAACCAAACGAAGAGTTATCTGATTGATTTGAATCTCCGCAAATCATGTGCGTTTGGCGCTATCTGCCCTGCTCGGTCTACCCCAATTCTCCCGACGAATATTTCGCATCGCCCGCTCAACCAAATCATGTGCGCGCGGTGCTATCTGCCCTGCTCGGTCCGTCTGATTCTTCCGGCGAATATTCTGCACCGCCCTCTCAACCATTGCGCCGCAATCTCCGCGCCACGATCTTCGAGTTCGTGGCACGCCTGTGCGCCGCCTAGTTGGATAAGGCCAAATCCCATCAGATTGGCCTTGGGGACGTGACAATCCTCCCCCACCTGAAGATGTCGATGCCCTCGTTGAGTTACTCTCCAAGTAGGCCTTGATCACGTCCTCAAATCGCCACAGCTTCTCTGCTCGGATCCATATAGCATCAGAAACTTCCTTCCCTTTCCACTGAATTAAAAATTCAGTGTACTTTTTCCTGCCAGTTCCCACCTCCTTGTGGGCTAAGACCCTTTCCACCTCCTTGTGTAACTCCTCTTGGACCATCGGAAACACCCGCTTCGGTCCCTGTTGTCTCCCTTCATCTAAGTCTCCATGATATGGTTTGAGAAAACTTACATGAAAGGTCGGATAAATTCGAAGTCGATCTGGCAACGCGAGCTGGTAAGCCATAGTGCCGACCCTCTTTACCACTTTAAAGGGTCTGTCAGACCTTGGCATAAACCCTTTGTGGTACGTGCGCTTGGCGGCCCTCCTCCAAATGTAGGGCGTGATCCGCAGCATTACCAAGTCCCCAACATTGAACTCCGAGGGATAACTCCGCAAGTTGGCTTGCTCCTTCATTCGCTATGCCGCCTTAGCGAGACTGTCTCGCGCCATTGCCCACAGCTCGGACTTGTCCCACGCAAGCCTGTTTGCCATGGGACAGTTCCTCTGGTCCTACTGCGCGACTTCCACCGGCGATATGGGTTGGAACCCTAAGAACACCTCCGCTGGACTAAAGGTTGTTGCTGAGGATCGGTGTAGATTGTAGGAAAATTGTGCCACATCCAGCAACTCCAATCAGTTGCGCTGACTTGCAGTCACAAAGTGCGGCAGGTACTCCTCCAATAGCGCATTCACTCGCTCGGTCTGGCCATCTGTTTGAGGATGGTAGGTGGTGAAAAACTTCAACTCGGACCCCATGAGTTGAAACAAGGTCGTCCAGAACTTACCTGTGAACCGCCCATCTCAGTCGCTGACTATGTCAACCGGCATTCCAAAGACCTTCACCATGCCTGCAAAGAAGAGAGATGCCGCTTGCTCCGCGGTGCAGGTGTGTGGCGCGGCCATGAACACCGCGTATTTGAAAACTGGCCAATTACCATAAAGATGGTGTTCATTCCACTCACCTCCGTGCACGTAATAAAATCCATGGAAATGGATGCCCAAGGCTTCTTCGGAATTGGTAAAGGTTGGAGTAGACCCGCTTGCTTCCACCGTTTGGTTTTGTCCATCTGACAAACCATGCACGTCCGAACGTACACCTCAATATCCTCTTGCATCTCCAGCTAATAGTAGTTTCGGGAGATCAGAGCGAACATCCTCTTCACACCAGGATGTTCGGCCCATCTAGAGTCATGGGTCTCTTTCAATAACTCCCTCCGGCAGCCTTTACATTCTCATGCAGATGCGACCATCCCATCGCTTCGTCGTGAACAAGAGATCCCCTTCTATCCAGAATCGCTTCACTAGGCCGCTCACCACGTCTGCCTTCAACTTGGCATAACTGGGATCCTCCCTGGCTGCTTGGCATACCTGCTTCGGGAAAGATGACTGTAGGGTCGTCAATACTGCAACGTACTCTTGGACCTCCTTCCGACTGAGTGCGTCCACCACCTGATTCTGGCTCCCCGGCCGGTGTACCCAATTAAAATCAAATTCAGCGAAGAATTCTTGCCATTGGGCCTGCTTAGGTGTGAGCTTTTTCTGGGTTTTGAAGTATGTGTTGGCCACATTATCGGTGACGATGGTGAACTTCGTCCCGAGCAAGTAATGTCGCTACGCGTCCAAGCAATGAATGACAGTCGTCATCTCCTTCTCGTGGACTGAGTATCTCTGCTCAGCATCCTTGAACTTGCGACTCTCGTAGGCCACTGGATGCCCCATCTGTACCAAGACTCCTCCTAGGGCTCGATCAGATGCATCTGTATGTACTTCAAAAGCGTGGTCAAAGTTGGGTAGCTGAAGAACTGGTTCGAAGGACACCGCCATCTTTAGCTCATCGAAGGCTTCCTGACAAGACTCGGACCATTCCCACCGTTGGTCCTTCAGCAGATCTGTCAGTGGGCTGACTCTTGCAGAATATCCCTAAATAAACCTTCGATAATAATTAGCTAAACCAAGAAAAGATCTCAGTTCGGTCACCTTGGTGGGAGTCGGCTATTCCCAGATCACTTGGACCTTCCTCTCGTCCATCCAGATCTTCCCCTGGCCAACCTAGTGCCCTAAGAAGAGAACCTCCTGGCGGCAAAATTCATACTTTTCTTTTTTCACGAAGAGCTTGTGCTCCCTCAATCGTGAGAGAACATGCCGTAAGTGGTCGATGTGCTGGGCTAACGTCTTGCTGTAGACCACTATATCCTCAAGGTAAACGACCACAAATTCATCCAGGAAGTCATAAAGAACGTTCGTCATCAAATTACAGAAAGTGGCTGGTGCATTTGTGAGACCAAATGGCATGACAAGAAACTCAAATGATCCATACCTTGTCACGCACGTCGTCTTGGACTCATCTCTGGCTGCAATCCTCACACCGCTGTATCCCAGAGAGCACGGTCGAGTTTGCCTGTGAAGAACTCGACCTTAGCTGCACCGATCAAACAACTCTGCAGCGTTGGGCACCGGGTACTTATTCTTCACGATGACCTTGTTCAGTGCCCGGTAGTCGGCGCACATTCTCAACGAACCATCTTGTTTCCTCTGAAACAAAACTGGCGCACCATAAGGAGCCTTCGAGGGTTGGATCAGGCCCGAAGCTAGTAGTTAATCCAACTGCTTGCGTAGCTCAGCCAACTCCAAGGGTGACATTCGGTAGGGCGCCTTGGCTGGTGGTAGTGCCCCCGGCTCCAACTTGATGCGGTGGTCAATTTCTCTTCGGGGCGGAAGCTCCCTAGGAAGCTCCGGTGGCATGATGTCTGCATACTCTTGCAACACCTCCCCGATCTCATCTAGCACTTTCACCACCACATCTGGCTGGACTTGAACAAGGGCAGCCACATAAGTGGTAAGCCCTTTCTTCACTCCTTGGCTCTCCTATTTGGGCATGAGCGTTGACTCCTCCATCCTTGTGCCTTGACTTCCTCCAACTATTGGAATGAAACACGGGCTCTTCTCATCCCCGATCAGTACGCCTCGAAGGTAAGGCATGATCATGACCTTGGCACTTAGGAAGAACTCAATGCCAAGAATCATCTTGAAATCATCAAGAGGGATTACCATTAGGCCGCACGTCCCCGACCACGATCCCACCTGAACCGTGGCTTCTGCCAAGCCGTGGATCCGCTCCGCCTTGGAGTTAACAGCTTTGATTAGATTGGTGCTATTGGCTATCTGCAACCCCAACTCGTCCGCCTGCTGTTGCGCCACGAAATTGTTGGTTGCGCCTATGGTGAGCATGGCCTTCACCTCATGGCCATTGACATGGACCATCACGTACATAAGCTCCCTGCAGAGTGGGGGTTTCTTCATGGAGAGGGCATTCAATAAATGTAGTGGGTTCACACGGGATGGACCATCAGCATCATCGGACTCCTCATCCGACCGAGAGATCAGTGCATTGATCTTCTCCTTCTTCGGGCACTCCCTTGCCTGGTGGGGACCTCCGCAAATGAAACATCCTCCATATGTCACTTGCTTCTTCTTTGAACTAGGTGCAGCGTGGGTTGATGCTTCCTTGTTTTGGGTTGTCGCCTTCTCCTTCCCACCCTTGGAAGAAGAGGGCTTGCTCGCCACGGCCTTCTTTCGCTCGCCATGGGAGTGTGGGGGATTAACTTTGAAGTCGGTGAGGCCCTCTACTGCCGCCATCGCCGAAGGGATATCCTTGACTCCCTATCTTTGGAGTTCTGTCTGTGCCCAGACTTGCAACTCGGACATGAAATTGAAAAGCTTATCCTCCTCAGACATATTGTGGATCTCTAGAAGGAGAGAGCTAAACTCCTTGACGTAGTCTCTCACAAACCCCGTCTGCTTGGGTTTCTTCAAAGACTCTCTTGCCACCTAAGAAGTATTGTGCGGTAGGAACTGCTCCTTCAGTTCCCTCTTCATCATCTCCCAATCTGTGATCTTTGGATGCCCAGCGTTATGGTCCTTCGTCACCTTCGTGCGCCACCACAACTTGGCATCCCCAGCCAAGAACATGCTGGCTAGGTTCACCTGCTCCAGATCTGGGATTTTGGCGGCTTTGAAGTACTGCTCCATATCCCAAACAAAGTTTTTCAGCTTTTTGGCATTCCGGATGCCATTGAGCTGCTTTGGCTCAGGGACTCGCACCTTCTGTAGGGGCATCTCCTCAGCAAGGTGTTGACGGCTGAAGAGAGCTCGCCTTCGTGAAGCCCCGCTTCACGAAGGCGAGCTCTTCCTCCAGCGCCGAGACCTTGGCCGCCACCCCTTCCAACGCTCGAACTTTGGTTGCCAACTCCTCCAGCAGATTAGACTGCATCACCCTTTGCGCATCCAATCGGCCCTTCAAGTCACTCCTTGACTCGGTGAGGTGTTCCTTTTCGATGAAGACTGCTGATTTACTCTCGTATTTTCCAAAGGGGTCATGGGAACGAGACCCGGGAACTCCTCTCCTGGGTCCTCGCCCATCAACTCTTCCAATTTCACTACTCGATCCGTCAACGTCATCTTCTGTTGTGTGTTTTAAGTGCTTTGGCTTCACAAAAGGCTTCAAACACAGAGCAACCAAGCTCTGATACCTCTGTCACGGGGACGGGGAAAACTCTCCCTGTTTTCCTTTTTTTTTTTTTTCCCTGTGCGGCACTTGGACTCCTCCCAAGTCAGCCTACACTTGCAGCGGCCGTGCGCAACTCTCTCAGCAGCTTATGGCGCTCCCGGGTCGTAGATAGTTGAAAAAATGCACCGAGGTACTACTAGTAGCCTCCCTCTTTGGTACGCCCCTGATATCCCTATCACACGCCTGTTGGGTCTAATAGTACAGGGTACTACCAGTAGCCTCCCCTTTCAGGACTATCCCTAGATGAGCACAATAAAAACCAAGAGATGCAAACTCACACGGCCTCCCTCCTGGAGTGGATCTGCACGCCCCGATCCAACACCGCACGCGCAGATCTGTGATGCCTTCACACACCAAGCCCCAATGCACAAACACAGCATATATGGGAAAACTTTCCAACCCACTTTATTTTCTCAAAGGGGAAATATAAGGCCGTACAAATGGTAGGACACAACCTTCAATGATTGCCTCACAACCCTACCCACAAGCACTCAAGAAAGCCCTTCTTTTCCCCCTACCGGAACTCCACTCCAATACATGATGGCACCTTTTTTCCTAGTGTGCCTGCGGCCTTCTCTTCGTTGAGGTTCACAATAGAAACCAAGAGATGCAAACTCACACGGCCTCCCTCCTGGAGTGGATCTGCACGCCCCGATCCAGTACCGCATACCCGCATCCGTCGACGCGCCACACACCAAGCCCCAATGCACAAACACAGCATATACGGGAAAACTTTCCAACCCACTTTATTTCCTTAAAGCAGGAATATAAGGCCGTACAAATAATAGGACACAACCCTCAATGATTGCCTCACAACCCTACCCACAAGCACTCAAGAAAGCCCTTCTTTTTCCCCTACCGAAACTCCACTCCAGTACAATTTTTTCCCTACCGAAACTCCACTCCAGTACAAGATGACACCTTCTTTCCTAGCGTGCCTGCGGTCTTCTCTTCGTTGAGGTTCCTCTCCAACTCTCAAGTGGATGACGATGGAATTAATGATCAGTGCATCACCTGGGAGTCCTCTTATATAGAGCCGCGTCTCCCCTTGAATCACGCTCAAATCCCCAACCAAACGAAGAGTTATCTGATTGATTTGAATATTCGCAAATCATGTGCGCGCGGCGCTATCCGCCCTGCTCGATCTACCCGAATTCTCTCGGCGAATATTTTGCACCGCTCGTTCAACCAAATCGTGTGCGCGCGGTGCTATCCGCCCTGCTCAGTCCATCCCGATTCTTTCAATGAATATTTCGTACCGTCCGCTCAACCATCGCGCCGTAATTTCTACGCCATAATCTTCGAGTTCATGGTGCACCCATGCACCACCTAGTTGGATAAGATCAAATCCCATCAAATTGACCTTGGGACGTGACAGAAGGGGTCCAATTGGGTTGTCAAACAGGAAGACCCCATTGTCGATCGAGGACTTTGAATGGCATTTCCCTTGCATAAAAAATACCTGCAGTGGAAAGCGAACGAGGACTTCCCTATTGTGCATGTCCATCCCAACGTCAGCATGTTCGTCACACTCGGTGCAGGCTTGGCAAGGGGTCTCCTAGATTATTTTTTCAATAAAAATATCGTTACATGTGCGGATAGCAAGAAAATAGGGAAATAATAAAATTTAAAAATATAATTTTTAAATATTTTTAATTAATTTATTTAAAAAGAACGTATTGGAGAGGTAAATATAACAAATGATATCAAAGAATATTAGCCATTAATATATAAGAAATAAAAATTTTTAAAGAAGTCATAAATAAATCCTAAAATTCATGTATAATATAAGAATCATTGAATAGTTCTGGATCAATTAGTTTTTAGAAAATAATTTGAGTAATTATCTAATAATTTGAATAATATTGTACCTACAAAGGAAAAAAGAAACTGCTAAGGCTTCTGAATCTATATATATGAAGCTGCATGGAAGATCGAGGAGTTGGGGTTCATGGAGAATAAAGAGCCGTTGATTA
The DNA here is from genome assembly GCA_017589505.3 of Metroxylon sagu. Lineage (NCBI taxonomy): Eukaryota > Viridiplantae > Streptophyta > Magnoliopsida > Arecales > Arecaceae > Metroxylon > Metroxylon sagu. The sequence goes on from JACVBY030000664.1 coordinate 1,577,353, forward strand.
AGTCGATACGTAAGTGGCAATGATCGATATTAGACTCTTCAATTCAGTAAGAGAACTAAAAAATTCTCAATCTAACCAGTATGCCAACAGTGTATTTCTCATGTAGATCAATATCTATAGCATTGCGTCGTCAAAGGTATGCAGAGCACCAACCTGGGCGGTGGAAATTGTGAAAATAATAGTCTTTAATTTATTCTTGATTAAGTACCTTTCAACAAATGGACCACATTTTATTTTTTTCACAAGAAAAAGACTTGGACCACATTCTGGAAGGAAAGAATCTTCATTCAACTACCCACTGATTTATTTAATGAGCTATCCATAGTTTTTTTAACTCCTGTTCTCCAACTTGTTCTTCATTGACTGACGGGATTCCTCATCATCTTGCTCAGAGACAGTAAAAAAAAAGAGGAGTCCCATCATACAAAAGGAGGAAGAAGAAGAAGAGGAGGAAGAAAAGAGAGGGGCAGCCGCCAGCGACGGTCGGCACTGGGCAGTTGCTGGCGGCTGGTCGGATGGCTCGGGGAAGGGCCGGCGGCGGCCTTGAGCCACCGTCAAGGAATCCCCTTGTTCGGATGAACGAAGGGTAAGAGAAGAAAGAGAGGGGAAAGGCTTGGGTTGGGCTTGGTTCAGCCTGTTGAGCCCGATTGGGCCTAAATTTTGGAGCTCAAATTGGGCTTGGTCCAACATGCCGGAGTATAGGTTTGGATCAGCTTGAATCCTAGTTTATCCAAAAAAATTTTATTTCCCCATTTGGGCTTCCATATTTGGAGATATTCAAGCCTCAAGTTGGACTCAGGATTAGATTGGGTAGAGTGTAGGAGTCATTTTGACATCCTAATTTTGAAGATTAAAAATTTAAAAAATTATGTTGTAGGTGCCCAGGAGTCAAATAGCTGATTTGCATCCTTGGATTAGCGTTAGGAGATAAGTAAGCCATTTATTATAATTTTCATGAATTATTAAAGTATGCAAATTATGGATTTAAATATTACATTGTTTTACATGTGCATTATTTGAAAAATGAAAAAAATGAATTTGGTGTCCCATACATGAAAATGACTATTTTACATGATTATGTTGAAATTCCTACATTCTGAAAAATATTTGGTACACCATATATGCCATTGATTATGTGACATAGCTATTGAAATTGCTAATTTTGTAAAGTATATGGTACCCTATGCAGGCAAATGATTATTTGATATGGTTATTTTGATATTGCTAATTTTGCAAAGTATATGGTACCTCATGCATGCAAATAATTATTTGACATGGTTATTTTGATATTGCTAATTTTGCAAATTATATAGTATCCCATGCATGCAAATGAGTATTTGACATGGTTGTTTTGATATTGCTAATTTCTACAAAATATGGGGTATATTAAAATTATTTGCAAGTGTTCATGTATTTGACATGTCAAACCATTATAATATGAAAAACATATGGAGTATGTTTTTTCAACAATAATTGTGAGCATGCAAATATGACATGAAAATGGGGTTTTGTAAATATAAAATATGCCACCCACGGTTTGCTATGTTATGACATGACGACATGATGACATGATGACATGATGACACGATGACATGATATGATTTCTAATTTCAGAACCCACCTTCACAGGAGATATATGTGGAGGATATACCCATGGAGTGCTCTATTCTGTGATATGTCATGACTTTTGATATGATTCTGGTACCAGGACCCTTCCTCCACAGGGAAGATATATATGGAGGATACACCTATGTGGTGTTCTGACCCTGTTATAGGGGTATATGTGGGCATAGTGTGTGACCGTTGTGTATTTGTAATAAGACAGAACATCAATGCTAATGACAGTGGATTTTAATTTGAAAATAATATCTGTCTTCCATTGATTTCAAGCAAGTGAATATGATTTTGGCATATTTATAAAAGAATGAATATCTTGGATAATCAGATGATATGTATTTTTGAAATACTACATAGCATTGGCTTCCAAATTGCATTGAGCATATATTATGCATACTTTGATAACATGATGAAATGTATTTGAATTATGGAAGCTTGGCATATTTTTGGATATATGAAAACCTGATTTGTTAAACCTTGAAATGACTATGTTATGTTATAGTAAGCTTACTTATTAAGTGTGAGCTCATTTAAATCTCACCATATTTTTCAGAGATACAAAGCTGAAGAGGCAAATATAGGGATAATTAATGCTTCCATCTGGGTGGATAGATTATTTATGTTACATGTAAACCCCAACATGATTTTGTGATTTTGGTATGTTGCCCAATCGTTGTATAGCTTGTATTAAGAATGTTTTGGACCTTAAATGACATGTAGATTATTATCCCTCCTTATATTATTTGTTCTGTTACTAGATGTCTTGCATGCCTTGCATGCGGTGGGTTGCCACCTCTAGATCCATCATCGGGTCTGGGGCGTGACAACTTTAGTGGTATCAGAGCCATGGTTTCAAACCTTTAGAGAGTGTGACTAGATGAGACTTTAATTGGAAATGCAATATAGTGCAATGTTGGGAAGTTGCAATTGATGACAAATATGATTAAGATAGCATTAGCATATCCATATTTTGATCTATTATAATTGAGTAGACATTTGAATTTTTAATTATTAAATTTGAATTTGAGTGTGCATGCATAAATATATATAGTGGATTTTATTAGCGAAACTTGCATTATTGAAATTGCATGTTTAAAACTAATAGTTAATCTGCTGGTTATAGAGATGATTGATATTGATGTTATTCTTGGTAATAAAGTGGTTGACTACATATTATGTCATGATGGATTATTTAGAAAGAATATAAATTCGAAGACAATTGGTGTTCATGATTTTGAGAGAGATGGACCCTATTAATTTTTGGGACTGATTTTGATTATGAATACTCAAAAGTTTAGAGGATAAAATGTGGAAGATTCTTGGCAGTGATAAGAATAATTAATGGGATGAATTTCATTAATAAAGAATTTTATGAAATTTTTCATTAGGAGCTATTAGTATAGCCCTAGATCAAGAGATAGATCTCTCTGTTAATAGATTCCTATATCAAGACCTCTTCCTAAGGCTTCTTGTAAGATAACCTCTGTTGAAGGATCAAGGGCAGTAGTTGTTCACTAAATCTATTATGTCTCTTTGCCGTGGCCTTCCATGATTTCCAAGTAGGTATCTTTCTCCAGGATAGATAAATTGTCAATCAGTTATATGTGGTTCAAATTTTTCAAGGAAAAAGGAAAGGGATATTTCATTCTGATTATCATCAATTGCAGATTTTGGCTAAGGATACACTTACTATTGCTTTCAAATCAAAGAGTGATTATCATAATTTTCTAGATATTCCTTTTGGGGTAGTAAGTGTATCTTCAATTTTTATGGACCTTGTAAGTCAAGTATCTCATCCGATCCGAATCAGTTGAGGTCATTTTGAGATATTTAGGAGGCTTAAATTTATTTGTTATGCTGTGGCAGGAGACATTGCATGATATTAAAAAAAAAAAAAAATTGATGGTTGTGGTGATTAATGATGACACTATTACTCTAAGAAATTGAATTAGTTAATTGTGATGATTATGAAAGATGTCCTGAATTATTGCTATGATGTTCATTGACGTTAGCTTGAAGTATTCAAGAGTGGAACCAAGTATGATATGATGATTTAATCAAAAGATTGAAAATAGGTGTCGTGATGATTAATGGTACATTGAACTATTTAAGAGTTGAGAGGGCACTTGAGGAGTGTAGTCCTAGATCTGGTGCAAAAGAATTTAGAATTGTCTTGTTAAGAAATTTAAAAGTAATTGATATGTTACTAACCTTAAGATTGGAAGATATAATACATGTGACGGACTTTGGAATATTTATAATGATTGTAAGAATCTTAAGGTATATTTTCAAAAAATAAAAATTGTATCAGGTGATTGCGATAGTTATTGGGGATAAAATGATCGATTCAAGGAGTTGAATCAATTAAGTTGTAATATTTATTGAAGATATCCTGACATATTCAAGGGAAATTGAGTAATTGTAGTGGTAATTATTGATAATATATGAAGGAGATGAATTAATTGTGTTGGTAGTTATTGATGATGTCTTAATTGGACTCAAAAAAAAAAAAAAAAAAAAAATAAGGGTTAGACCATGGTAGAGGAAATAATGTGAAATTATTGAAAGATTGTGAGATGATTAATAACCATCACCTAAGAAAAATGTGGAATGCTAGAACTCAAAGATGTGGTAAAGATCAAATTGAAGATTAGACATGGCAGCAGGCATCGTGTCTTGGAGAGAGTAGCAAAGATGTATGTTGAGGAAAATTATAATACTTCTTAAGGAATTCAATTTCCATTGGGTAGAAAGATCAAATTGATTCTTGAAGTTGGATATGTTTTTTGGGTACTTGGGGATGAAATGAAGGTTGGCTATTTAGTGTCTATAATTATGCAAAAAAACCCCTATGTGTTTAATTTCGAGGATGAAATTTCTTCAAGCAGGGTAGAATTATAACATTTGTTTCTGGTTCAGTAGCAAACTGAGTAAATTGAGTTTGAACCCATTCAACTTTCTCTCTTCTAACTTAGAGGAGTCTTCATAAGGCTCTGTTGATTAAGCTGAATTTTAGCACAGCTTTCCACCCTTAGACTGATGAACAGGACCTTCAAACCATACTTGGATCAATTTATAGTGGTCTTCATTGATGACATCCTGGTGTATTCTAAAAGCCAGAAGGAATTGAAGTTAAGGCAGAAATCTTGAAGGAGGTTCACTACTCACCCTATACAGTGCACCCTGGAGGCACAAAGATGTGCAAAGACTTAAGAGAAAATTTTTGGTGGAAAGGAATGATGAAGGACATTGCTCTGTATGTGGCCAAGTATCTAGTAAGTCAGCAAGTGAAGGCTGAGCATCAAAGGCCTGTTAGACCTCTTTAGTCACTGATGGTTCCCTAGTGGAAATGGAAAAATATTACCATGGATTTTATAACAGGTCCACCCAAGACTCCCAGGGGCAATGATGCAGTCTGGGTCATCGAGGATAGATTGACGAGGTCAGCCCATTTCTTGCCTTTTTGAGTTGGGATCCCCAGTGAAAGATTGGCCAACATGTTCATAGGGCAGATTATAAGACTCCATGGAGTTCCTGTGTCTATTGTATCAGATCAGGACGCTAGGTTTGTGTTCCAATTTTGGAAGAGTCTTCATAGAGCTTTAAGGATCAAATTGAACTTCAGCACAGCCTTCCATTCGCAAACCGATGGGCAGTCTAAGAGGACCATCCAGATTTTGGGGGACATATTGTGAGCCTATGTGGTCGACTTAGGAGGTGCTTGGGACAACCTCTTACCCTTAATGGAAATGCTTATGATAATAGTTGCTAAGCCAGTATCCAAATGGCTTGATTAGAAGTCTTCTATGATAGGAAATGTAGACCCCCTTGTGTTGGGATGATGTGAGAGAGAAAAATTTTTGGATCCTGAGCTGGTTAAAAAATGGCTTTGCACAGCTTAGAGCCGATAGAAAAGTTATGTTAATGTTAGAATGAGAGATTTGAAATTCTAGGTTGGAGATCATTGGAAGTATCACCAACCAAAGTTGTGATGAGATTTGGGATTAGACGTAAATTGAGTCCAAGATATATTGGGCCCTTTGAGATATTGAGTAGAGTGGGGGAGGTAGCTTATAGCCTGGCATTGCCACCGACACTCTCTAGGGTACCAAGTGTGTTTCATGTTTCCATGTTGAGGAAGTGCATTCCTGACCCCAGTCATGTAATAGAGAATGAGCCCATTCAGTTGAGGAAGGATCTGAATTATGAGGAGTATCTTGTACATATCGTGGACCACAAGGATTAAGTCCTGAGATGGCGTAGCATTCCCTATGTCAAGGTTTAGTGGAATAACCATTCTAAGCGGCAGGCTACTTGGTAACTTGAGGAAGAGATGAAAAGAAGTATTCCCTTCTATTTGTAACCCAGTATTTGTAAGAGAAAAAGGGGATTAATGCTATTGTATTTTGAATGGAAGGATAGTTAACTTTATGATAAAACTTTGGGTCTCAAAATTTTGTTTGATGTGCAACAATTTCGAGGCTAAAATTTTTATAAGGGGGAAGAATGTAATCCCCTGAAATTAAAAAAAAAAAAATTTGGCTGGCATGCCGTGCACGCCAGCGCGCAACTGCACGCGCTGCAACGTGTAGCGCGCAGCGCGGCACCGCAGCGCCTGTCGCGCTGCGAGCCCTCCCCTCGCTGCAATAAAGGGGGGGCCCATGCTGGCCCCTCCGCCCCCGTCTCCGCTATCGGGAGAGAGAGAGAGAGATAGAGAAGGGAGAGAGAGAGAGGGGGAGAGGGCCGCCGGGCAGCCCTCCCTTGATGCGGGAGCCAAGCCGGGTCCCGTGCTTGGTTCGGGCCCAGCGGCGCCCGCTGGCTCGCCGGGCCTGGGCCACGGGCGACGGGCCCCACCGGCGCTGGGGCGGCATCTGGTGGGGGGGGGGTCCGGCCGGCCAAGGGAGACCGGCCGTGCCATCGCCCAGGGAGGAGGAAGAAGAAGAGGAGGAAGAAAAGAGAGGGGCGGTCGCCGGCGATGGTCGGCACTGGGCTAGTGACCGGCGGCTGGTCGGACGGCCCGGGGAAGGGCCGGTGGCAGCCCTGGGCCACCGGCAAGGAATCCCCTGGTTCGGATGAACCAAGGGTAAGAGAAGAAAGAGAGGGGGAAAGGCTTGGGTTGGGCTTGGTTCAGCCCATTGAGCCCGATTGGGCCTAATTTTTAGAGTCCAAATTGGGCTTGGCCCAACATGCCGGGGTATAGGTTTGGATCAGCTTGGATCCTAGTTGTCGGAGAATTTTTATTTTCCCATTTGGGCTTCTATATTTGGAGATATTCAAGCCCCAAGTTGGGCCCAGAATTAGATTGGGTAGAGTATAGAAGTCATTTTGACATCCTGATTTTAGAGATTAAAAATTTGAAAAATTATGTTATAGGTGCCCAGAAGCCCAAATAGCTGATTTGCATCCTTGGATTAGCATTAGGAGGTAAGTAAGCCATTTATCATAATTTTCATGAATTATTAAAGTATGCAAATTATGGATTTAAATATTACATTGTTTTACATGTGCATTATTTGAAAAATGGAAAAAATGAATTTGGTGTCCCATACATGCAAATGACTATTTTACATGATTATGTTGAAATTGCTACATTCTGAAAAATATTTGGTACACCATATATGCCATTGATTATGTGACATAGCTATTGAAATTGTTAATTTTGCAAAGTATATGGTACCCTATGCATGCAAATGATTATTTGATATGGTTATTTTGATATTGCTAATTTTGCAAAGTATATGGTACCCCATGCATGCAAATGATTATTTCACATGGTTATTTTGATATTGCTAATTTTGCAAAGTATATAGTACCCCATGCATGTAAATGAGTATTTGACATTATTGTTTTGATATTGCTAATTTCTACAAAATATGGGGTATATTAAAATTATTTGCAAGTGTTCATGTATTTGACATGTCAAACCACTGCAACATGAAAAACATATGGAGTATATTTTTTCAACAATAACCGTAAGCATGCAAATATGACATGAAAATAGGGTTTTGTGAATATAAAATATGCCACCCACGGTCTGCTATGTTATGACATGACGATATGATGATATGATGACCAATGACATGATATGATTTTTGACTCCGGGACTCACCTCCATAGGGGATATATGTGGAGGATACACCCATGGGGTGCTCTATTCTGTGATATGTCATGACTTTTGATATGATTCTGGTACCAGGATTCTTCCTTCACAGGGGAGATATATATGGAAGATACACCTATGTGGTGTTTTGACCCTGTTATAGGGGTATATGTGGGCATAGTGTGTAATCGTGGCGTATTTGTAATAAGACAGAACATCAATGCTAATGACAGTGGATTTTAATTTGAAAATGGTATCTGTCTTCCATTGATTTCAAGAAGTGAATATAATTTTGACATATTTATAAAAGAATGAATATCTTGAATAATCAGATGATATGTATTTTTGAAATACTACATAGCATTGGCTACCAAATTGCATTGAGCATATATTATGCATACTTTGATAACATGATGAAATGTATTTGAATTATGGAAGCTTGGCATATTTTTGGATATATGAAAACCTGATTTGTTAAACCTTGAAATGACTATGTTATGTTATAGTAAGCTTACTTATTGAGTGTGAGCTCATTTAAATCTCACCATATTTTTCAGAGACACAAAACTGAAGAGGCAAATATTGGGGTAATTAAAGCTTCCATCTAGGTGGATAGATTATTTATGTTACATGTAAACCCCAACATGATCTTGTGATTTTGGTATGTTGCCCAATCGTTGTATGGCTTGTATTAAGAATGTTTTGGACCTTAAATGACATGTAGGTTATTATCCCTCCTTATATTATTTGTTCTATTACTGGATGCCTTGCATGCGGCGGGTTGCCACCCGTGGATCCATCACTGGCTCTGGGGCGTGACAGATGGGATAGTCATCTTATCTAGAGACAAAAGAAAAGAGGAGAGTCCCATCATACAAACCTAAACCTTAAATTCTAAGGATCCCTCGTTGAAAACTCTCTGGACTTCGGAAGTCATCACACCCTGGCATAACAATCTTATGTCAGCAGATCTGATGGACGAAGTGAGGGAGGAATCTAGAAGGAAATAGGCATCAACTGTAACAAGCTTGAACTCGATTAACCTACGAAACCAGCTTTTCATTACGATGCTCGGGAGAAAGCATCCAACTCATCTAGATGAGCTGGTAAGAACTAAGAAGTATATCCAAAACTTTCAGAAAACCACCTCATATTTTTCATTCCATGAACGTATAATTTTATTGGAATCAATGTATAGTTTCAATTATTTGACCATGCTATGCTGCTATATTGGTTAGAAAGTTACGTGCTCAATATTAGTTTTGCCAGCTCTGTAGATTTGTTTCTTAGAATTTTAGTGCATATTTAATATAATTTGCTAGCTTCTCCTCCTTAAATGCTAAACTATGAGCACTTAAAGAAGCTTCTTGAGTTGTTGGATTGAGCCTTGAACCAACTTTAATAGCCTTCAATGCTTGGCTGCACAGTTACTCTTGAAAAGGATGAAGGCTGAATTTTTCTCTTAATTTTTCACTCTTTTTTCCACTTATAATCCTTCAAAAACACACCAAAACTCTTGCTAATCCATCCTTTTAACTTATATTTATAGTCCATTGATGGATTAGAATGTTAAACTAGCCATTTCTAACTGTTTGGAGTGTCAGAACTAGCCGTTACTGTGCTGTCCCAGCAGTTAGTCGGCATGGTAGCCGACTAATCTTGAAAAACTCACTGTCCAGGCCACAGTAGTCGGCTACCATGTTGACTAATTTTCTCTAAGCTTTTGTAAAAATTTTTGTGGCACAGATTTGGCTTGTTAGCAGACATGAAAGTCGGCTAATGGCTTCAAACTCTCTGTTTTCTTAATTTTGAGCATTAGTAGCTGGCATGGGAGTTGACTAATGGCTTCAAACTCTCTGTTTATGCAATAGTAGCTGGCATAAGAGTTAGCTAATGGCTTCAAAACTTAAAAACTCAATCCAAGGCCAAGAAAACTTATTATTTTGATAAAAATAAGTGTGCTAGCTCTCATGTCTTGAACTTTTTTCATTGAATATCCTCCCAAACACCTGGATTTTACTCAATTGAAGCTTGAAACATCCTTCTTTGATCTTGTTCCTATCCAAAACTTCCTTTCTTGAACCATAATCCTTTTTAGGAGCTTGGATCTCATCTTTTTCATCTTGATGACTAATATATGCCTGCATTGCATATTGGTTATACACCAAACTCATTAGTAACTTACTTATTTTGTGAACATCAAAATCAATGTGAGGTCAACAACTAGATTCTTGGCCATTGCAATAGTTGATTTACTATCACAAAAAAAGAAAAAGTTTCAAGTTGCTTCTCATCAAGATCTTCAATAATTCTTCATAGCTAGATAACTTGAGAAATTGCCATTGATGTTGCAACATACTCTATTTTAGCCAAAGATTGAACAATTGATTATTGCTTTTTTTGAACACCAAAATAATAAACCTGAGCTAAAAGAAAATGCATAGCTAAAAGTGCTCTTCATATCATCAACACAACCTCCCTAATTACTATCACAAAAAGCAATGAACTTCAAGTTAAAATTTCTGCCAAATCTAATTCCATACTTTATTGTGCCTTGTAGATATCTTAGCACACTTCTTGGAGCTCAAGGTCTAAGTGGCTTGGACTATGTATGAATATGGAAAGCATACTTATAGCAAATATTTTATCAAGCCTTGTGGCAATAAGAAATAAGTTTTCAACCAAGCATCAATAGAAAGTTGCATCCACTTTCTTTCGTCCATCTTCTTTCTTCTTTAATTCTTCATTCACAATAAGTGGTGTTGCCATAGGCTTGCACCTAAACATGCTGAACCTCTTTAGAATTTTTTGCACGCTTCTTCCAAGAAATAAAGACCTCTGCTTTATCTTGATAAATCTCTATGGTAAGAAAATGATGTAACAACCTCATATCACTCATTTCATGCTTACTCTCTTTCTTGAATTCTTCAATCAATTTTATGTTGTTTCCTATGTACATCAAATCATTAACATAAAGTGCAATAATTAAGATGCTTAAATCAACTTGCTTCTTCATATATAAAATAGGCTCACTCTTACTCTTCTTAAATCCCCTATCATTAAAGTAGATTTCAATCTCACTATACCAAGCTCTAGGTTCTTACTTGAATCCATACAATGCCTTTTTTAGCTTTAAACCTTGTCTTCTTTTCCTTTAATAATAAAGTATTTTGGCTATTCAACGTAGACATCTTTCTTTAACTCTCCATTCAAAAATGTTGATTTTACATTAAGTTGAAATAATAACCAACCTTATGAGTTGCTAAAGTAACAAAAGCTCTTATGGTATCAAGACAAGCCATTGAAGCAAATGTCTCATAGAAATCAATACTTGATTGCCGTGAACACAACTTTGCAACTAACCTTACTTTGTTTCTTTATACCAAACCATCTATATTATATTTCACTTTATAAATCTATTTAACTCCAATAACTTCTTTATCTTGTGGCCTATCAACTATCTCTAAGTCTTATTCTTTTCATTGACAATAATTCTTTTTCTATAGCTTTCTTACATGTTTCTTCCTTTATAACTTCTTCATAATTTCCTAGTTCCATAATATAAAAATTACATCTTTGATAAATTGCATCCAAACTTTTCATTTTCCTTAGAGTTGGACGGCAGATGATGAGCTTAAACTTGAAGGTGATTGTGAGCTTGAAGGCTTCCACCCCATTTTCATCTTCATGAATTGATTTTGATGGTATTTCATCAATAAGAATTGATTTATTTTTGATCTCTGCTTGCTTCCAATTCCAAGTAGCTACCTCATCAAACAAAAGATTACAGTTGATTATTATCTTCTTGCTTTCCAAACCATGCAACTTAGACTTCTTTGATTTTGAGTTATAACCTACAAAAATACACTTCTCACTTATCTCATCCAACTAATTCCTTTTTTCCTTTGGAATTCGAGCATAGCAAACTAGTCATCTATTCATAATAAAAGATGCCTATTTCATAATGTTACTTTGTTTAGTTCCTAATAATCAATGCAACATTGATTGGTAGTGGCCAAGGAAAAAGAAGAAGAGGGTGGCATATGTGGCTTGTGGTGGCACTTAGTAGTTAGCAATGGAGTCCAGTTGAGGACTTGTTAGGCTAGTTTCTTTGGTTAAATAGAGCTAAGAGAAAATTAGAACAATGTTTACTTGCAACGGCTACGAAACCTAGGGAAGAAAGGAGGATGATCATCCGATGGTCATCACCAACACCACAAGCAAAATGCAACTATCTGATGTTGAACATGAGCAAAGGTTTGGCTAAAATAGTGCTCAACCAAAGGAAAGCAAGGGCTTAAAAGTATTTTAAGGTAATGATGAAGCTAGGAAGGAGGAGGAAAATCAGAGGAGAAAAAGAAGAAGAAAGGAGAAAGGATGGATTAATTAGTCGCAAGGGAAACAGTTATATAAATAAGCAAAGGGGAAGGCTCTCAATAGAATTCATTAAGCCTCCTTAATGGCCTATCGGAATCCCATTGAACTCAATAATTGCAATAGTTTAATGGATTTGAGTCCAACAGCTCAATGGATTTGATTGAGGCATTGAATTGGTGTTTGAATAGGTAATATTGAGGCAACAGCTCAATGGTTTGATGGTTCGGTTATTTGAATAGGGAAAGAGTCCTATACTAGTAATATTTTTCTTCATGGTTGTTTTTATTGCAAATTTTAAACCTTTTCCAAGAGCTTTCTTCATTAAATTTTCTATCATAATTACCTCTACATTTTTCTCTTATATTTCCACTTCTTCCTCTTCCATGTCTTCCACCTCTAAAAGACACCTCTCAATCTTGACTTTTTCTCAACATTTTTAGAATCTAAGTTGAGCTTCAATTGAAATGTATCCTTAATTAAATTTTTAGAATGTTGTTTCAATCTCTACTCACAGGATTTCAAAGACTCCATCAACTCTTCAATGCTTAATTTAGAAATAACTTTAGCCTCTCAATTATAGCCACTAGAGAATTAAATTTTTTGGCACACTTATCAATATTTTCTTAACAAACGTTTTATCACTTATTTTAATATCTTAAGTCTTCATTTGATTAACAAGTTCCATTAGTTTTGTAATAAACTAATTCAAAGTTTCATTCTCCTTCATTGTTCATATTTTCATTCTTTTTTCCTTTTGAAGAATGTCTCAAGCTTTCTTCTCCTTTGTGCCTCTCATAATCATTGGAAAGATTACATCTGAAATACCTTGCTGAATTTTTTGAATTGCTATTGCATCCCTTTGTTTCTTCATTTTCAATTGAGTTCTTGAGTTCTTGCCAAAGTTATAGATGAATCTGATTCTTCATGCCCATTTTCTACCATATTCCATAAATTTAAAGAAAAAAACATAGTATTCATCTTCATAAACTAAAAAACATAGTTTTTATCATTAAAAACTGAAACATATGGCTGCTGAAAGTTCCTATTTGAGTTCCTGCAGCTGGTCGTTGTATTTTCTCTTGAAAACTTTAGTTTTTCTGCCCTTTTCCTCACCAAATCAGTCCACTCACCATCTCCTGCCCTGATACTTGATGTTGACCTTTTGTTTAGGCCTTAAGATGGCTGTAATTTCAACCTAAGATGATGGAAAAATAATACAAACTGATCTGAATTAAATTTGGACACAAAATATAAGAGAAGAAGAGGTTTCTGTGAACTTTTCTTTTTCTTTTTTTTTTTTTCCCCATCTTCTTCTATTTGATAGTTTTTCATCCATCTATTTATGCATAAGTTCTGAGCTCTACATTTACAGAGACAGTATACAAGCCATATAATTTTATGTGTACAACAACAAACCACATAATTAGAGTTACATTACTTAACCACAGAAACCTGACTTAAGTGACAAAAAGTGCTACAGCTTTTTTTTTTTTTCTTTTAATTATTTTTTACAGTGCATTAACCTCAGCAACGATTAAACGGCATTGATTTTATATGACATAGCTGGTCGAAGAATATGGAACAAGCAAGTTAAATGAGACAACCCATCTAGTTTCACTTTGAGAAATACAGGGTTGACGCCTTAGGGCCCTCCCCTGATTTCAGACAGCTCTACAGATGCTTCGGCCGGTGGTGTTCTGATCCGTGGACTAATCGGCTCTACGAAGGACATTCCGTCATCTGGTGAGGCGAAGTTAATGTCAGAATGGTTGGAGATGCTCATGGGACTCTGTGAACCATCAAAACCAGGCATGATTACAGCGCCCTGAGAATGCCTATTTTGGCCTTGTTCGCCGTTGTTTGGAATGGCTTCATCATTCTTCTTGAAAGTAGGGGAAGTGAGATCCTTGCGGTCGTAGTGCTTGGCCAACGCGATTATTTTCCCCCAAAGGGAACTCTCGGATGTGGTGGCATCTTTCCAGTTCTTGTAGAGGAATATGACCAAGAAAATCAACAGTGCAAGCATGGAGACGACTCCAGTGATGAAAAACAGGCCCCCAAAGCTCTGGAAGTTGAGACTTGCGGAGCTGAGGTTATTGCTCTGGGTTGGGCAAGTTGACGGCTCCCCAAACCATTTCTTTTCGATCCCTACCATTATATCCCCCTCTGTCACATTCAAGACGGCCCTTGAGACATCAGGCACCAGAGGAGAATCTCTTGGAAAAACCTGTGAAGCATAAAATTCAGATTAGTCGTCTTAAATTCCGTGGTTTTTATCATGAAACATAAGGTTGCATTTGGGCATGAGTGTGACATGATTGGACTTCCTGTTTTTATGCCTGAAAGTTGCCAATACCCTTTCAGGATACCCTTCTAGCTGAACATGTGACAGGGTTGTAACGCCCTTCTCATAGTTCAGCTCAGTGAGATTAAGCTAAAATTAGACCATTTGCTCACATTTTAGTGAAGCTATTCATTGCTTTCTTTAAACCAAAAATCATGCCTATGTTCGGAGGAAAATTATCCGATGATTCAATTAAACCATGGTCTTAGGGCAAAAAGGCATGGCAAATGATGCAACAGAGAGCGATGCATGGTAAACCCTGCCCTGTGAGGAGCACGTCTCATGAAGATATGTGATGATTGTCTGTCTATCACAAGCAGCGCTTCATTGCATAGTTACTCACGATGTGATTATCTGATAGCAATGCGAATCCATTAAGAGAATGTGGAAAAATGAACTTACGAAACCAAATCCGCCAGTCTTGAAGGTTCGTCCGACCATAGTGTAGTCTGCGCAATAATTTGATAGGAAAACCCTGAGGTATGGAATCTCATCAACGATAGCCGCAACCCCTCCGTTAGCACTCCCATTTGCCAAAGCCTGAGCATACTGATCGACTGTACTGTAGTTCCTGAGCTTGTTCTCGTGAAACCCCATTTTCTTCAGCAACCCCACCACGAATGATCCGTCTTGGTACCCAATATAATCTCCATTCTTGAGCAGCTCGCTCACATCAGTTACCGTTGGCTGGAGCTGTTGTACGGTCAGCATCGAAGTCAGGCTCGCAGTGTAGCTCGATGTTAATATCAGCACCACAAACACCCAAATGATCACTGCAAACCTCGATAGGTTGCTCTCTAACTTCTCCCCTGGAAAATTGGTCCAAATCCAATGGATGTCAGCCAACGTACTAACAATGTGGTAAGAGAAAAATCAGGAGTGTTGTCACCGAACTGTGAGAGAAGACGAGCGTGGAGAAGGCGAAGTAGAAGATGAGTCCAAGCTGTTGGGTTGGCGTCCCCCGGAAATGCTTGTTTACCCGGTGCTCGATCACCCACACAATAAAGCCGGTGAAGAAGAAGAAAGACAAGCTTCCGAGCCAAAGATCAGTCGTCAATGGCTTCAAGAAGATCCACATATTCTTGCTGTTGTCCTCCTTCACCGGCACAATTGTCGACACCCCGGACTCGGTGTACGGCAGAGTGAAATCCACGAATGGCGTCCGGTTGGCCACGATCGTCACGTCCCCCACCACCGCATCAAAACTCTGCAACCCATTTATGCTGTCAATCAGTTCAAACCCGAATACCAAATTACCGTAATTGTTACCACTAGAGGTTTTGAAGTGTTCTTCTGCTGACCTTATGGTAGACTTGGAGAACGAGATCGTCGTAAGACTCGGCGTTGTCGTAGGGAACGTACTCGTAGGGAACGGCGTACGGCAGCGCTTTCATGACGGCGTCGAAGACATCGATGCAGTAACCGGTTACGGTCGTCCTGTTGGTGACCGGATCCCGCACCACGTTCACGAACTCCTGGAACCCTTGCTTCACGGGAACGCCAATTCGGAGCTTCTTTCCGTCCGTCGGAATCTGCCATCCGTTGGGCACTGTCGTCGAGTCTCCCGGCCAGATAACGGGCTTAAGCCCCGTTTGATTCTTGCAACTTACCCGTGACCAGGATATCCCAGATACCGGAGTCCAGAATCCGATCCCTCGCCCCCCTTTTCCGTTCACATTCACTATTTCGAACGCGGACGACTGCAATTGCCCTTCGATAAGCCGGAATTCGCCGGCTAAGCCGTGGAATTGGGTATTGGAGATCGCTTCTAAAATTTTTGGCCCGGTCTGGGACTCCCCGAGCTTGCCCAAGTCGGAATTATACCCAATTTGTGATGGCTTCTGCTGGAATTGAGGACTCGAGGCGCCCACTTTCTCCACCGCCATCGCTAGCGCCCAAGCGGCGCCATACGCGCACAAGTCGAGCACGCTGGGGTCCGTCGCTTCGGCGGTGGGATAACCTCGACGGTGGTGTAATCTCGCCTTAAATCTGCCCGTGAAATTGATGATCTTCTTCGATCTGGGAACGTACGGCCGCACCCCGATCACGCCCTGCATCGAATCTATGACCGTCGGGTCGAGTAGATCCAGGAGATCGGTGATCCCATCGGTGGTGATCCAGTCGTAGTCGGCGGTCATCATGCCGAGTTGCTGGGCTCGTTGGAACAGGCGGGAGCCGAGGCGCGGCATCATGTGGACGATGAAGACACGGGTCTGCATGGTCATGAGCTTGTAGAGCTCTTCGTCTAGCTGACCGTCCGAGGCGGAGGCAGAGACGACGCTGCGGTAGGGGACACGGGCGTCGACGTCTTGGACGGCGTCGATGAGGGAGGGAATGAACCCGGCGCCGTAGTCGGAGTTCTCGTAGATGGGGACCGCCTCGCGCCATCCGAAGTGTTCGACGATGGCGGCAATGGCGCCTACCTTGAAGGAGTCGTTGAAGGTGGCGCGCACGAAATAAGGAGTCCGGGCGGAGGACAGGGAAGGGCTGGTGGCGGAGAAGGAGAGGATGGGGATCTGTGCCTTGTTCCCGGGATCGTCGACGAATTCGGTCTGCGATGACGTCTGGGGGCCGATGATTGCTTGGACTTCGATGTTTTTCAGTGGTCCACGGCTGCAGCGATCAAAAGAAGAAACATTACGGTTGAAGAAGTAAAATAAGTAGATAAGGATCAAACGATGAGGCGCGTATGAATAATTTTTTTTGTGTTTCAAAATTTGAAGCCGTAAAATTTCAAGCTGGCGCATTCCTTCAAACGCCAAGTGCCAAGTGTCTTTTTAAGTATATATATATATATTAAGCATTTTTCTTCCACAATTATCCTTCATCGAACCCTTTAAGCTTTGATAGTTTGTTTGTTTGCAAAGTTCTGTAAACTCTCCATGCCCACGTGGGATAAGACAAACAAAACCATTCGAAGTCTTTTATTTTTAATATGACAACCTAACCTTCAAACCTTAACGATTACTCTCTTATTGAAGTAGACTATGAGACATATTTTCTAACATTTTACTTGGCTTAGGATCTTATTTTCCCACAAGACATATTTTCTAACATTTTACTGGGCTTAGGATCCTATTTTCCCAGAGATGTTGAAATAGAAGCATTATGTCCTTATGTATCTTTTCTTAGTTGCAGTTCTGGTATGGGGTTTAGACTTCCACCGTACGCGGAAATTGGGCCAAGTTTCATGTTAGGCTATAACTGGACCGCGATACAATGGGATTAGGCCTTTTCCTTCGTAATTTTTCTTCATCTAATGTTCTAGACTTTGTGATACGCGTGTTGTTTATAGAACTACGACTTTTGCTGCGAAAGTTGCTTCAGCTACCACTACTTTGAAGTCAAAACTCCAGGGGTAAGGAACAAAATGGTTTTTCAAATCTTCAGCCATCCAAAATTGATAAACTTGCAGATTCGAGAATGATATTTCTTTTTAGTGTCTTTTGACCATTAGCCGGTATGGAGTTCGCTTGGCGACAACCATTTTGAATACGCCCAAACCAGAAAACTGGCCTAAAACCATTTTGAATACTACCGTAGTTCGACTGTTTACATTCCTTTATGCCAAAGTTTTCTTTACTTCTAGAGGCTCAACGTTTCTAAAAAAATGTGGAAGAATTATGTGAATGTCAAAAATAGAACAGGTTGTTATACATCGATAAAACAACTGAAAATTCCAATATTAAAAACATCCTTAAAGATCGGACTCAATAGTTTAAATTTAAACAGCACCTAATATGCCAACCTTTTTTTAAGTCTGAACCCTCGTTAATAAGTCCCGTGGGTATTCGAACACAGCCATGGTTAAAGCTGCATTTCATGGCATGGATTAAGAAGAAATCAAGCATATTCCTCCAAGAGAACACAACCTCATCCTTGATCCTTCACCAGATAATAGCAATCTTCCATGAGGCAACCTCTGCCTTAGGAGGTGGTTAAATTCTTATAAATCATTTTGCAATCTCCTTTCCACTGGTACTGGCTCTTCTACCTTATAAATCCCCATGGTTTCAATAAAATTTGTTTGTGGGGAGTTTTCCTCCCTCACAATTTCCTTTTAAAAAAAAGAAATAGTTAAAGCTGCGTAATAGCTTTATTGCAAGAACAAGGATCTCTTTTGTTTCTTTTTTTTTTTCTTTCTTTTTATTCTTTGGTTATGAAAAAGGCACTGTTGGCCAAGAGTTATTCAGAAATTTTAGCCTAACAAGAGATAGGATAGGATATGGAACACAACGATTCCTAATTCACATTTTATTTTCCGGAACCAAGCGTAGGGTTTTTTAAGAATTCGATAATTTTGAAGAAGCGGGCGTGGTGTCACCAGTAAAATTTACATTATATCTAATCCGTACAAATGAGAAAGCGGAGCTGTCGAATTTAGAAATTTTATTCTCAAAATAAAGAGAAGGTACCTGCAGAGGCTGTCCCAATGACGTCTTGGTTTGAGTCCCTGAAATGTAGATTTATCCTGGTTGTGTAATTAGGATGAGCAGCATAAAAATCATCGATCACCATGGAGATGCTGGTCTGGGATCTCTTCCCCGCCCCAGACGCAAGATCAAGAATTACACCGACATCAACTGATACTGTCGCGTTCTGAAGACTAGCTGGGTGGTATATAAAGGAAGATAAGAACACCAAGAAGGAAGATGCAAAGAGGAGAAGGTTGGCTGGCCTCTCCATCTAGATCTGAAGACTCTCCAATCCAACTCATGAACTATCCCTTCCCCTTGTAGCAGGTTTAAAAGGACCAGAGAACAGGAAACGAAAGAAATGAAGAACTGCTTGAGATGGAATCAAATGGCCTTTGAACCTACCCATATAATCTATAGCGACTAGATGCGAGCTGTCGGTTTGTCCGCGCCCGTGGAAGTTAAAATAGGAGTGCGGCAAGCAAGGAAAGGCAATATTTTAATGGGTTTTGCTAACGTCCCTTTGTTCAGCTTTTCACGAAATAGAAAGATGGAAGCAAAGGAACTTCGAGGGGTGTTTCTTGTATCAAATTTTGGATGGTAAAATAAAAAATATATAATTCTCATTAAAATTATTTTGATATTAAAATAAAATAATCTGTGATATAAATTTTATACTGCAAAATAATATACGTATTTCGGCATAGATAATTTTTTACTGTAGATATATATTATTTATTTATTTATTTATTGCTATTGTTTTAAAGCATTAAATAAATTTCAGGTATTAAACATCTTTTGAAATTTCTCCTTTCCCTCTTTTATTTTCTTAAAAAAAAAAAATTTATATACATAGGTATTAAATATCCCTTGACAAAACCTTAATTTAATATACATGAAGGGTATTTGAATTTAGGATGCTGAGCCACGAAGCAGCTTCCACGCGGTTTTATTTTTATTCTTAAAAAAAATCATTGACCTTGACTGTCAGAAGGTGTTCCAGGATGGTGGCCGCCTCCACTTCGCGTGCTTTGGGCTCCCTCGCCGTCGTGACAACTTGAGCGGCGTTGACGAGAAGCAGCAGCCCAGAGCCTTGGTCTCACCGGGGCCCTTTGGTCTTGTGGACCGAGGTTTGATCTCTCCCATCACTGGGCAATTTTAAGGAGAGGCGAGGTTGACGGGACCGATCCGATGGAAACGCGACTCGCCTTGCATCTTGATTTCTGGTGTTCAATGAATTGACCGACATAACTACTAACGAAATATTATGAGCATTACCAAGAATAATATTCTTCGTTTAGGAGAACCATTGACTCGGAGATTGGTCTTTTTTATGTACAGATTACTAGTTTGATATGATTTTACATAATTGCAGGGGGCAAAATCACATTCACTAAATAGATGATAAACAATTTATAATGGTGAGTTAAACCAATGTCCCATATTCTAGTCCTGAGCAACTACCATACCCATTGGCTAATGGAGAAGCATATATCAAAATTATTCCTCATTAGTTATTTCTTACATTAGAGGTTCTGCATATTGGTAATTGTTTCTTGAAACTTTATTTGAACGGAATGGATGATCAAAGTCTTTTGTCTATTCTTTTGTCCAAAAAAATTATGTACAAAAATCTAACTAGTCTCCCTTTTTAAAACTTTTATTTTATTCCTTTCTTCTTCTTTTTTTTTTTTTCTCTCTCTCTCAAATTTGAAATGTCCTTTCACTATAAAATGGAAATACCTTTGGCCTTTATCACACTAACATATCTGCCATTCTTTTGACCATTATGCAATTCAATCCTTGATGAATATGTTCAAAGTATATATCATATCTAAGAAACATGAAATTATGATAAATAATTATTTATCCTTGGCCAATTTTGTTGCGACCTCCAGTCCAAAATCCGGTTCAAGGACATCACGGCACGACTGCATACTTTCAAAGCGAACCCAAGGGTTTACTAAACCTTAACATAAACATTTGCAGAAACTAAACTTATATATCTCAAAAATGTTAACACAAATCATCAATCTGTTATATATAGCTCTATATCACATTATTTTACAATTCAAACATCTATAATGATTAAAGAACTAGAAAATTATTGCTATTCTCACTCCTAGTGACTATCTCCTAATTTTTGGTTCAAGAGGTAAGCATCTTTATCATCCTCTGTAACATAATAAAGACGTAATGAGCTAAAAGCCCAATAGAACTTCTATATATATCATCATGAATATGCTAATAAAATCAAAATATCAATATATCAAAATATACTTTTAGAAAAAATAATATAGCATATCCATAAATCATCTAAAAAACTAACCATATCCAATACCAATATAAGCAGAATAAAAGCAAAAACCATCAAGATAACCGCAAATCCACATCTCAATCTTCTGCATATTGCCATACTAGCAAATCTCATGCCGGTAATCTGTGTCTAATAACTTAACCTAACGATATTACACACAGGTTGGTTCCGATACTAGTACCCAATGTAATAAATTCAGCCATGCCATATCACACAGGCCATTACTTTGTTCTACACCGATCTCTCACGAATCTTAAGTTCTTTCTCGGTGTTGCTGGTCTATGTTAGTTGACTTTATACTAGTACTACCAGAACTGTATCATGTATCAACAATAACATCAAATCAACAATCTCAACCAATCTCCACATTGGATTAAGTCACTCTGCAATACTGATGATATATACTGGCAAATCTCATGCTAGTAATTCATGTCTAATGACCTAACCATGCGATATTATACATGCACAGGTTGGTTCTCATATTAGTATCCAACGTAATAAACTCAGCTACACGATATCTCATGGATTATAACTTTATTCTACACTGGCCTTTTACGACTCTTAAGCCCTTTTCCGGTGCTACTGGTCTAAATCAGTTCACTTCACATCAATACTATCATAACTAGTACCACGCATCAACAATATCAATTACATACATATGCATCTCAGTGATTAGTCCACATACCCATATCGTATCTTATAACCAACAAAGCCATATTATACCACATCCACAATAACATATCTCAACAAAACATTCTCATAATCTTGAATCAAAGCCAAAACCATTCATACCAAAATAATATACCACCATATATAAGTAACTCCATAATAATGAATCATGTTCAATTTAAAACATGATAAAAAATTCAACAATAAAATCATGATATATGCAAGCATGCAAAATATAAAACATATTATATAATATTAAGTATAGAACTCCTATCTCAAATCGCTAATCCAAATAATCTTCATAATTCAAGTCAATTAGTCACTGTTCACTTATAATTCAACATAAACAATTAATTAATTTACTAAAATTTATAATTTATAAAATTATTATTTTGTCCTTCTAGCTCATATTTTAAAAATTATCACTTTACCCCTGTATCTCAATGTTTACTAAGCTTTACTTAACTTATTTTATCCCAGGTTTATTTATTTCCTAATATTGCTAATTTCCAACAACTTAATTATATTTACGCAAGTTTCCCTGCTAGCTTACATTAATTACATCTATCTAAGTTTATTCACCTCAAAATATAAATTAATCATTATTCAAAGAAAATAATTACTAGCTAATCATTGATTCTAATCAGCAATGGGTGTTATTTAGGCCACTAGAGAATTAATAAAATTAATCCATCACTAATTTTCTTAAACTCATTTTTAATCCAAAATAAGTAAAATTAATTTCAGCAAAATAATATACTACCTAGGCCAAGTCTGATTTTTGATGTTATAATCCAGCAACTGATTCAAAGTCCAATCAAAATAATATTATGAGCTTGATTAGTTAGTTAGTTCAACTAACTAATCAAGCTATCAGCCCATCTACTCAGTTGGCCCATTCCCTTGACTACACAGAAACGCATTTTCCAAGCCCATTTAACATTTACCAGACCCAATTACTGTCCAGCCGAGTCGAGAAGAGGAAATGCCTTCTTCTTCCCATTGTCCGATGCCCATCTCCGGCTCCGGCTCGAGATCACGGCGGCAGCAGCGGTGGGCGGAGACGAGAAGAAGGGGCATCGGTGCGGACGGTGGAGGAGGAGGGAAGGGAGGTGGCGGTGCTAGCAGTGACGGCCGTAGAGGGAGGAGAGGGAGGGAAGAGAGGCGGCGTGGACGCCGGGTAGGCGGAGGTCCACGGTAGCTGGTGGCGAGACCGCAGTTGTCGGAGAAGAAACAGAGAGAGAGAGAGGGAAGTGGCGGTGGAAGCAAGGGCGAGAACGCGGACGGTGGCGGCATCGTTCGACGATGGTGGGAAAGGAGTAGCAAGAGGAAGAGGAGGTCGACGGCTCCGGCGGCGACGAAATGGGATCCGGAGAAGGAAAGGAAGGAGGGAGACGGCGGCAATTATGAAGAAGGAAGAAAAGAAGCGGCGATCCGGCCACAGCGGAGGAGAGGAAGGCGGCGGCCGTGCCGTCAAGGGAGGCGATCGGAGACGGGGTTTTGGGAGATGGTAGCGAGGGTAAGATCCGGAGATGTCGGCAACGACAGAGGAGGAGAAGGAGAGAGCGACAGCGGATGGCGCTTCTTGGGAGGTTCTTGGGAGGCTATTGGTCGGGGGAAAAACGTCTTCGTCGGAGAGGAGGAAAGAAGGGGAAGAAACGGGGCGGCGGCGCTTCTTGGCAGGGGAAGAAACAGGGAGAGAGAAGTGGCGGAGAGAAAAAAAAATAAAAAGGAAGGCGACGAATTCCGGCAAGACCTTCGGCTGACTCCAAAACTCTGGAGCGAAGGAGGAGGGAAGAAGAAATGAGTTCTGCCGGCTGCTTGTTAGAAAGTTATAGGTGAGAATTCCTCAAATCCTCTCGATTCAAGGTATCATTATTCTAGAATTTTCTAAAATTAGAGAAAAAATTTAATGATGAAATAAAATCATCATTAAATGGGTTTGGGTTTGTTAGAAAAAGTAAGGGATTCTAATTCAATGGGTTTGATGGAAATAGATGTTTCGCTTTTGGATAAAGATAATTTGTTTTACGGAGTATCACATATTTGCTTTACTTACGGTTTTGATGTGTATCATAACATAGACTGTTCATGTTGAAACAGAGTTTCTCATAGGTCAACACACGGTAAGATCTAAGGAAGCCCGTTAAATTTGAAACGGGACGCTCAATTTACAAGTTAACAATATTTATGACAATCCACCCAAAGATGATAATATAGTTAAACATTTGTAGCAAACATTTTATCAATTTTTAAGTTATTCATGCGTGATTGAGATCCCAAGTTGGCTAAATGAGTCAACTTAAGGTTTTGATTATTTTTTTCAATAAAAAAGGTAGGTGAATTAAAGTCCTCAAACCATCAGCACATTTCAAAATACATTGCTACTAGATTAATTGATTAACTATAATTCTCAAAAGATTTTAGAACTAATAATATTGATATTGGTATGAGCTAGCAAGTTGAGTTGATAGCGACATATGGCAAAGGATTAGAAGATAATATATAATAGTTAACCTAAATGCGACACGTATTCTTTCAAAAAATGAAGTTCTAATTAGAAGATACTTTCACTAATGACACTACCTTCTCTAAGATTCAAACTAATCCAACCATGTATTATTGAGCGAACAAAATTAAGAGGACTCTTCCAAGCACCAATAAAAATAGCTCTAAACTCCTCAAGTAAGCTAAGCTAAAGCTTAAATTTAAAACCTTAGAACTCCAACTAAAGAATGATTGAGTTTTCCTTTTTCTGCTAGGTTGATTTGAGCATCAAAAAGTCTCCCCTAGGAAATCTCTAAACCTCTTCCATCTTCTCTTCTCTTTCTTGTAGGAGCCCATTTATAGATCGGTTGGAAGTGCTCTATCATTTAAGTTCCCAGCTTCACGTAGGTTAGCATTTGAGAGCCAATTTTGGATGTCAATAGAGTAGCACCATTTTGTCGAAATAAGCAGAAACACCTAACCATGCCACCAAAGAGAAAAGATCAAAAGTGAACAACATATAAGAAGACATCAACCATGCTCAAATTAACTCTCAAAACTCTATGAAAGATCTAACCAATGTAGAACCTTTACCGGTAGTGGCAGTCATCCAAGACCAATTCAATGCTCTCGTGTAGCATGTTGAAATGTTAACCAATTTGATTTACAACTTACTTTTCTAGGGATATAGTTCTAAAGATCAAATAAGGGTCAATTAGATAGCCCATTGAGTTTCAAGTAGTGATTGACCTCAACTAAAACTCAACAAGAACCCTCAAGACTCTCAAAATCAAAAGACCATGAGTGGATGCCATGATGACCAACTTGAGGAAGAACTTCAAGATCAGTTATTGTGATTGGCCATTGCGATCAAATGAACATTCAGACTTGAAGACTCCTATGGCTAGCCAGCCTAAATGTCAAATAGATTGGTAATTGAAAGAGAAGAATCAAAGGATTAAAAGAGTCATAGATTACATCCGATGCAAGGGGTTGATCTAGTTAGTGAGATCAATCTTTCCAAAGAACCTCTATTACCAAAGACGTTAGAGTCGAGCCATTACCCCAAGTTCAAGGTGCCCCAATTGGAGCCATATAATGGGACCTCTAATCTCATTAATTATTTGGAGAGCTTTAAAGCTTTTATGCTGCTATATGATGCTCTAGACATTATAACACGCTAAGCTTTCCCAACAACCCTAAAGAAGGTCCCATGAATGTGGAGTTGGTTGCATAATAGTGATCATAGTTTTTTAAAAAATGGACAAGTCAAAAAAATATGAGAGACTGACTCTATAAGAGAGTTACAGAAAAAGCATCTTGAGTTGACTACCCATCTCTTCTTCGTAAGTATCTCACTTGTATGGAGTCTAATACGGAGGGCCAACCAAGGAAAAATCTTAATTTTTTTTGAAATAGCTGCTTTTCAAATTGGTTTATAGTAGGATCAAAGAATATCTCCTTGATTCAAGAATTATTTATAAAAAGAATTTACTAAAAATGTACCTTTGTTTGAGATCTTCTGGATGACTGAATTGAAGAGAGAAGACTTTCAAGGTCCTTAGAGTTAGCCATGTTGGATCTAAGTCAATGGTCTATGAATTTTGATGATCCATCTTCATAATCTCCTGTTCCAAAAGTTAGCCACAAAAATATTTTTCCTAACATTGTTGTCATAAAGACCAGGGAAAAGAAATCGCAAAGGTGTTGGGCTTAACCAGAAGTCTTCCTAGAATCTAATTTCTTTTCTATTTCCCAATTTAAAGGAGGTGTAGTTCCAAAACCCCTTCAAGTCCGGAGTGATACCCTTCCAAACAGGAAAAAAAAAAGTGGAGACCTTTCTTACTTTGATACCAAATCTTCTTTTAGAGTAGTATGCTTGATTTACAAGAAATTTCTAAGGGGCCAAGGCATATGTAGACATTAGTTTCCACACCTACTTTGTCAAGAGAGCTTTGTTAAAGGTATACAAGTTCCTGATTCCCATACCTCCCTCCTTTTCCTTGTATACTGCCTCCCAATTCCACTAATATTCTCATTGCCTTTCTAAAGGAATGTTCTTCTCATACGGTCAATTTTCTTACATACCCATTTTGGCAATTTAAAAATAGATAGATAGTAAGATGGTAAAGCAATGACCACGGAGTTAACTAAAGTGAGCCTCCCACTCATTGAGAGAAATTTATCTTTCCAAGAAACTAATATTGCCTGCATTCTTTCCAAAAGAAAAATCCAAGCTTGCTTAGAAAGCTTCCAATTATAAAGGGTAGCCCAAAATAGGTAAATGGTAAAGAGCCCTTTCTACGGCTCAAAATGGAAGCAAAATGCTCTAGTTTCTCCTCATTAGTGGTCATACCAACTATAAAGCTTTTATTAAAATTTACTTTTAGTTTAGCTACACCTTCAAATCCCAATATGTTAGCTTTAAGAGCTAATGAAGAGGTCTCCTTAGCATTGGAGAACATAAGGGTGTCATCGGTAAAGTGAAGGCTAGAGATACTCTTAAAACAAAGTAGTTGCCCAATTCCTTTTATAAGGTCATGTGAAATGGCCCTTTTCAATAATCTAGAAAGTACATTGGTAACCAAAATGAAAAATGAAGGAGATAGAGGATTTCCTATCTAAGACCTTTCTTGCATTTGGTCCACTTGCCTGGCTTGTCATTGATTATATGAGCAATGGAGGAAAGAAGGAGAGCTTTGATCCAACCAATCCACCTAGAAAGAAAACCCCTTGTCGATGGTAGAAAGGAGAGTAAGAAGCCCTAACTGACATTATCAAAAGCCTTTTCAAAATTTACTTTATATACGATACCTTTGGCCCACGTTTTCTACAATGAGCAATAATTTCATGAACTAAAAAAATGTTCTTCAAAATTGATCTACCTTGGATGAAGGCCAATTGGGAGTCTTCAATTAAGGAAGGAAGAAGAGAAGCAAGTTTGGAGCCAACACTTTTTATAGAATTTTTTAGAGACTATTAAGAAAATTGATTGATCTGAAATTTCTAACTGAAAGTAGTCTCTCTTTAGGAATTAGTGTGATGAAAGCAAATTTTAGTCTTGAGAGATCAAGCGAACCTTTAAAGAAGGCTTCAAAGATGGTTGATAGGTCTTCTTTTATGACAGTCTAAAATCTTTGAAAGAAAGAAAGAGAAAAATCATCCGAATCTGGTGCATTAGATCCTCTAATGAGAACACTGCATTTTTTATCTCCTCTATTGAGAAAGGTTGACATAGTGAGGAGTGGTCCAGGGGAGACTCACATAACTCACTTCAATTTATCTCAATAATTAGCTTTGAAGGCTTTTGAAAGAGATCCTTGAAATAATTATGGAATATAGAAGCAATCTTTGCTATATGGATATCTCTCCCCCTTCCATAGCAAGAGAAAAGTTAAGGTTTCTTTTTTTTTCTTATAGAAGCCACTCTATTAAAAAAAGAAGTATTCTGTTACCTTCTTTAAGTCATGAAATTCTAGATCTTTGCTTCCAATATATCTTCTCTTTTGAGTAAAAGTCCTTCAAAGATTATTTAAGAATTTTTCTTTTCAAGATTTCTTGATTTGAAAGCTGAAAAGACTCTTTTCTATTGATGATGTCTATGTCTCTCAACAATTTGTCTTTTAATGTTCTATTAGTACCCTAAGAGATGTTCTTCCAATTGGAGAGAATTGCGTCATCAAAGTCCAATTCAGCCATCCACCACCTTTCCAACCTAAATAGCTTGTTAAAAGGAAATGAGCATTGCCAATCAAAGAGGGAGACTGCTGCCTTATTTTAAGAGTTTTGGATTATGTTGAGGAATTCTGTCAGGAGAACCCTCCTTCTACTAGAAGAATCAGGCCCAATTTCAGGAGTCAAGTAATCTTTGGGCCTTCGGTGTCGGGATTCGTCCTCATTTATTCATACATTTACCTAGTCACAATATTTTTCTAGGGCAGGGAATGAATGCTGGTCACTTGCACTAATGCAAGAGTTTTTACTGACTTGGCTAGATGACACCCTTTAATATATTGCATTCTGGAAATGAGAAATTTGAAGTCATCTTAAATGTTGGCCAACCAAATTCATTGATCTTTGTTAGGCATGAAGAAAAAGAGTATCAAAGCTGATATAAGGAAGGCTTGGGATTAGTTAACAGGGGCAATTTGCTACCAAACATGATTTGAAAGAAATTGAAAAATTTTTTTAGATAAAAAGTCTTCTTCCACATCTGTTTTGCACAAAACCTTCCATACCTTTCAGCCATGGGTTTGCATCTGTAAGTCAACTAACTCATTACGCAACCGCTAGCTTTTAGCATAATGCCTGTCTCTACTTCTACAAGGAGCAATGAGAGAGTAGGACAGTGGTTGTGAAAGGATAGCGGAGGATTAGAGAGTCTCATGAGCGTCTCTTACGTTTACTTATTGCACTTTTCATTATTCTTCTCTTCACTTCTCCTTAATCTCTATTCCTTCTATATTTTTCTGAAGATTTAATAAAGCAATGAAAAAGTTCCTAACCTCTCCATCATCCTGCCAAAAAAAAAAAGAAAACAAATTTGAAATCTTCAATAAAATTTTAGAAATCTATCCAGTAGAAAGAGCTGAAATTAGTGGATGCAGTTTTTGAAGGGGAAAACAGGAAACACAAGCTTTCTTGCCTCCATTGCATAATAAATCTGTCTATATGTCAGTTTCTTGGGACAGCTGATACTGGTTGAATTTCTCCGCTCGGACCTGGAAGCTCTGGAGAGGATCCATTCTGCAAATTATCAACTGAACGGATTCGAGTGCTTGATCCATTCTGCAAATTATCGTCATCGACTGGGACTGGAGCATCGGTAACGTTTTGTCTGGCATCACCGTTCATGCTATTAGTCCGGGAAGCACAAGAATTTTCATAATACTTAAACCAGGAAATTAGCCTTCGCCAAATGGGCTTATCACTGTCGATGTTTCTCATTTCATGCCAATTTTTATAGACGAACCAAGCTAAGAATGCCAAGAGGGCGCAAGTTGAAGCGACTCCAGTGATGAGAAATAGTCCCCAAAAGCTGCGAAAGTTGAAGCTGTGAGAGCTGACCGTACTTCCTTGATTTAGACAAGCATTTTGATCCCCAAACCACTTCTTCTCAATCTCTAGTATGGTATCTCCGTCGGTTACATTGAGCATTGCCCTTGATGTATCAGAGACTAGAGGGGAGCCTTTAGGGAAAACCTGCGGAAGTGGGAGAAGGGAGAGAAGTTAGGCATGTCACGCAATCGAAAATTATTATGACTCACAGGCAGCATATGGCTTCTCTTGAATTCATAAGATTTTGTATCTCATAATTGAGATCCTTATGGACAAAATATCTAATTTTCAATAAAGATTTAAAATGTTTGCCTTTAGCTGAGCGAGATTGGGAACCTTATAATATTTACTATTAATAGAAAGTTCCAAGTTCTTGTTTTTTTGGGTGGCCAATCTGCATCCAAATAACTTCTCTTTTTCTTAAATAAAATGAAAATATAATTTTGCCCTCACAGAGCATGCTAGTTTCTATTTTGTTCATTCATAGACATGCACATGCATGCGCACATGTATGCTCATGTATGTATGTATGTATGTGCGTATAGTATAACCTACTATGTAATATAATATACTATTTCTAAAATATTTTAACGCTACAAGTTATGTATTTTTAAAATCCCTATCTCATGCATTAAGTGGTAAAAAAAAAAAAGAAGTATTATTTTGCATTACCTAAACTATTCAATTTTTTGACTACTTGATATATAAGTTAAGGATATTAAAACAGCATAATTTTTAGTGTCTAAACATAATAAAGATGGTATATTATATTTAATAAAAACTCTCATTATTCTTATTGAAATCTGACTAGATCTATACAGAAATCTACTTAAGTATAATCAAATCTAGCTCTGTATGTATGTATGTGCTGAAATTGCTGATATTAAAAGTTCACTAGATATAGAAATATTGTAACAATAATGAAGATTAGGATAGTAAAACTCACAAACGCAAACCCTGCAGTCTTATAAATTGGTCCAACCATGGTGTACCCAGAGCAATGTTGTGCAAGAAATTGCTTGATATAAGGGACTTCGTGGATAATGGCAGCGACACCACCATTCTTGCTTCCTTTTGAGAGGGCCTTGACATACTCTTCGGGGGTGTCATGGGCCCTGATCTTGGATTCATCAAAGCGGAGTTGATTCAAGAGTTCCAGGACAAAAGAACCCCTACTATTTCCAACATAATCTCCACTCCTAAGGAGTTCCTGTAGGTCAGTTACGGTTGGTTGAAGTTGTTGTACAGTAAGCATTGATGCTAAGCTAGCAGTGTAGCTTGATGCAAGCACAAGCACAACAAACACCCATATGATCACCACAAGCTTAGATAAGATGTTCTCCAGCTTCTCCCCTGCACATTTATAAATTATAAGCTTTCTAATGGAAATGCTAGAAGTTGTGTAACCTGATTATCTATTAGCACACAAGCGTTTAGCATCTGCAAAAGCTACAAGCTTGCTACATCCATTAAAGGATTAAGAATCACTCTTCAGCCTTTCACCCTACCATATTTGGTGTCTTTTGTTGACGCATGAATTTTAAAATCATCTCTCACGATCACCACATGAACATAATTTTGGTTTCAAAGTATACCATGGTGAATCTTGGGGATAAGTGCTTTCAGTATCGCATTTTGTTTATAACAAACAGTACCGAATTGAAATAGGCTAAATCATAAATGATATTTTAAAGATTGAAAATTGCAAAATATTCATCACTAAACATTAAGAGAATGAGGAAGAGCTAGAATAACAATATTAAAAAAATAATGATATTTTTTGTTTACTAAGTTGAGTTTTTGTTAGGTAATATTAATCTTTTTTGAAATAGCTGTGATGTGTTTTTTAAGGATAAAAAATTGTAGTTCCCAAAAAGCAGGAACAAAGCTAATGATATATCAACCATACATTAACGAATACTT
Source organism: Metroxylon sagu (assembly GCA_017589505.3). Classification (NCBI taxonomy): domain Eukaryota; kingdom Viridiplantae; phylum Streptophyta; class Magnoliopsida; order Arecales; family Arecaceae; genus Metroxylon; species Metroxylon sagu. The sequence continues at coordinate 1,608,660 of JACVBY030000664.1, forward strand.
GAATTACAAATCATAGTATCAAATAGTTACACTAAAAGTTACTATTTTCTTTTCATAGGGATAAAACATATTCTGAAGTAGATTCAATGTTTTTTTTTCTTTTCTTAAAAAGAAAAAATAGTAGCCTCTTTGTAGATATTTGATATTATAGTTTGTAATGAAAATACTTATTAATGTATAATTTTTATATTGTTCATCTTATTCTTGCTTTTCATATTATTTATAAAATCAATCTGCTATCACCTAGCATAGGTTTTATCAGGGCTAAACATTCGTAAAGTCATGCTTCAATATTTCAACTTTGTTCATATAAACTTTAAAGATTCTATGCAAACTATCGCAATTCATGTTGCTGTATTATATTCTTGTATCAAAGTTGAGATATAACATTATATGGGCTGATATGATATGATTAATTAGTTTTATCAAAAAATCTCAACACAAATATATTATTAAACTGCTAACATGACATAACATGCGTAACCCATTTAATAAATAGATTATATTGGATTGAGAAGAGACGACACGCTTAATAACTTACCTAACATGAATAGACACGACTCTCTTAACAAATCACTTAACTTGAATAGATACGATTTTCTCAAGATCAATAGACATAACTTGCTCAATAACTCACCTAATATGTGTTTTTAATTTTCTTCTCAATTTTAAATTTTTCTTATAATTTTTAAATTCTAATACTCTTTATAATAACATGAAAATAAAAGACAAAAATAACATTCATTACTTTCAAAATTACATTCTAATACTCTTTATATAAAGAAAAAATAATTAAAAAGGCTAAAAATATAATGTAATAAAGTATGTTCGTCGGATTATAATCATATCATTTTTAAATTGATAGATTAACACATAACATAATACAATTATTTTGTGCTGCAGCGGTGTATTATTTCATGCTATAAATGTGTTGATATGATTATGACATGAGATTACTTAAGATTAACTTAAACCCACTTATTTTGCATTAGATACGAGTCTATCATACTAGATGGAAATAAAAATTATTTTTCAAGCTTAAGTGCGAGATAATTATACTCATGTTGATTGGCACATCTAATCAAGGCATCAAAACATAAATGAGAAATTTTGGGTTAAAGATAATATTTACGCAACTGTGAGCGAAGACGAGTGTTGAGAAGGCGAAGTAGATGACGGATCCAAACTGATGCCAACTTGGACCCCTGAACTCCTTGTTGAACATGTGTTCCATCACCCAAATAACAAAACCTGTGTAGACAAAGAAGGCAAAACTCCCCAGCCACAGATCCATAGTCAGTGGCCTCAAGAAGATCCATGCGTTCTTGTTAACGCTCTCTTTCACTGGCACGAGCATTGACACCCCTGATTCGGTGTAGGGCAATGTGAAATCCACATACAAAGATCTGTTGTATCTGGCCGTTACGTCTCCTACTACGGCATCGTACCTCTGCTACCTCAAATAAGTCAGTAATGGACTTGACACAACATATCATCAAGTTCAGTTGAGAAAAATTAGTTTGGACCTGAATTTTACCAACCAAAATCTTGGAACGCTTGACATTAAAGAAAGAAGATGTATGACATTCTTTGATGTGGTATGTGAGTGTACCACGTGGAATATTCTACTTCAGATATCTATGAAGGCAATTATTAGTGCAAAAACAAAAATCCGTGGACTACAAGAAACAATAATTTTCAGCATACTACCACTTGATCGCTACAGGAGCAAAGAAATCGTTCTCATTTGAATAGTAAAAGATTATATATATATATATATATATATATATATATATTAATAAATGTCAAGTTTGGAATAACCAGTTACAAAAGATCGGTAGATAATTAACCAAGTAACTCCAAAAGACTATGCCAAATCTTTGATGCAGTAGAAAACCACCATAAGAAAGTATTCAATTTTTCAAAAGAAATGAATCCAATATTTGTCAATACCTTTTGTAACCTACTTTGTCACGTTTATTTTTTTCCTGAGTAAAATAGTGAAAACCCACCACAATATTATATGGATGAAAGAAATGAAGTAGTTGTCATGTCTGCTTAGCTATGCAAATAAAATACAAAATTTTCATCTCAAGGCGAGGGTTCAACGTCAGTTGGAGTCAGCACTCGAGAGGTAAGATGGGTAGACGATAAAAAAATATTACCCTCTCCTAATCTAAAATGGAGGAGGGTTACACCGAGGCATCAAGAGGAGGAGGAGGAGGAGGAGGGATACCTGAAGATAGACCTGGTAGACAAGATCATCGTTAAGTCCCAGAACCCTGTCCTTGTGCGTTGAAAGGGACGTACTCATGAGGGACACCATAAGGCAGCTTCTGTATTGCAGCATCGAAGACATCGATGCAATACCCACTTATAGTCGTTACATTTGTGACGGGATCACTTTCCACGTTTATAAATTCACGAATTTCATCCCTTAACGGAAATGGCAATCCTCAGTTTCTTCCCACTCACGGGCATTTCCCAACCCTTGGGTACCGTTGTGGATTCCCCTGGCCAAATCACAGGGTACAAATCAGTCATCAAGGTTGAGTACGCTTCACCGCCACTCTGATTTAGCCGTCTTGCAAGCCCATATTGCGGCGTCCAAAACCCAACCCCTGTCCCTCCTCCTCCAACGACATTGATTATTGGGAAAGCGGAGGGCTGCAACTGGCCATCTATGAGATGGAAATCGCCGCTGAGACCTCTGAATTTGCTCTCTAGAATTGCTTTCAGAAGTTTCGGACCATTCATGGAAATCCCCAGGTTATCCAAGTCCGTCGTCATATTGTTGGTAGCATTTTGTGGCTTCTCAAAACTAGCATTTGCCACCCCGACCTTCTCCGCCGCCGTTGCCACTGCCCAAACCGTATCATAAGCCCGCAGTCCGTACATAGTTGGCTCACCTATCTCATCACCGGGGCTGTCTGCCTGGAGTAGTCTCTTCTTCCATCTTCTGGTGAAATTATCGAGTTCCCCCGATCTGGGCACGTATGACTTCACGCCCAAGGCACCCTGCATTGAATCAATGATGGAGGAATCAAAAGAGTCAGCAACCTCTGTGAGCCCATCCGTCATGATCCACACGTACCCTTCGCTCATCATTCCTGCCCCCTTGGCCTTCGGAAATAGGCGCGATCCCATAAGGGATGCCATATGGACAATGAACACCCTTGTTTGCATGGTCATCAATTTGTACAGTTCTTCCATAATTTCATCATTCGTTGCTGATAGAGGGATCATGCTGTGGTAGGGGATGCGGATGTCGAACCCTTGGAGGGCATCGGTGAGGTATGTACGATGCCCCTGCCGTAGTCGGTATCCTCACAGATCGGTACCACCTCCCTCCATCCATAGGCCTTGATGATGGAGGAGATGCCGTTTACCTGACAAGAATCATTTATTGTCGTCCTTACAAGGTATGGTGTGCGAGTTGAGGAGAGGGAAGGGCTTGTTGCCGAGAAGGAGACGATGGGGACTTGAGCCTTGTTGCCAAGTTCAGAGACCATAGCGGCCAGTGATGATTTTTGGGGACCGATGATGGCTTGCACCTCTCTATTTTTCATCTGGTACAGAGCTGTGTTCATGCAGCGAAGTGGCAGACTTCAGTTGAAGAAAAGCATCATGGATTCAGGTGGATGGTGGAAATGGGATGATGTCTAACAACCAACTGCCGATTCATCGACAGTCGAGCAAACTTTCCAGAAACCAATCAGATCAAAACATGATACCATTTTCATTTCAGATAAATTTTTTAACGACTTCTATGGCGAAATAGTTGTATGATTTTCTTTAAAAAAAATTGGAGATTCACCAACATGATGGTTTTATTTTAGGGTTGATTAAAATTTTAAGGTTAAAAATTTTATTTGATTTTAGGGTCTGAGAGGATGCTGCCTTGTTATGATATTATTAAAAAAATCACAGAGATCTTTGGTTTCATCTCGCAGGGGTCGGAGCCGCGACTCTCACACCCTCTTATTCTTTGGTCCTCTCTCTTCCTTCTCCGGTTTATTCTACCGATCCAATAGCAAGTTCCCCACCAAGATTTTTTTTATAAAAAGCTTTTTTTAGATTAAGAATATAGCGAGACGAACCCACCTATCCAAGCCCATGTCTCTATTATCTTCGATATAAAATAAAGGTTGCTTGGCCACTGACAAGAATGAATGTGATGGGAAAAAAAAAATATACTGCAACGCACACGAATATGGTAAGTGTGACCTGCCGGGCACCTCTATGCTGACAAATTACCTATATTTTATAGTGCATAATTTGTTGTAATGAAGGTATATAAAAATTTCATAGATGTGCAAATATTAAAGCAATTTTATGGAATACATTTCACTAAGTCACAATATTTGTAAGGATCCATGTGAGCCTATATTTAATCAAACATTAATTATGTTGAGAGATCCTCAATATTTGCTCAAGATCAAAAAATCTAATAGAAACCGCTTACTAATCTTTTAAATGAGATTGTGGACTGCTGTAAATGATATTTATGTATATGGTTAAGGTACACTATATGGCAGATTCTTTTAGAAATAACTGCAAGTAAAGTAATTATGATTGGATTTGATAAGATTGAGAACTTAGCTTGACAAGAAAATTAGGATTTAAACAAGAAGAATATATAAAAATTGATGCATATATACATAAAAATAAAGGAATTAATACCATCTTTCAAAGTTTTAATCATTTTTCCTTGCTATACTACTGAGATACAAGATGGTAAGAGTGGTAGATGGCCTAATGTTTTGTTACTCTCTCATCTTGTCTATTTTAAAAGAAGTCAGAGAGCAGCAAATTACAAGTGATAGTTTGATGCTGTTAATAGTAGCTAATAACTACCTGCTGATGCAGCTCGCACAACATCACTATTGGAATCCACAGCGTGAACAACCAACCTTGTGGTGTAGTTACTATGTTTCGCGTAGAAATCTTCAATAGCCATGGAAATGCTGGTCTGGCCGATCTTCCCGACCGATGTGCCTAAGTCGAGGACCACTCCGACATGGAAAGCACTCGTTGCTTTGGTGCTGATATTTTCTGCTGCAGCAAGGAAGAAGAGAAGGTTAAGAAAGAGAATGAATTTAGTGGGCTTCTCCATCTTGAGTTCTGGTGGGAGGTCCCAGATCCTGTCTTATATAAGAAATGGTAGGTGTATGTTTTCTCTAAGGTGGGTAAGTTTGATGATGTTGGCATCATGTGGATGCCTTTGCAACTGTCATCCAAGGTGATACAGCCAATAAATGTGGGGAGAAAGGCTTTTCTATTCTTAAAGTCGACTTAGGGTTAAATTAGGAATTATACCCATCTACTTATGAATTAAGTAAATCGAAATGCATGCGTGTTACCATTCAGCTTCCAAGATTGGGTGATGCCGGTTAAATTTGCTTAAGACAAGCATAACTATTTCATGAAGTTAACATGGACTCTTAGCACATAAAAGTATTGCCTATCCCTTTTTCTCTTTTTTTATGGATAAAGTAATTATCAGACAATTTAATTTATTTCAAAATTGTAGCCAAATAAAATTAGAATAACTCATAGCATAACTATTTTCATAGGCATATATAATTTTGTCTTTCTTAATTTTCTCTTGTTTCGAAGCAAATAATAATTATTTTAAAAACCATTAATTTGGTTGAAGTGAAAAATTCGGAAGGTGGCTGCCGATTTTCTATAAGATTCCGCTGACGTTGCTGATAGAGACAGTACTTGGAGGACACGAGCATCATTTTTATCTGTTGTTTCGTTAGGTTTTCGGTCAATACGGCACATAAGATGTCACTGAAAGATCCATCGATTTTAAGATCCATCGATTCTTAAGACCTATTTCTAGGAAACTGCATGGAGAAACAACGTTATCATCAAGGGAAGAGGTTAAAGAAGTATCTTGTAGTCATTAAAGTTTCAGCAGAAAGACATGGAAAATTATCATCTGTCGTCGGCCTGCAACTTCTTATAAGAAGTAGATGTAACAAGGTCTTTCTCTGTCGTATATTTTATTTAAGCTTAGAAAAATCAGCACATCAAGTTTATTAATTTTGTCAGAAATCTCGGTAGATCAGTCTGATCCGTTTGGGCTTTTCTTGGCCATCACAAACCGTATGCGTGCTCGTTGCCATTCCTCGCCGCATGGTCGATCCTGATAACTTCACAAAATCCATATGCGCTTAACCAGCTGTTATCCTCTTGGTGACTAAGAGCCTTCGTTACCGACACGTTATCTCGAGTATCAACCATGATCAAGTGGGGCACATGATAGTTGATTGACGTTAGCTATTTTTACCATTACGTAATCACTGGGATCTCTTTGTAGCCATCCACGGGTGCACTTCCGGATGATTTGAAGTTCCCTGGTTTTTGAGAGGTGGCCCTGAGTTCTCTGGTGGCAGCCTATGGCATAGAGCCATTTGTGCAGGACGACGCATTGATCAAGTAAAGGCAAGCCTGTAGCCACTATGTCCGGACGTGTTTATGAATAGCCAAACGTGTCAAGAATCTGCCGTCTCCCAATGAAATTTTTTACATGCAAGCATTAATCAAAGGAGCTATAATTTTTCTTCAAGGCTCAGTGGCTGCTTTAGGCCGAAAAATATTCTGGTTAACCTTAGCATTCCTCCACAAAACCCCCCCTCCCCCCGCCTAGGGATAAATTGGCCAATAAAGCCCTTTGGGAATCTAGTGCCCCATTTTGGATGTCGACAATTATGATGTAATCTCTCTTTTATTTAAAAGAATCTGACGTCGGTTCAGATAATAAGTTTGGAGTACTATAATCTTAAGGTTGCTTCATCTCACATACTTTTTTTTCACTCATCTAATGAGAAGAGATAACGTGGTAAGGTCAATAGACTAACTTGCTTTCTAAAAATTTTAAGGTTTCATATATAAAATTTAAAATATTAAATAGTAATAAAATAAAATTTTATTATTATATTTATTTGTACTGTGATTTATGCAAGAGTTGCAGCACTTATCACAAATATCAAACTAAATTTTTTTCTTCTTGTTCAATGATATTTTTTATGAGAAAATGGATAACAACATATGAGAAAAAAAAGAAGACCTACCTCGATTTATAACGAAATTCTAAAGCCCCTAGGACACTATCAATCCGTGCTTAGTTTCAAAACCATATAATTTATATTTATCAATAATAAACTCATCCCGTTTGTATCAGCAGATCAAACTTATTGAATCAGTTTATAAAATTAAAATTATTAATAATTAGTAGTAGTTCACATATGGAATATTTCCAACAGGCTCTTCTCAATTCAAGCACAAAAAATCAAGTCTAGAGAGAAGGGAAAGTAAAAAGGGCTTGCTTAGGCTAAGTTGAGCCATGCTAATGAGGACAAACTTGTGAAATTTTGCACGTGTTATCAATGGCCTCGCGGCCTGGCCTCTTGGATTTTGCGGGCTTGTTGGATGCTTGAATATAAAATAGATAAGAAACAATTGGATTAGAGCTTGGGGCTGCGGCTGAGATCAAGGTAACTGGATCTTGGCATGTGTCATGTTTGTGATTAACTTTTTTGGCATCAATTTGCACGAGAGAGAGAGAGTAGAGAGCGGTGGTCTTTCAAACTGATTGCATATTGTTTTTTATTTACCAAATCAATTTGTATGCAAACATTTTTTTTTTTTTGGGTTTTAAGAGGTGCACTTTCATGATTTATCTCTCTTGCGTAATTTTACGCAATGAAAATATTGTTTAACTTACTAGCTTCGGAGTAATTAGACCAGCGAGTCAGGGCTATAACTCTCGCAGCTTGGGAGCTTTTCTCTGAAAATATTAAAACCAGTGAGGCAGTGAAAAATGGATCCCATGAGTCTGATTAAGAGAAGACTTAACTGATTGAAGCAAGGAGAAGCAATGTCCTGGAGATAGACTCATGGATGACCTAAAGTCTCACGCATGCATTGACGTACGCATTGATGCTCGTGAGTTTGGGTTCAATAATATAATAACAAGATAATTCTACTTCTAATTATGGGTAGAGTGGCAATTTTTATTTTGTATCGTGCTCATATCATGTTGAAATTAAGTTATAATAATATATGAATTGAAATAAATATAACATGATTAATTAATCATATCAAAAATTTAAATACGAACATGATACAATTATTAAACAGATAATATGATACAACACATATAACTCATTTAATAAATAAATCATATTGGATTAGTATGATAGAACTCATTAAATATAAATAGATACGATCCGATTCGCTTGATACGATCTATTTAATATACCATTAAGTAAATAGATCTTAAACAAACCACTTTTATATTGGTTGATCAATTTGCGATTCGATATAATTAATTCATATTTTAATTATATCAACACATTTATGATAATAATTCATTTAAGATAAGTCCATTTAATTCATCTTGGATTTGGGTCATACTCAAGTATGGTTTACAATTTTTTCACCTTCGGTTGAGGGCAAATGTGCCTCCTTGAAAGTTACAGCTCAAAAGGTGGGTTACCAGTTTTTACGTATTAAATTTGGTAATTGCAAGTCCTATAATGAATGGCTAGGCAGCTAGCATGATAAAGAAAATATGAATAGTAATAAAAATTATTTGAAATTCATTGGAATTCAAGGTGGATCCCATAATTTTGTAAATAAAACTTATTTCACCTAAAATGACTACGTGCCAATGCAGACTCTTTTATGTTCAAATTTTTCTTATATTTTACTTCACTAGCCTTTGATGGAGTTTCTCAAGGGAGTGCACAATAGGTTTGGTATTGATCTATCACTATTTTTAGTATTAGTATTCAATCATATTTTCTAATGAAAAGTATACAAATAACTTACTCATTTGATATATCTGGAGATTTGATAGCACGATACGCTATGTTTAATAAATAAAAGGTAAAAAATCTTAACATTCATGAGACCTAGTTCAAGAATATTACATCGATTACCTTTTGATGCACGCATCAACAGTTTGGAAGCAAACTCTTATTTTTTATTAATTAGTAAATATCATAAAATAAACATAAATGCTTTAGAAGCTTATAGCCGTTCATTGCAAAATTTGGCTTGTATTTTAAAATGAAAAAAGCCTTGAATCCCTTACTTTCTTCCTTGGTATTGAAGCCCATCACCTTCTTTATGATCTCCACTTATCGCAATCTAAAAATGCTCTTGATGTTTTTGATAAGTTGGAATGCTTGGATGTAAATTTATTAGCTCTCTAGCCACTTTAGCTAAGTTGGACTATACTATCGGTACCCTACTAACCCAACTTGTTATCATGATATTGTGGATGCATCACAATATCGTATCCTCACTGGATCAGGCCTTTCCTTTATCGTAAACTAATTTGTTCAATATATGCAACCCTTAACTAAAGATCATTCGATTGTTGTCAAATGTATGGTGATGTAAATTGGGTTGGCTTTCTCATTGAAATATATAGTGGAAATATATAGTGGTGCAAATTGAGCTTGCTATCTTATTGATCATTGCTCTATAAATGAATATTATGTTTGTCTTAATATTTAATTAATTTCTTGCTCTACTAAGAAATCTATTATTGCTTAATCATCTAGTGAGATTGAATATAGAGGCTTAGCCCACATTGCTGTTGAGTTCACATGGATTTGCTCTCTTTGATAAACTTTATTTTTTATTCTGAATCATTTCTCTTATTTGATGTGATAATGTCTCCACTATCTTTAATACTTGCATCCTAATTTTTCGTACTCATCCTAAGCATATTAAGCTTGACCATCACATTGTCCATATAGAAAGTTGACCTATAAAAAATTAGCATCTAATTTATTTTCACAATTAATCAAGTGGTTGATATATTTACTAAGGATCTCCATCCTCGCCACCATATTTGCATATCAAACTTCATGTTCAAGCTCGCCCATTGAGCTTAAAGAGATATGACATTCATGCTTAACATTTCAACTTTAATCATTAGATGTGAAAGCATGGCCATAGACCATACAATAGTTATGATCAAACTTTTCATCTATATCCTTAAATGATCATGTGCATATAAATACGATATATCATAACAGTTGCACTATATGACTTCTATTCCCAAAATCTCTTATTCTAATATCTCATTCTAATTTACCATTTTGAGAATCTCTTTTATTAAGTTGGCATCAAACTAGTATAAGGCGAAAGTAGGATAAACATGAAGAGGGGCTCTATAATGCCTCAAACCTACCTGCTGGCCTAATTAACTTATTAGTAAGTTGGGTTCACATGGTCTTAAAAAACTCAAAGGCAAGTTAATTGGTAGCAAGTGAACTTGAATTATATCTTTAAACTATTCTTTCTCATCTAATATGGGACTATTCATGCAATGGAGTATTATAATTTCTTTCTCTTTATTAGGCGATATCCTTATCACACGCTATAGGTGAAAGAATAGTGCTCTAAAAGCCAATCATATTTCTTCTGTAACAGGGGCTTTTCTGTAAAATTCTTTCGACTCATGAATGATATTGATAAAAGGTATTTTGATTCATCATATGTTGTGTCTTATAACTTTTTATTTTAAGATTATGATGAACCCCATAAATTAGGGTAATAGATTTACGGTTATGATGAAGTTCATAACAGTGAGACATAAGATCTTATAAACCCTAATATAGAATATTTCTAGTCGAAGGATCATCGAGTAGGGGATCGATATTTCCAGAAAGACTGGCACATTCTATGTATGCTCGATGGAGAGAGTGATTGGCCTCACAACCATTTGTGTAGGGACACTAATACAAGGATGTGGGTGCTCATCAAGGTATTAGTTCACTGAATTGATTCGTAATGAGAACATCTTATGGAAGTCTTACTTACTTATCAAAAAATGATTCTCTTAGTGGGAGTTATGCAAATGATCCTTAGACCTGAGATCATCATGGAATCTTGTACACATGAATCCATGTTTTGGTTCATACTTATTCATGACTTAGCCATGTACGAGGTGTTCATGGATATGGTGAATTGTAATAAAGATTATGAGTAGGTCAACAAGGAATCGATCACTCCTAGTAAGAGGAGCATTTATCCTATGTAATCTCATCAAATGATAACTTAAGAAGTCTTTGATCAAAGCATTATGATATTAGAAATGGTTTCTAATCTTTCATCGGTTGAGTCTTCATTAGTGATTTGAGATTCATATGAATAAAGTGTTAGGGTTTGTCAATTTTTCATACCCATAATATATTCGGGATAAAGGGAGATCGAAGGATTGAATTGCATGATAACTTACCATTAAAGGGTATTTTGGTAATTTCTACCAAATTTTTTATCTTCTGGATAGGCATGATATATTACTAGATGTCAATCATGTCTTGTAGGTTTTTATGAATTAAATTGATTGAATTCATAAGTCAATTTGAAAGATGGTTCAAATTGGCAACTAGGGTTAGCTCGATTTGATCTAATTCGATTAGTTTATTGTTAATTGAAATAAATCGACATAAGCCTAGACCTAAGGGTCACACACGCTAAGGAATTGGTCAAGGAAGTCAATTATATTTTATTAGGATGATAGGATCCTAATTGGCTAGCTAATTAACATACTAGCATATATTGGCTAGCCTAACTCCTAACCTAATTGATTAAGGTTTAAATGCTTGCTATTTGGGCTAACTAATTTGAGTAGAACTTAAATTGGGTTGAGCCTTAAGTGGGGTAACCGTATTAATATTTATCTTGATTTTATAGCCCTTATCCACGCCTAAAACCAAGAGTCCCAAGGGCTTGGGACTCTTGGCGCCCATGTTGGCGTGCGCACAAAAAGGGGCGCAAAAGGACCAAGAGTCCTTCTGCAATTAAATCACCTTTTTGCTGATAAAGCTTATCCCTTATCCTCTCTCCTCAATGCCCATTTGAATTGGTTTTGATCAGTCAAATGGATTATTTTTGGGCATGAATTTCATGAGGGGGCATGAAAAGTTGCAACGCTTGATTTATATGACGCATGGAATGAAAAGAGTCTTTTTTTGATAAGCCTCTCTTGATAATACGCCTATTGGGTGCGTTGACCAGGTCCTAAGCTAAGTGGAAGGAATGAAAAAAATATTAATTTTTTTTCAAAGAGTTGCAATAAGCAACTCTTGGTGCAAATATGTTGTGAAACGTTGTATGTTTATGGTTTCACAAAGCACCTTTCTACCTAGAAACTCCTTTTGCTTGAAGGGTCTTATCTGATATATTAAATATCAGATCAAGGGCTAATGAAAGGATATTTTTGGCGCCTCTTCTCTAACTATTTAAAGGCTTCGGTGATTAAAGTAAAGGCACCACAAAATTTTATCCCAACATCTCTTTTCCTTCCCTTGTTAGGACAAGTCTATTGTTTTAAGACAAGTCCATCATTTTAAGACAAGGGCTTAGGAAGAGAATTAGAAAGGATAATAGGAGAGTAAGAGAAGTTTTGAAAAGGTCTTGAAATACTCTTCAGGAGGGTAAAGGTCTTATTAAGAAAGGAAGGTTGCTGAAAGAAGAAAGGCTTCCAAAAAGAGTTTCAAATCAAGCAAGTAAGAAGTAGGAGTGCTTCCTTGATCCAGTTCCTGTGTGGATCACCTCTGAAGGGCATACACTTATGTGCCTAGTGGAAGAAAGGATATTAGCGTTATAGGTATTCTTCAATATCTTACTATATTGCCTTATTAGTTGATATAATCAAGGGGTCCTGAGTCTAGGGTTTCGATTGACCAAGGTTTCAAAATTTAAAAATTTTGAAATTTGGTCTTCCACTGCATAACCAAAACCCAGCAGTAGGCTAGTTAAAATCTACCTTAAGTAGAATCGTTCATGCTACAAAGTGGCTCCATACCATGATAGGATTCTTTCTACTATAATCTCATGAGTAGTGCTTTCCTTCTGCCCATCAATTTTCATGCATTCGGATTAGTTCTAATGCCCTTTGTAACACCTCATGCACACTTGCTGGCCTAATTAACCTATTAGCAGGTTAAGTTCATGTAGTCTTAAAAACTTAAATGCAAGTTAATTTATAGCAGGAAAACTTAAATTATAACTCTTCAAACCATTCCTTTTTCATCCGATATGGTACTATTCATGCATCGAAGTATTACAGGCTCACTAGGAGTTTGAGAGGTCTGACTGTGGAAAAAAGTAGTATATAGCTAAAGCACCACCCTTTTTCTACTTGGTTATATCGATGGCAGAGAAGCTGCTAAAGGGATGACGTCATGAGGGTGGTGACGTCAGGGTTGTCAAGCTAGCTAGTAGGCAGTGCTTGCTGATACCACATCGTCGAGATAGTATCACTTCTATTCATAGTGGGGGAGGGGGGTGATGCCCTTAGCAAGGTTGGGCCAACCCAACTAGGCTAGCCCTCTAAAGTGAGGCTAGCTTAGGCTTATCCTCGTACCAATGAATCTTTTATCTCTTGTCACTTATCTCTTACATTATATATAATTAAAATTTTGAATGTACATTGCTTCAAGAAAAAAAAATCTAAAATTCTAAAGAAACCTAACGCTTTTTCTCTCTCTATTTGTTCTTTAAAACTTTAAAATTCCCTCCCTCTCTTCTAACGTCATGTAAGATTTCACTCATATAATTGAAGGGATATAGGACTCCTTTTTCTTCAAGATGATTCATCTTTATGTGCAAGACAATTCTTTCTTGCTCCTCTCCATCCCCTACACCCGCCCTCCCCAAAAAAAATAAAAAAAAATAAAGATATAAATAAATATGTTTAACTTTTAATTGTTACTCTAAGAGGCCATTGTAATTTTCATTATTCATCCAATTAACTTTATCCTCTAGGTCTAGATAGATCATGTGGCAAATGAGCAACCTAGAAGGTGCCATGGGTAGGGGCATGCTTATCTCCCTCAATGTGAGGTTTTGATTTACAATTACCCTTATATGGCTAGCTCAAACCAAATAAGTGGCATGCTATCCTCAAGAGATTTGAGGAGTGCTTAAGGTTCTTTAGGGCTTTTGTATGTAAATTTTGAGCTACTTATGATGGTTATATATCAATTTTTATAATTGAATTACATATCTCTAACTTGGCTTGTTTTAAAATCAAGTGCAGGAAATTTTGAGTCAAATGCTTCACACTTGCAATTTGTTTATCATTGGATAGCATATTCACAATTATTGGCCCTTTGTTTAGGCTTTAAGATGGTTGAAGGGAAAATATTAGGAATTGAACTAACTAAATTAAATCTTTACAAAATATGAGGGAGAAGAAGAAGGTTTTGTGAACCCCTTTTTTTCCCTTCAATTTGATATTCTTTTTCCAACTATTTATACATAACTTCACTTAGTTCTAAGCCTTACATGTGTGCAGTATGCAAGCCACATCATTCCATGTGTATATCATGCACGCCATATAACTTAATTAGAATTATATTAGTTAACCATACATAAACTTGAGTTAAATTTAAGTGACCAAAAAGTTACAGCTTTTTTTAATTATTTTTTACAGCATATTAACCTCAACATTCTTCCTTTTGTTGTTCTATTCTTGAACTCCAAATACTTCTATAAGATACTCAAGTTTTTCTTTTGAAAGTACTTTGGTGAATATAATAGTCACTTGTTCATTTGACTTGCAAAAATTCAATTGAACTTCTCCTTATTTAATGGCTTCTCTAATAAAATGGTGCTTAATTGCAATTATCTTGTATTATTATGATAAACTGGATTCTTAGCCATTGCAATAGTTGATTTATGTCCAAAAAAAAAAAAAAAAAAATTCAAGTTGCTTCTCATCAAGATCTTCAATAATTCTTCATAGCTAGACAGCTTGGGAAATTGTCATTAATGTTGCAACATACTCTACTTTAGTCAAAGATTGAACAACTAATTATTGCTGTTTTTGAGCACCAAAAAAAAAACCTAAGCTAAAAGAAAATGCTTAGCTAGAAGTGCTCTTCATATCATCAATACAACCTCTCCAACACTATCACAAAAACCAATGAACTTCAAGTTAAAATATCTGCCAAATCTAATTCTATACTTTATTGTGCCTTGTCGATATCTTAGCACACCTTTTGCAACTCTAAGGTCTATGTGGCTTGGACTATGTATGAATCTAGAAAGCATGCTTACAACAAATATTTTGTCAAGCCTTGTGGCAATAAGAAATAATAAGTTTTCAACCAAGCATCAACAGAAAGTTGCATTCATTTTCTTTCCTCCATCTTCTTCCTTCTTTAATTCTTCATTCATAATAAGTGATGTTGCCATAGGCTTCATCTAAACATGCTGACCTTTTTAGAATTTTTTTTGCATGCTTCATTCAAGAAATAAACACCTTTTCTTTATCTTGATAAATCTCTATGGTAAGAAAATGATGTAACAACCTCATATCACTCATTTCATACTTATTCTCTTTCTTGAATTCTACAATCAATTTTATGTTGTTTCCTACGAACATCAAATCATCAACATAAAGTATAACAATTAAGATGTTTAAATTAGCTTGCTTTTTCATACATAAAGTAGCTCACTCTTGCTCTTCTTGAATCCCCTATCATTAAAGTAGATTTCAATCTCACTATACCAAGCTCTAGGTTCTTACTTCAATCCATACAATGCCTTTTTTAGCTTTAAACCTTGTCTTTTTTTCCTTTAATAATAAAGTCTTTTGGCTATTCAACATAGACATCTTTCTTTAACTCTCCATTCAAAAATGTTGACTTTACATTAAGTTGAAATAATAACCAACCTTATGAGTTGCTAAAGTAACAAAAGCTCTTATGGTATCAAGACAAGCCATTGAAGCAAATGTCTCATAGAAATCAATACTTGATTGTCGTGAACACAACTTTGCAACTAACCTTACTTTGTTTCTTTATACTAAACCATCTAGATTATATTTCACTTTATAAATCTATTTAACTCCAATAACTTCTTTATCTTATGGCCTATCAACTATCTCTAAGTCTTATTCTTTTCATTGACAATAATTCTTTTTCTATAGCTTTCTTACATGTTTCTTCCTTTATAACTTCTTCATAATTTTCTAGTTCCATAATATAAAAATTACATCTTTGATAAATCACATCCAAACTTTTCATTTTCCTTGGAGTTGGATAGCAGATGATGAACTTGAACTTGAAGGTGATTGTGAGCATGAATTTGAAGAGGATGGAGAAAGGCTTCCAACCCATTTTCATCTTCATGAATTGATTTTGATGGTATTTCATCAATAAGAACTGATTTATTTTCAATCTCTGCTTGCTTCCAATTCCAAGTAGCTACCTCATCAAACAAAAGATTACAGTTGATTATTATCTTCTTGCTTTCCAAACCATGCAACTTAGACTTCTTTGATTTTGAGTTATAACCTACAAAAATACACTTCTCACTTATCTCATCCAACTAATTCCTTTTTTCCTTTGGAATTCGAGCATAGCAAACTAGTCATCTATTCATAATAAAAGATGCCTATTTCATAATGTTACTTTGTTTAGTTCCTAATAATCAATGCAACATTGATTGGCAGTGGCCAAGGAAAAAGAAGAAGAGGGTGGCATATGTGGCTTGTGGTGGCACTTAGTAGTTAGCAATGGAGTCCAATTGAGGACTTGTTAGGCTAGTTTCTTTGGTTAAATAGAGCTAAGAGAAAATTAGAACAATGTTTACTTGCAACGGCTACGAAACCTAGGGAAAGAAAGGAGGAAATGCAACTATCTGATATTGGACATGAGGAAAGGTTTGGCCAAAATAAGGCTCAACCGAAGGAAAGCAAGGGCTTAAAAGTATTTTAAGGTAATGATGAAGCTAGGAAGGAGGAGGAAAATCAGAGGAGAAAAAGAAGAAGAAAGGAGAAAGGATGGATTAATTAGTCGCAAGGGAAACAGTTATATAAATAAGCAAAGGGGATGGCTCTCAACAGAATCTATTGAGTTCACCGGCCTCCTCAATGGCCTATTGGAATCCCATTGAACTCAATAATTGCAATAGCTCAATGGATTTGATTCCAACAGCTCAATGGATTTGATTGAGGCATTTACGGGTGGTGAATTGGTGTTTAAATAGGTAACATTGAGGCAACAACTCAATGGTTTGGTAGTTCGGTTGTTTGAATAGGGAAAGAGTCCTATACTAGTAATATTTTTCTTCATGGTTGTTTTTATTGCAAATTTTAAACCTTTTTCAAGAGCTTTCTTCATTAAATTTTCTATCATAATTACCTCTACATTTTTCTCTTATATTTCCACTTCTTCCTCTTCCATGTCTTCCACCTCTAAAAGACACCTCTCAATCTTGACTTTTTCTCAACATTTTTAGAATCTAAGTTGAGCTTCAATTGAAATGTATCCTTAATTAAATTTTTAGAATGTTGTTTCAATCTCTACTCACAGGATTTCAAAGACTCCATCAACTCTTCAATGCTTAATTTAGAAATAACTTTAGCCTCTCAATTATAGCCACTAGAGAATTAAATTTTTTGGCACACTTATCAATATTTTCTTAACAAACGTTTTATCACTTATTTTAATATCTTAAGTCTTCATTTGATTAACAAGTTCCATTAGTTTTGTAATAAACTAATTCAAAGTTTCATTCTCCTTCATTGTTCATATTTTCATTCTTTTTTCCTTTTGAAGAATGTCTCAAGCTTTCTTCTCTTTTGTGCCTCTCATAATCATTGGAAAGGTTACATCTGAAATACCTTGCTGAATTTTTTGAATTGTTATTGCATCCCTTTATTTCTTCACTTTCTATTGAGTTCTTGCCAAAGTTATGCCCATTTTCTATCATATTCCATAAATTTAAAGAAAGAAACATAGTATTCATCTTCACAAACCAAAAAACCTAGTTTTTATCATTAAAAACTGAAACATATGGCTGCTGAAAGTTCCTATTTGAGTTCCTGCAGCTGGTCGTTGTATTTTCTCTTGAAAACTTTAGTTTTTCTGCCCTTTTCCTCACCAAATCAGTCCACTCACCATCTCTTGAAAACTTTAGTTTTTCTGCCCTTTTCCTCACCAAATCAGTCCACTCACCATCTCTTGCCCTGATACTTGATGTTGACCTTTTGTTTAGGCCTTAAGATGGCTGTAATTTCAACCTAAGAAGATGGAAAAATAATACAAACTGATCTGAATTAAATTTGGACACAAAATATAAGAGAAGAAGAGGTTTCTGTGAACTTTTCTTTTTCCTTTTTTCTTTTTCCCCATCTTCTTCTATTTGATAGTTTTTCATCCATCTATTTATGCATAAGTTCTGAGCTTTACATTTACACAGACAGTATACAAGCCATATAATTTTATGTGTACAACAACAAACCACATAATTAGAGTTACACTACTTAACCACAGAAACCTGACTTAAGTGACAAAAAGTTCTACAGCTTTTTTTTTTTCTTTTCTTTTAATTATTTTTTACAGTGCATTAACCTCAGCAACGATTAAACGGCATTGATTTTATATGACCTAGCTGGTCGAAGAATATGGAACAAGCAAGTTAAATGAGACAACCCATCTAGTTTCACTTTGAGAAATATAGGGTTGACGCCTTAGGGCCCTCCCCTGATTTCAGACAGCTCTACAGATGCTTCGGCCGGTGGTGTTCTGATCCGTGGACTAATCGGCTCTACGAAGGACATTCCGTCATCTGGTGAGGCGAAGTTAATGTCAGAATGGTTGGAGATGCTCATGGGACTCTGTGAACCATCAAAACCAGGCATGATTACAGCGCCCTGAGAATGCCTATTTTGGCCTTGTTCGCCGTTGTTTGGAATGGCTTCATCATTCTTCTTGAAAGTAGGGGAAGTGAGATCCTTGCGGTCGTAGTGCTTGGCCAACGCGATTATTTTCCCCCAAAGGGAACTCTCGGATGTGGTGGCATCTTTCCAGTTCTTGTAGAGGAATATGACCAAGAAAATCAACAGTGCAAGCATGGAGATGACTCCAGTGATGAGAAACAGGCCCCCAAAGCTCTGGAAGTTGAGACTTGCGGAGCTGAGGTTATTGCTCTGGGTTGGGCAAGTTGACGGCTCCCCAAACCATTTCTTTTCGATCCCTACCATTATATCCCCCTCTGTCACATTCAAGACGGCCCTTGAGACATCAGGCACCAGAGGAGAATCTCTTGGAAAAACCTGTGAAGCATAAAATTCAGATTAGTCGTCTTAAATTCCATTGTTTTTATCATGAAACATAAGTTTGAATTTGGGCATGAGTGTGACATGATTGGACTTCCTGTTTTTATGCCTGAAAGCTGCCAATGCCCTTTCAGGATACCCTTCTAGCTGAACATGTGACAGGGTTGTAACGCCCTTCTCATAGTTCAGCTCAGTGAGATTAAGCTAAAATTA
Organism: Metroxylon sagu; assembly: GCA_017589505.3. NCBI lineage: Eukaryota > Viridiplantae > Streptophyta > Magnoliopsida > Arecales > Arecaceae > Metroxylon > Metroxylon sagu. Next base: position 1,627,984 of record JACVBY030000664.1, read on the forward strand.
GACCATTTGCTCACATTTTAGTGAAGCTATTCATTGCTTTCTTTAAACCAAAAATCATGCCTATGTTCGGAGGAAAATTATCCGATGATTCAATTAAACCATGGTCTTAGGGCAAAAAGGCATGGCAAATGATGCAACAGAGAGCGATGCATGGTAAACCCTGCCCTGTGAGGAGCACGTCTCATGAAGATATGTGATGATTGTCTGTCTATCACAAGCAGCGCTTCATTGCATAGTTACTCACGATGTGATTATCTGATAGCAATGCGAATCCATTAAGAGAATGTGGAAAAATGAACTTACGAAACCAAATCCGCCAGTCTTGAAGGTTCGTCCGACCATAGTGTAGTCTGCGCAATAATTTGATAGGAAAACCCTGAGGTATGGAATCTCATCAACGATAGCCGCAACCCCTCCGTTAGCACTCCCATTTGCCAAAGCCTGAGCATACTGATCGACTGTACTGTAGTTCCTGAGCTTGTTCTCGTGAAACCCCATTTTCTTCAGCAACCCCACCACGAATGATCCGTCTTGGTACCCAATATAATCTCCATTCTTGAGCAGCTCGCTCACATCAGTTACCGTTGGCTGGAGCTGTTGTACGGTCAGCATCGAAGTCAGGCTCGCAGTGTAGCTCGATGTTAATATCAGCACCACAAACACCCAAATGATCACTGCGAACCTCGATAGGTTGCTCTCTAACTTCTCCCCTGGAAAATTGGTCCAAATCCAATGGATGTCAGCCAACGTACTAACAATATGGTAAGAGAAAAATCAGGAGTGTTGTCACCGAACTGTGAGAGAAGACGAGCGTGGAGAAGGCGAAGTAGAAGATGAGTCCAAGCTGTTGGGTTGGCGTCCCCCGGAAATGCTTGTTTACCCGGTGCTCGATCACCCACACAATAAAGCCGGTGAAGAAGAAGAAAGACAAGCTTCCGAGCCAAAGATCAGTCGTCAATGGCTTCAAGAAGATCCACATATTCTTGCTGTTGTCCTCCTTCACCGGCACAATTGTCGACACCCCGGACTCGGTGTACGGCAGAGTGAAATCCACGAATGGCGTCCGGTTGGCCACGATCGTCACGTCCCCCACCACCGCATCAAAACTCTGCAACCCATTTATGCTGTCAATCAGTTCAAACCCGAATACCAAATTACCGTAATTGTTACCACTAGAGGTTTTGTAAGTGTTCTTCTGCTGACCTTATGGTAGACTTGGAGAACGAGATCGTCATAAGACTCGGCGTTGTCGTAGGGAACGTACTCGTAGGGAACGGCGTACGGCAGCGCTTTCATGACCGCGTCGAAGACATCGATGCAGTAACCGGTTACGGTCGTCCTGTTGGTGACCGGATCCCGCACCACGTTCACGAACTCCTGGAACCCTTGCTTCACGGGCACGCCAATTCGGAGCTTCTTTCCGTTCGTCGGAATCTGCCATCCGTTGGGCACCGTCGTCGAGTCTCCCGGCCAGATAACGGGCTTTAGCCCCGTTTGATTCTTGTAACTTACCCGTGACCGGGATATCCCAGATACTGGAGTCCAGAATCCGATCCCTCTCCCCCCTTTTCCGTTCACATTCACTATTTCGAACGCGGACGACTGCAATTGCCCTTCGATAAGCCGGAATTCGCCGGCTAAGCCGTGGAATTGGGTATTGGAGATCGCTTCTAAAATTTTTGGCCCGGTCTGGGACTCCCCGAGCTTGCCCAAGTCGGAATTATACCCAATTTGTGATGGCTTCTGCTGGAATTGAGGACTCGAGGCGCCCACTTTCTGCACCGCCATCGCTAGCGCCCAAGCGGCGTCATACGCCCACAAGTCGAACACGGTGGGGTCCGTCGCTTCGGCGGTGGGATAATCTCGACGGTGGTGTAATCTCGCCTTAAATCTGCCCGTGAAATTGATGATCTCCTTCGATCTGGGAACGTACGGCCGCACCCCGATCACGCCCTGCATCGAATCTATGACCGTCGGGTCGAGTAGATCCAGGAGATTGGTGATCCCATCGGTGGTGATCCAGGCGTAGTCGGCGGTCATCATGCCGAGTTGCTGGGCTCGTTGGAAGAGGCGGGAGCCGAGGCGCGACATCATGTGGACGATGAAGACACGGGTCTGCATGGTCATGAGCTTGTAGAGCTCTTCGTCTAGCTGACCGTCCGAGGCGGAGGGAGAGACGACGCTGCGGTAGGGGACACGGGCGTCGACGTCTTGGAGGGCGTCGATGAGGGAGGGCATGAACCCGGCGCCGTAATCGGAGTTCTCGTAGATGGGGACCGCCTCCCGCCATCCGAAGTGTTCGACGATGGCGGCAATGGCGCCTACCTGGTAGGAGTCGTTGAAGGTGGCGCGCACGAAATAAGGAGTCCGGGCGGAGGAGAGGGAAGGGCTGGTGGCGGAGAAGGAGAGGATGGGGATCTGTGTCTTGTTCCCGAGATCGGCGACGAATTCGGTCTGCGATGACGTCTGGGGGCCGATGATTGCTTGGACTTGGATGTTTTTCAGTAGGTCCACGGCTGCAGCATTCAAAAGAAGAAACATTACGGTTGAAGAAGTAAAATAAGTTGATGAGGATCAAACGGTGAGGCGCGTATGAATAATTTTTTTTTGTGTTTCAAAATTTGAGCCGTAAAATTTCAAGCTGGCGCATTCCTTCACGCCAAGTGCCAAGTGTCTTTTTAAGTATATATATATATATTAAGCATTTTTCTTCCACAATTATCCTTCATCGAACCCTTTAAGCTTTGATAGTTTGTTTGTTTGCTGGAAAGTTCTGTAAACTCTCCATGCCCACGTGGGATAAGACAAACAAAACCATTCGAAGTCTTTTATTTTTAATATGACAACCTAACCTTCAAACCTTAACGATTACTCTCTTATTGAAGTAGACTATGAGACATATTTTCTAACATTTTACTTGGCTTAGGATCTTATTTTCCCACAAGACATATTTTCTAACATTTTACTGGGCTTAGGATCCTATTTTCCCAGAGATGTTGAAATAGAAGCATTATGTCATTATGTATCTTTTCTTAGTTGCAGTTCTGGTATGGGGTTTAGACTTCCACCGTACGCGGGAAATTGGGCCAAGTTTCATGTTAGGCTATAACTGGACCGCGATTACAACGGGAAGGCCTCACCAATCGATCTAATGTTCTAGATTTTGTGCCCACGCGTGTTTTTATAGAACTACGACTTTTGCTGCGGTTGCTTCAGCTACCACTACTTTGAAGAGTCAAAACTCCAGAATAAGGAACAAAATGGTTTTTCAAATCTTCAGCCATCCAAAATTGATAAACTTGAAAAAGACAGATTCGAGAATGATATTTCTTTTTAGTGTCTTTTGACCATTAGCCGGTATGGAGTTCGCTTGGCGACAACCATTTTGAATACGCCCAAACCAGAAAACTGGCCTAAAACCATTTTGAATACTACCGTAGTTCGACTGTTTACATTCCTTTATGCCAAAGTTTTCTTTACTTCTAGAGGCTCAACGTTTCTAAAAAAATGTGGAAGAATTATGGAATGTCAAAGCCAATAGAACAGGTTGTTATACATCGATAAAACAACTGAAAATCCAATATTAAAAACATCCTTAAAGATCGGACTCAATAGTTTAAATTTAAACAGCACCTAATACGTCTACTTTTCTTTAAATCCGAAGCCTCATTAATGAGTCCCGTGGGTCTTCGAGCACGGCTATGGTTAAAGCTGCGTTTCGTGGAATGGAATAAGAGGAAATCAAGCATATTCCTCCAAGAGAACACAGCCTCATCCTTGATTCTTCATCAGATAATAGCAAGCTTCTACCCATGAGGCAACCTTTGCCTCCGGAGGTGGTTGAATTCTTATAAATCATTTTGTAAATCCCTGTGATTTTAATAAAATTTGTTCGTGGGGAGTTTTTCTCCCTCACAATATCCTTTTAAAAAAAATAAATAGTTAAAGCTGCGTTTCGTTCGCGTAATAGCTTTATTGCAAGAACAAGGATCTCTTTTGTTTCTCTTCATTTCTTTCTTTCTACTCTTTGCTTATGAAAAAGGCACTGTTGGCCAAGAGTTATTCAGAAATTTTAGCCTAACAAGAAATAGCATAGGATATGGAACACAATGATTCCTAATTCACATTTTATTATTCAGAACCAAGCGTGGGGTTTTTTAAGAATTCGATAATTTGGAGAAGCGGGTGCTGTGTCACCAGTAAAATTTACATTATATCTAATTTGTACAAATGAGAAAGCGGAGCTGTAGAACTTGGAAATTTTATTCTCAAAATAAAGAGAAGGTACCTGCAGAGGCTGCCCCAATGACGTCTTGGTTTGAGTCCCTGAAATGTAGATTTATCCTGGTTGTGTAATTAGGATGAGCAGCATAGAAATCATCGATCGCCATGGAGATGCTGGTCTGGGATCTCTTCCCCGTCCCAGACGCAAGATCAAGAATTACACCAGCATCAACTGATACTGTCGCGTTCTGAGCCAAAACCACACTAGCTGGGTGGTATATTAAGGAAGATAAGAACACCAAGAAGGAAAATGCAAAGAAGAGCAGGTTGGCTGGCCTCTCCATCTAGATCTGAAGCCTCTCCAATCCAACTCATGAACTATCCCTTTCCGCTTGTAGGAGGTTTAAAAGACCAGAGACCAGGAAACGTAAGAAACGAAGAACTGCTTGAGATGGAATCAAATGGCCTTTGAACCTACCCATATAATCTATGGCGACTAGATGCGAGCTGTCGGTTTGTCCGCGCCTGTGGAAGTTAAAATAGGAGTGCGGCAAGCAAGACAAAGCAATATTTTAATGGGTTTTGCTAATGTCCCTTTGTTCAGCATTTCACGAAATAGAAAGATGGAAGGAAAGGAACTTCGAGGGGTGTTTATTGTATCAAATTATGCATATTTGGATGGTAAAATAAAAAAAATATAATTCTCATTAAAATTATTTTGCTATTAAAATAAAATTATCTGTGACATAATTTTTTTACTGTAGATATATATAATTTATTTATTTATTTATTGCTATTGTTTTAAAGCATTAAATAAATTTCAGGTATTAAACATCTTTTGAAATTTCTCCTTTCCCTCTTTAATTTTCTAAAAGAAAAAGTTATATATATAGGTATTAAATATCCCTTGACAAAACCTTATTTTAATATACATGAAGGGTATTTGGATTTAGGATACTGAGCCACGAAGCAGCTTCCAAGCGGTTTTATTTTTATTCTTAAAAAAAATCATTGACCTTGACTGTCAGAAGGCGTTCTAGGATGGTGGCCGCCTCCACTTCGCGTTCTTTGGACTTCCTTGCCGTCGTGGCAACTTGAGCCGCGTTGACGAGAACAAGCAGCCCAGAGACTTGGTCTCACTGGGGGCCCTTTGGTCTTGTGGACCGAGGTTTGATCTCTCCCATCACTAGGCAATTTTAAGGAGAGGAGAGGTTGACGGGACCGATCCGATGGAAGCGCGACTCGCCTTGCATCTTGATTTCTGGTGTTCAATGAATTGACCGACATAACTACTAACGAAATATTATGAGCATTGCCAAGAATAATATTCTTCGTTTAGGAGAATCATTGACTTGGAAATTGGTCTTTTTTATGTACAGATTACTAGTCTGATATGATTTTACATAATTGCAGGGGGCAAAATCACATTCACTAAATAGATGATAAACAATCTAAAATGGTGAGTTATTCTAGTCCTGAGCAACTACCAAAATCTATTTGGTTATTAAACCAACGTCCCATATTCTAGTCCTGAGCAACTACCATACCCATTGGCTCGAATGGAGAAGCATATATCAAAATCATTCCTCACTGGTTATTTCTTACATTGGAGGTTCATATTGGTAATTGTTTTTTGAAACTTTATTTGACCGGAACGGATGATTGAAGTCTTTTGTCTATTCTTTTGTCCAAAAATATTATGTACAAAAATCTAACTAGCCTTGCTTTTGAAACTTTTTTTTTTTTAAATTTTATTCCTTTCTTTCTTTCTTTTTTTCCTCTCACAAATTTAAAATGTTCTTTCACTATAAAATGAAAATTATTTTAACCTTCACCACACTAACATACCTGCCATTCTCTTGACCATTATGCAATTCAATCCTTGATGAATATATTCAAAGTATATATCATATTTAAGAAACATGAAATTATGGTAAATAATTGTTTATCCCTGGCCAGTTTTGTTGCAACCTTCGGTCTAAAATCCGATTCAAAGACATCACGGCATGACTACATACTTTCAAGGTAAACCCAAGGGCTTATTAAACCTCAACATACACATTTGCAGAAGCTAAACTTATATATCTCAAAAATATTAACACAAATCGTCAACATGTTATATATAGCTTTATATGACAATTTTATTTTACAATTCAAATATCTATAATGACTAAAGAACTAGAAAACTATTGCTATTCTCACTCCTAATGACTATCTCCCAATTTCTAATTCAGGAGGTAAGCATCTTTATCATCCTCAGTAACATAGTAAAGACGTAATGAGCTAAAAGCTCAATAAAACTTCTATATATATCATCATGAATATGCTAATAAAATCAAAATATCAATATATCAAAATATACTTTTAGAAAAAATAACATAGCATATCCACAAATCATCTAAAAAATTAACCATATCCATATACCAATATAAGCAAAATAAAAGCCAAAACTATCAAAATAACCGTAAATCCACATCTCAATCTTCTGCATACTGTTGATACATATTAGCAAATCTCATACCGGTAATCTGTGTCTAACAACTTAATCTAACGATATTACACATGTACAGGTTGGTTCCCATATTAGTACCGAATGTAATAAACTCAGTCATGCCATATCACATAGGCCATTACTTTGTTTTACACCGACCTCTCATGACTCTTAAGCCCTTTCTCGGTGTTGCTGGTCTAGGTTAGTTGACTTTATACCAGTACTAGCAGAACTAGTACCATGTATCAACAACAACATCAAATCAACAATCTCAACCAATCTCCGCATTGGATTAAATCACTCTGCAATACTGATGATGCATACTGGCAAATCCTATGCTAGTAATTCATGTCTAATGACTTAACTATGCGATATCACACATGCACAGATTGGTTTCCATACTAGTACCTAACGTATTAAATTCAGCCACACCATATCTCACGGATTATAATTTTGTTGTACACTGGCCTTTCATGACTCTTAAGCGCTTTTTTGGTGCTGCTGGTCTAAATCAGTTCGCTTCACACCAATACTGCCACAACTAGTACCACGTATCAATAGTACCAATTGCACACATGTACATTTCAGTGATTAGTCCACATACCCACATCATATCTTATAACCAACAAAGCCACACTATACCATATCCACAATAACATATCTTAACAAACCATACTCATAATTTTGAATCAAAGCCAAAACCATTCATACCAAAATAATATACCACCGTATATAAGCAACTCCATAATAATGAATCGTGTTCAATTTAAAATATGCTAAAAAATTCAATAATAAAATCATGATATATGCAAGCATGTAAAATATAAAACATATTATATAATAGTAAGTGTAGAACTCCTATTTCCAATTCAAGTCAATCTATCACTGTTCATCTATAATTCAACATAAACAATTAATTAATTCACTAAAATTCATAATTTAAAAAATTATTATTTTGCCCTTCTAGCTCATATTTTAAAAATTACTACTTTACTCCTGTATCTCAATGTTTAATAAGCCTTACTTAACTTATTTTATCCTAAATTTATTTATTTCCTAATATTGCTAATTTTCAACAACTTAATTATATTTACGCAAATGCCCTTGCTAGCTTACATTAATTACATCTATCTAAGTTTATTCACCTCAAAATATACATTAATCATTATTCAAAGAAAATAATTACTAGCTAATCATTGATTCCAATCAGCAATGGGCGTTATTTAGGCCACTAGAGAATTAATAAAATTAATCCATCACTAATTTTCTTAAACTCATTTTTAATCCAAAATAAGTAAAATTAATTTCAGCAAAATAATATACTACCTAGGCTAAGTCTGGTTTTTGATGTTATAATCCAGCAACTGATTCAAAGTCCAATCAAAATAATATTATGGGCTTGATTAGTTAGTTAATTCAACTAACTAATCAATCTATCAGCCCATCTACTCAAGCTGGCCTATTCCCTTGACTACACAGCAAACTCATTTTCTATTTAAACGGAACCAAGCCCATTTAACATTTACCAGAACCAATTACTCTCCAGCCGAGTCGAGAAGAAGAAATGCCTCCTTCTTCCCATTGTCCGATGCCCATCTCCGGCTCCGGCTCCGGCTCGAGATCACGGCGGCAGCAGCGGTGGGCGGAGACGAGAAGAAGGGGCGTCGGTGCGGACGGTGGAGGAGGAGGGAAGGGAGGCGGCGGTGCTAGCAGTGACGGCCGTAGAGGGAGGAGAGGGAGGGAAGAGAGGCGGCGTGGACGCCGGGTAGGCGGAGGTCCACGGTAGCTGGTGGCGAGACCGCAGTTGTCGGAGAAGAAACAGAGAGAGAGAGAGAGAGAGGGAAGTGGCGGTGGAAGCAGGGGCGAGAACGCGGACGGTGGCGGCATCGTTCGACGACGGTGGGAAAGGAGTAGCAAGAGGAAGAGGGTCGACGGCTGCGGCGGCGACGAGATGGGATCCGGAGAAGGAAACGAAGGAGGGAGACGGCGGCAATTATGAAGAAGGAAGAAAAGAAGCGGCGATCCGGCCACAGCGGAGGAGACGAAGGCGGCGGCCGTGCCGTCAAGGGAGGCGATCGGAGACGGGGTTTTTGGAGATGGTAGCGAGGGTGAGATCCGGAGATGTCGGCAACGACAGAGGAGGAGAAGGAGAGAGCGACAGCGGATGGCGCTTCTTGGGAGGCTATTGGTCGGGGGAAAAACGTCTTCGTCGGAGAGGAGGAAAGAAGGGGAAGAAACGGGGTGGCGGCGCTTCTTGGCAGGGGAAGAAACAGGGAGAGAGAAGTGGCGGAGAGAAAAAAAAAAGGGGGAGGCGACGAATTCCGGCAAGACCTTCGGCTGACTCCAAACTCTGAAGCGAAGGAGGAGGAGGAGGGAAGAAGAAATGAGCTCTGCCGGCTGCTTGTTAGAAAGTTATATAGGTGAAAATTCCTCAAATCCTCTCGATTCAAGGTATCATTATTTTAGAATTTTCTAAAATTAGAGAAAAAATTTGATTTGAAAGCATGAAATGTTTGTTAGAATGGCTCAAAGAATTCTTCTGATTTTAGAAATAAAATCATCATTAAATGGGTTTGTTAGAAAAAGTAAGGGATTCTAGTTCAATGGGTTTGATGGAAATAGAGTTTGATGTTTCGCTTTTGGATAAAGATAACTTGTTTTACAGGGTATCACAGGTTTGCTTTACTTACGGCTTTGATGTATATCATAACATAGACTGAAGCAGAGTTCTTCACTGCCACTCTGATTTAGCCGTCTTGCAAGCCCATGTTGCGGCGTCCAAAACCCAACCCCTCTCCCTCCTCCTCCAATCACATTGATTATTTGGAAAGCGGAGGGCTGCAACTGGCCATCTATGAGATGGAAATCGCCGCTGAGACCTCTAAATTTGCTCTCTAGAATTGCTTTCAGAAGTTTCGGACCATTCATGGAAATCCCCAGGTTATCCAAGTCCGCCGTCATATTGTTGGTAGCATTTTGTGGCTTCTCAAAACTAGCATTTGCCACCCCGAGCTTCTCCGCCGCCGTTGCCACTGCCCAAACCGTATCATAAGCCCGCAGTCCGTAGATAGTTGGCTCACCTATCTCATCACCGGGGCTGTCTGCCTGGAGTAGTCTCTTGTTCCATCTTCTGGTGAAATTATCGAGTTCCCCCGATCTGGGCACGTATGACTTCACGCCCAAGGCACCCTGCATTGAATCAATGATGGAGGAATCAAAAGAGTCAGCAACCTCTGTGAGCCCATCCGTCATGATCCACACGTACCCTTCGCTCATCATTCCTGCCTCCTTGGCCTTCGGAAATAGGCGCGATCCCATAAGGGATGCCATATGGACAATGAACACCCTTGTTTGCATGGTCATCAATTTGTACAGTTCTTCCATAATTTCATCATTCGTTGCTGATAGAGGGATCATGCTGTGGTAGGGGATGCGGATGTCGAACCCTTGGAGGGCATCGGTGAGGTATGGTATGATGCCCCTGCCGTAGTCGGTATCCTCACAGATCGGTACCACCTCCCTCCATCCATAGGCCTTGATGATGGAGGAGATGCCGTTTACCTGACAAGAATCATTTATTGTCGTCCTTACAAGCTATGGTGTGCGAGTTGAGGAGAGGGAAGGGCTTGTTGCCGAGAAGGAGACGATGGGGACTTGAGCCTTGTTGCCAAGTTCAGAGACCATAGCGGCCTGTGATGATTTTTGGGGACCGATGATGGCTTGCACCTCTCTATTTTTCATCTGGTACAGAGCTGTGTTCATGCAGCGAAGTGGCAGACTTCAGTCGAAGAAAAGCATCATGGATTCAGGTGGATGGTGAAAATGGGATGATGTCTAACAACCGACTGCCGATTCATCGACAGTCGAGCAAACTTTCCAGAAACCAATCAGATCAAAACATGATACCATTTTCATTTCAGATAAATTTTTTAACGACTTCTATGGCGAAATAGTTGTATGATTTTCTTTAAAAAAAATTGGAGATTCACCAACATGATGATTTTATTTTAGGGTTGATTAAAATTTTAAGGTTAAAAATTTTATTCGATTTTAGGGTCTGAGAGGATGCTGCCTTGTTATGACATTATTAAAAAAATCACAGAGATCTTTGGTTTCATCTCGCAGGGATCGGAGCCGTGACTCTCACCCTCTTATTCTTTGGTCCTCTCTCTTCTTTCTCCGGTTTATTCTACCGATCCAATAGCAAGTTCCCCACCAAGATTGTTTTTATAAAAAGCTTTTTTTAGATTAAGAATATAGCGAAACGAACCCACCTATCCAAGCCCATGTCTCTATTATCTTCGATATAAAATAAAGGTTGCTTGGCCACTGACAAGAATGAATGTGATGGAAAAAAATATATATATATACTGCAACGCACACGAATATAGATAGTGTGACCTGCCGGGCACCTCTATGCTGACAAATTACCTATATTTTATAGTGCATAATTTGTTGTAATGAAGGTATATAAAAATTTCATAGATGTGCAAATATCAAAGCAATTTTATGGAATACATTTCACTAAGTCACAATATTTGTAAGGATCCATGTGAGCCTATATTTAATCAAACATTAATTATGTTGAGAGATCCTCAATATTTGCTCAAGATCAAAAAATCTAATAGAAACCGCTTACTAATCTTTTAGATGAGATTGTGGACTGCTGTAAATGATAATTATGTATATGATTAAGGTACACTATATGGCAGCTTCTTTTAGAAATAACTGCAAGTAAAGTAATTATGAATGGATTTGATAAAATTGAGAATTTAGCTTGACAAGAAAATTAGGATTTGAACAAGAAGAATATATAAAAATTTATGCATATATACATAAAAATAAAGGAATTAATACCATCTTTCAAAGTTTTAATCATTTTTCCTTGCTATACTACTGAGATACAAGATGGTAAGAGTGGTAGATGGCCTAATGTTTTGTTACTCTCTCATCTTGTCTATTTTAAAAGAAGTCAGAGAGCAGCAAATTACAAGTGATAGTTTGATGCTGTTAATAGTAGCTAATAACTACCTGCTGATGCAGCTCGCACAACATCACTATTGGAATCCACAGCGTGAACAACCAACCTTGTGGTGTAGTTACTATGTTTCGCGTAGAAATCTTCAATAGCCATGGAAATGCTGGTCTGGCCGATCTTCCCGACCGATGTGCCTAAGTCGAGGACCACTCCGACATGGAAAGCATTCGTTGCTTTGGTGCTGATATTTTCTGCTGCAGCAAGGAAGAAGAGAAGGTTAAGAAAGAGAATGAATTTAGTGGGCTTCTCCATCTTGAGTTGTGGTGGGAGGTCCCAGATCCTGTCTTATATAAGAAATGGTAGGTGTATGTTTTCTCTAAGGTGGGTAAGTTTGATGAACTCAGGGGGAGGGGTGTTGGCATCATGTGGATGCCTTTGCAACTGTCATCCAAGGTGATACAGCCAATAAATGTGGGGAGAAAGGCTTTTCTATTCTTAAAGTCGACTTAGGGTTAAATTAGGAATTATACCCATCTACTTATGAATTAAGTAAATCGAAATGCATGCGTGTTACCATTCAGCTTCCAAGACTGGGTGATGCCGGTTAAATTTGCTTAAGACAAGCATAACTATTTCATGAGGTTAACATCGACTCTTAGCACATAAAAGTATTGTCTATCCCTTTTTCTTTTTTTTTTATGGATAAAGTAATTATCAAACAAAATTTAATTTATTTCAAAATTGTAGCCAAATAAAATTAGAATAACTCATAGCATAACTATTTTCATAGGCATATATAATTTTGTCTTTCTTAATTTTCTCTTGTTCCGAAACAAATAATAATTATTTTAAAAACCATTAATTTGGTTGAAGTGAAAAATTCGGAAGGTGGCTGCCGATTTTCTATAAGATTCCGCTGACGTTGCTGATAGAGACAATACTTGGAGGACACGAGCATCATTTTTATCTGTTGTTTCGTTAGGTTTTCATAAGATGTCATTGAAAGATCCATCGATTTTAAGACCCATCGATTCTTAAGACCTATTTCTAGGAAACTGCATGGAGAAACAACGTTATCATCAAGGGAAGAGGTTAAAGAAGTATCTTGTAGTCATTGAAGTTTCAGCAGAAAGGCATGGAAAATTATCATCGGTCGTCGGCCTGCAACTTCTTATAAAAAGTAAATGCAACAAGGTCTTTCTCTCTCGTATATTTTATTTAAGCTTAGAAAAATCAGCACATCATGTTTATTAACTTTCTCGGAAATCTCGGTAGATCAGTCTGATCCGTTTGGGCTTTTCTTGGCCATCACAATCTGTATGCATGCTCGTTGCCATTCCTCCTCGCATGGTCGATCCTAATAACTTCACAAAATCCATATGCACTTAACCAGCTGTTATCCTCTTGGTGACTAAGAGCCTTCGTTACCGACACGTTATCTCGAGTATCAACCATGATCAAGTGGGGCACATGATAGTTGATTGACGTTAGCTATTTTTACCATTACGTAATCACTGGGATCTCTTTGTAGCCATCCATGGGTGCACTTCCGGATGATTTGAAGTTCCCTGGTTTTTGAGAGGTGGCTCTGAGTTCTCTGGTGGCAGCCTATGGCATAGAGTCATTTGTGCAGGACGACGCATTGATCAAGTAAAAGCAAGCCTGTAGCCACTATGTCCGGACGTGTTTATGAATAGCCAAACGTGTCAAGAATCTGCCGTCTCCCAATGAAATTTTTTACATGCAAGCATTAATCAAAGGAGCTATAATTTTTCTTCAAGGCTCAGGGGCTGCTTTAGGCCGAAAAATATTCTGGTTAACCTTAGCATTCCTCCACAAAACCCCCCCTCCCCCAGCCTAGGGATAAATTGGCCAATAAAGCCCTTTGGGAATCTAATGCCCCATTTTGGTTGTCGACAATTATGATGTAATCTCTCTTTTATTTAAAAGCATCTGACGTCGTTTAAGATAACAAGTTTGGAGTACTATAATCTTAAGGTTGCTTCATCTCACGTACTTTTTTTTTTTCACTCATCTAATGAGAAGAGATAACTTGGTAAGATCAATGGACTAACTTAGCTTTCTAAGAATTTTAAGGTTTCATATATAAAATTTAGAATATTAAATAATAATAAAATAAAACTTTATTATTATATTTATTTGTACTATGATTTATGCAAGAGTTGCAGCACTTATCAAAAATATCAAACTAAATTTTTTTCTTCTTATTCGAGGATGTTTTTAATGAGAAAATGGATGAGAAAAGAAGAGAAGACCTACCTCTGTTTATAACGAAATTCTAAAGCCCCTAGGACACTATCAACCCGTGCTTAGTTTCAAAACCATATGATTTATATTTATCAACAATAAACTCATCTCGTTTGTATTAGCGGACCAAACTTATTGAATCAATTTTATAAAATTAAAATTACTAATAATTAGTAGTAGTTCACATATGGAATATTTCCAACACGCTCTTCTCAATTCAAGCACAAAAAATCAAGTCTGGAGCGAAGGAGAAAAAAAAGAAAGGGGGCTTGCTTAGGCTAAGTTTAGCCATGCTTATGAGGACAAACTTGTGAAGTTTTGCACGTGGTATCAATGGCCTCGCGGCCTGGCCTCTTTGATTTTCGGGCTTATTGGATGCTTGAATATAAAATAGATAAGAAACAATTGGATTAGAGCTTGGGGCTGCGGCTGAGATCAAGGAAACTGGATCTTGGCATGTGTCATGTTTGTGATTAACTTTTTTGGCATCAATTTGCACGAGATAGAGAGAGAGAGAGAGAGAGTAGAAAGGTGGTCTTTCAAACTGATTGCATAATGTTTTTTATTTACCAAATCAATTTGTATGCAAACATTTTTTTTTTTTTTGGGTTTTAAGAGGTGCACTTTCATGATTTATCTCTCTTGCGTAATTTTACGCAATGGAACTATTGTTTAACTTACTAGCTTCGGAGTAATTTGATCAGCGAGTCAGGGCTATAACTCTCGCAGCTTGGGAGCTTTTGTCTAAAAATATTAAAACCAGAGTAAGTGAGGTAGTGAAAAATGGATCCCATGAGTCTGATTAAGAGAAGACTTAACAGATTAAAGCAAGGAGAAGCAATGTCATGGAGATGGACTCATGGATGACCTAAAGTCTCACGCGCGCATTGACGTACGCATTGATGCTCGTGAGTTTGGGTTTAATAATATAATAACAACATAATTCTACTTCTAATTATGGGTAGAGTGGCAATTTTTATTTTGTACCATGCTCATGTCATATCAAAATTAAGTTATAATAATATATGAATTGAAACAAATATGATATGATTAATTAATCGTATCAAAAATTTAAATACGGATATGATATGATTATTAAACAGATAATATGATACAACACACATAACTCATTTAATAAATAAATCATATTGGATTAGTATGATAGAACTCATTAAATATAAATAGACACGATCCGATTCGCTTGATACGATCTATTTAATATACCATTAAGTAAATAGATCTTAAACAAACCACTTTTATATTGGTTGATCAATTCACGATTCCATATAATTAATTCATATTATAATTATATCAATACATTTACGATAATAATTCATTTAAGATGAGTTCATTTAATTCATATTGGATTCGGGTCATACTCAAGTATGGTCTATAATTTTCTCACCTCCAGTTGTGGGAAAATGTGCCTCCTTGAAAGTTACAGTTCAAAAGGTAACTAGTTATCAGTTTTTACGTATTAAATTTGGTAAATGTAGGTCCAATAATGAATGGCTAGGCAGCTAGCATGATAAAGAAAATATGAATAGTAATAAAATTATTTGAAATTCATTAGAATTCGAGGTGGATCCTATAATTTTGTAAATAAAACTTATATCACCTAAAATGACTATGTGTCAGTGCAGACTCTTTTATGTTCAAATTTTTCTTATATTTTACTTCACTAGCCTTTGATGGAGTTTCTCAAGGGAGTGCACAATAGGTTTGGTATTGGTTTATCACTATTTTTAGCATTAGTATTCAATCATATTTCTTAATGAAAAGTGTACAAATAACCTGTTCATTTTATATATCTGGAGACTTTATAGCACAATACGCTATGTTTAATAAATAAAAGGTGAAATATCTTAACATCCATGACACCTAGTTTAAAAATATTACATCGCTTACCTTTTCAAAAGGATGCACGCATCAACAGTTTGGAAGCAAACTCTTATTTCTTATTAATTAGTAAATATTATAAAATAAACATAAATGCTTTAGAAGCTTATAGTCGTACTCAAGTCTTCACTCTCATTGCAAAATTTGGCTTGTATTTCAAAATGAAAAAAGCCTTGAATCCCTTACTTTCTTCCTTGGTATTGAAGCCCATCACCTTCTTTATGGTCTCCACTTATCGCAACCTAAAAATGCTCTTGATGTTTTTGAATAAGTTGGAATGCTTGGATGTAAATTTATTAACTCTCTAGCCACTTTAGCTAAGTTGGACTATACTATTAGTCCCCTACTAACCCAACTTGTTATCATGATGTTGTGGATGCATCACAATACCGTATCCTCACTAGATCATACCTTTCCTTTATTGTAAACTAATTTGTTCAATATATGCAACCCTTAACTAAACATCATTCGATTGTTGTCAAATGTATGGTGATGTAGATTGGGCTGGCTTTCTCATTGAAATATATAGTGGTGCAAATTGAGCTTGCTATCTTATTGATCATTGCTCTATAAATGAATATTATGTTTGTCTTAATATTTAACTAATTACTTGCTCTACTAAGAAATCTATTATTGCTCAATCATCTAGTGAGATTGAATATAGAGGCCTAGCCCACATTGCTATTAAGTTAACATGGATTTGCTCTCTTTCATAAACTTCATTTTTTACTCTGAATCATTCATCTTATTTGATGTGATAATGTCTTCACTATCTTCAATACTTGCATCCCAATTTTTCGTACTCATACTAAGCATATTAAGCTTAACTATCAATTTGTCCATAGAAAGATGACCTATAAAAAATTAGCATCTGATTTATTTTCACAATTAATCAAGTGGTTGATATATTTACTAAGGATCTCCATCCTAGCCATCATATTTGTAGATCAAACTTAATGTTCAAGCTCGCCTAATGAGCTTAAAGAGATATGACATTCATGCTTAACATTTCAACTTTAATCATTAGACGTGAAAGCATGGCCATAGACCATACAATGGTTATGCGACCAATTTTTCTTTATTTTAAACTTGAATTTCAAACTTTATAATTTAAACCCAAATCAATTAGATCAAAGTTTCCATCTATATCTACATTTAATATCCTATCCTCAATCATGGGTTATACAAACGTGATTTTGGATGTACATCAACCATGCTACTATTTCTGCTATATTTCAAATTTAAATTTTAAACTTTGTAAACTAACCCAAATTAGTAGGATCAAACTTTCCATCTATATCCTTATATGATCATGTGCATATAAATACGATATATCATAACAGTTACACTATATGACTACTATTCCCAAAATCTCTTATTCTAATATCTTATTCTAATCTACCATTTTGAGAATCTCTTTTATTAAGTTGGCATCAAACTAGTATAAGGCAAAAGTAGGATAAACATGAAGAGGGGCTCTATAATGTCTCAAACCTATCTGCTGGCCTAATTAACTTATTAGTAAGTTAGGCTCACGTGGCTTTAGAAAACTCAAAGGCAAGTTAATTGGTAGCAAGTGAATTTGAATTATATTTCTTCAAACTATTCTTTCCCATCTAATATGGGACTATTTATGCAATGGAGTATTATAATTTCTTCCTCTTTATTAGGTGATGTCTTTATCACACACTATAAACTAGCTAAAATCTACCTTGAGCAGAATCATTCATGCTACAAAGTGGCTCCATACCATGATAAGATTCTTTCTACTACAATTTTATGGGTAGCGCTTTCCTTCTGCCCATCAATTTTCATACATCTGGATTAGTTCTAATGCCCTTTGTAACACCTCATGCACACTTGCTGGCATAATTAACCTATTAGTAGGTTAGGTTCATATAGTCTTAAAAACTTGAGTGCAAGTTAATTCATAGCAGGTGAACTTAAATTATAACTCTTTAAATCATTCCTTTTTCATCTGATGTGGTACTATTCATGCATCGGAATATTACAGGCTCACTAGGAGTTTGGGAGGTCTGACTGTGGGAAAAAGTAGTATATAGCCAAAGCACCACCCTTCTTCTACTTGGTTATATCGATGGTAGAGAAGCTGCTGAAGGGATGACGTCGAAGGGATGACGTCATGAGGGAGGTGATGTCAGGGTTGTCAAGCTAGCTAGAAGGCAGTGCTTGCTCATACCACATTGTCAAGATAGTATCACTTCTATTTATAGTGGGGGAGGGGGGTGATGCCCTTAGCAAGGTTGGGCCAACCCAACTAGGCTAGCCCTCTAAAGTGAGGCTAGCTTAGGCTTACCCTCATACTAATGAATCTTTTATCTCTTGTCACTTATCTCTTACATTATTATAATTAAAATTTTGAATGTGCATTGCTCCAAGAAAAAAAAAATCTAAAATTCTAAAGAAACCTGAGGCCTTTTCTCTCTCTATTTGCTCTTGGGACTTTAGATCTTGATATTAAAATTTTAAAATTCCCTCCCTCTCTTCTGACGTCATGTAAGATTTTGCTCATACAATTGAAGGGATATAGGACTTCTTTTTCTTCAAGATGGTTCATCTTTATGTGCAAGACAATTCTTTCCTGCTCCTCTCCATCCCCTACACCCCCCCTCCTCCAAAAAAAAAAATCATAAAGATATAAATAAATATGTTTAACTTTTAATTGTTACTCTAAGAGGCCATTGTAATTTTCATTATTTATTCAATTAACTTTATCCTCTAGGTCTAGATAGATCATGTGGCAAATGAGCAACCTCGAAGGTGCTATGGGTAGGGGCATGCTTATCTCCCTCAATGTGAGGTTTTGATTTACAATTACCCTTATATGGCTAGCTCAAACCCAATAAGTGGCATGCTATCCTCAAGAGATTTGAGAAGTGCTTAAGGTTCTTTAGGGCTTTCGTATGTAAATTTTAAGCCAATTATCATGGTTATATATCAATTTTTATAATTGAATTACATATCTCTAACTTAGCTTGTTTTAGAATCAAGTGAGGCAAATTTTGAGTCAAATGCTTCACACTTGCAATTTGCTGATCATTGGATAGCATATTCACAATTATTGGCCCTTTGTTTAGGCTTTAAGATGGTTAAAGGGAAAATACTAGGAATTGAACTAATTAAATTAAATCTTTACAAAATATGAGGGAGAAGAAGAGGGTTTTGTGAACCCCTTTTTTTCCCTTCAATTTGATATTCTTTTTCCAACGATTTATACATAACTTCACTTAGTTCTAAGCCTTACATATGTGCAGCATGCAAGCCATATCATTCCATGTGTATAACATGAAAGCCATATAACTTAACTGGAATTATATTAGTTAACCATACATAAACCTGAGTTAAACTTAAGTGACAAAAAAGTTATAGCTTTTTTTAATTATTTTTTACAGCATATTAACCTCAACATTTTCCCCTTATTGTGCTATTCTTGAACTCCTAACACTTCTATAAGATCCTCAAGTTTTTCCTTTGAAAGTACTTTGGTGAATATAGTAGTCACTTGTTCATTTGACTTGCAAAAATTCAATTGAACTTCTCCTTCTTTAATGGCTTCTCTAATGAAATGTGCTTCATTATAATGTATCCTTTATTATTATGATAAACTGAATTCTTGGCCATTGTAATAGTTGATTTGTTGTCACAATATATATATATATATATATATATATATATAGTTTCAAGTTGCTTCTCATCAAGACCTTCAATAATTTTTCATAGCTAGATAGCTTGAGAAATTGCCATTGATGTTCTGACATACTCTATCTCAACCAAAGATTAAACAACTAATTATTGCTTTTCTTGAACACCAAGAAAATATACCTGATCTAAAAGAAAATGCATAGCTAAAAGTACTCTTCATCTCATCAACGCAATGTCCCCAATCACTATCACAAAAATCGATGAACTTCAAGATAAAATTTCTACCAAATCTAATTCCATACTTTATTGCGCCTTGTAGATATCTTAGCATACTTTTTGTAGCTCTATGGTCTATGTAGCTTGGATATGTATGAATCTAAAAAGCATACTTACAACAAACATTTTGTCAAGCCTTGTGGCAATAAAAAATAATAAGTTTTCAACCAAGCATCAATAGAAAGTTACATTCACTTTCTTTCCTCCTTCCATCTTTAATTCTTCGTTCACAATAAATGGTGTTGCCATAGGCTTGCACCTAAACATGTTGAACCTTCTTAGAATTTTTTTTTGCATGCTTCTTTTGAGAAATAAACACCTCTTCTTTATCTTGATAAATCTCCATATTATGAAAATGTTGTAACAACCTCATATCATTCATTTAATAGTTACTCTCTCCTGTGAATTCTTCAATCAATTTTATGTTGTTTCTTGCAAACATCAAATCATCAACATAAAGTGCAATAATTAGGATGCTTAAATCAGCTTGCTTCTTCACACATAAAGTAGGCTCACTCTTGCTCTTTTTGAATTCCCTATCATTAAATAGTTTTCAATCTTACTATACCAAGCTCTAGGTTCTTGCTTCAATCCATACAATGCCTTTTTCAGCTTTGAACCTTGTCTTCTTTTCCTTTAATAATAAAGTCTTTTGGTTGTTCAACTTAGACATCTTTCTTTAATTCTCCATTCAAAAATATTGATTTTACATCAAGTTGATATAATAACTAGCCTTATGAGTTGCTAAAGTAACAAAAGCTCTTATGGTATTGAGACAAGCCATTGAAGCAAATGTCTCATGAAATTCAACATTTGATTGCCATGAATACCCCTTTGCAACTAACCTTACTTTGTTTCTTTGTACTGAACCATCTAAATTATATTTCATTTTATAAATCTATTTAACTCCAATAACTTTTTTATCTTGTGGCCTATCAACTATCTCTTGTTCTTTTCATTGATAATAATTCGTCTTTTGTAGCTTTCTTACATGTTTCTTCCTTTATAACTTCTTCATAATTTCCTTATTCTATAATTAAAAAATTACATCTTTGATAAATTGCATCCAAACTTTTCATTTTCCTTGGAGTTGGATACCAAATCATGAACTTGAACTTGAAGGTGATTGTGAGCTTGAATTTGAAGAGGATGGAGAAAGGCTTCCGCCCCATTTTCATCTTCATGAATTGATTTTGATGGTATTTCATCAATAAGAACTGATTTATTTTCAATCATTGCTTGCTTCCAATTTCGAGAGCTACCTCATCAAACAAAAGATCACAGTTGATTATTATCTTGTTGCTTTCCAAACCATGCAACTTGTACTTCTTTGATTTTGAGTTATAACCTACAAAAATACACTTCTCACTTATCTTGTCCAACTAATTCTTTTTTTCCTTAGAAAACTAGTCATCTATTCATAATAAAAGATGCCTATTCCATAATGTTACTTTGTTTAGTTTCTGATAATCAATGCAATATTGATTGGTAGTGGCCAAGGAAAAAGAAGAAGAGGGTGGCAAGCGTGGCTTGTGGTGGCACTTAGTGGTTAGTCATGGAGTCCAATTGAGGACTTATTGAGCTAGTTTCTTTGGTTGAACAAAGTTAAATGAAAATTAGAACAATGTTTACTTGCAACAGCCACTAAGGAAGAAAAAAGGATGACCATCTGATGGTCATCACCAATACCATGAGCAAAATGTGCCTGTCTGATGTTGGACACAAGCAAAGGTTTGGCCAAAATAGGGCTCAACTAAAGGAAAGCAAGGGCCTCAAGTATTTTATGGCGATGGTGAAGCTAGAAAAGTGGAGGGAAATCAAAGAAGGAAAAGGAGATAGAGTAAATATGGATTAATCAATGGCAAGGGGAAGGGTTTTATAAATAATCGAAGGGGATGGCTCTCAACAAAAACCATTAAGTTTACCGACCTCCTTAATGGCCTATCGAAATCTCATTAAACTTAATAATTGCAATAGCTTAATAGATTTGATTCCAACAGGTCAATGGATTTGATTGAGGCATTTACAAGTGGTGAATTGGTGTTTGAATAAGTAATATTGAAGCAACAGCTCAATGGTTCAATTGTTTGAATAGGGAAGGGGTTCCACATCAGTAATATTTTTCTTCATGGTTGTTTCTATTGCAAATTTTAAACCTTTTCTAGGAGCTTTCTTCATTAAATTTTCTATCATAATTACCTCTACATTTTTCTCTTGTATTTCCACTTCTTCCTCTTCCTTGTCTTCCACCACTAAAACACACCTCTCAATCTTGACTTTTTCTCAACATTTTTAGAATCAAGTTGAGCTTAAATTGAAATGTATCCTTAATTAATTTTTTAGAATGTTGATTCAATCTTTGCTCACAGGATTTCAAAGACTCCAACTCTTCCACACTTAATTTAGAAATATCTTTAGTCTTTCAATTATCACTACTAGAGAATTAAATTTTCTGGCACACTTATCAGTATTTTTTTAACAAACCTTTTATCACTTATTTTAATATCTTAAGTCTTCATTTGATTAACAAGTTCCATTAGATTTGTATTAAACTAATTCAAAGTTTCATTCTCCTTCATTTTTCATATTTTCATTCTCTTTCCTTTTGAAGAATGTCTCAAGCTTTCTTCTCTTTTGTGCCTTTCATAATCATTGGAAAGATTACATCTGAAATACCTTGCTGAATTTTTTGAATTACTATTGCATCCCTTTGTTTCTTCACTTTCAATTGAGTTCTTGAGTTCTTGCCAAAGTTATGCCCATTTTCTATCATATTTCATAAATTTAAAAAATAAATATAGTATTTATCTTCACAAACCAAGAAACATAGTTTTCATCATTAAAAACCGAAACATACGGTTGCTGAAAGTTCGTATTTGAGTTCCTGCAGTTGGTCGTTGTATTTTCTCTTGCAAACTTTAATTTTTCTTCCCTTTTCCTCACCAAATCTGTCCACTCATCGTCTCTTGCTCAGATACTTGATGTTAACCTTTTGTTTAGGCCTTAAGATGGCTATAATTTCAACCAGAGATGAACGAAAAATAATACGAACTGATCTGAATTAAATTTAAACAGAAAATAGAAGAAAAGAAGAGGTTTGGTGAACTTTTTTTTTCCCTTTTTTTTTTCTCTTCTTCTATTCGATAACTTTTCATCCATCTATTTATACATAAGTTCATTTAATTCTGAGCTTTATAATTATACAGTACAGAAGCCATATAATTCTATGTGTACAACTACAAGCCACATAACTATAGTTACATTACTTAACATAAACTGACTTAAGTGACAAAAAGTGCTACAGCTTTTTTTTTTTTTTTCTTTAATTATTTTTTACAGTGCATTAACCTCAGCAACAATTAAACGGCATTGATTTTTTATGACCTAGCTAGTCGAACAATATGGAACAAACTAATTAAATGAGACAACCCATCTAGTTTCACTTTGAGAAATAGAGGGTGGACGCCTTAGGGCCCTCCCCTGATTTCAGACAGCTCTACAGATGCTTCGGCCGGTGGTGTTCTGATCCGTGGACTAATCGGCTCTACGAAGGACATTCCGTCGTCTGGTGAGGCGAAGTTGATGTCAGAATGGTTGGAGATGCTCATGGGACTCTGTGAACCATCAAAACCAGGCATGATTACAGCGCCCTGAGAATGCCTATTTTGGTCTTGTTCGCCGTTGTTTGGAATGGCTTCATCAGTCTTCTTGAAAGTAGGGGAAGTGAGATCCTTGCGGTCGTAGTACTTGGCCAACGCGACTATTTTCCTCGAAAAGGAACTCTCGGATGTGGTGGCATCTTTCCAGTTCTTGTAGAGGAATATGGCCAAGAAAATCAACAGTGCAAGCATGGAGACGACTCCAGTGATGAGAAACAGGCCCCCAAAGCTCTGGAAGTTGAGACTTGCGGAGCTGAGGTTATTGCTCTGGGTTGGGCAAGTTGACGGCTCCCCAAACCATTTCTTTTCGATCCCTACCATTATATCCCCCTCTGTCACATTCAAGACGGCCCTTGAGACATCAGGCACCAGAGGAGAATCTCTTGGAAAAACCTGTGAAGCATAAAATTCAGATTAGTCGTCTTAAATTCCATTGTTTTTATCATGAAACATAAGTTTGAATTTGGGCATGAGTGTGACATGATTGGACTTCCTGTTTTTATGCCTGAAAGCTGCCAATGCCCTTTCAGGATACCCTTCTAGCTGAACATGTGACAGGGTTGTAACACACTTCTCATAGTTCAGCTCAGTGAGATTAAGTTAATATTAGACCATTTGTGCACATTTTAGTGAAGCTATTCCTTGCTTTCTTTAAACCAAAAATCATGCCTATGTTCGGAGGAAAATTATCCGATGATTCAATTAAACCATGGTCTTAGGGCAAAAAGGTATGGCAAATGATGCAACAGAGAGCGATGCATGGTAAACCCTGCCCTGTGAGGAGCACGTCTCATGAAGATATGCGATGATTGTCTGCCTATCACAAGCAGCACTTCATTGCATAGTTACTCAAGATGTGATTATCTGATAGCAATGCGAATCCATTAAAAGAATGTGGAAAAATGAACTTACGAAGCCAAATCCGTCAGTCTTGAAGGTTCGTCCGACCATAGTGTAGTCTGCGCAATAATTTGATAGGAAAACCCTGAGGTATGGAATCTCATCAACGATTGCCGCAACCCCTCCGTTAGCACTCCCATTTGCCAAAGCCTGAGCATACTGATCGACTGTACTGTAGTTCCTGAGCTTGTTCTCGTCAAACCCCATTTTCTTCAGCAACCCCACCACGAATGATCCGTCTTGGTACCCAATATAATCTCCATTCTTGAGCAGCTCGCTCACATCAGTTACCGTTGGCTGGAGCTGTTGTACGGTCAGCATCGAAGTCAGGCTCGCAGTGTAGCTCGATGTTAATATCAGCACCACAAACACCCAAATGATCACTGCAAACCTCGATAGGTTGCTCTCTAACTTCTCCCCTGGAAAATTGGTCCAAATCCAATGGATGTCAGCCAACGTACTAACAATATGGTAAGAGAAAAATCAGGAGTGTTGTCACCGAACTGTGAGAGAAGACGAGCGTGGAGAAGGCGAAGTAGAAGATGAGTCCAAGCTGTTGGGTTGGCGTCCCCCGGAAATGCTTGTTTACCCGGTGCTCGATCACCCACACAATAAAGCCGGTGAAGAAGAAGAAAGACAAGCTTCCGAGCCAAAGATCAGTCGTCAATGGCTTCAAGAAGATCCACATATTCTTGCTGTTGTCCTCCTTCACCGGCACAATTGTCGACACCCCGGACTCGGTGTACGGCAGAGTGAAATCCACGAATGGCGTCCGGTTGGCCACGATCGTCACGTCCCCCACCACCGCATCAAAACTCTGCAACCCATTTATGCTGTCAATCAGTTCAAACCAGAATACCAAATTACCGTAATTGTTACCACTAGAGGTTTTGAAGTGTTCTTCTGCTGACCTTATGGTAGACTTGGAGTACGAGATCGTCGTAAGACTCGGCGTTGTCGTAGGGAACGTACTCGTAGGGAACGGCGTACGGCAGCGCTTTCATGACGGCGTCGAAGACATCGATGCAGTAACCGGTTACGGTCGTCCTGTTGGTGACCGCATCCCGAACCACGTTCACGAACTCCCGGAACCCTTGCTTCACGGGCACGCCAATTTGGAGCTTCTTTCCTTTCGTCGGAATCTGCCATCCGTTGGGCACCGTCGTCGAGTCTCCCGGCCAGATAACGGGCTTTAGCCCCGTTTGATTCTTGTAACTTACCCGTGACCGGGATATCCCAGATACTGGAGTCCAGAATCCGATCCCTCTCCCCCCTTTTCCGTTCACATTCACTATTTCGAACGCGGACGACTGCAATTGCCCTTCGATAAGCCGGAATTCGCCGGCTAGGCCGTGGAATTGGGTATTGGAGATCGCTTCTAATATTTTTGGCCCGGTCTGGGACTCCTCGAGCTTGCCCAAGTCGGAATTATACACAATTTGTGATGGCTTCTGCTGGAATTGAGGACTCGAGGCGCCCACTTTCTCCACCGCCATCGCTAGTGCCCAAGCGGCGTCATACGCCCGCAAGTCGAACACGGTGGGGTCCGTCGCTTCGGCGGTGGGATAATCTCGACGGTGGTGTAATCTCGCCTTAAATCTGCCCGTGAAATTGATGATCTCCTTCGATCTGGGAACGTACGGCCGCACCCCGATCACGCCCTGCATCGAATCTATGACTGTCGGGTCGAGTAGATCCAGGAGATTGGTGATCCCATCGGTGGTGATCCAGGCGTAGTCGGCGGTCATCATGCCGAGTTGCCGGGCTCGTTGGAAGAGGCGGGAGCCCAGGCGCGGCATCATGTGGACGATGAAGACACGGGTCTGCATGGTCATGAGCTTGTAGAGCTCTTCGTCTAGCTGACCATCCGAGGCGGAGGGAGCGACGACGCTGCGGTAGGGGACGCGGGCGTCGACGTCTTGGAGGGCGTCGATGAGGGTGGGAATGAACCCGGCGCCGTAGTCGGAGTTCTCGTAGATGGGGACCGCCTCCCGCCATCCGAAGTGTTTGACGATGGCGGCAATGGCGCCTACCTGGGAGGAGTCGTTGAAGGTGGCGCGCACGAAATAAGGAGTCCGGGCGGAGGAGAGGGAAGGGCTGGTGGCGGAGAAGGAGAGGATGGGGATCTGTGTCTTGTTCCCGAGATCGGCGACGAATTCGATCTGCGATGACGTCTGGGGGCCGATGATTGCTTGGACTTGGATGTTTTTCAGTAGGTCCACGGCTGCAGCAATCAAAAGAAGAAAAATTACGGTTGAAGAAGTAAAATAAGTTGATGAGGATCAAACGGTGAGGCACGTATGGATATTTTTTTTGTGTTTCAAAATTTGAGCCGTAAAATTTCAAGCTGGCGCATTCCTTCACGCCAAGTGCCAAGTACCTTTTTAAGTGTGTGTATATATATATAAAGCATTTTTTTCTTCCACAATTATCCTTCATCGAACCCTTTAACCTTTGATAGTTTGTTTGTTTTGCTGGAAAGTACTGTAAACTTTCCATGTCCACGTGGGATAAGATAAACAAAACCATTCTCAAACCATTCGAAGTCTTTTATTTTAATATGACAACCTAACCTTCCAACCTTAGCGATTACTCTCTTATTGAAGTAGACTATGAGACATATTTTCTAACATTTTACTTGGCTTAGGATCCTATTTTCCCACAAGACATATTTTCTAACATTTTACTCGGCTTAGGATCCTATTTTCCTAAAGATGTTGAAATTGAAGCATTATGTCATTATGTATCTTTTCTTAGTTGCAGTTCTGGTCTGGGGTTTAGACTTCCACCGTACGTGGAAAATTTGGCCAAGTTTCATCTTAGGCTATAACTGGACCGAGAATACAACGGGAAGGCCTCACCAATCGATCTAATGTTCTAGATTTTGTGCCCACGCGTGCTTTTATAGAACTACGACTTTTGCTGCAATTGCTTCAGCTACCACTACTTTGAAGAGTCAAAACTCCAGAATAAGGAAAACAAAATGGTATCTCAAATCTCCAGCCATCCAAAATTGATAAAGTTGAAAAAGACAGATTCGAGAATGATATTTCTTTTTAGTGTCTTTTGACCATTAGCCGGTATGGAGTTGGGTTGGCGACAACCATTTTTAATACGCCCAAACCAGAAAACTGGCCTGAAACCATTTTGAATACTACCGTAGTTCGACTGTTATACATTCCTTCACGCCAAAGTTTTCTTTACTTCTAGAGGCTCAATGTTTCTAAAAAAATGTGGAAGAATTATGGAATGTCAAAGCCAATAGAACAGGTTGTTATGCATTGATAAAACAGCTGAAAATCCAATATTAAAAACATCCTTAAAGATCGGACTCAATAGTTTAAATTTAAACAGCACCTAATACGTCTACTTTTCTTTAAATCCGAACCCTCATTAATGAGTCCCGTGGGTCTTCGGGCACGGGCATAGCTATGATTAAAGCTGCTTTTTGTGGCATGGAATAAGAGGAAATCAAGCATATTCATCCAAGAGAACACAGCCTCAACCTTGATTCTTCACTAGAAAATAGCAAGCTTCTGCCCATGAGGCAACCTTTGCCTCCGGAGGTGGTTGAATTCTTATAAATCATTTTGTAATCTCCTTGCCGCTGGTACTTCCTCTTCTATCTTGTAAATCCCTATGATTTTAATAAAATTTGTTCGTGGAGAGTTTTTCTCCCTCACAATATCCTTTAAAAAAAAAAAAAAAGTTAAAGCTGCGTTTCGTTTGTGTAATAGCTTTATCGCAAGAAGAAGGATCTCTTTTGTTTCTCTTCTTTTCTTTCTTTCTACTCTTTGCTTATGAAAAAGGCACTGTTGGCCAAGAGTTATTCAGAAATTTTAGCTTAACAAGAAATAGCATAGGATATGGAACACAATGATTCCTAATTCACATTTTATTATTCGGAACCAAGCGTGGGGCTTTTTAAGAATTCGATAATTTGGAGAAGCGGGTGCGGTGTCACCAGTAAAATTTACATTATATCTAATATATGCAAATAAGAAAGCGGAGCTGTAGAAATTGGAAATTTTATTCTCAAAATAAAGAGAAGGTACCTGCAGAGGCTGCCCCAATGACGTCTTGGTTTGAGTCCCTGAAATGTAGATTTATCCTGGTTGTGTAATTAGGATGAGCAGCATAGAAATCATCGATCGCCATGGAGATGCTGGTCTGGGATCTCTTCCCCGTCCCAGACGCAAGATCAAGAATTACACCAGCATCAACTGATACTGTCGCGTTCTGAGCCAAAACCACACTAGCTGGGTGGTATATTAAGGAAGATAAGAACACCAAGAAGGAAAATGCAAAGAGGAGCAGGTTGGCTGGCCTCTCCATCTAGATCTGAAGCCTCTCCAATCCAACTCATGAACTATCCCTTTCCCCTTGTAGGAGGTTTAAAAGACCAGAGACCAGGAAACGTAAGAAATGAAGTACTGCTTGAGATGGAATCAAATGGCCTTTGAATCTACCCATATAATTTATGGCGACTGGATGTGAGCTGTCGGTTTGTCCGGATCTGTGGAAGTTAAAATAGGAGTGCGGCAAGCAAGACGAAGCCATATTTTAATAGGTTTTGCTATGCCCCTTTGTTCAGCGTCTCACGAAAAAAGAAACAGAGGAAAGGAGGAACTTCCAAGATGTTTAATGTCTCAAATAATGCATCTTTAGATAGTAAAAAATTAAAAAAATATATAATTCTCATTAAAATTATTTTAATATCAAAACTAAATCATATACTGTATAAATTTTATACCGCAGCATAATATACATATTTAGACATAAATAATTTTTTTGCATTAGATATGCATAATTAATTAATTAATTTTTATTATTTTAAATTATTAAATAAATTTGAGGCATTAAACATTTTTCAAAATTTTCTCTTTTTCTTTTTTATTTTTTTAAAAAATATAAATAGACATTAAATATCCCTTAACAAAACCTTATTTTAATATATGTGAAGGGTGTTTGGATTTAGGTTGCGGAGCCACGAAGCAACTTCCACGCGGTTTTATTTTTATTCTTAAAAAAATCATTAACCTTGACTGGCCACCTCCGCTTCGTGTTCTTAAAAATCATTCACCGTCGCGACAACGTGAGCGGCGTTGACGAGAAGAAGAAGCCCAGATGCCGGTCGATGTTCGCTTAGTCTCACCTGGGGGTCTCCACGACCGATGCTTCACGAGTCCTTTGATCTTGTGGACCGAAGATAGAGGTGAGGCTGACGGTACCGATCCAATGGAAACGCGGCTTGTCTTGCATCTAGCTTTTTGGTGTTCAATGACTTGACCGACAAAACTACTAACGAAATATGATGAGCATTACCAAGAATAATAATATTCTTCGTTTAGGAGAATCATTGACTTGGAGATTGGTCTTTTTTATGTACAAATTACTGGTTTGATATGATTTTACACAATTACAGGGGCAAAATCACATTCACTAAATAGATGATGAACAATTTAAAATGGTCAGTCGAACCAATATCCCATATTCTAGTCCTGAGCAACTACCATACCCATTGGCTCCAGTGGCGAAGCATATATTAAAATCATCTTCCTCATTAGCTATTTCTTATAAATACATTATAAAGAAAATAATATAAAATATTGAAGGTTCTCCATATTAGTGATTGTTTCTTGAAACTTTATTTGAACGGTGAGTATTTTAAATGCCAAACGATGAATGATTGAAGTCTTTTGTCTATTCTTTTATTCAAAAGAATTATGTACAAAAATCTAACTAGTCTAGCTATCGACACTTTGATTTTTTTTTTTTTTTTCTCAAGTTTGGGATGTCTTTTCGCTATCAAATGGAAATACCTTTGGTCTTGACCACACTAACATGCCTGCTATTTTCTTGACCATTCTGCAATTCAATCCTCGATGAATATGTTCAAAGTATATACCATATTTAAAAAATATAAAATTATAAGAAATGATTGTTTATCCTCGACTGGTTTGCTTTACTTACGGCTTTGATGTGTATCATAATGTAGACTGTCTATGTTGAAACAGAGTTCCTCATAGATAAGCACGCAATAGGATAAAAGGAAGGCGGTCAAGTTTGAAACAGGACGCTCAGTTTGCAAGTTAACAAAATTTATGACAATCCACCTATGGATGATAATATAGTTAAACATTTGCAGCAAATATTTTATCAATTTTTAAGTTATTCCATGCGTGATTGAGATCCCAAATTGGCTAAATGGGTCAACTTAAGTCTTTGATTATTTTTTTCAATAAAAAAGCTAGGTGAAGCAAAGTCCTAAAACCATCCAATGAATTCAACTAGCACATTTCAAAATACATTGCAACTAGATTAATTGATTAACTATAATTCTCAAAGATTGTAGAACTAACAATATTGATATCGATATGAGCTAGCAAGTTGGCTTGATGACGACATATGGCAAAGGACTAGAAGATAATATATAGTAGCTAACCTAAATGTTATATGTATCCTTTCAAAAAATAAAGCTTTAATTAAAAGATACTTTCACCAACGATACTTCTTTTTCTAAACTGATTGACTAGTAACTAGTTGGGTAGCTTTAGCCTCAGCCTACCTATCCTCAGCTTAGTTAACCTCAACTTGGCAGGATGACTTGCCTTTAAAGATAAGCTTTTTCTTTTTGATCGGCCAAAAAGTTGATAGATCTTCAAAGACCGACCTCTTCGCCTTCGTTACTCGCTTGAGAGTAATAACATCCATCATCTTTACAAAAAAGAAAAATGTCTAAGTTAGTAAGCCCAATCAAAAACCAAAGAGAGCAAATAAGAGCTAAAAAATATATCAAGTTTCCCTACAAGACGCTAAGCTTAACCTAGTATTGACTAAAGCCACTTCAATCAACAGCTTGGTAATCTTAGGAGACTTATGTTTAGTAAGCTAAATAAATCCTCCTTATTTTGACTAAGAAGTGGAAAGCAATTCGACCTCTAGCTCAACTACCTTTGGGCCATATCAAATAGCAAAGAACCTTCATGTAAGTAAATAAAGAAAAACTAACCTTTCCATTCATGAATGAAAGCCGAGCAATCAGGCAAAAAATCTTCTATCCTTTCAAATGCAAATGTTCCACCAACCAATCTTGGTAGACACCCTTTGATAACAATAAAAGCTCAAAATAGGTTAAGAGAAAGGAGGATCCAAGTGTAGACATATAATATATAGAGTCGGCTATAAATCTCCAAGAGTTTGGGATGAGCTGAGTATGGGCTATTCTATACAAGCAAAGGAGGTTGGAGATAAAGAATGAAATGAGCAATCTAAGCTTTTCCTTTAGAGCATTTTCGTAAAGGCAGAGCCAACTTGGTTCATGTCGGATAGGTTCATGGTTAGAGGCTCTAGCCTTTCAACTAAGGACACTAGGAACAAAGGACTCAAGAATCAAGTACGACCAATATATCTACCTTAGATTATTTTTCCTAAAGACAATATGCTTCTTGGCCTTAAAGCTAGAGATTGCCTCTCCAAAAGATATGGGGCTTGATGATCAACCAAAATTGTTCCAAGTTAGAGAATCACCATAAGCAATCCAACTCAAAACATTAGAGCAGCCTATAAACCAGCTCAAGTTTTTAGAAAAAGAGACCAACTTAAGCATACAAGTTTGGAGACATACCTAAAGAAAGCTAAGAAAGCTAACCCAGAAAGGAAGTAAGAAAGCCAAGGAGCACCAAAGGACCAACCAGATGGAAAGGAAGCTGAGCTATAAAAGCTAAGAAGAATAGAGGAAATGAGTTCCTTCCTCTCCTCTTATATAGACTACAAAGTGAGAGTATGGAAAATAAAATGTTTTGCTACTTTTCAAGATCTCATAAATGTGATATTAATTATAGCAAATTCCATGCAGCACCCAACCATGGGATAGTCCAGTGGTAGCATACTATAATATTAAGCTAAGCTAAACTTTAGGCCAACCAATGCCTTTGAGAATTATTGAGTTCAGTCCAAGCTGACCTAAATCTGATACGAATGAATCACCATAGATGAGCAAACAAAGTTCAAAATAAGTCGACCACAATTCAATCGAGCTACTTGCATAGCTTGAGCATCGGTATAAGCTCAACTTCAAAAGTAGAGGCAAATGATATGGTATAAGACCACAAGCTGACCTGATAATAATATATGGCAAATTATGAGAAAATAACATATAGTAGCCAATCTAAAAGTGCTATGTATCCTTTTAAAGAAAAGAATCTTAATTAGAGGAGACTTTCACTGATGGCACTGTCTGCTCTGAAATTCAAACTCATCTAGTCGTAAATCATTGAATGGACCAAATTAAGAAGATTCTTATAAAAGCCTATAAAAATAACCCTAAACTCCTCAAGTGAGCCAAGCTAAAGTCTAAGTTTAAAACCTTAGAACTTTAACTAAAGGAAGGCTAGGTCCTCCTCTTCCTATTTGGTTTGGCTTGAGCATCAAAAGATCCCTCATAAAAAATCTTGAGACCTCTTCTGCTCTTTTCTTCTCTCTCTTGGTGGAGCCCATTTATGAACCAGCTAGGAATGCTCAACCATTTAATTCTCATCTATATGTTGGTTGGCATTCGGGAGCCAGTTTGAAACATAAACAAGTACCATAACTACTAAATAATTGTTAAACAAATTACACTATAGCCTAATATTTGTACTAGCATCTAATAGAGAAGAGAGCTTATATTTGAATCTTGAAAGTTTATCTTTGCAAATGTTTAAAAAAACAAAATTTGAATTTTGGTGCTCCCAACCAAAAGAAAAAGAAAAAAAAAAAAAAGTAATAAAGCCTTGAATAATAAGTCACACAACTTTGTAAACTATCGTTAGTTTGACTAATTTGGATGATGCGTGTGTCCTCTAATTGTGATTTTTAAAGTCTTACATTGAAAGTGAACCATCCTGAACGTGGTTGATGGGGTCGTTCCTATGGTTTACTCCTGAGATCATGAAGCATAGTTCTAAGAATGTCGCGTCAAATGAAGCTTCCCGGCAATTTCGCATGACCTCAAATAATTCGATTTAACATTTGCACAATTGAATGCATCCAAGAGAATATTATGATCTAAAAAATACATTTAATCAATTCAATTAATTTCACTTGTTTGTTTGTATTGTAGATTTTACTATATATAGTGGAATTAGATGAGAAATTTTATGACAACATACCAACTAAACAACACGGTGTTAGCTCGTGTGGTCAAACCAAATAAATGTGGGTTTCTGGATAGTTTTGCTCATATTTGATACCTAATTTATTAATTGGCCATCATTTTATAATTGGTTCCATCAAGTGGCCCACCTAGCCTGTCAGCTTGAAATTTGTGAGCTTGTGCCTCAAAAAATCTATAATTAGATTTTGAATGAGAGGAGGAAAAGAAAATTCTAATCTAGTCAACGACTCTGGATTAACTTCTCGAGAATAGACTCCATTGGATCAAAATAAAAAGATTCAATAATTAGGTTGAGTTTGGATCTAAATATAAAAACCAGGCATGACTAAAAGTGTGGAGCTTAGCTTGGCTCGCCTTGATATTTGATTAGCTTTATTTGGTATTTAGTTTTGCATGTGCACTAGCATTTAACGCATGCTTATATTGGTATTGGCACGTTGCATACACTGAAATATATCTGCATATATTTAAAGTTTACATAAATTTATATCAGTATTGCACACAGTTATGCCAATGCTACATGGACTTATATCCATTGTATGTGAAGATGAGAAACAAAATTTTGAATAATTATTTAAATATAGGGCCGGAATTAAGTTTTCAATCAATAGGAACTGACATTAATGGCAGCACAAATTCTGGATGCCAATTGTTCTTATACTTAGGGCTTAGCACGTCATTAGAAAACGACAGCTGTTATTGTTTTTGAGATTAAAGGAGACTAATCCCTCGTACTTTTCTCAATTATCCATCTAATATCAAATTTCCTGTCACGCCTCGGACCCAGCTGGTGGTGGCCCAGGGGTGACAGCCCGCTGCATGCAAGGCATCCAGTACAATATCAATTATAAACAAAGAGGGTTAACAGCTATATAATATACAAAGTTTAATTCTTAATATACAAATTATGTAATGTTGGGCAACAAACCAAAGTTCCAAAATAATTCCAAATGGGGTTACATATAACAAAATAAAATCAATTTACATCAAGAACTCCCAATTACCCCTGCTATTGCCCCTGATAATTATGTGGCTCTGAAAAAATATTGTAAGATTTAATGAGTTTACACTCAGTAAGTAAGCCTACTATTACATATTATAGCCAAATAAGAATTTTTTTATCAAGTCAAATACAAGTCATGCTTCCAAATTTTAAAACATTTCATCATATTATAAAATTGTACAAATCTCATATTCGAATAAATTGGAAGCAATTAATATGAAATAATATTTCAAAATACCATTTTAATTTCAAATCCTTTGTAAAATCTCATTTCATACTAATGTCCCACGTCCACGTAATAACATCCAAAGGATGTAACCTCCTGTACGCCCCCGGTGGAGGAAGGGTGCCGGAGTCAATTAGCATCCCAATGCTATATCTCGTCACATGACACATCCCTAGGATGTGTGTTCTCCACATATTCCCCGTGGAGGTGGGTCCCGAGTCATGTAACATGTAGTGTGGACCATGACGACATATAATATCACAATCACAAATAGCATTTATTCGCATAATAGCAAACATGTATCAATTTACTTTCATGTTTTTATCAAATTTGGTAATTTTTCATAATCATGTAATAACCAGATGCATGTATCAAATGCCAATTTAATTTACCAAAATTAACAATAATCAAGTCAAGTATTCATTTACAAAAATGTGGTACCACAACTATCATTTTTCAAATAATACTATAAATCAATTCATTATTTCAATAATGGCATAATTTAATAATGATTTAAGAAAAATCATTATAACTGGCTTACTTACCTCACAACGCTAATCCAAAAGTGTAAATCAACTGTAGGGATCTCTGGGTACCTACAACATAATTTTTCAGATTTTTAAATTTCAATTTTTGGATGTCAAACTGACTCCTACACTTAACCCAATCTAATCCTGGGCCCAACTTGGGGCTTGAATATCTCCAAATATAGAAGCCCAAATGGGGAAATAAAAATTCCCCAGCAAACTAGGATCAACGCTGATCCCGACCATATTTTTCTTTTATTGGGCCAAGCCCAAATTGGGGCCCGAAAATTCAGCCCAAAGGGGCTAACTGGGCCCGAGCCGGCCCGGTCCCGGTTTTTTTTTTTTTTTCTCTTCCTGGCTTCACCCACGGTTCACCCGAACCAGGTGGCTGGTGGCCGGCGACCTAGGGCTGCCGCCGGCCTCCCGGGGTCGGGCGGCCGCCGACAGCCCCCGGGCCGGCCGCGCCGCGCGCGCCGCCGCCCGCCTCTCTTCTCTTTCCTCTTCTTTCTTCTTCTTCTTCTCGTTTCTTCCCTCTTTCGTCAACCGTGCCGGCGGCACGGCCGGCCACCGTTGGCCGGCCGGGACCTCACCGGACGCCGCCTCGGCGCCGGTGAGGGCCGCCGGCAGCCGGGCCGGCGAGCCGGCGGGCCGCCAGCGGGCCCGGACCAATGCGGGGAGCCGGTTTGAGGCTCGCGGCGGGGGAGGGGCCATTCGGCCCTCTCCCTTCGCTTCGTGCCATGCCGGCGACCCGGCCGGCCGGACCCCGGCCGGGGACCTCGCGCCCGGTGCCGGCGTCACGGGGTCTCCGACCAAGGCTCGGGCCGGCGGGCCGCGGGCACGCCGCGCGGGCTCGAACCCACGGTGAAGGGAGGGCCGTGGAATGGCCCTCCCCCCTTCTTCCTTGTGGCGGCACGGCCAGGCCACCCCCGGCCGGCCGAACCCCACCGGACGCCGCCCCCGCGCCGGTGGGGGCTACCGCCCAGGGACCGGGCCCGGCGAGCCGGCGGGCACACCGTCAGGTCCAAACCAAGCGCGGGAGCCCGCTTGGCTCCCGCGTCAGGGGAGGGCCTCCTGCGGCCCTCTCCCTCTCTCTCACGCTCTCTTTCTCTCCCTCTCCTCGCCGGTGAATGGGGGGGGGACTTACCGGACGGCGGCGAGGTGTCGGGGACGAGCGGAGGGCGGCACGGCGGCAGGTGCTTGCGAAGAGCAGGAGGGAGGAAGAAGACAGGGGGAGGGGGCTTCAGTCCTCTCCCCAGCTAATTTCCCTTTTCTTTTAGCGAGGGAAGGGCTGAGCCCTCCCCTGCACCCCCATGCGCGCGCGCGCTGGCGCGCATGAAGCGCGCCACGTGTCGCGCACCCACGCCGCTTAAATTATAAAAAAATTGCCTGACGGGGGGGGGGTTTACATCCTCCCCTCCTTATAAAAATTTCAGCCTCGAAATTAATGTACAACACGAATAAAAATTTTGAGGCCCGAAATAAAAATTACTAGCTGTATTTATCTATCTTTCTGGTCAAAATACAACAGTAATTACACTTTTGTGCTTATATACAAATATCTATTGAGATACAAATAGATGAGGATATTTCTTTTCACCTCCTCTTCAAGTTCCCACGTAGCCCTCCCGTTCAGAATGATTACTCCCTTTGAACCTTAACATAGGGAATGCTACGTCGTCTCAGAACTTGGTCTTTATGGTCCACAATACGTATCGGATGCTCTTCGTATGTCAAATTCTTCTTTAGCAAAATGGGCTCCGCTTCTATGACATGACTGGGGTCAGAAATGTATTTCCTCAATATAGAGACATGGAATACATTATGTACCCCAGAGAGTGCAGGAGGTAGTGCGAGGCTATAAGCCACTTCCCCCACTCTGCTCAAGATCTCAAATGGACCAACGTATCGTGGACTTAATTTTCCTTTAAGCCCAAACCTCATCACATCTTTGGTTGGTGAAACCCTTAAAAAGACATGGTCCCCAACCTAAAATTCTAGCTCCCTTCTTCTAACATCAGCATAACTTTTCTGTCGGCTCTGAGCTACTCGGAGTCTTTCATGTCAATACCGCACTTTTTCATGCTGCTTTGAATCGACGAACCCAACAATTTTCTTTCCCCCACATCATTCCAACACAAGGGAGATCTACATTTTCTACCATACGAGCTTCAAATGGAGCCATTTTGATGCGGCTTGGTAGCTATTGTGTGCAAACTCTACCAAAGGTAGGTGGTTGTCCCAAGCACCACCCAAGTCCATTACACGGAGCTCGCAACATGTCCTCTAAGATCTCGTATGGTCCTCTCGGATTGTCCATACGTACGGGGGTGAAAAGGCGTGCGAAATCGGTTGATCCCCGCAGCCCTATGAAAGACTCTTCCAAAACGGGACACAAACTCGGTATCCCGATCGACACAATCGACTCGGGGGACACCATGAAGTCTCACTATCGCTCAATGTACATGGTGGCCAATCTCTCACTGAGACCCCAACTCGAACGAGAAAATGGTGACTTGGTCGATCTATCAATAATAACCCAGGTGCATCATTGTATGCAGGGAGTTTTGGGTAAACCCGGTCTACAAAATCCATGGTGATCTTCTCCCATTTCCACTGAGGGATCATTAGAGAGTCAAGAGGTCCCGCAGGCCTTTGATGTTCGGCCTTCACTTGTTGGCACACTAAGCACTTGGCCATATATTGAGCAATTTCTCTTTTCATTCCTTTCCACCAGAAATTTTCTCGTAGGTCTGTACATTTTGGTGCCTCCTGGGTGAACAGTATAGGGAGAATAATGAGCCTCCCTCAAAATTTCAGCCCTTAGATCTTCCACATTTGGCACACAGAGCCTAGTATTAAATCTCAGGGATCCATCATCATTTATTCTGAATTCATCCGAACCCCACGATTGCAATTGCCTTTATCTTTTGTAGTTCCAAGTCTTCTTTACGGGAAGACTTAATCTGTCAATCGGGGTTGGTTTGAAGTACAAGTGTTGCAAGAAGCCCATCGGATGTATGTACTGTAAACCAACCTCCAATTTTTCAAGGTCTCTACGAATGTAAGGCTGAGAAGTAATTATGGAAGCTAGCTCTGAGGAGGACTTTCTACTTAAGGCATCAGCTACCACATTGGCCTTCCCTGGATGATAATGCAGGTTCATGTCATAATCCTTTAATAGCTCCAGCCACCTCCTCTGCCTCAAGTTTTGCTCTTTCTAGGTGAAAATATATTTTAGACTTTGATGGTCTGTATACACATCACAAGTCTCCCCATACAGATAATGCCGCCAAATTTTCAATGCAAAGATTACGGCGGCCAACTCCAGGTCATGAGTAGGATAGTTCTGCTCATAAGGCTTCAGCTGCCTGGAGGCATAGGCTATCACCTTTCCTTCCTGCATCAGAACACCTCCCAATCCCTTTCGAGAGGCGTCAGTGAATAAAGTATATCCTCCAGATATAGATGGAAGAGTAAGGATAGGGGCTGACACCGTGTTGCATGAGTTCGAAAACTTCCCTCACACTCCTCACGACCAAACAAACTTTGCTCACTTTCGAGTTAAGCGAGTCGGAGAGCAAGCAATGCGAGAGAAGCCTTCCATGAATCTGCGATAATAACCGGCCAAATTAAGAAGCTTCGACTTCGATACATTGGAAGGCCAACACCGGTTCACGACGGCCTCAATCTTCTTAAGGTCTAC
The DNA here is from genome assembly GCA_017589505.3 of Metroxylon sagu. Lineage (NCBI taxonomy): Eukaryota > Viridiplantae > Streptophyta > Magnoliopsida > Arecales > Arecaceae > Metroxylon > Metroxylon sagu. The sequence goes on from JACVBY030000664.1 coordinate 1,666,958, forward strand.
CGATATACGAGTCTTTGGATACGATATGACCCAAGAAGGATATTTGGCTCATCCGAAGTCACATTTCTACGCTTGGCATAAAGTTTATTTTCCGAAGAGTCTGCGAACAATCCTTAGAAAGTGGTTTTCATGCTCCATATGACTTTTAGAATAAATTAAGATATCATCAATAAAGACCACTATAAAGGCAGTCCGGGTATGGTTTGAAGATTACGTGCATCAAGTCCATGAATACGGGGGCATTAGTCAACCCAAACGGCATCACCAAGAACTCATAATGGCCGTGCACAGTTACGAATGGTCTTAGAAACATCCTCGACCTTTATCTTGGCGATGGTACCACGATCGAAGATCAATTTTGAGAATACACGAGGCTCCTTGAAGTGATCAAATAGATCATCAATCCTCGACAAAGGATACTTGTTCCCACCTTTGTTACCTTATTAATTTCTCGGTAATCAATGCGGAAGCGAGAAGACTGCCCATCCTTCTTTTTAACAAATAATACTGGAGGACCCCAAGGAGAGATACTGGCTCTGATAAATCGTCGATCCGAAGCTCCCGCAATGACATTTTAACTCTTTTAACTTCAGCCGGAGCCATACGGTGAGAGCTTTGGATATAGATCCGGTGCCGGGGAGCTAAATCAACGGTGAACTCGACTTCACGATCCGGGTAATTCCGTCAATTCCTCCCGGAAAGACATCGAGGAAACTCTCGAGCCACCGGAATATCTTCCAACCGGTGTTCATCTGCTGAAGGTCCGTAACCATAGCAAGAAACCGCTGTCGACATTTTCTGAAGTAGTTCCCTGGTTGCAGAGCTGACACTAATACCGAAGTGAGATGTTCATGACTCCCACTAAAACTGAATTCAGGAAGATTAGGAATTTTAAAGATTACCCTTTTCCTGAAATAATCAATAGAAGCATGATAGGAGGCCAACCAGTCCATCCCTAGGATTACATCAAAGAATTTCAGTGGGAGGACTATCAGATCAGCGTTCAACCTCCTATCTTCCATGTCAATCAGGCAAGATTTACACACTGAGTCTACCATCATGACATCTCCATTAGGAAATGCAATATGCAACTCTTGCTCTAGAGGAACGGGTGTCAATGATGCATTCTTGGCAAGAAAACTATCAGATATAAATGAATGTGTGGCACCCGGATCAATTAAAGTTTGAGCATAAGTGTTGCCTACTTTAAACATACCTGTCATAAAGATTAACTTAACTTAGATGTCATGCAGCATCATATGTTTTTCCTCTATCTACTACCATAATCCATGCATTATACCAGGTATGAATGCAATAATTTTTAAAGAAATAATTTAATTTAACAGAGACATACTGTCACCACGGTGTTAGAGCGGCGGCGTCCGCCGAGTGAGGGTAAAGACCCTCCCCTTGGGTCTGGGCTGCTGCGGCTCTTCCCCGATGCGGAGGGGGCTGCTGATCCTTCCGGAGGAGACAGGTGGCCATTTTGTGGTCCATCTTCCCACAAATAAAGCAGGCACCAGTCAGCCTGCGACATTGCTTGCCCTGATGGGCCTTCCCGCAATGAGGACAGCAGGTCTCCTTATCCTTCGTCCCCCGAGGAAGCACCGAAGGAAACCCCTTCTTCTTCTTAGCTGCCCTAAGGGGCGCGGAAGGAGGTCCTCTCCTCTTCATCGCTGCTCTCTCATCTGTTTGAATGGCAATCATGTCCCTCTCAATGACCCCGAGCCTTGCTCACCACTTCAACGTAAGTGGGGAGCTCAAATGCATTGACTGCCTCGACGGGGTGCGATCCCTCGTTAATTTGGTGATCTTGGCTCTCTCGATCATAACAAAAATGCGGGGCAAATACGGCCAATCATCCGAACTCGGCTTCATACTAGGCACGAAAGGTTCCTCGCTACAACCTCATAAACTCGGACTCCATCCGTCTACGAACACTCACAGAGGAAAATACCGGCGATAAAAGGCCTCCTTAAGCGTTTCCCAAGAGATGGCCCGACCTCCCGAGTCTTTGCTCCAACATCGACCACCAATCGTATGCCTCCCCGGAGGAGGTAGGCGGCAAATACCGATCCGCTCCTCCTCGGGCTACCAAGGGCCGTAAAGGCCTTCTCAATCTCTCTTATCCACCTCTCCGCATCAAGTGGGTTGGTGGATCCGCAGAAAGGAGGAGGGGCCAAGCTCTTAAACTCGAGAGAAGCTACAACCCCCTCCCTCGCCGGGGCCGAGATGGAGCGGGTGAGTGGGCCCGATCGAGCCGGGCGGGCCGGGTCCGAGGAGTAGGAGGGACGACGGAGTACGGAATAGTAGAGCCGGATATGCGAGCGATATCGCTGAATTCGCTCGTCGCATGGCTCGAACACTTTGAGTCACCCCCAAGAATGCCCGGAGTAACTCGGCTGCAACCGTGTGGGTCGTTGCCCAGGGGGCAACGGAACCCGCATCCAGGTGAGGCTTCGGGCCTCCCCTGTGATCGGGGTCACTGCCTAAGAGTCTCCCTCATGTCACTGATCACTGGTGCGACGATGCATTATGAAATCCGCCATGGTTAGATTCCAATCAATATCATAATAAATCATCAAATCTCAAGTATTTATTTAAACAAGTCACTTGAATTTTTCTAATGTTATTACCCTCCTGATGTCATGTCAATATTTGGCCTAAAGTTAATCATGTGTTTGGCCCTAATGTCAAACCTTGCTCTGATACCACTACAAAATTTGTCACGCCCTGGACCCAGGTGGTGGCCCGAAGCAACCGCCGCATGCCAGGCATGCAAGGCATCCAGTACAATATCAATTATAAATAAGGAGGGTTAACAGCTATATAATATACAAAGTTTAATTCTTCATATACAAATTATGTAATGTTGGGCAACAAACCAAAGTTCCAAAATAATTCCAAATGGGGTTACATATAACAAAATAAAATCAATTTACATCAAGAACTCCCAATTACCCCTGTTGTTGCCCCTGATAATTATGTGGCTCTGAAAAAACATTGTAAGATTTAATAAGTTTACACTCAGTAAGTAAGCCTACTATTACATATTATAGCCAAATAAGAACTTTTTTATCAAGTCAAATACAAGTCATGCTTCCAAATTTAAAAACATTTCATCATATTATAAAATTGTACAAATCTCATATTCGAATAAATTGGAAGCAATTAATATGAAATAATATTTCAAAATACCAATTTTAATTTCAAATCACTGTAAATCTCATTTCATACTAATGTCCCACGTCCACGTAATAACATCCAAAGGATGTAACCTCCCTGTACGCCCCCAGTGGAGGAACGGCCCTCCCCCCCTTCTTCCTTGCTGGCGGCACGGCCGGCCACCCCCGGCCGGCCGAACCCCACCGGACGCCCCACCGGACGCCGCCCGGCGCCGGTGGGGGCTTCCGCCCAAGGGCCCGGGCCCGGCGAGGCCGGCGGACGCCGCCGTCGGGCCCGAACCAAGCGCGGGAGCCCGCTTGGCTCCCGCGTCAGGGGAGGGCCTCCTGCGGCCCTCTCCCTCTCTCTCACGCTCTCTTTCTCTCCCTCTCCTCGCCGGTGAATGGGGGGGGACTTATCGGACGGCGGCGAGGTGTCGGGGACGAGCGGAGGGCGGCACGGCGGCAGGTGCTTGCGAAGAGCAGGAAGGAGGAAGAAGACAGGGGGGAGGGGGCTTCAGTCCTCTCCCCAGCTAATTTCCCTTTTCTTTTGGGGAGGGGGCATGCAGCGCGCCGCGTGTCGCGCACCCACGCTGCTTAAATTATAAAAAAATTGCCTGACGCGCGGGTTTACATTTCCTTCCTACGTCCATTCACCGGTGCTTTCACAGTATTTAACATTAGCCTCTCCACATCTCACACGTCTTATCTATTGACGTGTGAGACAAATTACTTTTATGCATAAGGTTTAGAATAAAACAAAAATGCTCACCTCTAGAAGCTGAAGATATATTTATATTATTATATAAATAAAAAGGTTTATTAATATTGAAAAATCACAGCCGTCTGTATTACAATTCACGTGTATCGCAAAAACATAAATCCTTGCCCTGATCCCTAGCATTAAATCAATGGACCGTTCGGTGGTGGAGTGGCCATTTATCTCCTTCTGGTGGACCGAGGTTCATATCGAGTTCGCTGGGGACGCTCCCGGAGCTCGGAGACGTGATCCCTCGGCCCCCAGCTTTGCCGTTTGGATTCAAATCCACAAGGTTCACAGCAAGATCCTTCCCATCATCGTTGTGAGTTCCCGACAAGTCTACCGCATTCCTCCCAAAAAACGTCTCGGATGCTCCGGGCTTTCGCAATCCGCACTTCTGGCGGACGAAGAAGATGACGAGTGCGAGGAATGAGACGCTTCCAGTGATGATGAAGAGCCCCAAGAAACTTTGGAAGCCAAGTGTACTGGAGCTGATGGTGTTGCTCCGATCTGAGAAGTCCGTCAGATTCCCGAACCATTTCCTTTCTATATCCACCATCTCCTCCCCCTCTGTCAGGTTCAGGATGGCCCTTGAGACATCAGGCACCAGCGGAGATCCTTTCGGGAACACCTATGTAACACACACACATTTTATGTATAAGGTTGATAAGTTCTAGCTCGTCTTTAAAATTTGAATAATGAACCATGCAATTACCCTCAAGATCATTTTATATGAACAGTTGTCATGAGGAACAACAGATCGAGTAATCGATCAACCTTTTTGAGTCCCGAAGTGCATGTTTGTGAGACGTAATAGCTCAGCTGGCTACTTAAAACGGATATATATGCAATACGAATAAAAGTAATGCTATTCAGAGGAACATTCCCCTATTTACAGTCAAAATAATAATAATAATATTAGTAATAATAATGCTAAAACAAGGAGAAACGCTCAAGGACAGCCCTGCGCATTTAAGGTACTAGCTAGTCCATTTATGAGAGCAAAATATGATTCATCAAATGGCAGCATGAACGGTTCTAAAAGAAGGATAAAGAAACTTACAAAGCCAAAGCCAACAGCCTTGTAGGTCGGGCCTACCATGGTGTAGCCACAATGGTTTGATAGAAAGAGCTTGAGGCACGGGATATCATCAAAGATCGCCGCTACCCCTCCATTAGCGCTTCCATTTGACAGAGCCTCGGCATACTGATCAGGTGAGCTGTAATTCTTGAGTTTGCTCTCATCAAAGTTCATTCTCTTCAATAGCTCCTTTACAAATGATCCTTCTTGGTACCCGATGTAGTCCCCATTCTTTAAAAGCACATTCACATCCGTTACGGCTGGCTGGAGCTGCTGTACGGTGAGTAACGATGTAAGGCTTGCGGTGAAGCTTGACGTTAGTGTCACCATTACAAACACCCAAACGGCCACCACCAACCTGGATAGATTACTCTCCAACTTCTCCTCTACAAAAACAGTTCAAGACAGAAGATTGCAGTTAGGCCATGTTCTACATGAAATTGATGATTCCATACCTACTCGCAGCTTTGTTCCGACCATTTTGTGTGTTGATGTTGCAGTTTGCATGATGTTGCCATAACGACGAATTACGGGAAGGGTGGTTTAGGCAACGTTAGATCAACTGCCACACCAGCACATTGTTGAAAATATAAACTTGTTTTTAATATTTTGTTTTGTGTGTGCATTGGGTATCTAAAAGTCATTTTGAGTATTTAAAAGTTGTATAGGGTATACAAAAGGTTACATTGGGCATCTAGGAGTTGTTTGATTAGATTAATTATCTCTTGTAATCCTATGTAAGGATGTTTTTGGTAAATGGAATGGAAAAAAAAAAAAAAACTTTAGATTTTTATTAAAAGAAACTTTAGATTTTTATACAGGCTTCTCTTCAACAAAGTGGTATCAGAGCAACTTAAGCCTACCACTCTTAAGCCATACCTTGAGCCAAAAAAAAAAAAATGAATGGTATGTTTCCCTTTCAGTTTCCAAAACTCACCAAAGAAAACTATAACAATTGGTGTATACGAATGAAGGCTTTGCTGGGTTCACAAGATGTATGGGATGTCATAAGAAAGGATTTAATCAACCAGAAAATAAAGATAATTTGACTCAAGCACAAAAGGATGCCCTACAAAAGATTCGAAAGAAAGATCAACAAGCTCTTACTCTCATTCATATGTGCCTATATGAGAGTATGTTCGAAAAAATTTTGCTGTGACCAGTGCTTATATGAGAGTATGTTCGAAAAAATTTTGCTGTGATCAGTGCTAAGGAAGCATGGGAGGTCCTTCATAATTTTTTTAAGGGAAAGGACAAAGTCATAAAGATTCGTTTGTAGACCTTGAGAGGTGAGTTTGAATCTCTCAAGATGAAAGATTCTGAATTAGTTAAAGAATATTTCACTAGAGTGTTGAATGTTGTTAATCTATTAAGGAGATATGGAGAAAAAATGGAAGATGTTCGAGTAATTAAAAAAATTCTTCAATCGTTGCAATTAAAGTTTGATTATGTTGTGGCAGCCATTGAGGAGTCAAAGGATTTAGATACAATGAGCATTGATGCACTAATGGGATCACTACAAGCTCATAAAGAAAGAATTAAAAGGAGAGAAGAACCCGTTGTTCAAGCTCTTCAAGCAAAGCTAAGTTTGCATGATAAAAGAAAAAGTAGTAGAAAGTTTGCTAGTGATAATTATAGAGTAACAGCCCATGAAAGAGGTAGAGGTCGTGGCCGTGGGCGAGGCTCAATGCATGGTGGTTATGGAAGAGCTAGAGAAGGCAAAAATTCTCCAAACATTGAAGAATCAAACTTTTAGCTTCACAATCTAAGTGCACGTGGAAGAGGCATCTGGTCTAGAAGAGGTGGTGGTAGAAAGGCTGATGTTCAATGCTATAATTGTCAAAGATACGGTCACTATGCAACAGAGTGTAAAGTGAATTCAAGAAAAGAAAAAAATGCCAATTGTGTTGAGGCTCAAGAAGATGGCGAGTCTACCTTGCTGCTGAACTACAATAAAGATAAAGAAAGGAACCAGAAGGAGTGGTATTTGAATATAGGAGCTAGTAATCATATGACTGGTAACAAAAGTTTGTTTGTGAATCTTGATAATTCTATAAAAGGAAGCATTTCTCTTAGTGATAAATCAAAAGTTGTAATAACAAAAAAAGGTGACATTCTCATTCAATTGAAGAATGGAGATCATGAATTTATTTCTCATATTTATTATGTTCCAGCCTTAAAGTCCAATATTTTGAGCACGGGCCTATTGTTGGAAAAAGGATATGAAGTAAATATGAAAGAGAATGGGCTGATTATGAAAAATAGAAAAGGGAGGATGATAGCAAAAGTGTCAATGTCAAAGAATAGGATGTTTAAGCTACTGATCAACACAGATAGTGGAAAATGTTTGAAGGCTTCTACAAGTGACACTTCTTGGCTATGGCATCTCAGGTTCGGTCACTTAAATTTTGATAGTTTGAAGCAGTTGGGAAAGGATAAAATGGTGGGTGGTTTGACTTTCATAGATCATCCTCGTCAACTATGTGAAGGCTGTGTTTTTGGCAAGCAGTTCAGAAAAAGCTTTCCAAAGGAGTCTTTTAACAGAGCTTCTACACCACTTTAATTAGTGTATGCAGATATTTGTGGGCCTATCAAACAAGCTTTCTTTAGTAAGAAGAGATATTTTTTACTATTTATTGATGATTATACCTGCAAAATGTGGGTTTATTTTTTGAAAGAAAAATCAGAGGCATTTGAAGTATTTAAGAAGTTCAAAGCTGGTGTGGAGAATGAGACGGGATTGATAATCAAGGCTTTGAAAACTGATCGAGGAGGAGAATTTACTTCAAATGAGTTCAACCAATTTTATGAATTTCTTGGCATTAGACGTCTTTTGATTGTTCCAAGATCACCTCAGCAAAATGGAGTTATAGAGCAGAAAAATAGGACAATTTTGAACATGGTTTGCAGTATGTTGAAGAGAAAACAGATGTCAAAGGAATTCTGGACTGAAGTAGTGGCATGTGATGTTTATTTGTGCAATCGTTCTCCTACAAAAGGTTTGCACAAGATAATACCTCAAGAAGCATGGAGTGAAAGAAGGCCAAACATTTCTCATCTTTGAGTTTTTAGCAGCCTTGCTTATGTTCATGTGCCAGATGAATCAAGAACCAAGTTAGATGATAGAAGTGAGAAGCTTGTGTTTATTGGGTATGATGCAAATTCTAAAGGCTATAGACTTTATAATCCAATGAATGGAAAAATTATCGTAAGCTGTGATGTTGAGTTTGATGAAGAAGGTACTTGGGATTGGCATGTTCAAGATGAAAATTATAATTTTCTTCCACTGTTTGATGATTATACTGGAGATCAAGATCAACTTGTTGCACCTGTATCACCACAAACTCCTCCTCGCACACCACCTGCAACTTTGGAAAATTTGTCTCCTGGAAGCTCTTTTGAACAGCCATGCCATATGAGGAATTTAAGTGAAATTTATGAAGAAACAGAAGAAATTGATGAATTAACTCAATTTTGTTTATATGCAAATTCAGAACCAATATTTTTTGAAGAAGTTGTGCAAGATAGCAGATGAAGAATGGCTATGGATAAAGAAATTAAAGCCATAAGAAAAAATGATACCTGAGAGTTAGCAAAACTCCCAAAGGGACAAAAGGTTGTAGGAGTAAAATGGGTCTACAAAGTCAAGAAGAATGCTAATGGAGATGTTTAGAAGTACAAAGCTCATCTTGTTGCAAAAAGATATAGTCAGTGAGCTAGAATTGATTATGACGAGGTGTTCACTCCGGTAGCACGTTTGGAAACTATTCGATTGTTTATTGCTATAGCAGCTCAAAGAAAATAGAAAATATTTCAATTGGATGTAAAATCAGCTTTCTTGCATGGGTATTTAGAGGAAGATGTGTATGTGGAGCAACCATTAGGCTATGAAGTTAAAGGGTAAGAAGATAAAGTGTTGAAGCTGAAGAAAGCTTTATATGGCCTCAAGCAAGCTCCAAGAGCCTGGTACACCCGCATTGATGATTATTTGTATGAATATGGCCTATATGTTAAGAAAAATGGAAATGGAAATGGAGAAATGTTATTTGTATGCTTGTATGTTGATGATTTAATTGTTACAAGCAGCAACCAAGAGATGTTTGATGAGTTTAAGAAGGAGATGGCATAAGAATTTGAGATGACTGATTTGGGGCTGATGACATATTATCTTGGAATTGAGGTGAAGCAAGCTGATGAAGGCACTTTCATTTCTCAAAAGGCATATGCTAGAAAAATTTTGAAAGAATTTTGAATGGAGCAATGCAGGTCTGTAAATACTCTAATGGAATGTGGAGCAAAGCTTTCAAAGTCTGATGGTGCTGATTATGTAAATGCAACTTTGTTTCGAAAATTAGTTGGGAGTTTACGTTTTCTAACCTACACAAGGCCAGATATCTTATATGGAGTTGGAATCATCAGTCATTACATGAAAAATTCTACTTTGACACATATGAAAGCAGCTAAAAGGATCCATCGGTATGTAAAGGGAACTGTGGATTATGGGTTGTTGTACTATGCTTCTAATCATTTCAATTTGATTGGCTATAGTGACAGCGATTGGGTTGGAGATGTTGATGATAGAAGAAGCACTTCTGGCTTTGTGTTCTACATGAGTAACTCAGCATTCACAGGGAGTTTGAAGAAACAACCAACTGTGAGCCTTTCAACTTGTGAAGCTAAATATAACTGCTACTTCTTGTGCTTGCCATGTAATTTGGTTAAGAAGATTGCTTAAGATGCTAAATTTTTCTTAAGATGAAGCTATAGAAATTTGTGTTGATAACAAATTAGCTATTGCTTTGGGAAAGAATCTAATTTTTTATGAAAAAAGCAAGCACATTGATACTAGGTTCCATTTTATCAGAGAGTGCATTAACAAGAAGGAGATTCAACTCAAGTATGTCACGACTCAAGATCAAGTTGCTAATATTCTCATCAAGACTATGAAGTTTGAAGATTTTTGTAGATTTAAAGCATATCTTGGTGTCATAAAAATTCAAGTTTAAGGAGGGGTGTTGAAAATATAAACTTGTTTTTAATATTTTGTTTTGTGTGTGCATTAGGTACCTAAAAGTCATTTTGAGTATTTAAAAGTTGCATAGGATAAACAAAAGGTTACATTGGGCATCTAAGAATTGTTTAACTAGATTAATTATCTCTTATAATCTTATATAAGGATGCTTTTGGTGAAAAAAAAAAAAAGACCTTTAGATTTTTATTAAAAAAAAAGCTTTAAATTTGTATACAGGCTTCTCTCCAGCACACATAATGGGCTATTAGTGGAATCATGATAGGGTCCAACCCTATCAGTAGGAGATCCTCTACTAGAAATATTCCCCCTACGATCTGCGAATATGACAAATCTAGTATAAAAACTATCCACCCGGATGGTTTGGATTAGGCCTAGTGCTTATGAACCAATAATAATATGCTGTGATTGTAGGTTATATATACTATGACAAAAGTTACGATGGATTTGCAGAGTGTACTACAGATGTTTGTAGGTTAAAATTAAAGGGATGGAGATGTGAGCACGTAACTGTAGGCGAAGGTGAGGAAGTAGAAGACGATGCCTAACTGCTGGTACCACTTTCCCTGAAAAGCCTGGTTGCTGCCATGCTCGAATATCCACACCACAAAGGCCGTGTATATGAAGAAGCCCAAGCATCCAAGCCAAAGATTGATGGACAAAGGCCTCAAAAATATCCATGCATCCCTCTCCTTTTGGTCCTTTACTGGAACGACCATTGACACACCAGACTCGGTGTACGGCATGGTGAAATCGACATACTTAGATCGGTTGGCAAGTATCGTTGTGTCCCCCACCACCGCATTGTACGTCTGTTCTTCGTCACAGTCAATTAAACTTGTAAATTTAGATACCTCATGCAGCACCCGTGTAAGCTGATGTAAATTGTAACGAAATAAGAGATTGTTTTACCAACCTTGTAAAAAACCTGGGACACCAGTTCATCGTAAGTGACGGAACTATCCTTGTAGGGAAAGTACTCGTAAGGAACGAAGTATGGCAGCTTCCTCATCACGGCGTCGAAGACATCGATGCAATATCCCGTCACGGACGTTTTGTTAGTGGTGAGATCCCGTTCCACGCTCACGAACTGGTTGAACCCGCCTTTCACCGGAATAGCGATTTGAAGCTTCTTTTCGCTCATCGGCGGGATCTGCCATCCCTTGGGCCGCTCCGTTGCATCTCCCGGCCAGATAACGGACTTCAGGCTTGTTTCGTTGTCGGGGTTAAGTGACTGGGTTATCCGGGATGCCGGAGTCCAGAATCCGATCCCCCGCTCCCCCTTTCCGATCACGTTCACTATTCTGAAAGCAGAAGACTGAAGTTGCCCGTCGACGAGCTGGAATTTGCCGCTCAAGCCGGGGAATGTGGTTTTTAATATCTCTTCTCGGAGTCTGGCTCCAGCCAGAGACACGCCAAGCCGTGACAACTCAGTGGCGTTATTACCACGTCGTCGGTATGTGAATTTGGGGCTTGAGGCGTTCACCTTCTCCACCGCCGCCGCTACCGCCCAGGCCGTGTCGTACGCCCACGTATGGAAAACGGTCGGGTCGATTCCTTCGGTGCTGTTGTCATCTGGATCATGTCGCCGGAATCTTGCTCGGAATCGAGCCGGCATCTCTTTCACATTCGGTCTCACGCCTATAACCCCCTGCATCGAATTGATCGTCGCTGGGTCCAGCAGGTCCAACGCGTTAGCGATTCCATCCGTGATGATCCATGCGTAGCCTTTGCTCATCATGCCGACCTCTTTGGCCATGAGGAAGAGGCGGGAGCCGAGGGGCGGCGACATGTGGACGACGAAGACTTGGGTCGACATGGTCATCAGCTTGTAGAGCTCTTGGGTGATCTCTTCGTTGTTGGACAGGGAAGGAAGGACGCTGCGGTAGGGAACACGCGCGTCCATACCTTGGAGGGCATCGGTGAGGTAAGGAATGACACCGGTGCCATAGTCGGAGTCCTCGTATATGAGGGCGACCTCCTGCCATCCGAAGTATTGGACGATGGCGGCGATGGCGTCCACCTGGGAGGTGTCGTTGATGGTCGTGCGGATGAAGTAGGGGTTGCGGACGAAGGAGAGGGAGGGGCTGGTGGCCAAGAAGGAGAGGATGGGAATATGAGACCTGTTCCCGAGGTCGGCAACTATTTCGGCCTGAGATGAGGTTTGGGGACCGATGATGGCTTGGACTCCGACGTTCTTGATCAGATCCACAGCTGCAGCGAAAATGGAGAAGTATGTTAACTCTCATCTTTGGCCACAACGGCAAGTACTTCTATTTCTCTTTTTGTTGGTTCTGGCTTAATCTTTGTCTAAGTCTCATCTTGTTAGTTTAGCTTGATCTAAACCTGCCGGTCTTAGTTATGGAGCCAGAGGGAGGAAGAAGAATGATAATGGTGAGAGCGAGGTATTACCTGCTGAGGCTGCTTCAATCACATCATGCTCTGAGTCTCTGAAATGCAGAACCACCTTCGTGGTGTAGTTACGATGGGCAGCGTAGAAATCATCAATCGCCATGGAAATGCTGGTCCGGCTACTCTTCCCTACTGTGGATCCGAGATCAAGGATCACACCGATATCAACGAGAACTGTTGCATTCTGAGCCCACCCTACCAAGAGGAAGAAAGAAACAGCTAGGAAGAGGAGGATTGACGTCCCCATCCACGCCTATAACAACTCAAACACGCCTCCTGAAGGGCTCTAAACGGAAGGGAGGAGAAAGGAATCAAAATTTCTAGGTAGTATTAGGATCAAAATATATATTTATACTAGGACACAACACGTTATACGTGCTTGGAAGGCCCTGAGATTATTTTGTGGAGAGACGGTCGTGGAACATGGAGCATCTACCCCTCTCAAGTGGTCACTTAAAAAGGCCAGGGAACCGGAGAGGAAGATGGCTAACGATTAGGTCTTTGAATCTTCTCATATGATTTTTTGAGAACAGGAGAGCGCAACGCCTATCCAAATTTTTTATTTTTATTTTTATTTTTTTTAAAAAAAACTTTCTCATATGATTATAACACTATATAGGAGATGCCATCATGTCTATTTCTCCAGTTTAAGATTAGCATTTAGGCCTTTGAATAATCGTTTAGCTTGAGATGGGCAAAGAATTATATACCTTTGAATCTTCTCATATGATTTTTTTTGAGAAGAGGAGATGAATAAGAATAAGACCCTTGAGAAAAGGAGATGGACTGAGAATGAGACCTCTGAATCTTCTCACATGACTTTTTTGAGGAGAGGAGTGGACTTAGAACTAGACTTTGAATCTTCCATATGATTCAGAATTAGACTTTGTATCTTCTCATATGATTCAGAATTAGACTTTGAATCTTCTCATATGATTTTTTGAGAAGAGGAGAGCACCGTTTGGATCACTTTCTGAGTGAAGAGACCAACAAAAGATTAAAATGCACCTCATATTAATAAATTTGGGGGAAGTCTTAAACTTTCCCCAGTTACCGATCAAAAAAAAAAATCCCATGTAGATTTTTGATTGGTCGGAGCCCTGTAACCAAAGATGGATGGAAAGAGAATTGCAGCTCGATCCAGTCAGAACGAAAGGGGGATTTATTTGTCGCAACATGGCCCACCCAAATTTACTAAAAAATCTTCTCATATGATTTAGAGAGGCCAGATAGGACATGTCAGAATGTCCGCGTCCAAGTTGAGAAGAGGGGAGGGCCAAGTCCACCGAGCCCTTCTCATCGGAGGTCGGCATGCCTCATTGTCTCAGGTTCAGATTAGACTGCAGCAGGCAAAGCAAACAAAAATACGGTAGAAATTAAGCGTGTGAAGAAATTATCTTTTTCCTCTTCTTTTTCTTTTTCTTCTCTCCACTTTTAAACCCCGTTTAGCTCTGGGGTGCGTGGTGTGCATTCTCACACTTAAAAATCACATATTTAAATCATAAAAATAATAATATTTAATATTATAATATATAATAATATAATATAGTTATTATAATTATATAAAAATATTATTATAATTATAATATATTATGTAGAATAAAGTAAGATAAAATAATAATATTATAAAATACTATAATATATTATATAAATATAATATTATTATACTATATAATGCTATAATTTTATAATATTACTATAATTATATGTCATAATAATTATTAAATAATAAAAAAATAATATATTATAATAATTTACATTATATTATTATATTAGAATATTATTATATTTTTATACTATATTATAATAGTATAATATGATATATTTAATATTATTATAATATAATATTATTAGAATAATTTATCATAATAATTTTTAATATGTTAGATAGCTAAAGAGTATAAAGTGGTGTTTTTAGTTTTTTTTTTTTTTGTTGAGTATGTTTTTAATTTAGTTATCAAATAAATGTTAAAACTTTTTAATATTTTAAAAATATGATTATCCATCCATAAATAGCTATTTTTAAAAGATCTCAGCACTCTTGCAAACGGCTCTGCCAAACGACCTAAGAAGACGATCACAGCCGTGTAGATGGTTACGGAGTCAAGCCAACCATTATTTTAGTTGGAAGTGCAAGGCGCTCCTACGGTCTCTTCCACAGCCATTTGCTGGCCGGGCTTCGACTCTTCTTCCACCGCAGCACCATCAGAAAAAGGGAGATGATGCAACGGATCCGGTGTGAACGTGGATCGTAGCGCTGCCTGTCATTCAGAAAGAAACCATTTTTCCTGGTCTTCATAGATTGAACAACACGCCAAGATAATTTGATATCATCTACCAATAGATACTAAATTAACACTGATATTTTTTCAGGTGAGTCGCCATTGTAATTTGAGAATGATATTTGTGTAATAAAATTTGATGTGATTACGCATCGAAGTAGAACCAAATTTTAATAAAAAGATGGTTGACGATTTATATTGACAAGCAATTAAACTGGTGTATTAAGAAAGTCTTTCTGTTTTAATCTATGCCAGTTACCAGATTGCGGGATAAAAAAGAGAGGAATCACAGACATCTTCCTTATTAAGTATTTCTTAAATATTAGAAGGAAAATAGTATAAAATATTAAGATCTATTATAAATAAATATAGATGATAACAGAAATTACTTTTTCATGAGGTTAAGGTACATCATTAATACTATGAAAATTCGTCCCCTGCATCTCACCTCCTCCCCTGCTTCCATTTATATACGATTTACTAATCTCTTTCTTTTCTTCTAATTTGGTCTTCTTGCCAAGTACTTGGGAGATAAGCAACAGATTAGAATATTTGAAAGCCAATGTCAACTCAATTTGTTTGTATCAAATTGATTTAATTTTGAAAATTCGTAGAATTAATTTTAAAATTAAGATTTTAAAAATGATTCTATTTGGATTGATTCTTGGCTCCATAATCGATGGAAGTTCTCGATCTCATGGGTTCCGAAAGCTTGGAATCTATCCCAAACGATGAATTTTTGATAAAATCTTAGTTTTGACTTAAGAATCAATTATAATTTTTTTTTAAAAAAATAAAGTTGACGACGATATATCTATCATCTTATTCTTATGCTTAGTATTAAATTAATCAATAAATATTATATATATTTTTTTATTTAATATATTTTTTTAAAAAAATATTAGATATTAGTTAAATATCAAATAATTAAGGCATAAGCATTAATACACTTCAATCATTTTTTTTGAACTCTAGCCGTCGCTAGATGTCCACACTCTTGCCGCTTGCGTGCCCTATCCTTGCCGTCCATCACTCAACATTAATTCTTACAATCAAAGTATATAAAAAAATATTAGACTTCGGTCTATCAAATTTTTTCTAAAGAAATAATATATTTTTCTTTTAAGCCATGGATATGTGAGAATAATTGATTAAAAAAATAATAAAAATAAAAGTAATGAAAATGTTAAGGAGCACCAATAAGGAGGCATTATTTGTGCCATCGAGATGGCAGTGCTAAGGTACTAGACTTTTGAGTCTTTTTTTTTTTTTAAATATGCTTTTGGTATTCTCTAAGGTATACGGAATAGGAAAAAAAAAAAATCTTATTCCTATCTCTTAACACAATTAACTATTCTCAAATATCAAAAATTATATTACTAGATAATTTTTTATATATAATAAATATTAAAAAAATACTAACAATTCATCATTATTTTCTTCACATTTTTTAGAACCACTGTTCTGTGAGCATTTTTACAATAACTCTTAATTTTTCATCTAACTTCTATAACTAAAAAAAATAATATATTATAATTAATAAAAAATTAAAAAAATCTAAGCTAATGTTAGAAAAAAAAAGAAAAGAAAATAAGTTTTATCTTAAAATCAATTCAGAACCGATTTGATCTAATTAGGCCAGTTTTAAGTTAATTTCAGGATAGGGTTAGATATGGTTGAAACCAATCCAACCTGATTTATACTCACTGTATAAAGTACCAAAGAGCCGTATCGGTACTTTCAAATGGATGGTATAAATTAACATGACTCAATTTTATTAGATTTTTATTTTTTTAGGAGAGGGACAAAGTTTGTAATGGGATCTCTAAGGTCAAAGGTGTTATTTGGTGAGATACCATCATAGGAAAACTCGACATTAATTCTTGTACACTCTTATTTCACTTTCTTAGCTCTAGGAATTCTTTTGAAATGAACCTGACCGTAGCTCATCATTTTGATTAGTAATTCAGTTGGTTCTTTAGCAATTTTTGACATCATGCATATTTTGTCGGTTTTTTTTTTTTTTTTTTGAGTAAAATATGTGTTTTGACCTCTAATCAAAATTACTGAGCATTGATAAGTATATAAAAATTTTATTTTCATTTTTCTTTCTTTCAACCAGATGTCTGATTTCGATATCATATTTTTTCCTCTTATATTCTTTTTTGAAGGAAATCTTTTTTCCTAATAAAAACTTATAAAACTCTTGCATTTGGCTAAGCCCTTCATGTCTGAGAGACAGATGCATCATTGCTAACCAGCCTAACAAAAGCTATGGGCTGGTAGTTAACACGGGAAAAGGACCTTAATAATTAATAATATATTTGGTAGGTTTTGACTTTTTGCTTAAAATCACGATCACGATCGCGATCGCGATCACGATCACGACTGACTAATTATGATACAGGTAATTTTTCCCTCATTTCTTTAAATAATAATAATAATAAATAAATAAATAAATAAATAAATAACCGATCTTCTTTCCATTCTCTCCTTCATCCGGGGTAAGCTCCGACCTTACCTTATAAGCGCCGTCGCTAACACCACCATAATCACGGAGGAAAGACGAGTGTGATTGGTGGACGGGATTAAGGAACTCCGAGATTCTGAATCCAAAGATAGTGAAGACGGCTGAATGCTGAATTTAGCTTACATTCATATATAATCGATTATATATATATATATATATGAATGTATATTTTTAAATATATTATAAAAGTAGAATAGTTTTAGCCACACAATCGGACATGTCAGTAAAGTTTCCGTGTAGTAACGTGAGGAAAATATTTTTAAAATTATCAGTATAAATAATATTTTTATTTTTATTTTTTCAAAATTTAAAAAAATCATCAGTTGATGTGATTTTTTTTTTGTCAAAACCGTAAGAAATTGTGAGAAGATCACCAGTCCAACCAACGATATCATTTTTTTTATTTTTTTATGTTTTTAGGGGGTGGGAAGTCCAACCAACGTCAACACGTAAGTGCTAGGTTTGAATCCCAAACCGTAAGAAATTGTGAGAAGATCACCAGTCCAACCAACGATATCATTTTTTTATTTTTTTATGTTTTTAGGGGGTGGGAAGTCCAACCAACCTCAACACGTGAGCTCTAGGTTTGAATCCCGTATGATATATATATATATATATATATATATATATGTAAGGTATAGAAAGGGATAGAATATGATAATTAATATGAGTTTTAAATATTATATTTAAATCTACAAATAATATATATATATATATATATATATATATATATATATATATATGTAAGGTATAGAAAGGGGTAGAATATGACAATTAATATGAGTTTTAAATATTATATTTAAATCTATGAATAATATATATATATATATATATATATATATATATATATATATATATGTAAGGTATAGAAAGGGATAGAATATGACAATTAATATGAGTTTTAAATATTATATTTAAATTTATGAATAATATCTTAATATATAATTATTTTAAAATTTTGAAATAGTAATATGATACTTAAAAATAAAAGTATAAAATTTTAAATTTTATCATTAAAATTAAAAAAAGCTTACAATATTGCAATTTGGTACGTTCTATTATTTTTATAAATTTCTAGCAATTAATATAATTTTAAAATAATATAATTAAATCTATAATTAATCTTTTAAAATTAAAAATTAAAAAGATAGCTAGGTTTGGATGATTTGACTTTCACCTTTTTTAATAAATGGTATCAATCTGATGGTGCTAAGTTTCGGCAATGGGACTTCATAAGCCAATAGTGATGGTGATAAAGATGTTAAACTAAGAACAAAGGCAATGATGAGCCCCAATAAAAGAATGCTTTAAGGCAGATGTTAATGAAGAAGTGGGCTCCCTTCCAAAAAAATAAAAATAAAAAATCATTTTTAGTCTATTGCCCTGCACCCCTTTTCCCTTCCCCTTCCCTCCTACTATTGGAAGGCCCTATATTTGGATTGAAGTGCAAGAATAAAAGATGAGCATGAAGAGTGTTAGAGTCTACCTGGCTAAAACCTTGCAACACTCAAGTTAATAAGAGGGAGAAGAGGATGCTTTGTACCTATATTAATGGAAATGAAAGATAGTGAGGTACTTGGAGGCTCCCTGCACCCCCTTCTCCTTTCCCCCCTACTATTGGAAGGCCCTATATTTGGATTGAAGTGCAAGAATAAAAGATAAGCATGAAGAGTGTTAGAGTCTACCTGGCTAAAATCCTGCAACACTCAAGTTAATAAGAGGGAGAAGAGGATGCTTTGTACCTATATTAATGAAAATGAAAGAGAGTGAGGTACTTGGAGGCTTACTGTAAGTAGAGGTGGAAAGAGAGAGGAAAAGGAAGAGCCTTTTATCTTCGGAGAGAGTTTGGGCTTGGAAGTAGATGCTGAGATCTTTCAAGCAACGGTTATATACTTTGTCATGATGATGAAGTTGATCATTTAATGATACTATCTTAGTTGCCATGCGCAGTTGATGGCCAATGATGTACGTGTCCAATTCTATTGTACCTATGCTGCCTGCTACTTTATTAGGTATGTGCCGTCAGCAACTTTGTCAATCACCTTTTTTCAATATTGTTTTGTCGTTGTAGGCTTTGATGTCATGCAACGGATAACCACCTTGCTTGGTTAGACACCAACAAAATGACAACGTGATCCGGCTCTATTACTCAGCATTCAACATCAAACGCATTGTAGGCAGGTTGAATAAGTTTGGATTTAGATTTGTATAAATCATTCTTGTTTGGAGTCTATGAATGCAAAATTTGCCATAGGCCTCATAAATTTGGTGGGAGAGAAATTATAATAAAAATCAGCTACAGTGATAATAAGGGGGCATTGGATATGCTTATTCTCTTGTGCTTATGAGGGTCCAATGAAATACCAGTTTATGTTATTAATATAGGTTATGATATTATCCTCTACTTGGTCCCATACACACACACACACATACATATAGGTATGTATGATTGTATGTAGGTAACACAGTATTATACGAGATTGTCATGGACAGCCACCTAAGTGGTAGTGGTAGGCCTTTAAGAAAGACAGTTGCGTAAGCCTCAACGTTGGCGCATAAGTGACAGCTTGACCATCTAATACTGCTTTTTGTAGCCGGTGGCTGCTTATTCCCAATTGTATTAAACATTCTAAATCTCAATCTATATCCTAGGATTTTTTTTTAATAAATTTACTATGTTGAAACTGGAAGTGCATTTAGTGAATTTTGGATGTTTATGTATTTATGTATTTTGTCATATTTGAGACTATCTTAGTAAATATATTCTTTATACATGTGACAAAACTTTGTTCTTTAGCTTCACTCTTTATTTATAATATTATCTCTAAAGATATTGATTAATGCTAGATTGTATTATGTTGGTTGAATACTTCAGAGATCATTCAATTAAATATATATATATATATATATATATATATATATATATATATATATATATAGTCAATTAATCAAAAATTACATTATTATAGAGCTTAAGTAGTTAACAGTCCTATTATTTATATATATATATATATATATGATGTTTTTATATGTTTACTATAAATCATACACGTGTGATAATTTAATTTAATTAGAGTTTTTTGAACTCCAGACATCCTCAAATCTATCTGGCCATCTAGACAAGTTATAATCTTGATATCTTATTCTATTAACAGAATATCAGTCCTAAACTTCTAATCTAAAATTATGAAGTTGTGTTTATTTATTTTAAATCTGGACTGTTAAAGTATGTGTCTATAAAAGTATGGCTCCTAAATTCTTCCAGCAATCAAGCCATTCCAGTGAAAATCCCACAGAACATTGGAATAATCATGAAAAAGAAAGCATGCTAGGTGCTATTTTCTGGTAAGGTTTATAAAGAGCATGGGCCTTCCCTTGCAATCCTTTTTCATTTTCATGATGCCTGCATCGAGGCTTTTTACGCTGTATGTATCCCCTTTCGTCCATAGAGAAGCTAATCAGCCCCGTTCTAAAGAATGGCTTACTTCCGATGCTTATTTCCGATGCTTGAAGTACCAAGGCAGTCAAGCTTAAATTCCCACTCTTGAGCCTATTCTCTGGTCAGAGCACAGTGTGTGACGTTTTCTTAAAAAGAATATATAAATGCTTTATGCTCAGATAGAAGCGTCCTGCAAAAATTTCCCTTCAACAATAACTACCAGACTTTGCAAAAGAAAAGGCATGCACAAAGAGGCAGGCTAAGTCATTTTAAGCCAGCAAAGTAGATTCATTTAGGTTACTTAAAATAGTGCTTATGATTTGTAAGGCTGTATACACTCCTCTAAATTAAATAAAACAATGGTGTGATCGTATTTGGAGAGATTTAGGAACATTAGATAACTTTCATGAAGAACTATCATAAATCACATTTCTGTTACAAAAATACTCAGAAATCACATAAAATACCTCATATCATCAAGAAATGGGTTCTATAGTGGGAGTACATCTGCTGTCTATTACCAAAATATAATTTGACCCCTCCCCCCCCCCCCCCCCCCAACAATTCTTTTCATGCACACTAGACAAATGACCTGCTAGTGTTACCTGCTTGACAGCCGCATGACCAAGCCATTTAAAAGAGTGAAACTCCTTTCCACCTTCCGGTGAAAAGCAGTATTTGGACATCGAAACAGCATCACCTCCTTTCATTAAGCATCTCTGCAAATGATGGTGGGTCTGGATTATAACAAGTAACCTCTCTACCTGGAGTTCCTTCTTCCTCCGATGGGGTTCCTGTATCATCCTCAGGTCCAAAGTTTCCATGTCCATGATTGGAGATGCTTGATGGGCTTTGCAGTCCGCTGTTATTGTGAAGTGAAGGCACAATATCACTTGTTACCCGTTCATCCCTGGTTTTTGTCTTCTTTGGTCCACGCAGGGATGGATCTGCTTGATCATAAAGTTTGGCCAACAAAGCAAGCTTCTGGCGTACAGAGTTCTCCGAGTCACCAGTTCTCAATAACTTTCGATGTTTGTAAAGAAAGCTGCCTAAATGAAGAACCAAGGCACAAAGAGAAGCAACTCCAGTGATAAGGAATAGACCCCAAAAGCTCTTAAATGTAAGACTATTTGAAGTGATGGTTGTATCGCTCTGGTCAGGACAACTTCCATTCCTATATAATTCTTTCTCAATGTCAATCATTCTTTCACTCTCTGTTACATCAAGAACCGCCCTTGATACATCAGGAACCAAAGGTGAACCCTTTGGGAAGACCTGTAGAATGCAGAAATAGACAAAGAATTGATGTTAGGAAAGATGGTTCTAGAATTGTTACTTCAAGGTTCCTTTGCATTTACTCCTAAGCTTACTTCAAGATTCCTTTGCATTTACTCCTAGGCTTAAATTTGATGGAACAGTAAATTATAATGTTTGCTGGGATTTATAGAAACTGATATATTGTGAAAGAAAACAGAAGCATCTAGCCCACAAAAAAAGTCCTGCAGCATATAGAAGAATATCATTAAAGTCCTGCATTGGCATAACAAACCCGTTGGATGTATAGAGATATTATTAGATAAACAATGACAAATGAATTGCAAGTTGACCAATTTAGACTTGAAGACCCGCAGACTTATAAGTGTAGCAATGATGAGAATGTGAAACAGGATGTCTGGTTAGACTGGTGAATTGTTGAAAATAAACATGCTGGGTGAAGCATAGAATATGCTCTACCAGAGTGACACATGTGAAAGGCAATAAACTTTGCTGTGGCTGTGCTGAAACAATGATCGGAGGAAATTATGGTAAGATAGGGGCTCAAACATGCATGAAAGAACCAGGGCACTAAGGACAGATTGCCAGAAACTGGATGTGAATTGTAAGAAAGTATATGATAAAGTTGTTAACAACTTCCCTTTGTCATCAGACTCATTCATAATAAGATACTAAATAGATGAGATAATGTTCATCATGTTATAAAATAGAAGGATAGATTCGATTCTGTATTTGTAGCACACCTACATCATTGTTGCTTCCCCCTAATGCACTTTGCTTACAAAAACAATAGCTTAATGCAAGTTCTTTTTTCTGTTTCCATTTTTTATTTACATATGTTGCAAACATCAAAGCACCATAAGTTGAACTAGCTCTCTTTCTTTAGCTTAAGATAACAGATTTTAGGACTCCTTCCTAGCAAGTTAGTATTTAACAAAGTAAATAATTGCATGTTCATGATAAGGATAGGAATTGTCCAGGTTCAGTTCCATGCTTGATAGTTGAGACAATGACTGACTATGACTCGTGCATGCTTGTGATTCTTTTGTACATATGCATCAAGTCTAGAAATGTTACTTACAAATCCAAATCCATCAGTCTTGTAGGTGCGTCCAACCATGGCATACTTGTCACAGTACTTGGAGAGGAATACTTTGATGTAAGGTATCTCATCAACAATGGCTGCAACAGTTCCTTTGGACAAGGCCTCATGATACTCTTCAGGAGACTTGTAAGCTATAATCTTCGACTCATTGAAATTCAACCGCTTCAATAGCCCAGGCATGAAAGAGTTTTCCAAGTATCCAACATAATTCCCATTTCGCAAGAGCTCATCTAGATCAGTGACAGTTGGCTGAAGTTGTTGCACCGTGAGCATTGAGGTCAAGTTGGCAGTGTAACTAGACTGAAGTATGAGAACAACAAACACCCATATGATCACCACTACCCTAGATAAGTTGCCTGTAACCTTCTCCCTATGAGCAAACACAAGTGTGGAGAAGGAGAAATAGAAGACAGTACCAAGCTGGCGTGCAGGTGAACCTCTAAACTCATCATTGATCCGGTGTTCAAGAAACCACACCACAAACCCTGTGAAGACAAAGAAAACACCACTTGCCAACCAAAGATCAGTGGTCAATGGCTTCAAGAAGGTCCATGCACCTTTATGGCTCTTGTCCTTAATAGGTACCAGCATGGACACCCCAGATTCAGTGTATGGCAATGTGAAATCCACATATAAAGATCGATTGGCTATGATTGTCACATCACCCACCACAGCATCAAATTTCTGCATTTAGCACCAAATGAGAGAAACAAAATCAATAGAGGCCTTCTGTAGTAACAAGATGTGCCAGAATTTTGAATTTAATAATCTTACGGCAGGCCACATTTGTTACAAGGCAGTTGATGTTGCAAAAAGAGTAAGCATATATTTTTACCTGAACATGGATCATAAATCCTTAGATATCCATTTGTTTTTGTTTAAAAGCATGGCAATTTTTGGTCTTTAAGTTGTGCATGTCATACGCAAGAAAACTACAATAAAAAGCTCAAAAGCTAATATTCTAACTTTTTTTTAAGTCAAAAATAACATTTCTTCATGTCCTAGAATTTTTCTTCAATCATCTGGATGCACAAATGTATTTCAGATGGAAAATCTGACTGCAAGGCACATCAGAGTGATATCTTACATCACAAGGATGTGCTACTACTTAATTGGTCAAAAGGAAAATGCTATCTGCAAAATAAAAGATCTCTAAAATCTAACTCACCAACTCAGATCTTTAATTAAAACATAAAGTAGAATAAAATAAATAATTTCTAATCTGCATAAAATCATAGGAAGGGAATATTATATAATATCATCACTAAGAGCAACCATAACCACTATTGAAACAGATAAAAGAAATATGGAATTTAGAAGTCCAATCCAAACGTTTACGGCAAATTAAAACAAGACAATGTTACGAGAAAAAGGATATAATTCATGGATATGTATCTTTCAAATAATATCTAACCTGCATAAAATCATAGGACAGGAATATAATATAATATCATCATTGAGAGCAACCATAACCACCATTGCAACAGATAAAAGAAGTATGGAATTTAGAAATCTAATCCAAACGTTTACAGCAAATGAATCTTTAAAACAAGATGATGTTATGAGAAAAGGATATAATTCATGAATATGGATCTTCCAAATTTTCTCTGGGATGTTTTTGCATACATGCCCTCATCATAGTCTCTTTCTTCGCATTTACCACTTAAAAGGCCATATTTACCAGCATATTTTCATATTCTTGCAGCCATGTGATCTAGTTTCCTAGCATTGGTTGCTAGTTAAATAATAGACCTTAGATTATCAGAAGACCATAAGAATCTTTTGGTAAATAACCACTAAAATTTAACATAAAGAGCAATGAACCCCGCTCCTCTTGTCTCTCCCTTCTTCCATTTCTCTAAAATCAATGAGATTCTCTCTTATCAAGGATCCAACACCCGTCCTATTCCAACACATTCTTGGTAATTTGCAAGAAAGAAAAGGTCATCAGTGTTTGACAAACTAAGTGGAGGAGGTCTCTGGGGATCTTTATCTTGTTTATAGTGACCAGAGTGGTACACTTTTCCTTAAGTAATAAGCAATAGTTGGAAAGACTCTCCAGATCAATCACTTTGATAGGATAATTTCCCTCGTCTTCAAAGTCAATAGCAGAGTGAGGGATTCAAGGGGGATGTCGTCTAGGTAAAACATCAAGGACCAAAGGTGCTGGTTGAAGGCCACATTCATGTGCACACCTGTAGTGGCGAGGGCATCATCCTTCAATGTCAAGCCATGGTGATGTCAATGAAGAGGTAGGAGTTTCTGAGACTAGCTTTTTCCCTCTGATATAGTCTAGAAGATGGAATGCCTCATTTCTTGCTACTGAAACCCCAGTAGTTATGCCCAAAGAAATCATTACCACCACAGTCAAGGATCTCATCTCTAAGTTGGCCCCAACAAAGCCCACAGCAGACAAACCTACTAAGGCAGAGAGAAAGAGCAAAGGCCCCCAAGGAGCTCAAGGCCAGAGGACCCTTCTAGATGGGATTGAGAATGGAGTGTTTATTGGGCTCATGGAGGAAGAAAGCAATTGGAGGGAAGGGGTAAGGGCAATGAAAGAAG
Source organism: Metroxylon sagu (assembly GCA_017589505.3). Lineage (NCBI taxonomy): Eukaryota > Viridiplantae > Streptophyta > Magnoliopsida > Arecales > Arecaceae > Metroxylon > Metroxylon sagu. Next base: position 1,692,594 of record JACVBY030000664.1, read on the forward strand.
AGCGGTAGAATAAGATTTAGAGGATAGGAATAGGTAATGTGAATCCATAGACAAAGCAGGTGAGGGAAGGGATAACGAAGAACAATTTAGTGATTTGCTCAATTTTATATTGAATTGTTTTAACCCACTAAGGTGTAGTAATTTGAACAAATGAACACAAGGTGGCTGCAAATGTAAAATTATAAAAAACTAAAAATTTGATTACCAATCACAGCTGGTTCAGTTTTTGAGGCGTAACTGCACAAAGGGCAATTTTCAATAGAATATAAGCTAAAAGACTATTTACAAAATGAATCTGAAATTTACACTGCGAATAAAATATTTTATCTTAAGTTATGAGGTGTTATATTGTAATGGCTTGAATTTCAATCAATAGTGACACAGATAATCTCCAAATCACAATGAACCAAGAAAAAAAGATTTGGGCCACTAATATCAATTTAATATGTATACAATTATACAAATTAATCAAATTGGTCAATACAATTCACATTGTGAATAAAATTTAAACAGGCATTCTAAGCAGAAACACCAGATTTTGATTAAACTAATTTAAGTGGTGATTGGAAGAACATTTATTTCACAACAATTCATGCAGGGAAGCCCCAGAAAGAAAAATCCCTAGAGGCATGCACGCGCAGACCTATAGGATTTATTGGAACACTAATCATACTTATGCTATGATCATATGCTATGATCAGTAAGGTAGTGTCCAAGGAAATTGCTATCAAATTGATTAGTGACAAATTTTATTATGAGATCTCTGTTCACCTTAACTTTTCACAACTTTATAACAAGGCAAAGAATATAAATCATTTAACCTACATGTTTTTGAAAATGAGGTTGCCAACTGGCTGTATTGTAAAGTCTCTTGCATGAAGAACTCGATTCAATACCACCCTCACCCTGTTTTTTTGGCTGGGCTTAGTTCTTGAAAGAATTTTTTTTAAAAAAAAAAGGAACAAAAAAGTTCTGAAAACTTCATGAAAGCTAGGCTTATCAATTAGACAGCAGAAAAGCAGTTCTATATGCAAAAAGAATTATAGATCCATAGTCATCATAGGACTATATGATTGTTGGGAAGAATACTTATTCTTTCCTGAGTAAAAAAAATAAGTGAATGCAAATAGTTATCACTGACCTTGAGATAGACCTGGTAAACAAGATCATCATATGTCCCATTAAAGATCTGATAGTTGTAAGGGACATGATAAGGTAGTGCAGCCATTACAGCATCAAACACTTTAATGCAATACCCTTCACCACCATTTTTGAAGCTAACAAATTGCTCAAAGCCACTTTTCAGTGGAACCCCAATTTGGAGCACTTTCCCACTAGTTGGCCACTCCCATCCTTTAGGGACAGTCTTATTGTCGCCGGGCCATTCAAGATCAGCCTTGCTGTCCATATATCGAGATATGTGGTATGCTGGAGTCCAAAATCCAACCCTTCTCTTACCATCTCCTACCACATTAATTATCTCAAAGGCACTGGACTCTAACTGGCCATCAATCAAATGAAATTTCCCGCTCATGCCATCAAAACTGCTGTTTATTATCCGACTGCGTAGATTTGGGCCAGTAATAGATATTCCAAGTGTTGCTATGCTAGTTGAGCTATTGGAGACATCAGACTCTTGAGATGTATAGTTTGTACTTTTCAGACCCTCTGCTGCAGAAGCAAGCAACCACACTGTGTCATATGCCCATAACCCAAAAGTAGTGGGCTCAGTTACTTCAGCATTTGGATCTTCCTCGTAATATTTCTTTCGCCACCTTTCCTTGAAATCATGAAGCTTGTTAGTTTCTCTAATATAGGGCTTTACACCCAATACACCTTGCATCACACTGATGGCTGATGAACCAGATAGATCCACAATATCTGTTAAGCCATATGCTGTGATCCAGACATACCCTTCTTTCATCATTCCAACTTCTTTTGCACTTGAAAATAGCTGGAGGCCTAGAGAATATGTCATGTGCACAACAAAGACCCTTGTCTGTTTGTCTCTCAACTTGTAGAGCTCATCCAAAATTTTATACTTGGTAGCTGAAGAAGGGATTTTACTTCTATATGGGACATGGGCACCAATTTCTTGCAAGGCATCAACAAGATAAGGTATGATTCCACTACCATAGTCACTATCTTCAAAGATAGGAACAACTTCCCTCCATTTGAAGGCTTGAACAATAGAAGCAATAACTTCTGCTTGAGAGGAGTCATTCCATGCAGTGCGAATGAAATATGGATTTTGGCTAGAAGAAAGAGATGGGCTCCTTGCTGAGAAAGATATTATTGGGACCTGAGTTTTGCCTCCAAGTTCTATTATAAACTTAGCCTGGGTTGATGTTTGTGGCCCAATAATTGCCTGCACTTGAACATTCTTCAGAAGATCGATAGCTGCATTTCCAAAGAAATATTAGCATCATAATGATTCTCCACAAACAATATATGCCATAACAATTTGATATAGAAATACATGAGGCTACTCGAAAGTTTGTTTGAACTACAGTCCATAAATTCATAAACAGTCACCCTTAAACATGTGTATTTTCAAAGAACCTGACTCCTCAAACCACTCAATTAATTCGACTCAGAATTCCATAGCTCATTCAGCCAGTGGATGTTTCTCCTTAAACTGCATCATTTATTTTTTGAGACAATAGCATAGATCCATTTCTAAAAGTATCCAAACCCAAAGTGCTCGCCGGTAACCTGCACTTTCATGTTTTCAATCAATAATTTATATGCACAGAAAAATAATGTCTACTTCATATTTTTCCTTTAACAAACCTATTTTATTCTTATGCCTTATCTTATATTTCTTCACCCATAAAACCAGAAGAGATTTACCATCAAATTTACTGCTTAATTTTACATAATTTTCATCATGTAGTATATTACCACATAAAATGAACAATTATAGGCCCATATTTATTAGGTAAAGAAAAGAAAAAGAGCACAGAATAAAGCAGGTCTGTTTGGAAAGCCAGTGGTCTCCAAATCTTAATCAAATTGTAGTGCTCATAGAATTTTGATTTGTGGCTCAAACTTTGCATTCACTTCATCAAACCCTGCTTCCAAATCAAAAATTCATAGGGACATCGCAATATCTCTTGCTTGCCATTCAGCTTAGAGGATCATTCTTTTCTATAAGTTCATGCCTTATGACTGCATGTTAGTGATCCAAAAAAATCATAACACCATGTTTTAAGTGTTCTTTAGACCTATCCAGGGTGAGAGGATATCAACTTTGTACTCAACACCTACCAAGGGATGGAGGAGAAACAACTCCATTTCTTGATGACAGGTGTACACATGTGAACTAATTTATAAGTTTCTCGTGTAAGTTTCTAAAGGGTGAATTAAATTTATGAAATTATTTTTTGTACACAAGGTTCATCGTCTTGGTACCCGATCTGTACTGGTACCACACTGATACAGTGTTGGTATTCTCAATATGCAGATTGGTTTAGCAATACCGAAACTCGATACACTCTGATACCAAGTCTCGGTTTAATACCATTATGGTTCAGTATGCTGCGATACACAGTGGTACAGTATATCATACTTATACATGCAATGACAAGATCTTACATTTGCATTGGCTAAAAAGTATGAAGATAGCTAAAGTAATACAGATCAATTTCAGAAGTAATAGACTGACTTAAGAAAGCAATAAAAGATGAATGGAAGAGAAAAAGGAGACAAGAACCTATTGGGAGGCCATTCAGTTCAAACACAGATTGCTGCAATACATGTAAGACGAGGTCAGTATAGCAGCACTTTTATAGTAAATACACAATAGTCTATTCAAGAATAGTCCACATATGTGTCCAAACATGGTATGAACTTGTACTTTAATTGTCTGGTCTTACATGATGACCTTTACATAGGGTTTGCATGAACCCTCCAATGCTTGCTGCTCATATTTCATGGTAACAAAGTCAATCACTATAAAGTAACCTTCACAAAAACTTTAGAAACATATGGTAAGAAATGATCAATTATCAATCCATTCAGGATTCCCTTCATTAGATTCAATTCTGACAATATTCTTATTGTTCCTGCATTCATGCCAACAACTTTATTAAAATGATTCAAAAACCAAACTAGCTGTACATTGGAAATTGTCTATCGGTTCTTTGCCAAAAAGAAGATATATCAAAGGAAACTCTATGTTGCTCTACACTGCATGGACCAGACTGTGTGTTGGGTGCAAGTAAATTTCTAAACATTTTGTCATCTAAATATTTATAGGGCCATGTCCAAGTCATACCAATGTCCATGTTTAAGTGTTGAGTGCAGGGACTTAGGCTAAACCTAAGATCCAGGTAATCAAGATGTTAGTAATCATCAAAAACATTGATATCTATAGGTTAAGAGCTTACGTGTCAGTTTTCCCACTTTCTCAGATACAAAATGACCATGAACATGGATGTTGCCATTCAACTTTTCAATCAAATGAATAGAGCAAGAGCTTCAACATCAAACATGAACCCAGCTGATTTTCCCTTAGCATAATAAGAACATTTCCTTGGATTTTTAATTCTTTATGGCCACTTTAATGTTTCTAATAGTGCTTCTATCACAAAGCTGGTCGACTGATTATCAGATTTTATTTTATTTTTTATTCTTTTTTTCATGGTCAAGATCATTGCATTCTTTTTGTGGGTTTTTAGCATTGAGTTCAAGTGTTCATGATTAAAAAATCATAAATTTTATTGTTAACATGTACAGAAAAGATATTTTTAACTTCATTATTCAATCAAACGATGACTCAATCTTAAACTCTAGTCCCAAATCAAGACAAAGCTAGTCCTACTTATTACACTTCACTCGTGTCACTTGTTCCCATAGGATTATGGGATTACAGAATAATTTCAGACAATCCAACAACCTAATGGGAACTAGGTGAATTAAATAATTTTTTAAAATCTAACTCATCGAAGAAATTTCTGGGTAACATCAAAAACTATTGAAATAAATAAAAAGAAAAAAAAAATCAGTAGCAATATCAAGTCACAGAAAACACGTTTATCATAGCCTTCCAGGTGTTACCACTGATCCCTTTCTTGCGCATGGCTCTTTTGGTTAGGAATTCAGCATTGAATTTTGTGGCGGGCTGACAAATTGGGTTGGCATGTCGTCAGGTTAAGTGCCAGCCGAGGAAAATTCTAAAGCTTAATGGACCACAATCCGATTTAAAAAAATCCAACTTTTTCTCACCAAATAATCAACTAAAATTCTATGCTAAGATTTATATTTTCGGCATGTTATAAATTCTCATAATCAAATACTACACGAAACAGAGAAATATGCGAAGAATAAAACCCCAACAATCCTCGGTAAAAGACAACGGGAAGGCGTAGCAGAAGGACAATATCAGCTCTTGGCGCTTCGATTTGGAAATCTAGGGTTATTGACGGTCTCGTACCATACGACTCGAGGAGGAGAGCGGGGTGGGAGATATTTGGTTCCTAGGAGAATGGAGGGCACCGGTCGATGTTTTCGCGCGAAGAACCGCCCGCAAGTCTCCATGAAGTCGGCTGACGGCCTACCGGCCCAACTTTACAAGAACTAGGCCAAGGAAAATTATTCGCGTTATCTCTGGTTGAACTATAAATTACGTACGGGAGTATGAATCCGTCGATCAATGAGCAATTACTTGTCGATCCTTCTTAAACATTAGATTATGTATGCATCCCTGAGAAGCATTCATAAAAAGAAGTTCATTTTTATTTGCAGGTCCCTAGGTGTATAAATAATTATCTACAAATTCCTAATATTTATGTCTCAGTTTGATGAAATTGTTTATAACTCTGCAAGTTATAATCTTTGCATGAAATCAACTCTATAAACTTTCTATGGCATCCTGTAGACCTGAGAACCATAAAGAAGCCCATGAAGGGATGGAGTAGAACCTCCAAAATCACAATTAGAGAGAATTAATGTTTTATAAATTTCAATTATTTGAAGTTAATGTCAACAAATTATTTGTTGTTGTTACATTGAACTTGCCATTACCCACACACACACACACAAAAACAAGTTTCTCATGCACAGCATCCAACTTTATTCTTTTTCTTGTAGAAACTCAATGAGTCTTCAACAAATAAAATTATATTGATACAAGGTTCTATATTCTTTATAAGAGATAGAAGGGTGAGTGCGAATATATTACACAGAAGTCAGTGTTCAACCTTTTTTTTATATTCATAAGATGTGGAAATGATTTATAAATCATCTCTTTTTAAGATTTCTCTCCCAAGTGTTACATATGCTTCGCTCCATTGTCCATGGAAAAGGACATCTTATTATAAAGTTACATGAAAATAAAAAAAAAAAAAAATTAATTAGATGAAAAGAAAGATAAGTTGATAAATGCATTCTCATTTTTTCTTTATGCATTTCTTTTAATTCTTTTCCTCTAAAACAAAACATAAAGGGTATACTTACTAAAATAAAGATCATTCAAAAAGAATGGTTGGATATTTAATATTAAATTATTAGTAATTATCAATATTTTTTTCTAGATGACAAGGGATGTGTTAGATAATGTTTGGGTTGATTTTAGGATAAATCAAAATGCTATATATATAGTATAAACTATGCTCTTATCAAGGAGATAGTAACATATTAAAATCAAAGATTTATATTATTGATCATAATTTATACTATTCAAAATGCTTAAAATTTAAATATTAAATGTTTTGATGGTCTTTAACCCCGCATAGATATAAAAAATTGATGATTTTCATTATGCTAATATTTTAAAAATATAAGATAAAATATTTAAATTAAAAATTCATCTTCTTAATCTTGATCTACATATATTATCATGTAGATATTGAAAATCTATATATTTTATTGTATAGATTATAACAAAATATTGTCTCACATTGTTTTAGTTATTTACTTTTACATCCATTTAATGTACATGTTATGGACTACTAAAGCTTATAATTTCTAATATTTAAATATTTTTAATAGTATAAATCATGACCAATGGTGTGAATCTTTAATTTATATATCTTATTATAGATTCTTCTTCTAAGAAAAGCAAAGTTTAAACAAATTACTCTACTCAAATAAATCTAACAATTTTTAATTATCCATGGATATCTCCACCCTTCACCAAACACCAAATTATAGATAGAAATCTGCATGTGTCAACCATAATGCCATTAATTTTTTTTTTTTGCAAAAAAAAAATCTGCTATGTAAAAGTAGAAAGGGATATATCCTGTAAATCCCCCAAAAGAAAAGAAAAGGGGAAAAAAAATCATCTAATAAAACAAACTACAAATTGTAGTCGTTGATTAACCATCACAAAACCGATTGGCTCATGGCGAGTCCATGAACAGAAACCCGTTCAACGATGAACAGAGTAACCTAGCAGCTATGAACCTCTCTGCAATAAAATATTATTAAGATGGATCATGGTCACATCTTCTCTGTTTCTAAGTCTCTGCGTTGGCCAAAGCCATACCCCATTACAGCGTGTGTGGGAGAGGGATCGAGAGAGATTACCGGCGGACGCTGCACTGAAGGCATCTTCATCCGTGTCCCTCAAGTGGAGTTTGAGCCTCGTGGTGTAGTTGGGATGAGCCGCATAGAAATCTTGGACGGCGAGGGACATACAGCTCCAGCTTATGTTCCCGATCCATGACTTTGTGTTCAGGATCACGCCCACATCAAATGGCACGGCGGATGTTGCGAGACCGCCGGATTGAGCAGAGGCCCTTTGAGGCCCAATGCCCAGAGAAGAAGAGAAGAGGAGTGCAAAGAGGAGAAAGGGGAGAGAACGATGGAAATGTGTTGCTCTCCTCATCCGAAAGCTTGAGACACCGCCAGAAGTGGACTCGTTTATTATAGGTCCATGTGATAACGAGGAGGTACAGCCGGTACACTTGGACGGAATCAACGCTTTGTTCGCATTTTCCCGGGTCGTGGTCAAGTTTATCGGCTGGCATCGCGACGCATTTCTTGGTCCACGAGTTCCCAGGGCTCGGCGGGGGCCGGCCAGCTTGCACGACTCTACGATCCCTGGAATCTGGAGACTAACCGACATGCAGAACAACTTACATATTTTAATAATAATAATAATAATAATAATAATAATAATAATTCTCAGCACCTCAATATGCTCTAGTCCAAAATCACTTAAGCTATGCCTTGATCAATATGATAATTATTCATTAGCATAAAGCTCGGGACCTTCTAATTCAATTCGTTTAAGCATGCCAGCGTATTATTTATTCCAAGCCGTGCGATGCGTCGCGGAAAGCAGGGCTGAGAAGTCCTTGAGAGAAGTTTCGAGACGGCTGTTTCTTGCACCGGACTTCCTTACGGTTGCTTCGGCGCCAGGCAACCGAGTAGAGAGTGACAGTTCGATGTTATTTGGAGAAAGAAATACAGACCTCGAAGGAACTGTGACCGAAGAAATACTAGATGTCGTCTGATAATAGGAAAACGGGCTTGGATAACAAACTTGTCCCAAATATATATATATATATATAGTTGGAATTTTCAAAAAGATCGGTCAGAAAGAGAATTATTTTTTATGTACATATAAAAAGTGGCTACTCATATTTGAAAAGGTCACTTTCTTATGGCCTTAAAATTTTCTTTCAAAAATGTTGTTGGGCCATCAGCAATACGAAATAAATTTTTTATTCAAAATTTCCACATATTATCTTATAATTAAATTATTATAATATTATAATATATTTTTAACAATTATTTTAATATTATATTATTGTATAATATAATATTATAATATCATAACCTAATTATATTATATTATATTATTATAATATTATAATTATAAAATTATAATAAGAAAATATTATATGATATTATTATCATAAAAAATTATAATATTAATTTATATTATATTAATATGAAAGTAATATCTTTTATATTTAATAATTGGATATAGTTACTTTGAGGTAACTTAGCTTGCTTCTTATGGTTAGAATTATATATGGTATTTTTTATTACTTTCAAAAAAAATAGGTGGGTATCCACGGGAAAGCCATTCGTCAAAGTATTCATTTTCATGCTCAATTAAATATAATAATTTTTTTGTTAAAATCTATTTTTTAAGTATAAATTTTTTAGAAATCTATTCGTGGAGATTTTTCTTTTTGTTTTTTTAAATGATGCTTTAAATTGAAGGCTATCCGGAACGTAACAACGCGTAGGAAATTTCTTCCACCCACTGCCTGCATGATCGTGACTGAAATCAGATTCTTCTAATTTGTGATATTTAGTTGTATCAGGGTGCCCTGCCCTGCAACAAAATTGTCTCTGCATCATGGATGCATGATAGCTTTTATGAGGGACCGCGTAATACTGGCATTTGGTTCAACAGTAAACCGGATATACTGACCTTTAAATCAAAGCGGGCTTAGGTGAACCGTTGTCTTCTTCCTTGGAAGAGAGCTTTCGCTGAAGCTTCTCGAATGGGTTCTGGCCAGCGCCCCAGTCTAACAGCCCCTAACCTCTTGAACAACCCCATTACGGTCTTTTACGATGCCAAAAACCCTCCGATCTCTACCTATCAATAGATGTTCTGGCTCCTATTTGAAATCGTTTCTCTCCTCCTTCCTTCCCTTTTTCTTCTCCTCCTTTCCTCCCTTCTCTCCTCCTCTCCTCTCCTCTCCTCTCCTCTCCTCTTGGTCTTTATTCTTCTCTTCTTGGAGTGCGGGAGCAACGCTGACGAAGATCGAACTCTGCTCTAATCAGCGGAATCTTGCTGCCACCCAGGCAAGCCTGCTGATCCGCGAGATTGTTAGCCACTCTGAAGCCGCCGTGGTCCATGAGCTGAAACTGGAATGGTCGCCCATCGGAAAGCCCAGGCCGTTGCCGTCTTCTCGCACCAAGCTGGACTGGCCGACACATTTGACACCGTAGCAAAAGACGTATTGACTTGCCCAATAGGAGAATGCAAGACGTTAACAGATAAAACGACCACATGCAGTGGTCGTAATCATTGCACCGTGATCCTTTCAATATACATATAATAAAATCACATATATTTTTATTCTTTATTTTAAAAAATAAAAGAGTTTCAACATTGCTATTTACGATTAATGTTTATTATTCATAACAGCCAGTATAATAACCTTTTAAAGAAATAATTCTTTCATTTGAAATTCTTAATATTTTAATTATTTGATGGTAAAAAAATATATATTTTTAATCATATAATTAGATGAGTTCGCATCCAATCCTACCATCGCTGTAAGGGATTAAGAATATTAAATATTTTATATTTAATCAATATATATAGTTTTACTTACATAAAAGAATGATAATTTTGAATACGATATTTAAATATAATTCGAATCCAATAAGAAATTAATGGATTTAGATTGAATATAAATGGATTTGAGTCAAAATAGAATAGGCCCATAACACATGAACATTTATAAATAATTTTTCAAAGCTTGCTTGAGAAAGTTTACTTATAAGAGCTCATATTGATGACTATTTAATCTGATTTTGATCAAGTATTAAAATTATATAAGATCAAAAAGTTTAAATAATATTTATTTATTTATTTATTTTTGATAAAACCTTAAGTTATTAGGTATAGCAAGAACTTCACTTAAAATTTAGTTTAATCATTAGTGGATAGTGGAGGAACACCTATGTTCAAAGCCATCGAATCAATTTTACTATTTTCAAGCTGATTATATATAAAAAAAATTATAGTTTAGAAACCTTTGATCTAAGTACCAAGTTAAGGTTTGACTTAAAGTAATGAGTGTTTAATTCATATAACTTTCGATATTTAAATAGTTTAGTGGCTGTCGATCACATTCACTCTGTGCTAGGATGGAATGTCATCTATATTTGGAGTAAAATTTTAAGGGACGATATTTTTTCATAATTTGAACCCAATGTCTATAGCTAACATAGGTCATATAAATTTTGAATAAAGTATATTTATTATGATCAATTCAACGAGATCCTAATCCACCTCTTTCCACCCATCTCTTTTTCCATTTATACTTTTTCAAATGTTCTCTTTCCTCCCATCTCTTTTCTATTTATACTTTTTCAAATGATGTTAGAAGGGAATCTTCATTGCATTTGAGGCAAAATTTTGAGAAATAAAACTAATTTACAATTCAAACCTCATGCCTATTTGATCAAAAAAAAAAATGTATAACATAGAACCAATGCACAAATAATATATATTTTAAATAAAGTATATTCATTATGAACAAGAAGCCTTACTAAAAATTAACACATACAAAATCCTATATTGTGCTGAATCATTCAAACTAACCAATGGTTCATGCTTTCAGCTTTTTGAATACATGATTTTAAATTTTTAAATGCTTTAGATGATATAAATTATTATCAACAATATAAATTATTATTTTAGAATGATTAAAGATTAATTGATAGTGCATTGAAACCGGAACTCAAATTGCCGGATTTAAATCCATGTCTTGATAGCAACGTGCAAATGCTTCACCATGCGTACCACAGCTGGCACCCTCTGGATGTAGTGGTTGAGCGTCAATTTTTCTCGCTGGCTGTCAAGCCACGACTTGGGTGGATAGGAATCATAGAACGTGCAATGAGTCCACTGGGTCTTGGATAGATATTGGATCTATGATATCTCGGATCCTTATCCTCACCAAATAACACGTTGAATTTGCGTACTATATGACTCGTAGTAAATTTATGCACATGCCTCGGTAGAGCATTAAATGGCTTCGTACAAGATTCTCGAGCATGAGTTGTGCTTCGGATTCCGATAATTTTCTACTTTATTTCCAGCACAGCGGTCATACGTTGACTAGTTCAGACTTGCAATTGCGTTATGTGAGACATAAAATCAAGTGGCAGGCATCTTTATGGACAATGTTTTTTTGAAAAACATGACATAGTTTTCTGAGGAGAAAGATGAGCAACAGCCCTGGAACGAAAGCAAGAGCCCCTCTAAAGCCATGAACACAACCTCAAATGCCAAGACATCACGCAGACGATATGAAAGTTTTAAATTAATTTGTTCAACTATTGTAAAGCGATTGCATTACAAATTTTTGATATAGATCGAACATATCTATCCAAGAACCGGAAAGAATAGAATTCATGAGAGTGTGTTTATTAGAACTAATAATTAATCATTATTACTAAAAGACAGTTTATTAAGGTAAAAATCCTAATTTTAATTTCAAGTAAGTTTGCAATAACTTCTAACACAATATTCTGCCTGCAGGACTTTGGGTAAACTATTTATGCGGAAGAACATGACAAACCTATTTATTATGCCATTTTTTTTATCACATGGTAAAAATAACGAGCACTTCTACGATGTCACTGGCATAAAATGCTTATATGGAAACTTCTAATAACATCCTGACCCAACTTATTGGATGACACTCCCAACAGTGAAACAAGTGAAAAGAGTATAATTTTACATGCTGTCAATGTAGGGACAAAAGAATAGTGTTAAACCTTCATGCTCATGTCGGAGGCCGCGTGATGCCATTTCTCCTTTGATGTGAAGGGTTTCTGGTAAGAGATGTTGAATATCTAGGCATCTTTCACTTAGATACACATCAAACTCCAGCAAACCTGAATATAAGAAGGAATTAATATATATCTGATCCTTTCTTTTATAACAGTTCAGCCATTCATTACCTTCGCACTCCATGGATAGATAAATAAACATGGAGCGTTAAAGTCATCTTACTTCGGATCTTTAATTTGCGACACAAATCATGTCATGTGGCTCCCAAGAGCAGTATAGAAATCATTGATTTCTTAGGAATCGCATGTCCTCATATGGAGACTCCTGATCGTGGACCATCTCAAAATGACGAACAAAAATGGTGGGAGACATATGGGCTCTTTTCCAAGGCAGATGAGGAAATTTAACTAAAATGAAAAGCTTTAATGGATTGACCCAGAAGTGCCAAGGGAAAGCAACTCCTCTAGCATCCACGTCCCGGTCCAGGATATGAACCAGCTCAACGGATGGATGATCACTCCAATGCAAAATTTGGAGAAGGGTCGCCACTGTAGTAGGCAATAAGTCTGCCACTTGATTAGCTTCTCGCTATAAGCATGTCTGGTAACAAGATTATTGGTAAAAGCATCAACTTGATATATCTGAGCAGAGGATGAAGGCAATGAGAGAGATTTTTGATCCACCTAATGATAATCATTGAGTCATCTTCTATAACAAACCCTGAAGCATTGACAAAGGTGAGCCTTTTGACACCATAACATGCAACCATGAACTCAGCACATTGGGACTAAAGGAATAGACTCAGTCAGCACAAACCACTCGTGGTCGTCCCAGAGAATAGCAAAAACACTTGTAGAATCCTCGTGAATCAAATTATCAAAGTTCAGCTGAATCCATTCAGAAGGTGGAGGACACCAAGAAATGGAGAAACATATGAAGCTCTCACCATAGTAGGAGAAGGGTATCCCCAGTTGTCTAGAGACTAGCTTAAAAAGAGAGAGTTCGCGGTAAAGAAGTCCTTCGTCACAGATTCAACATGCAATAAAATGGTTTGGGGGCTTTTCGTTTTGTTGCAAAACGACTCATTTCTTGCAAACCACGTACACCACATAACGTGAAACATGGTAGATTTCTAAAACCTTTGTTCAACAATTGTTGGAGAGCCGCATAGGAGACCAACCAGTGTATCCATTGACACCAGGTGAGTTCTGAGCTACTCTCCCAATTTGTTCCATACTAGAATTGAAGTTGGGCAGCTAAGGAAAAGGTGCTCCATAGTTTCATCTTCTTGCAAACACTTAAACAGCATAGGGAAAAAAGAGAAGGAATGTGCCTGGCAAGGAGAGCTGCAATGGGAAGCCTTTGCTGGACAACACACCAGATGAAATAAAGAACTCTTGGGGAAGCATCTATGTTCCAAACTCTTGCTGCATGCCTCCAATTTGGAGGAAGGGATTGAGTGACGATTGATATACATCTTTAACAACCACAAAGTCATGATATCCCTTACCCCAAACAAGATTATCTTCCAAATCCTCACCACCATGAGGGATTGACAGAGTATGATTTCATAATTATTGGAGGAAAGACAGAGGAGATTAGACCCCGATTCCAATCCCCACTTGTGTCAAATAGTAGCTCCAATAGCGAGGCCTCTTTCAAAAGGATCCTGCTGAATAGTTTTTTCATTACCAATAGACCAAATGAAATCACTTGAAATGAGCTTAGCAGCATTAGCAATGGCTTTCCCCAAGGGGGAAGAGTTACAACCAGGTCGATGGTTCAACTAAGAGCCACAAAATTTATATTTAGCAATAAGCACTTTAGAAAGAAAAGATCGGTTGTAACATTATCTTTTCTGCTGCTTTGCTAGGTAAGAATGGCCATCAAGAAGTAATACCAGGGATTCTTAGCCCACCAGATTTCTTTGGGAGACAGATAACATGCCGTGGTATGGTATGGGGTGCATAGCTTCCATGGTCATGGCTTCATAAGAAGCTCCTAGTAGTTTACTTAAACCTAGTGTAGAATGATGCAGGAATGGCAGCGTGGGAAACTATGTGTACTGGAATGGAATACGGTAGTAGCCTGATCAATGTGCAGCATCCAGCTAAGGATGGCATCTTTTATTTTCACACATCCAGCCTAGCAAGAATCTTGCCTTTGAGCGATTGTAGATCATCCATCGTTAACCTGCCAGGTTTCATAGGAAGGCCTAGATAGCCATCCAAGTATTAGACCCTTCTAATCTTAAGGATAGATATCAACTGAGCAGCTAAATTACGTTGGATCTTTAGTCTAAAGAGAACCACTAATTTTTTCAGATTAATCTTTTAATCAGATTGAACACGGTAGCTGTGAAGAGCCTTTCTCAACATTTTGCAATCCCTGAGAGGAGCGCGAGATGGTTGAAAACAATTATCAGCAAAAAGAAGGTTGAGATACAGCTACACCACTCTGGTCTATCCAAATCCCAGGAATATCTCCCAGCTCCAAGCTGGTAAGGAAAGCTTGAGAGATCATTCCTGCACAAATAATGAATAAACGTGAGGATGGCAGACAACCTTGATAGAGATCCCTATAGTATTGAAAGAAATCCGCAAGCGAACCATTAATTAGAATGGAGAGGTGGGAATTGTAGGAAATTTGCCATCACTATCTTGCACCGGTATGTTCAACATATGCTAAAAGGTATATCATTTTACAGATTGAAGCGTTGCTAATCCCACTTGGCTTGGCCACAAGGTTTTCTTTTTTTTTTGGAATCTGCTGCAGAGCCCCTCGTGCTGGATGCGTCGATCGAGAGAGAGAGAGAGAGAGAGAGAGAGAGAGAGAGAGTTTGGAATCTGCTGCAGAGCCCCTCGTGCTGGATGCGTCGATCGAGAGAGAGAGAGAGAGAGAGAGAGAGAGAGTTTGGAATCTGCTGCAGAGCCCCTCGTGCTGGATGCGTCGAGAGAGAGAGAGAGAGAGAGAGGGGGGGGGGGGGAGAGGAAAATAAATTATTTTTTTTGGAATATGCTGCAGAGCCCCTCGTGCTGGATGCGTCGAGAGAGAGAGAGAGAGAGAGAGAGAGAGAGAGAGAGAGGGGGAGAGGAAAATAAATTATTTTTTTTGGGATCTGTTGCAGAGCCCCTCGTGCTGGATGCGTCGAGAGAGAGAGAGAGAGAGAGAGAGAGAGAGAGAGAGGGGGGGAGAGGAAAATAAATTATTTTTTTTGGAATCTGCTGCAGAGCCCCTCCTGCTGGATGCGTCGAGAGAGAGAGAGAGAGAGAGAGAGAGAGAGAGAGGGGGAGAGGAAAATAAAAAGAGAGAGAGAGAGAGAGAGAGGGGGAGAGGAAAATAAAAAGAGAGAGAGAGAGAGAGAGAGGGGGAGAGGAAAATAAAAAGAGAGAGAGAGAGAGAGAGAGAGTTTGGAATCTGCTGCAGAGCCCCTCGTGCTGGATGCGTCGAGAGAGAGAGAGAGAGAGAGGGGGAAAGGAAAATAAAAAAAAATAGAGTCCCGTCACATTCAAGAGATTCGTGCTATCTACCACCGGACAAACAATCCCTTCTGCCTGGTGGCATTGAGCTGGCAGCATTAATGGCTTGATAGGCCCCAAACATAAATCAAGTGACAGGCAGAACCTGCCGCTTCTAATTAAATGCATAGACTTGACTCCTCGATATTGCTGGACCAAGGCCTCCGCCTCCGTTTGTGATTACCGCATTTCGCCCTCAATAAGCGTGTCGGTAACGGGCGACGGAGATTGAGTTCCGGTTCGAGGACCACGTTCGCTTAAATCTCACCGGATTCGGTCCATAACAAGCCGCCAAGAAAGAAAACTATATTAAAAGAATACCCCAGCTGACATCTACAATATAATTAATTTCACTGAAGTACGGAAGATACGGATTTCTCCGAAGGCAGCAGCAATCAACCTAAACTATCATTTTTATTTCCCCTTTGTCCTCCCCAACAAGCCAGCGGAAGAGAACGAGAAAGGAATAAAAGCAAAGTGTCTTAGAGCTGTTTTTATTAAAAAAAGTAAAAAAAAAATATTTTAACAAAATCAAAGCAAAAACAAAATATTTTATAAGAATAATGTTAAAGTAAAAAATATTATTTAAAATAATATTTTTTAAGCCAAAATCTTATCCTATCAGTACCACGTGAAGGGCAATGTGGCGGTCTGAAAACATCATCGTGTGGCGTTTTCAATTGCGTGAGTGAGGCAACACCCCCACCCCCCCCCCCCACTCCGACCACCCCCGCCCCCCCCCCCCCCCCCCGCCTGAGCCACCACCCCCCTCCCGAGTCCCCCGGTCCGATCCCTCCCAAGCCCCCGTCCCCTCCCGAGCGCGAGCCCCCTCGGCTCACTCTCTCGCGCGCGCACCCGGTCCCCCCCTCTCTCTCTCTTGGCCCATTTACGGCCCATCTCGCGATCCGTCCCCCTCCCTCTCTTAGGCCAATGGTCCCTCAAGGTAATTTTTTTTAAAAATTTAAATATGTTTTGTTACTAATTGCTTCACATTCATCTTTATAATAAATAAATTGATAACTGAAACAATGATATTTTTAGTTCAATTACATCAGTTAATCGTGACAGAAAAACTAAAAAACCAGTAAATTTATGTATCGACAGAAATAAGTTAAGGTTAGTTACATTTTTATGAAAAATTTGCATTGTTAGAAGTAAAAAAAATTTAATAAGCATGATCTATTTTATCAGTCATAATGAGCAACGTTGACAACTTGATATGCCAATATATCTTGTAATAATAATAATTAAAAAAAATAAATGCTTTGTATGTCAAGTCTCTGATATAGTCTGATTTTTACCATAAAACAAACATACAGAAAATAAATAGATTAATATCAATTATTTAACAGGGTACGTATCTATTATTTAAATGCTAAATGCTTCTGAAATACGTGCATATTCCATTATTAGTTTGTTTGCGGTTGATCAGTTTCTGTTTATTTCAGTTTATGCTTAATGATACAATATTATGTATTGATGCTAAATTTATTTTGAATGCCATTTCTTAGATGAACACCGATACTGTTCGATTGCTGCTTTATTGTGATGGATCAGTTGAACATGGCTTAGATGGAATACAATATAATCAACCTCCTCGTAAAAGTTTTAGATTGAGCATGGGAACCCATTATGTTGAGTTGGTTGAGCGGGTTTATAGTGTGCTTAAAATTCCAATGCAGCAATATATTTTGAGATTGATGTGGAGATCTCCAATATTGCATCAGAAATATGTGCTTCATCCAATCGAGGAGGATGACGATGTGGAGGAAATGTTGACATTTCCTTCCAAATTTTCAGATTATCGCTATGTTGAATTATATGTTTTTAAAGAAGATACTCCAGCTCCATACAATGTTGATCATACAGAGGATATTCAGGACAGTTCTCCTATTGCCCACGGCGGGGAGATCGAACTCCCGGTGGATTTCCCGATGATGGAAGGAGTTATGCCAGTAGTGCAGAGTGTTGGTGTGGCAAACAATCAGAGTGTTGATAGTCGGGGACTTGAGTCAGACGATAGTGCAGATGATAACTATTGGCCTGAACATGATGACTCTGACGAAGGGCGAGATGAGGATGAGAACTCACATGGAGATGATGTAGTTCATGAACCAGCCAAAATTTTTGTAGTTCGTTTCTGTATCTACTCATCCAGAAATTGTTCCTAGTCAGGTCTATGAGCATGAAGTCTTTGCACATAGTCAAATACCAAAATTTTATCATGACTTGAATTTGCAGGATGGTGGTTGTATTAGCACTCAAAGACAATTACCCTTTAATTCGCAATTTTGGAATTCATCAATGATTGAGTTTGCTACAGGATTGTTGTTTACTAGCAAAGATGAACTGAAAAAAGCATGTGAAATTTATCACATCAAGAAGCATCGCACATATAATGTTGTGGAGTCAAAGAAAGCATTTTGGTCTGTGAAATATGCCTCTTCAAGTTCTGCACAGATTTGTCATTGGAGGTTGCGTGCTACAAAGTTGAAGAAGCATGGATTTTTTAAGATCACAAGGTACGAGGGGCCACACTCTTGTTTATTCAGTCATGTAACTCAGGATCACAAACACATAAGTTCACGAGTTATTAGTCATGCGGTTCGACATATTATGGAGAAAGACCCAAGTGTGAATATTGAAGCCATCATTGCAGCAGTGGCAGAACAATTTCATTATACCGTGTCATACTCCAAAGCATGGCGTGGGAAGCAGAAGGCATTGATTGATGTATTTGGTGAATGGGAACCCTCATATGCTAAGTTACCTAAATACATGCTTGCACTTCAAAATACAAACCCCGGAACGGTGGTCTGTTGGGATTTCTACAATACAGGGATATCTAATGTGCGTGTCCTGAATTATATTTTCTGGGCATTTCATCCATCCATTGAGGGGTTTCGGTATTGTCGCCCAGTCATTTCTATTGATGGAACACATATTTATGGAAAGTACAAGGAGAAGATGCTCATTGCAATGAGCACTGATGCTGACAACAGGATATTTCCACTGGCCTATGCAATTGTGGATGAAGAGTGCACTGCTAGCTGGAGTTGATTTTTATGAAATCTCAGGAGGCATGTTGTGAAAGACAGAAATGGCATTTGTCTTATTTCTGACCGACATCTAGGTATACTAAGTGCCATAGCAGATGATAGTAATGGATGGGCTCCATCTCTAGCTTATCATCGCTACTGCTTGAGACATGTGTGTAGTAATTTCAACTCAAGATTCTCTGATGTTTAATTAAAAAGAGCTGTATGGAAAGCAGGGAGCAAACATCAGCTTCGAAAGTTTAACTTTATCATGGAATGGATCAAGGCAATTAATGCAGAGGCTTGGACTTGGCTATCGGAGTTGGAGCCAGAGAAGTGGACATTGGCACATGATGGGGGCTTCTGCTATGGTATCCTAACAACAAATCTCTCAGAAGTTTTTAATAGTGTACTGAAGGGAGCTAGAAATGTGCCGATCACGGCCTGTGTTCAGATGACATTTTACCGTCTTGTTAAGTATTTCCATACGAGACACGCGGAAGCCATGAGATATGTGCAGGATAATCGAAATACTTTTTTCACTCCTCATGTGACAATTAAGCTTGTTGAAAGTCAAGCCAAAGCTAATGAGCACAGAGTGTTTAAATACAACATGCAGAGAGCCACCTATGAAGTCATTACAAGAAGGTCAAGTAAAGCTCTTAGGGGAGGAGGCAACGTTCAGAATGTGTCACTCATTGACATAAATTGTTCTTGTGGAAAGTGGACAATTTATAAGTATCCATGTTCACATGTCTTAGCCGTGTGCCACGAAATTACCATGGATACAACCCCTCTTGTTGATGAAGTATATACAATTGGCTCTTATATAAATGCATGGGGAGGTGAGTTTAATCCGTTACCCTACGAAGACTACTGGATGGACACATTCACATGCATTCCTGATCACAACCGTCTCAGACCGAAGAAAAAAGGTAAGCCTAAGTCAACACGCATTCATAATGAAATGGATGAAGTGCAGCCAAGAAGTAAAAGTCGTTGTAGTATTTGTAAGCAAACGGGTCATTCTCGACGCCATTGCCCTAATATTAATGTTAGACCTTCAGGATCCTAAATTGTACTATTTATAAATTAATGTATGTTTTATGTATAAAACAACTGTATGTAAAATTATGGATCACTAGTATTTTTATATTTCTTGTGCTTATACACCTGTTCATCTATATGCTTTTTATTCAGTTAGAAACTCATAAGATACTCTTTTAATGCACTTCTTAAACTTTTTTGAGACTTTTCTAAAACACTTTTAAAACTATTCAGAAGTGTATCAAAAGAGTTTTAGAAGAGTTTCAAATATGTTTTAGAAGAATTTCAGAAGAGTTTCAGAAGAGTTTCAAAGAGTTTCAAATGTGTTTTAGAAGAGTTTCAGAAGAGTTTCAAAGAGTTCCAAATGTGTTTTAAAAGAGTTTCAGAATAGTTTCAAAGAGTTTCAAATATGTTTTAGAAGAGTTTCAAAAGAGTTTCAAAGAGTTCCAAATGTGTTTTAGAAGAGTTTCAGAAGAGTTTCAAATGTGTTTTAGAAGAGTTTCAGAAGAGTTTCAAAGAGTTCCAAATGTGTTTTAGAAGAGTTTAAGAAGAGTTTCAAAAGAGTTTCAGAAGAGTTCCAAATGTGTTTTAGAAGAGTTTCAGAAGAGTTTCAAATAGTTCCAAATGTGTTTTAGAAGAGTTTCAAAAGAGTTTCAAAGAGTTTCATATGTGTTTCAGAAGAGTTTCAAAGAGTTTCATATGTGTTTCAGAAGAGTTTCAGAAGAGTTTCAAAAGAGTTTCAAAGAGTTCCAAATATGTTTTAGAAGAATTTCAGAAAAGTTTCAGAAGAGTTTCAAAGAGTTCCAAATGTGTTTTAGAAGAGTTTCAGAAGAGTTTCAGAAGAGTTCCAAATATGTTTTAGAAGAGTTTTAGAAGAGTTTCAAATAGTTCCAAATGGGTTTTAAAAAGAGTTTCAAAAGAGTTTCAAAGAGTTTCATATGTGTTTCAGAAGAGTTTCAAAGAGTTTCATATATGTTTCAGAAGAGTTTCAGAAGAGTTTCAATCTGACACTTCATGTCTTTAGCAGAAAGCATCAAAATGCTTCAAAAGATATTACTGGCTCTCAAATTGTTCATAGATTACTGAACTACAAGTGAAAATAAGGCAAGCCTTGGGAGTTAGCTACTTATTTGAATGCATTCTAAAATGTCATCAATCCCTAAATAGGTAAAGTCCTTCACAAGGTACCCTCGTATCTTTCTCAATACAACATTTCAGCCTCCATATTGCTCTCGTCTTTGCTTACCTACACATTAATGCACCATCTCAATGGAATTATTTATATTAGCCTTTGCCATTCCTTAGAGTAC
Organism: Metroxylon sagu; assembly: GCA_017589505.3. Classification (NCBI taxonomy): domain Eukaryota; kingdom Viridiplantae; phylum Streptophyta; class Magnoliopsida; order Arecales; family Arecaceae; genus Metroxylon; species Metroxylon sagu. The sequence goes on from JACVBY030000664.1 coordinate 1,714,009, forward strand.
TAGCTACATGATATATTCATGAAATTTCACATTAATTTAACCAAATTTAAATATGTAAGACAGCAAAATAGTTCAAAACTAACTTGACAATCTATGAAGCACCCTTTGTAATTAGTATATTTAGATTCAAATTCTCAAAAGAAAGGGAAGAAAATATGCATGGCCCTGCTCACATAAAAAGCCATTTGATGATCCCTGTAAGATGAACAGTTCTGTTCTCCAAATCCACCTCTGCTCCACCAGCATGGAAGAACTCCCTAGCAGCATGTCTTAGTTCTGCTTCAATCCCTTGGGTAGAAAAAAATCGTACAGTAGGGCTTGACCGTGTCCCATCACACAATCCGAAGTGGATTAAGGGGTTCAGTTTTGGTACTACCAGTTGAATGTAATTAGAGAGGAAGCAAGTTGAGCTTAGAAGCTAAAATTTCAGTTCTCTTCTCTCCTAAAGTGAAATGATATAAACCAAGCAAAAGGCCAGTACCTCAAAGTGCCGGTCGCCAGTGCTAAATGGCTTGCTGCGAGAAATGCAAAACTTTCAACAACAACAAGAACAACAACAGAGTCTTAACAGATGGAATGATATATGAGATCTTTGGCAAATCATCAGTTGCATCATTCAAACAGTCATAGTCTCAACAGATGAAACATATTTAATACATTAAACAAAAAAAGTCTTTACAACAATTAGTTTATTTACATAGCTTAAGTACCACAGCTCCGTCTAGGAGGTCGTCGAACTCGTCTAGAGCGTCGCGCATATGTCGCGATCGTTCGAGGGCCCTCATCAACTACATGGGAGACCCCCTCCTGCGCGGGGATCGTATCTGTCATATCAATGTCGGTAAAATAGTGGGAGACATCATCGCCGACCTCGGTGATATCCGTATCAGCAATGTCAGTAATCAGCAACGCCCTCTGATCATGACTACCAGATGTACCCTCACCTGCATGCCCCATGCGTGAAAAATCGTATGCATATGGCGATGGCATGTAAGAAGGCAATGGTGTATAACGAAATCTACTCGTCCCAGGATCCTCATATGCGTGTGCCATCGCCGGTTCCTCATGAACTCGTGCCGCAGTAGGTGTACTCCTCACATGCTGATGGCCAATTATAGAAAAAGTGTTATCTAAAATCGCCCTCATGTCTAAATGAATCCTTTGCCGCTCGGCCTCCGATGTCGAATGCATAACTCGATCCAAGTTCAAGGACAACTCTTGAAACCTCTTATGCTGCATGTTTATGACAATATAATATCAAAAAACAAAAGATAATAACTCAAAAATAAATGATATTAAATAAACATTTTATAATAATGCCATGAATTCAAATGAAGCTCCTTCTCCTTCGTAGCCCGCAGTATGATACTCGGAACGGCTAATGCATATACGTGTTATACTCCTAAACCATTCCATGTACTCAGGAGTAAATGGGACTCCCTCAGCGATAGGCTCCCCAATAATGATGTTTTCACGCCACTCATTCCATGTAGCAATATGTGTGGCGTGTATGACATCCCACGTGGCATGTGCCCTCCCTCGTCGATCTATCTGATGAAGCTGAAGTGACGTATCGCATGGTGATGGTATCGACTGGCGGCAACCAAATTGTCAAAGCACTCGGTTCAGAAAATGCCACTCCACTAAATTAAAACAAATAAGAGGGGTCCGTGCCATCCAAATATCTGAACCGAATAAGCAGCTTGGTGGCAAAATAGAGATAATCTCGAGCGTATACGGACACCATATGAACTGCATGTAAAAAAACCATCAATCCACAACCTACCTACATAAAATAAAAAAATAACATTGAAAAATGATTTGAAATTTAATAATATCATACCCGTTGGGAACTATCATCCAATACGTCGAACTGGTCCCTATAGGCACGCAGTGTATGAGTTGGGACATTCTTTTGGTTCAATCTCACATTCCATCTATGCCCCCATGGTGCATCTAAGTGCCAAGCATCATCTGCATCAGCAGGTCTAGCCTCCAGAGTCTCAAGTCTGATGGAACGAAAAATAGGTAATCGTTCCCATGCCCATATCTGAATGTTTCAATAATGCTCAATATTAGTAAACAATACAAAAGAAAAAAATCCATACTCATTCGATTTAATCAACTGTTTACCTGTAGCAAGGGCAAGTATCCTCCTATCTCTGTCTGAGTAGGGTTCGTTCCGCGACAGAGTGTCCGATACAAACCGACAAGTGTAGCAGAACCCCAACTATATGCAGCAAATGCCCCCAGGTCTTCTAAAAGAGGCACATACATCAACTTCACTAAATATCCGGATGTATCTGGAAGGATGACTCCACCTATAATTCGAAGAAGTTGCCCCCTCACAGACTGCTGGACAATCTCATCATCTGCATCATCATCCAAGTGAAAGTCTCGGTAGAACTGATCGAAGAATGATAAGCGGAAACGGCCTTTAGAAAATACCTCGGTAGGGGGTTCAACCCCAAACAACCTCACAAATATACCCTGCCACTGCTCTAATATATAACGCGGATCAAGCCCAGTAACCGCTAACCCATCAATCCGTAGACTACTCAGAATACCGACATCCTGTAGTGTGACTGTCGCCTCGCCAAATGGAAGATGAAATGTGTGGGTCTCCTGCCACCACCTCTCAACAAGTGCAGAAATAAGGCCGACATCGAGTCGAATCTGGCCTATTCGATATATGCCATACATGCCAACCTGCTCCAAATAATATTGCACTCGTGGGTGTGCCATGCCCGGTGTCTCCTTCCATATCTGCGTGTCATGTCGACGGCATCTAAACATCGATAATTCCTGCAATAAATTCATTGCAATAATACATATCAATAACATAAACGCAGGCTAACTAATTAAGAATCATCGATCAATAATGCATACCTCACCCTCAAATATTTTGGTTGATCTATGCGAGGCTTGCAGAGTGAGAACACTAGGATCGCGAGGCCCTGGATGTAAAACATTATGAGCCATCTCGTACTACTCTGTCAAAACAAGTAAAAACATCACATAAGAAAAATTTTTATGTTCACTGATAATAACAAGTAAAAACAAGTTTGATTTATTTGTACAAAAAAAGCATAACTACAATGATAATAAGATAGAAACCATGATTATGTACAATAAAATTTTTAATAAAATATTCAATAGAATTATTCTAATGAATGCTAATCCAACAACAGTAAACAACCAAGGCAATAGCTCAAATATGATTTAATTTTAAAATAAATTATATTTGTCTGAAACTGAGAATGTATTTACATAAGTAATTTATGATTCAAGTAATTTTGCAAAAATGCCATGCATTTTAAAAGAACGGTGCCGTGGTCTAAAAAATTTAAGATTTTTTTAAAACTGATGTTACAAGATAAAGATTTTTTTAACTGATATTCTTTAACAAAAAATATCATTGTTTCAGTTAACAATTTATTTATCATAAAGATGATTGTGAAGCAGTTAGTAACAAAGCATATTTAAATTTTTATAATTTAATTGAATTAAAAAAAATTACCTTGGGAAACCACCGGTCTGATAGAGGGAAGGGGATGGGTCGCAAGACGGGCCGCAGACGGGCCGCGAGAGAGAGGAAGTCGGGGGGACTGCTCGGGTGCAGGAGAGAGGGAGAGGGGGACCAGGTGGGTTCGCACGTGAAAGAGGGAGCAGGGGGGATCGGGTGCGCACGAGAGAGAGGGAGCACGGGGGGCTCGGGCACGCACAAGAGAGAGGGAGCAGGGGGGACCGTTGGGGTCGGGTGCGGACCGAGGGGGATCGGGGGGACGGGGTGGGGGGGGGTGGGGTGTGTGTGCGGTCTCGGGTGGGCTCGAGGGCAAGGGGGGGCTCAGGGGAAGGGTGACGGGGAGGGGGGGTGCGGACCGGGGGGACCGGGGTGGGCTCGGGGGCGGGGGGTGCGGCTTGGGGAAGGGCGACGAGGAGGGGGTGCGGACCGGGGGGACCGGGTGGGCTCGGGGCGGGGGGGGCGACGGCTTGGGGGAAGGGCGACGGGGGAGGGAGGTGCGGACGGGGGGATCGAGGGGGTTGGGGGAGGGCTCGGAGGGGACGGGAGGGGTCGGGGGGGCCGGGGGGGGGGTGGTCGCTCGCGCTCGGGGGGCGGTGGGGCTCGCGCCGAGGGGGCCGAAGGTGGGGGGGGGGACCGGGGGGCCTCGGGGGGGAGGGGGAGGGGGACCGGAGGGGCTCGGCGACCGGGGGGGATGTTTTGAATGAAAACGCCACACTGTGTGGCGTTTTTAGAAACGTCACACCGTGTGGCGTTTTCAGAAACGCCTCACCATATGGCGTTTCTAAAAACGCCACATGCCATCCATGCTGGTGCCGACGGGGCGGGACTTCAGCTTGAAAAATGCCATTTGAAATGATGTTTTTCACTTTAACATCATCCTTGCAAAATGTTTTGTTTCCGCCCCGATTTTGTTAAAAATTTTTTTTTTTACCCCTTTAATAAAAATAGCTCAAGTGTCTCGCCATGGAGCCGCAAAATATTCTGCCATGGTATCCATGCAGCAGCGTGACTTTGAATGCAACCCGTAATTACGGCTTCGATTGATCTATTAAGCATGATTAGTAAATAATAAATTGAATCTAATATTAATTTATTAATTAAAAATTAATTTATAATTAATTTTATTATAAAATAAATAAATTTGTATAATAAGATTCATAGAATTTATTTATTTAAGTTAATATTATTTTTTAATTAACTATTGTTTGGTCATCATATAAGATTGAACGGTTAAATAGGAATGGATTGAAAACAATTAAAATTACTCAATAAATATATTATAATGCATAACTTAAAACTCTAATCTCAAAAATTAAAATGTAATAAATAATGCATATATACACAGGTATTAAATAAGTTACACAGGGAACTTGGATCATGCATTCGTATTAATTTGAATATAATTTAATTATTAAATAGATTACATGGGTCGTGTTGTTAATTTATGTAATATATAGATTGAGTTCAGGTTTAGATTTTTCACTTGATTAATAAATAAATTGGGTTTAGGTTGATCGATTTATTATTATATTTTGAAATTGATTCAACCCACTTATGAGCCATTGACACGATTTACCATCCCTCTATTTGCATCCAGAAATTTCTTTTTTAAAATTAAAAAGGTATAAAATAATATAATTCAAATAAAAAGAAAAAAGTTAATAGTTCAACTTAGAGTTCTATGAAATTGAAAATAATATTTTTATTTATAATTAAAAAATGTAAATAAAATTCATTGCTAATTCTTGCATATAGCTTTCTTAACATATAACACCAATATATTTTACAAATAAATTAGAAAACAAGATATTTCATAATCCCATCAAACAAGGTGAAGTAGCATTTTCTTCAAGAGTTACAAAATAAAATAGGAATAGTTATATCTATTATATCTGTCATAGATATAAGTTGCTCTCCTCAAATACGACAGCTCTCATTATCAATGGTTCATCTAAAAAGTAATTGCAGTACAAACAAGGGCTATAACAACAGGATCGTCTATCCCTAGCTTTTTCATTCTTGTTACATATATACTTTCAAAACTTCTTAGGTAGGCTAGCAGCATTGGACTGATTAAAGGGATCGGATTGGAGTCTTGCATAAATAATCTTAAAAGCGTTCAATCCGTTGATGATACTCTCACATTTTGGGTGACAAAAAGAAAATCTCTTTCGGTAGTAAAAATGATTCTCTTGGCCTTCAAAAATTTTGGCAAGTTTGAGAGTTAATTTTCATAAAAATTGCTTAATTTATTTGAATATGGTGGAAGAGGACCGGAAAATCTTAGCTAACCTGATGAATTGTAAAAGAAGCCCTTCCCCTCTCTTATTTTGGCCTTATCTTTTGCATGACAAGACTTACCAACTAATCTTGGATGCTCCTTCTAGATAGAATGGTTTTCCGATTTGCTTCTTGGAAGGATAAATTCAAATCAATTAGTAGAAGACCATCCTAATTAACGCAGTCCTCTCAACACTTCCATCCTACTATAAATATATATATATATATATATATATATATATATATATGTCTAATTTTTAGATGGCCGAGTTGGATTATTTAGAGAATTGATTGATTGAGGAATGCCCTCTTATAGAAAGGTAAAGAAAAAGTAAATGGATTCAATTGCCCAGTAAGATTCTATTTGGAAGATCAAGAGAAAGGACGTTTAGGAATCAAGAATATAAAGATTTTAAACTCTTCTTCTAGCAAATAAGCTTGAAAATTGATTTATGAACCTAAAGCTCCCTAGAATAATCAAATTTGGAGGCTTTACTAGGCTAAAAGAAAAATTGAAATGAGAGTCCACAGCTCCTCGATCACTTTATCCCTAATCTGGAAGGACATATATAGAAATCAGGAGTCTTTCTAAAATTTCACTTCCTTCAAGTTGGGCAATGGGCAAAATATCAAATTTTGAAAGAACCCTTTAGGTGGGGCTAACTCTTCTGGCTCATTTTTTTAGTAAGTCACATCAAAGAATAGTGAGACGTAATTATTTTGTAGCCTCTTAGTGGAACTTACACTCTCTCAATGGAGCTTTAAATTCCATAGGCTTCTGTCTCAGGAAATATTTGACCAACTCCTATCCCTTAATAACTTGATTGCCACTTTAAAGCCATCAAGAATTGCTAACACACTAGTTTGGAAGCTCACTAAGAATGATATTTTCTCTATTAACTCTTTTAACAAGTTTCTTACTTGTGATGGTTTGATATGGCTATATCATAAAACTGTTTGGAGAGTGACTATACCATTATAGCTCAAGGTTTTCTTATGGTTTCTTATGGTTAACCATAAGAAACCATCTTCATACAGGAGTTATTTTAGTAAAGAAAGATTAGTTTGTTAGCAATAGTTGCTTGTTATGTGGAGCTTCAGAGGAATTTGTTAATCATCTGTTTCTTCTTTGATGCTTCTTTGCAAAGTGTGTGTGACTTTCTATCTACAATAGCAGAAATCTTAGAAAAATAGATGATCAATTTTTAGGACTTATGGCATAGTTGGAGAAGAAAGAACATCCGATTAAGTCTCAAAGAGGTATGAAATTAATTATCTTATGCAACATGTTGCTAGATTTGAATCGAGAGGAATTTAAGGATTTTTCTTTACAAAAGATCCTTCAGCTGCTTCGTTCTCTTTATGGCCCTTCACTTGTCCTAAACGTGGAGTCACCTTTGTTTGTTTGAGACATCGTCACATGGTCATCATTTGTTATTGCTCTCTCTCTCTCTCTAATCCTTGGTGTAGCAATCAGAATCTAGTTGGCTTATAGGCTTCTACCTGTGCTCTCTCTATTTCTCTTTCTCTTCTTTTCTTCTTCTTCCTTTTTTTTTTTTCTTTGTAACTATGTAAATATTACCATTCTTTAATAAAATAATGGGACGTTCGATCGCTTCTCCATTTTCTCATCAAAAAAAAAAAGAAAAAAAATTGGGGAAAGTGATGGACATGTTCAGTTCCTGCCTCCCAATTCACTAGCTGTTTGAAATAATCTGTTAGTAAACCGAGTTCCAAACAAGCGCTGAATTTTTTCAAGAGAAGGCATAAAATTTCCCCTTGACCTATATGCCTTACCTCCAAAATTTGTCTTGCCTCGGGCATTACTTGACATCAAACTGATACAGGTACGTCTGGTTAATTATTTTTAGGATTTTATTTAACTATCATAACGTAGCTAAAAGGATTAAATTCTGTTAAGAAATCAGGGGAGAATTATCTCAAATCGTCCACAATTTGAATTTGTTTTCCTCGAGAAAAGGAAAGACTGAATTTGCTTTTAAAGATTTGAATAATTTTACTTTATTTTCAAGTAAAAGTCAGATGAAAAAGCTTTTTCTCAGCATTATTAGGAGCTAGCAATAGTGGCTTAGGAATGAAATACAAGTATTCTATACTCTGATAATTGATGGAACCTTCTTCCAAATATTACTGTAGTCCATCTCTTCAAACAGGCATGAAAGTTGAGATTCTACCATACACATTAACATCCATCAGTGAGGACACGAGCTAATTAATATTACCTGAAGAGCCTTTTTTTCTCTTCAAACTGGAAGGCTCCTTGTCTACTACAGAAATTATGCTGTCGAAATAATGCCAAAATCTATGTAAAAGGGCATGGTTTTCACTCTCAAAGTCGAGCCACCGCTAGTTTGTTTGCCACGCAAGAATCTCACGGTTTCATCCAATTTAAGTGCGCAAGCAAAGACACAATCAACCACCTGCCTCAGTGCTCTCGCGCGGTGGTGTCTCCGGACTCTGGCTGAGGGGGCTGGAATACACAGTCTCAAGCTCCACTGGAGTAGCTCCTCCATCGTAGGTATGGTTGGAGATGCTCATCGGGCTTTGTGGATGGTTGGGATAAGGTGAGCGACTAGGATCTCTGCTGCCCCTCGTCGATCCATCCTTGAGCGCGGCCCTCCTAAATGTATGTGATGAGAGGTCTCTCTCATCGAAGATCCTGGCAATGGAGCGAATCGTCCATCTAAGAGAGTTTTGAGAGACAATGGTCCTTAAGGCACGCCTGTTCTTGCAGAGGAAGGAGACCAAATAAATGAGGCAGGATGCGGTTGAAGCGAGTCCGGTGATGAGGAAGAGTCCCCAGAAGCTTTTAAAACCGAGACTGTTGGAAGAGAGAGGGCTGTCTTGGCTTGGGCAGTTGGACCCATCCCCGAACCACCTCCTTTCGATCTCGGTCATCTCATCACTCTCTGTTACGTTCAGGATCGCCCTCGAGAGGTCTGGGACTAACGGCGAACCTCTTGGGAAGACCTGCGGGAGGGAGCACCAGAGAGCAAAACAATAAGAAACATATTTTCATAGAAAGACATTTCAAGTCATGTGCCAGTCATGTGCGTTTCATTGTTATATATGTGTATATTAGAAAGGGAGAGAGACCCACAAAGCCAAATCCACCAGTCTTGCTTGTTTGACCGGCCATGGTGTAATGAACACAGTAGTCTTTGAGGAAGGCTCTGAGGTATGGGATCTCATCAATTATTGCCGCTACACCTCCATTTTTGCTTCCTTTCGCCAATGCATCTGCATACTGCTGAGGGGATTTGTAAGGCTTCAATTTCGACTTATCAAAGCCCCACGTCAACAATAGACCTTTCACGAACGAGTCTTGCAGGTAGCCCACGTACTCCCCCCTTGCCTGGAGCTCTTTGTAGTCCGTCACAGTTGGCTCAAACTGTCGCACAGTGAGCATGGAGGTCAGGCTGGCAGTATAGCTGGACTGCAGAACGAGCACTACGAATACCCATATGATCACCACAATCCTTGACAGATTGCTCGCCACTCTCTCCCCTGCACTCCCATTCAAAACGCTGTGAAAATTAGGTGTCGCGGCACAACATCTCGATGCTACTGAAATAGCCATATTTGACACTTGCTACAATTGAAAATGGCTACGCGCACGGAAAGCATGTGCAATAGGGAGGTTATCAGCCATCCACTAAAATAAATCATGCAACGTACGTCACCTAAAACACTTGTTTTTTAAGTAATTAAAACTAGAAAACTTATTTTTTAGTACAGATGCATTTACCATGTCCTAATTAAGAAATGACTTGTTGATATAATATGTTTCCTTTATCGAGAGGAATCATAACATGTTAGAACCTAGAGTTTTCATTTGTTTCAGAAATGTCTACCACGGCTAATGAATGATATAATTTATGACCACCCACTGAGAGATGGATTGATGCTTGGTATGCTGGGCTTAGATGATGAGGAGGAGGAAGAAGAGTACGAACTGTGAGCAAAGACGAGAGTCGAGAAGGAGAAGTAGAAGACGGTGCCAATCTGGTGATGCCGTGGGCCTCTGAACGCCTCGTTGATCCGGTGCTCCAAAACCCACACAACGATACCAGTGAACACGAAGAAGCAACCACTCACCAACCATAGATCCCAAGTCAATGGTTTGAGGAAGATCCACGCGCTCTTGTCCGGATGATCCTTGATACCAACCACCATGGAGACTCCTGAGACCATGTAAGGTAAGGTGAAGTCCACGTACTTGGATCGATTAGCCGTGATCGTTATGTCCCCCACTGCGGCATCATACCTCTGCCAAAGACATAGACCATAAAACATTCACGATCTTATTACCGATTAAACCAATGAATGGTTCTTATTGCGATGATTGGTGGTCCTAGTCAATGGGTCGGTTGTATGAATTGTTTCTACCTAGTTAAGTGTAACCATAATATGTTGCTAGCCTTTAATTTATGCTTATTTAAGTGCTTGGTAATTTTTTTTTAAGATAAGAAGTGTTTTGTGATGCCATCCAACTTCTTCATTATCTAATATATTTTATAGTAGACACGAGAATAACTGGAATGATGAAATTAGGTACACCGGGCGTAGGTATGAATCTGGTGGTAACCCACAAAACCTATCAGTAATTTCTAGTCATTCAAATGGGACACTACAACAAACTTCAAAATTACTTTGAGAAAAGGGCAAGAAAAGAATCTCCACTTCAAACATACTCTGGTACGGACCTAAATTAAGAGAATGATGGGAGGTAATACTTCTCAGTCAGAAATAAAATTAAAAAAATCAATAATAACTAGAGTAGAAGGGAAAGGTGTGAAATGAAATACCATGCAAACAATTCAGAAAATCCAGGCTTAGATCTTAAAAAGAAAACTAGCTTTAAACCCATACTTGTTGTATTTTTTTTTAAAAAAAATTATTCATTCTAAAAGTTTTCATAAATATTTAACACAAGAGTAATAAAAAAATTTTAAAGGATTGAAAATGCTCTAATATAATATGTGTATGTATGTATGAATGTATGAAATGTGGTTTATATTCAGATGCTCATGAATATAAACATCTTATGCCAACCTTATGAATAGACATCTTATGCCAAACGTTTTATATTTTTGTTAACTTGTAATAATGAAATACACATCTTATGCCAAGCTTATGAATAACTATCAGAAACAATGCAATTCTGAAATTCTGAAAATACTGCATTTAAAAATTTTAAATTTTTTTAAAAAATCTCGTCCAAACGTAACCTTAGGGATTCAACTTCATCCTGAAACCTCAGAAGCTGAGCGAGACAAAATTGGACCATAGGAGGGACGAAAGCATCTACAGCCCAGTAATTATTGGAAGCCTATTTTAAAGTTAGCTGTGGGGGAGATCCCTTCCTCACGTTTCCCTCTATTTTAATGTTAGGCCACCAGTAGCTTTGTCTCGATTAGGTTTGAAATCATGCCGAGGACTTTGCAAGTGTATCTTAATAATCAAATATTGAAAATTTAGGAGCCAGTGATACCTATTCTAACAAAGCGCTCTCTCTCTCTCTCTCTCTCTCTCTCTCTCTCTCTCTCTCTATATATATATATATATATATATATATATATATATATTCCCGGTATTTTGTGTTGACCTGCAAACTAAATGAAACCTCAATTATTTCTTCTATGTAAGAGTTGACATGGCGAGTGTATTGACTTTTTTTATTTTTATTTTTCGCAAGGAAATAAGGGTGTAATTCAACCTGAAACCGTGTCACTAAATTCTTTTGGTCAAGGAAATAAAAGTGCAATTCAATCAGGAACCGTGTTATGAAAATTTCCTGGTCAAGAGGCTAATTGGCTTAGAATTTAAAGCGTGCGGTGGGTTGCGAAGTCAACTTTAATGTTTCCTCCGCTTTTTTAAAAGTATGCGTGTGTTTTCCCATCAATTGTCATCAATGAAAATTGGTAAAATATCCTCACCAAAATAAATTAATAATGGATTTTTGATAACCACTCACTTCATGATTTTAAATATCTGTTAAAAAAAAAAGAAGTAACTTGCCTGTTAAGAAACAAGTTTGACTTTTTTTGAGCATATTCTTGTCAGTATATCCATGAGAAAATTTTGCTTAGAGAGATGCAAAATGTCCCGACAATAAACCACTGCAAATTTTTATGTAACATCCTCCCTGTCTTAATTTGGCATCTTCAAAAATTTTTGTGTCAAACAATGGAAGAGTAATACACTTATATTTAAAGGAATCAAATTTAAATATTTTCATTTAGAAATATGCAGTAAAAAAACATAGTCGGCCAATTAATTTAAGAGTCTCAAAAGAATTAGTGAAATAGAAGAAATTAACCTTGATGAACAAGACAGTTATGGTTGTATGGATAAAAACCTAAGACAAACTTATTGGCAAGAAAATATCTTGCACTGGAGAGACCAAAGAGGATGCTTTTTATTTGAAATTCTTTTTGTACATTTTCTATTTCATAGTTACTTATGCTAAAAAAAAAATATTTGGAAGAAGCCCTATATATGATTTCCAATTTAAGGAGCCTAAAAATCAGAGGTCTGAGTCCCTGAAAATCCTTCTGTGCAAGGCATAGAACTTGCATGATTGATTTTTGACTTTTGATTCATTATTGACCAAAAGTTACAGCAAGGTGATTAGGTTTAAATATCAATTCTTGCAGCGAGAGGCCTGACCAAGTCAATTAGATATAGTCGGTGAGGCCAGCCAATTAATTTGGACAACCGTCTAACCGGAAACCACAGTTAATTATTCAATATAAGGTTTAGGACCGGTTAGGGTGGTGGTGTTGTTGGGCTAGGTTAGTGTCCTCAGACTTGTTAGCATGACTGTTGGTTCTCATCAGCTTGACCAGGCATGGCTGCTTCAGAGGCTTCCATGAACTTTACGCCTCACCAAACTTTAGTATAGAAAGACCTGTTGAACTATTTTGTATATCACCTACTCACAAGAAGGATTGGACGTGGGCCAATCAAAATCAGTGGACGAAGAGTTGCTCCTCTAATAACTTCACATCCTAGTATCCCACTATACCATCTCATAAATGAACAATATTCTAAATGGACCGAAACGAGGGATGTGTGTTAAATAAAGAACGAATTAAAGCAGTGGTTTTCTCACTAATTTTTCTTGGAAGGGATTTTGGAAGAGCAAAAGATCCAGACGAACTGTAGCGTTCTAGTTTGTGACTACGGATGCTCCCGCAAGTGATGTCAAAATAATACTAGTCGTAATAATAAAGGAAATTAAGCAATTAACCAACCTCGTTCGAGACATTTTGGACGAGAGAGTCGTAATTCCCGGCGCTCTTCCCCTCGGCGTTCTGGTAGGGCACATACTCGAAGGGCAGCGCGTAGGGGAGCCGCCTTACCGCCGCCTCGAACACCTCGATCACGTACCCGCTCGCCTTCGTCTCATTGCTCACCGGATCCTTCTCCACGTTCAAGAACGAACGGAAACCCTGCTCCACTGGGCCCGGCACCGCGATCCTTAGCTTCCGCCCGCTTGTCGGCGCCTCCCAACCTTTCGGCACCGCCGTCGAGTCCCCAGGCCATATCACCGGCCCCAGCCCGTCCCTCGTTGCCGAGTACGGACTTTCACTACTCCAATTCAATCGCCGCGTCAGCCCGTACCTCGCCGTCCAGAATCCGATCCTCTTCCCCTTCTCCCCGATTACGTTCACTATTTCATAGGCCGACACGTTCAGCTCGCCGTTTACCAGCCTAAATTTCCCTCCGAGCCCCTCGAATTCGGTTTTCGAAATCGCGTCCAGCAGCTTCGGTCCGGTTTGGGAAACCCCCAGCTTGGATAAATCGGTCGGACCGTTTTCCGATTTGACGAATGCCGGGCCGACGGGGCCGAGGCTCTCCGCCGCCGTCGCGACGGCCCGTGCCGCGTCGTAGGCCCAGATCCCGAAATTGGTGAGCTCGAAAGCGCCGGTGTCGGCTTGATTGGAGTTCTCCTTCCAGAATTCCCGCCTCCACCGGCGCCGGAACTCGTGCAGCGCTTCGGATCGCCGGACGAAGGGCCTCACGCCCAGGACTCCCTGCATGGTGTCCAGCACGACCGCCGGATCGAACGAAGGGAGGAGGCTGGTGAAGCCCTCGGTGGCGATCCAGACATAGCCCTCGGCCATCATGCCGGCGTTCTCGGCGCACGCGAAGAGACGGCGGGCGAAGGTGGAAGTCCCGTGCACGAGGAAGACTCGGGTCTGCTTGGTCATGAGCTTGTAGAGCTCGAGGGAGATGCGCTCGTCGGGGGCGGAGGCGGGGAGGGCGCAGCGGTAGGGGACTTGGATGTCGACGGCGTAGAGCGCGTCGATGAGGAAGGGGACGAAGGGGGTGCCGTAGTCGGAGTCTTCGTAGACGGGGACGACGCGGCGCCACCCGAAGGCCTGGACGAGGGCGGCGAGGGCGTTGGCCTGGGCCGCGTCGCTGGGGGCGGCGCGGACGAAGTAAGGCGTTTGCGACGGCAAGAGGAAGGGGCTGATGGCGGAGGAGGAGACCACGGGGACCTGGGCCTTGGTGGCGAGGTCCGCCACGAAGGCCGCCTCCAAGGACCTCTGGGGGCCGATGATTGCGTGCACCTCGTCGTTGGTCATCAGGTCCAGAGCTGCACCAGTCAGTAGTAGCGCGTCAGTGAAGGGTCAATGGACGGAAAAAGCAAGGGTGAGTGGTGAGTGGAGGGAGGGGATGGGGAAGTACCGGCGGCGGCGGCGGAGACGACGTCGCCGGCTGAGTCGCGGGGGAGGAGGAGGAGGCGTGTGGTGGAGTTGGGGTGGGCAGCGTAGAAGTCGGAGAGGGACATGTTGATGGAGGTGCGCGACATCATGCCCACCGGAGAGTTCATGTCAAGGACAAGGCCGACTTTCAACGTCGTGGGTACTGCTGGCAGCGGCGGTGGAGGAGCATGTAGAAGAGGTGGTGGTGGTGGTGGTGGTGGTGGTGGGGCGGAAAAGACGAATGAGAAGAGAGGTAAGAGGGTAAAGAGGAGACGATGGAGAGCTAGGTCCCTCATGGGCGCAGGAGCCGCAGAGCGATGTGGTTACAGAGTCGGGTGGAATGGGGGGGAAGGGACAGGTGTCTTCCTCTTTATCACAAAACATGTAAGAGACCCGTGATGGGCCGGACCCTTGCATGGGCTTTTTTTTTCGCTGTGGATTTTTCGAGTCAAATATATTTATTGACTTACGAAAGGCTAGCTATTACTGGTGACAACAACTGTGGATTGCATGGCCCTACATTGTGCAACCGTGCCCATCAGACGATCAGCTCCGAGTTCCACCATTAGAAAAGCTCCGAAATTTAATTCGGACGGCAATTAGTTTTTTTCCTGCCACTATTTATTTCATTTTGTTAGGAAAGAATTGTAACGGAGTAAATAGTAGCATCATTTGGCCGTATCACTCTTCATAGAATAAATATTATTATTAATTTTAATAAAAAATTATATTTGAAAAACTAGGTGGATAGTGAAAAAATAAAGCAACAAAATTGTTATAGCTCTTTGGCCTCTAAAACTATTCACTAATGTAATGGTTGACCTAGCCTTTTGAGAAGAGATCTACTAAGAGCCTACTTGAATTAGTTATTGCACTGATAGGTCTAGCTAGTTGGCTTTCCAAAAGCTAGCTATTGGAATTACGATGGCTCTTGAACTCACCAACTACTTCAACGATAAAAGTAAAATTATAAAGATAAAAAATAATCCTATCAATTAAACTAATTCTTTTTTTTTCCTCAAACCCTTCTCATCTCGCCTTTTCATCTTCTACTATCTTGTTTCATTCCATCCGATATTCGATCATCTGCTCATCCATGGCTATTAGGTGCTTCAATCATCTGCTCCTATTATTGTTGGAATGTTCTTCCACCTATTTGGGATCTTACATCTTTTGCTTCTTGTCTGATGATGACGATGCTGAAGCTTGGGATCCCACATCTTCATTGTTGCTAGTAATTATGGGGAAGCGGTGATGGTGATGAAGAGAGATGGAGGGTTGGAGTCAGTGATGGGATCATCATCATCTTGGGTGTCAAATCTAATCATCAGGTACCATTGATCGAGTAGCTCTGCCATGGAAATCAACCCAATGGAGTTGTGGGCAATGCTCCTGAAGCCTAAATCCCAATGCTAACCACCGCCCCCCCTTTCAAAAAAAAAAAAAAAATCAGCATCAAGATGTTACCGAGAGCGTTTGTCGATGTTCAAGAGAGAGTTTTGTTCCTTTTCCATCATTCCTATGATCTTTGTTTAAAAAAATATCTTAAATAATTTTTGTGTTCCTTTTCCAACATTGGTACGATCCTTGTAGATATTTTGGCATAAAGAAAGATTTTTTAGCATTGCTAGGTATTCAATGAATATTGATAACTTGCTTCAAAATTTTATTTAGATAATTCTATACTTGAACCTTCTCTATTCTACATACATATACATACATATATTCCGTTAATATTCTTACCTTTAGATATAATTGTTATATTGTTGCATTATTATGAACTTTTAATTGCTGACATTCGTCTCTTAGAAGTTGCATTAAACAAACTGCATTAAACAAACTTTTGGGGTTTGAAAGGTTAGATGGAAGATATTTGGAGTTGATGAATCAATATTCATTTGAGTTGCAAAGAAATATTATGGTTGCATCAATAGCCTTGTATAATTATATTCAGAGGAAAGTATCAACCAATTTAGCATCTACCAAATTTGAATTAAATCTAAATTTTGTGCCACAATGTATTCCAAAATATGAAGGACTGTTAACAAAATGAGAGCCATTAAGATGATGGAACCATGTGCACTCAAATGATTAAATTATGTGATAAAATTGCTTTTGGTTTAATAAGAACAAGAGCTCAATATTAAAATATTTTAGATTTGCATAAATTAATTATATCATTTATATTTATTAACACAAGATTGCCTCACCCATCTTAATTTATATTCTGAGTTGGAATATACTCTAAGGTGACTTGGTAAGGTCAGGTTGGATTGGATACTGACTTCTTCATCAGAGTGTTTACTTACAGACATCAGCTTCTACATGGAGAAGCCTAACACTAAGCTAGTTTCTGACTTTGCTCAACATATTTTTAAGATAAAATTCTTGATCGCTTCTATTTTCTCCAAGTATTAACTTAGTTTAATTGACTCTTTTCCTGATCGATTTTTACAGGGCCTCCATGAAGCCTTTGTAATAACAAAACGCTCAATGTCTAGACCAAAGCAGTCGATGAACTCACTGCATTCTAGAGTAATAGAACTTCAAGCGGACGGTCTTTAGCTTTGGGAGGAGGACTTTGATTAGCCAATCCTCAATGAAAGGACCCTCTGATGCTAAGCGGATCAGGCCATGGCTAAGCTCTAGGATTTGGTCCAAGAGAAGGACCGGCATATCTACGTCCAAGCTCGATGGATCTCTGACCAGGACCTCCAGATCTCTGAGTTGAAGAGAGCATTGGAGGTGGAGAGGAGGAAATTAGTCGAGTTTACTAAGAAGCTAAACAACCTTCAACTCAAACTATCTTGAGCCTCGACTTGGATCTTAGCTTCGTTTAGGGACTTGGTTGATTATTAAGAAGAGATGGATGATACACATACAAATCCTACAAGATGGGGTTCGAGTGTTCTAAGGGGAGAATCCTAGAGGCGTTCCCCATCCTCAACCTTAGCTTGTTTGATCCCATTGAAGATGATGAGAATGAGGCCCTAGTTGAGGACGAGGTGGCAGAGGAGGGTGATCCTACAAATGTGGCAGCTGAGGGTTTGCACCGAGGTTGCTCCTGCTGAGACAGTCCCTATTGAGGTGGCACTTGTCAAGGCAGTTCCAACCAAGATAGCTTCAATTGAGGTCCCAATCATCCCCACCAAAAACACTCCCTTCTCACCCAAGGAAGGGCTTGTAGCTCTTAAGGTTATGGATGTTCCTTCTTCGAATGTCGAGGAGTTATACAACATCTAAAGATATTGAAGGGGTCAAAAATTCTGCAATACATCGACTATTAGATGCAGACGACAATCTAGGATGGGCGGCAGTAGTAGATAAGTTCATGGCCTTCGACCACCATATAAACCTTATTTTTAATAGTTATAAAGAATTTGTCAAGCCTCTTTCTCAACTTCAGTGCTATTTTGTCCAACCTACCATTGTTATAATATTTTTTGTTTTTGTTTGTAGTTCAGCCTCGACCAATTTTGTAACTGACTTCAGGTTGAAACTTTTGTAATGAACTTTTAGTAATGAAATATCTTTTTTAGCAATTATTGTTTTTCTTTTCATTATCTTGGTAGATTGGTTCATTTAGCTCATTGCTAAATTATCTTCAAGGTTGGGTTATCACGATCTAGCTAATCCTTTGAGTAGTCTAAGATTTTTTCTACATCCCAGAGGTTGGCTCGTAGCCTTCTAGCCTCTCGATTTATAGGCCTTTCCAATAGCTCAGTCAATCTAGATTAGTTTCACATGTGGAACACAAGTTCCTTTAAATTCTGCCAAGTGTATTAGATCAGTGTTACATTTTTAGGCTTCAGCCAATTGAGGTCAGCCTTGAGAGGTTGGGTTTTAGTCATAAATATATTAGGTTGTCCCAGTGGGGTTCGACCTAAAACCTTTTCTAATTTTTGGCTTAAGTCTCTTAGGTTAGTCCTAGAACTTAAGCCCTTGATCGGTTTCTTAGGTGACCTTATTTACTCAAATGCCTCTCAAGTTGGTGCCGGGACTTTATGCTCCTTCTTAACCTAGTTTTTAAAGTTGCCTTCCAACCTTCGACTGATTTGTCTTTTAGGGATCAAGCCGAGGAGCATTATCCAGACTTAGAGCCAATCCGAGCTTTGTTCCACAGTATTTTCGATGGTTGTTGGCCGAGTGATCAAGTTGGACGTTGTCACTTTTCTACTGAGACTAACACTATTAAGGCTTAGGTCAGTTTTAGAAAATCATTTATTTCTCAATCATGCTGAGATTATTTTTGAGGTTAGTTTAATGTAACCAAGCTTCATCGAATTGAGGTTGGACAAAATCCAGATTTTTAAGGGAGAAGCTAAAGCTCCCTTATAATATTTTATTGCATAAAAGAAATTACAGAAAGAATCATAAACTAATGCCACAAAAGATGGCTTATTTTCAATACATTTTCAAGTTCTTAGAATTCCAAATGTAAGGAATAGGTTGGCCATTAAACTTTTCTAGCTGATAAGTCCTTAGCCAAACTATCTCTACCACTTAGTATGGACTTTCCTAGTTCAGGGTCAATTTGCCTTCTTTATTGGCTCGACCTAGAGTTGCTATCTTCTTGAGCACTAGATCCTTGGGTTAGAATTAGCATCCTTTGACTTTAGTGTTATAATATTTGGCCATCCTTTGTTGATAGATTACCATATAGACTTGCGACTTTTTTCTAAGCTTCTTCGATGAGGACAAGATTAGCTCAAAGATCATCAACATTGTCCTACTCTCTAAAGTGTTGAGTTTGATGGCTCGACATACCAATTTTCATTGGGACTATGGCTTCGATGCTAAAGGTTGAATTGAACGGAGTCACTCTAGTAGGTACTCAGCTTGTAGTTTGGCATGCCCAAAGAATTCTAAGAAGTTCATCAGCCCACAAGCCTTTGGTTTGGTCAAGCTGAGTTATACCTTATCAAAGTGTATTTGCCTGCAAAGGAAAGTATTTTCCACTTCTACGAATCAAACTTGGTGAGGATCTTATCTTTGATGGGTTGAAGGTCCATCATCTTCATGCTAATTGGCTTCTAAGGAAGGCCAAGATAACATCTAAGTCATGTACCCTTCAAATATTGAGAATAAAGATCAATTGAGCTACTAGCACATGCCCTATTTTTGAGCTGAAGAGTACCATTGATTTATTTAGATTAACACTTTGGCCAAACTAACAGACATGACATAGTCTGCAATCTCTGGAAGTAGCCTTAGATAATAATAGGCAGTCATTAGCAGATAATAGATGAGACATACTTGGACCATCCTAGACAAGTTGAATGCTATAAATATCACCCCGAATAAGACAAGCTTTGAAAGACTGAGTTAGCATTTTAGTACACAAGATGAATAAGTAAAGTGATAAAGAGTAATCCTGTCCCAAGCCCAATTCAGAAGGGAAGAAGTCTGTGGCAAACCATTCACCAAAAAAGAAAAATGGGGTTCCCAAATGCAACCATAAATCCATTGTATCATTCTTTTTGGAAAATGGAAAGCTCAAAGGACTTCAATTTAAAACTCCCAACTTATCTTATCATAAGCCCTCTCCATATTTAGTTTTATGACCATGATGGGATGAGAAGTAGGAGCTTTATGAAAGGAGTGAACAATCTCCTGACCCAAAATGACATTACCTTTAAGACCTCTGCTTGCAATGAAAATCACCTGCTCATAAAAATCAGCTTATGGATCACCCTCTTGATCCTAAGGGTAAGAATATTAGCCACTATCTTGTGTATTATATTACATAAATTGATCGACCTAAAGTGGGAGGCAGTTGTACTGTTACTCCTTTTAGGGGCCAAAGCAATGAAGGTCACCTTTGAAGAATGAGACATGACACCTATTCTGAAGAATTCCTGAATAGCTATATAGATATCTAAACCCACAATCCTTCGATAGAATTTGAAGAAGCTAGGATAGAAACTATCAAGTCCAAGAGTTTTAATAGATCCTAGTGACTTGAGGGCTTTTACTTTCTCTTCCTCTGTGACATCTAGAGACAAGAGTTCTTTGTCATCCTCCAACAACACAGGCAAATTGGTGGGAGGCTGAAAAGGTTCCTTGGTGGTAGATGACACTCTCTCTTGAAACAAAATTTTTAATTTAGCCTTGATAAGTTCATCTATATCAATCCGGTCTTTAGAAGTAGTTTGAAGGTAGGTGATCCTATTCCTCCTCTTTCATATCATAGTACCTTAATGAAAGAATGGGGTATTCTGATCTCCATCCTTTATCTAATATAGTTTAGACTTCTATTGCTAAAAAATCTCATGCTGCCTTAAGAGCTTATGGTGCTTAGCTAGCTTGTCTTGCAATATTTGGAGATCGATAATGGACAACCTAGCACCCTCATCCTCCATTTTGTGAAGATGTTTAATGTCTTGTTCTAGAATTTGGTCTCTGTCCAAGATATTCCCCACCGATGTTTTATGCTAAACTCGTAAAGTTGCTTTAGGAAGCCTGAGCTTCCAAGCAACATGAAACGTCGTGACCCTATGAGATGAACATTCCATGCTTCATTAATCACAACCCAAGATTCATCATATTCATATTAGAAGTGCTCAAATCTAAAAGGCTTAGGGCCATAGATTTCCCTTTCAAGCTAAATAAAAAGTGGGCAATGGTCCAAGCCAATCCTGGGCAAGTGCCTGACTAAAGCTTTGGGTATAGATTCAACCAGGAATCAGATGCAAAGGCCCACTCTAGATGTTCTCATGTCCTGGTGCCTCTAGATCTATTATTACACTAAGTGAATTTGGGGCCACCAAACCCTAAATCCATAAGACAGTAGATAGAAGTAAATTCCTAAACTCATCAACGTATCAATTAGACAAAAGATCTACCCACCTATTTTATCCTCCTAAGCCAAGATAATATACAATTGAAATTCCTTACAACCAATATAAGCTGACCTAAGTTCAAAGTGTGTTCAAGTTTTGACCAAAGCATTCTTATCATCTGTCAACAAGTGCTAGCACAAACCACTGCCAATACTTATGGCATAAATGTTGAAGTTGAGAATACTCTATACATACACTATACCGTAACATGGACAAAATCAACATCTACCACCCCTGTTCTCCAAACAGTAATGATTTCGACAAATAAACTGTGGGACTCAATAGCATGAAGATTTCAAAAGGACCCCAATTTCCTATGGCTTTTTGAAATAGCTCGACTCGACAGCCTTGTTTCCAAGAGAATAATAACTTCTACTTTATGTACAGATAACATGCATCTATAGTTAGACATTAGTGCTGATATCATTTATGTACAGATAGCATGCATCTACAGTTAGACATTAGTGCTGATATCCTAGAACCACGATAATTCCAGACAATAATATTCATTAGAAAAGGTAGGAGTTCTTATTTGTAGACGTATTGTCGCTTTGTGTTGTGAAAGAGCGAAGGTCAGCTAATTTAAGTCTTCTGCATCCTTGGCTTGAACTGAGGAAAGGGACATTGCGATCCCTATTGTCATCGATTAAATCAGATCCATATCACCATTAGTTTTAGTTTGGGGTGGGCTAGGACCTGATTCCATCCCATTGTCCGATATATCCCCATCAAGCAAGGGTTTCTCTATCCTGTTATGAAACTCTACACCTCCAGAGCTCTTGCTCTAATGAAAGTCTGGCCACTCCTTTTAGTTTGAGGCCATCAATTTTAATTACTCATACTTATATGTAGTATCTCAATTTTAATTGTAATACAAATGAAAGTCCATATAGTGTATACTCATGCTTCGGTTTGATTTAATTAATTTTTTAAAAATTTAAGCTGAAATCAAATCGGATAAAAAAAAGATTCAAATCAAACAGATACTCTGGTTCTGATCAATTTTATTGGCTTAGTTGGTTTTCTTATGCTCCGCTAACTACTATCACTTAGACATAATTATTGTCAAGCAAAGAATATCCACTTTGAAGCTGATGTGATGAATTTTTATTTTTTTTTAAGAAGAAAAAGGTCATTCTTTCCTTCATTCTTTGAAAGGAAGCAGCATTTGTCATTGGCTGACTGCAAACTAACAAACTCGCCCGACTTTGCAAGAACGCCAGCAATCGCCGTAATTATTACGCGTCTTGTAAGTTCTACTGTTAACAGATATTAAAAGGAAAGGCCAAAAAGATATTCAATCACCGGCACTGCAAAGTGCAAGCCAATCTGATATTCATTCAAATAATCCAAATACCCCAGGATAAATGCGGAGAGAGTTACTAAATGATGCGACAGAAAGCGCCATGGTCGTAAAATTCATATATGTACGGTTGCGGCATGCTGCACACAGGCTCGGCTTCCTTTTTTTCATCTTCCTTTTTCTCTTCCTCTTTAACAGGTGACACGCTAATCAGCTCTGCAAATTTTACTTTCTTCCTAAGTTCCATTACTAGGATAGCCGGGTCAATTCTAGCACCAACGACTGCGATCTGATCATTCTGATCTCCTTCTATGGTTACAGAAGTAACACCTGTTAGTGGGCCAATCTTGTAAGTCATGCAAGATGTTCTCTCACAACTTCAAAGAGGATAACAGGAAATATATACTGAGATTTATAAAAACTGAAAAAGAAACAAAACTAGGAACTTTGCAAGATCTACAAAAGATAAGAAACAGATCAAATAGCAAACTAGATAGAAGGCAGGAAAAAATAAAAATATATCTTTTTGATTTCTTATGTCCGAAATTACACCCGGGACCATTAGACAGAAATTTAAAGATGGAGAGAGAGAGAAAAAATATCACTACCGTATTAACAAATAGCCAGAGAAAGTGAAACAGTTGAAATTCTAAGCGAGGAGTCGTTGATCCCCAAACCTTTTCTCTTCAAAATGGGGTTTGTTAGGGCACATGCAACTCTTATTCAAAAAGGCCATGCAGAAGAAATTGAGTAGATTTTCATGATCAAAAACTAGAAGTCTATGAGGACAAAGGAGTGCAAAGAATATTGTATGATCATGAAACCCAAGCTATATTAAAAGTCCCTGGTTGAAATCATATGAAATAGAACATTTATGATTTCATTTGTCATATGAGTGTGGTCTGTTAGCAAACCTGTTTGGACCAACTGTTGGCTATTGTAACTATTAGCCAAAAGTTACATGAGCTGTTGATAAACAGCTAATCCGAACAGGACCATAAGTCTATAGGCTGACAAACATTAGCTAAAGCTTCCAAGTTTGAATCTTGAAGCTATATCCCCAAATTATCAACCTGCATAGGTCCTGCATCATTCATTCAGAGAACTGGCAGCCCCACTGTTATTCTAAAATGAAAGGAAAAACAAAGACGTCTTCTTGATCATACGGTGTAGGTGTAAGTGGTCTACCTTGCCATTCAACGACAGTTTTGAGGGCTTTGGTGCGCTTCTTTGCATCAGCCATGTAGACCTTAATCACTATCTTTTGCTGCAAGAAGAAAGACTTAACGAAATCAAATCATCAGAATTCACAGCGTACTTCCCTAGTCTACTGCAGTTGAGATAAAGAACTAATCCTTGTACCAAATTCCCACCTTTTCCATCGAGTTGGACTCTCTTGCCCTAAAACACGTGAGACACATTGTAGTTATGTTGAGGCAACGACGAGTAGTAATGCCTACCATCTTCTAAATATAGAGAGAGCCGCAGCGAGGAGAAGAGGAACAGGAGCTGTTTTTTTAATTTTTTTGGACCACAGGCTTCGGCCGCCCGTGGAAGTTTATCAGTCTTCTTTTTTAAGTTTTACGTGCTCTTGGTCTTAGATGTCTTAACCAAGTCCTTTGTTGGTAGAAGTTCCCTTGCAGCAGGCTTATAAATCTGGTTCTTTGAAGCATCCCATTTTCCAGAAGCTTGGACTCTGAGAGTCAATTTGGCACCCTTCAGTACTGTTAGGCCAAATTGATCATGAAGCTGATTTACCGGTTAATTAACTTTCTACGGCTTACATGTCGATGACCAGGTATGGTGGCATGATTTAATTGGCCTGGACACCGAATTGATATTGATCAGGTAAACGAAAACGGCTCATGCCGCTTGGTGTGGATTATTTTTAACATGGTCGAATTAATGTGCATGTGCTTGATGGAAAAATAACATATGATTCACTGGACCCGTGGAAAAGACTACCGTCATTTAATATAATAGGAGGAAGTGAGTGGTGAGTTGATGTTGAGCAGGTAAAAGAAAACGACTCATGCGACTCGGTGTAGTTAATGTGCATGATGGAAAAATAACATATGATTCACTGGACCCGTGGAGAAGACAACCGTCATTTAATAGGAGGAAGTGAGTAGTGAGTCACTCCTAAATATGGTTGATGAAAACTCTCTCTCTCTCTCTCTCTCTCTCTCTCCTATATATATATATATATATTGTGATAGTGATGGCAATGATGCAAATGCAAGGGAGTATACTTCACACCCCCTCTAACCAAAATTGATTCTCGATTTTGAATAAGTTTTTTTTTTTTTTCATCAACATTT
Organism: Metroxylon sagu; assembly: GCA_017589505.3. Lineage (NCBI taxonomy): Eukaryota > Viridiplantae > Streptophyta > Magnoliopsida > Arecales > Arecaceae > Metroxylon > Metroxylon sagu. The sequence continues at coordinate 1,739,019 of JACVBY030000664.1, forward strand.
CTATGATTTCTTATTTCTTACCAAAATCTCCATTCTCAAATTCTTTTTTTTTTAGGATTGACCTGCCAACTTTAGGTCCAATTATATATATAAACCATTTGAAACCCAAAGTTTATTATAAATCAATAAATATTTAAAATAATTAAAAAATTTAAATTTAAAAATTTAAATTTAATATTTAAGATTCCAAACTCAATATTTATATTTGAGAAAGATGATTAGATTTTGAGATGGATTGGAAAATGGAGACCCTAATCACCATTTCCGGATTTCCAAAAGTTCTCTAAATTTTAATCTCCATCCCCATTTAATCCCTCCAAATCCAACCCCTTAGAGTCAGTTTTCCATTAGATTTTTTTCATCTGATTGACATCTCTAATCTTAAAGCATCACTTGCATTGCTTTTAACTAACAATACTTTTCCCCATCTACTCTAGATCAATGGCTTCAATGCCTCTACTTGGCCAGTTGATAATAATCATCTGAGTGAGATCGAGAGACTCAGAATCCTAATGGGTGAAGAATCATAGAATGTAAACAATCATCTCTCTCACACACATACATAGACAAAGAAAAATGGATATTAAAACTAGTAATTTAAAATTGTGAAGAATCGTTTCATCAAAAAAAGAAAAAATTGAAGGTTAGCCCCATAAAAATAAATCCTAGTTTTAAATTACTAGTTTTAAAGAAAAAAACTACTTAAATATAAATTCTAGTTTTAAGTAGTATAAACTTTTAAGATTCTTAATTAAAAATGATTAAATTATCTTTTTTTTATTCTCCATGATCTCTTAATAATAGGCACATTTCTTGCACGGTATTATAAAATGATGCCTTTCCATCTCTAATTCTTCTCGCAATCATTGTATTGCACATGAACATCTCAAAAACTATTGAGAGATGCATCTACTTGGATTAATTTAATGAAGAGATACATTTCAATACATTTGGTCAGATAATTTAAATCCAAGGGACATAATCCTTGATAATTTGATGGATGATGCTGATGGATATATCTAATTAAAGGCTACCTAAACATCCATTTGTATATACTACTTTATACCTATAAATAGAGAATCATATCATGGTTTTCATCCATTCAAAGCAACTCAAGATAAGTGAGAAGAAACTTGAGAGCCTTTAATCATTTGAGATTAAGTTAATTTAAGTACACCTTTTGAGCATTCAACGAGAACGAATGGAATCCATATAAAGAGAGAATTTTTATTCAATTATTTTGCTACTTTTAGCTGCATTTGAATTAAGCTGGTATAGATTCCCTGATTCTTCTTCATTGTAGTATATTTTCAGAAGAACACGAAATGCTTCATTGTATATTATGAGTAGTTTGCTACCAAATATTTATATCTGAGCAGGATAAATTTTACTCTAAAGAAAATGGCATATATATTATACTTTGAATTGGGTAATATTATTTTGTTAACTATTTATTTATTTTGTATGTACATAGAAAATTTGCACAAAGATTATAATTTTTTCAATAATATACGTATGGTATTATAAAAGTGGTTACCTTGAGGAGTATAAACAAAATAGATGCTACGGTCTTTGGAACATTGATGGTCAGATGCAAAACGGGATTTCCAATTAGAGATATATGAAAATGCATGCAAGATGTAGCATGCAGAGACCACAAATGCAAACCAATAGATTGTGTTTATTCATGTATCTTAGCACATGATGGAGCGATTGATGATCCATCAGACCTTAAATCATGCAATCAGACCTTACTGTGGCTAGGAATGAAGCCAAGCATAGTTGTGGAGGGAGGACCAAGGCCATCAAAATTTTAGAAGTTTCTTTATTAATATAAAGGGTATCAAAATGTTTTTTTATTTCTTTAAGCTGACCTTTCAAGAAAAGTTTAGATATTATAATATACGATAAAAATGATATAATGAAGGCAAATTTAAGCTAATTAGAAGAAAAAATTAGTTTATTATCGAAGAAAATGGTAGAACCAATTTTTAGCCATTTTAATAAAAAATTATAGCATGATTCGAACTTTCAAAGAGAAAACTTTTGACTCCACCACTATCCATTGCTAGTAGTCTGTTTCCTGCCTTGGCTTGATAGATTCAGGCTTTTATTTAGTGGCTAAATTAAACATACAGATGTAAGCTATAATACCCCAAAATAGTATAGCTTTATCGGATGGAAAAGAAAAATTTGAAGTGCTTATAATTAAAGTTAACTTACTAGCAATTAACTTGCATTCGAGTTTTTAGGATCATATAATTTTAGTTCGCTAACAGGTTAATTAGACTAGCAGATAAACTGGGGGCATTACAAATGATATCAGAGTCAATGTGGGTTTGCAAAAGTTGGTGGGTATGAAGAAAGAGCTACTTTTGGGACGATGATAGAATCCTGTCATGGCACTGAAGAAACAATCTCAATCTACCTTATGAAAAAGTGGGCAAGCATGTCAACATTCTATTAAGACCATAAAATGTGATACAACTAGAAAACAATCAAACAAAACAAATAAGACCCAAGAAAAAATTCTTAGAGATTTGGAGATTTAAGCACTTAAAAACAGACAGGCATGGAAAATTCTCATAGACAGCAGACATCCAAGTCCTCTCCAATACAGAAACGTGTACCGACTTCGAAGAGGTCTACAAGAAGTGAATTAGTTAGGAATTGACTGCGGCTGCCTCCTCCTCAAATGATGTTCATAGGACACTTATTTGTCCACTTGCTCTACTCAAAGCCGGCTGCCCTGTTTCACGTGAAGGTAAATGACTGTTTTCCACTTGCTGTTTTGTTGCATTCAAAGTTCCAAGTAACTTGGCCAAAAGAATGGCCTGTCCAACATTTTAACCATGCATTGGTTTATTCTGAGATTTGCCAGAAAGATATCATGACAACACTTGTTATCATAAGAAAATAATAGGAGCTGCAATACAACCATGATAAGGTCTTGAAATATATAAATTACTGTGAAGTTACGGTGAGACCTATGATAATGCAGAAGATGTCTAGTCTTCAACTATTTTGGTTAGTGATCGCTGCAATTTCTTCCCTTTAAAAGCTAACGTGTGAAAAAGCATAGAATATGTAGATTAAAAATGCCCTAGAGGCACATCATAGGATCCTTGCGCTAGGCTCAAATTTACCTGTTCAAAGAATTCTAGTAAAATCTTCAACAAAGTTCTCGTTAGGAGGCCGTGTATTTGGATTTCAGATCAAGCCGGGAAAACGTTCAGCCTTTCGTTTTTACAATATTATGGGTGGTGTTGAATAAATTTATGCCGGCCCACTTCTCCTAACCATATTCCTTTTTGCAACACACAAACTAATTTATAAAGACTACTCAGCCTGGATGATAAGTCCATGAAAAGAATATAAAAAATAAAAGAGAACAAAAGTAGAAGGCGGACAACTGGTCATACTAGTAGAATGGAGACCGATTCTCTGGCTCGTGGGTTGAAGGGGTCCAATTGGGTCGTCAAACATGGAAGACCCCATTGTCGATCGAGGACTTTGAATGGAATTTTCCTTGCATAAAAAATACCTGCAGTGGAAAGCGAACGAGGATTTCCCTATTGTGCGTGTCCATCCCAACGTCAGCATGTTCGTCACACTCCCTGCAGGCTTGGCAAGGGATGTCCTAGATTATTTTTTTAATAAAAATATGGTTACATGTGCGGATAGCAAGAAAATAGGAGAATAATAAAATTTTAAAATATAATTTTAAAATATTTTTTATTAATTTATTTAAAAAGAACGTATTGGAGAGGTAAATATAACAAACGATATCAAAGAACATTGCCATTAATATATAAGACATAAAAGTTTTTAAAGAAGTCGTAAATAAATCCTGAAATTCATGTATAATATAAGAATCATTGAATAGTTCTGGATCAATTAGTTTTTAGAAAATAATTTAAGTAATTATCTAATAATTTGAATAATGTTGCACCTACAAAGGAAAAAAGAAACTGCTAAGGCTTCTGAATCTATATGTATGAAGCTGCATGGAAAATTGAGGAGTTGGGGTTCATGGAGAATAAAGAGCCGTTGATTAAGTCGATACGTAAGTGGCAATGATCGATATTAGACTCTTTAATTCAGTAAGAGAACTAAAAAATTCTCAATCTAACCAGTATGCCAACGGTGTATTTCTCATGCAGATCAATATCTAGCGCATTGCGTCGTCAAAGGTATGCAGAGCACCAACCTGGGCCGTGGAAATTGTGAAAATAATAGTCTTTAATTTATTCTCGATTAAGTACCTTTCAACAAATGGACCGCCACATTTTATTTTCTTCACTAGAAAGACTTGGACCACATGCTGGAAGGAAAGAATCTTCATTCAACTACCCTACTGATTTATTTAATAATGAGCTATCCATAGTTTTTTTAACTCTTGTTCTCCAACTTGTTCTCCATTGAAGAAAACTGACGGGATTCCTCATCATCTTGCTCAGAGACAATAAAAAAGAAAAGGAGTCCCATCATACAAAACCTGATCCTTGAATTCTAAGGATCCCTCCTCCTTAAAAACTCTCTGGGCTTCAGAAGTCCCATCATCCAAACCTAATGGATTGCTTGTCATCTTGCTCGTCCTCCTTAGGAGAAACTGATGGGATAATAATCTTATCCAGAGACAAAAGAAAAGAGGGGAGTCCCATCATACAAACCTAAACCTTAAATTCTAAGGATCCCTCGTTGAAAACTTCTGGACTTTGGAAGTCATCACACCCTGGCATATCAATCTTATGTCAGCAGATCTGATGGACGAAGTGAGGGAGGAATCTAGAAGGAAATAGGCATCAACTGCAACAAGCGTGAACTCGATTAACCTACGAAACCAGCTTTTCATTGCGATGCTCGGGAGAAAGCGTCCAACTCATCTAGATGAGCTGGTACGAACTAAGAAGCATATCCAAAACTTTCAGAAAACCACCTCATATTTTTCATTCCATGAACGTGTAATTTTATTGGAATCAATGTATAGTTTCAACAATTTGACCATGCTGTGTGCTGATAAATTGGTTAGAAAGTTGCGTGCTCGATATTACTTTTGCCAGCTCTGTAGATTTGTTTCTCACAATTCCAGTGCGTATTTAATATAATTTTGAGCCAAGATATTAAGGGTCAAAAAAAAGGAAGGGAAGTGGACTCGCTTTTAGCCACAAGGAAGGAGGGGCGTAACAGTTGGTTCGGTGAACCCGAGAAATAAGAGAGAAAAGAAATAGAAGGGAGAAGACTCAAAAAAAATCAGTCACTCTATTGCTTTAATCAGATGGTTGTCATTGAAAGGCAAAATCTTAAAGGTTAATGTTAGAATCAAAGCATTCTACCCCAGATTTTTAAGAAGGTCCATTTTCAGCCACATTGGATAATATCCTTCCACTCTCTCAGGGGTTATCCACCTTTAACTGGTAAAAAATATTGATTTTGTTATTATGATGATCCATGTATTTACTTACTAATATTGTTGATGGTAAATCTCTACTTTGTTCTAAAGAAGATCTACTGTCATCCTACTATTTTGTAGTAGAAGAAAAATTTATTGGAGTTTGCCCTATGATTTTTCCCATTACGTTTATAGGTTTTCCACATGAATGATCCAGACACATAATAAATATTATTTATAAAAAAATAATAATCAGAAGATGGTACAAGAGATGAATCATTGATATTATTTGATAGGATAAAGTGAATCATCAACAGTAGTAATAGCATCAGAAATAGAATAATCATACAAAGAATCAAATATTTGCTTATGGCTAGTAAGATGATTAGGACACTTAGAATCATTAATCTAATCATGATAGAAATTAATATCTACATCATTAGAAGAATTAGAGGTACAAGTATGTTGGCCATCAAGATAATTAGCATTGACAATAATAGTAGTAAGAGCCTAAATATTAGCATTATTTCCTTTCTCATGCTTAGAAGTAGAGGATGCAATATTAGACATTTAAGCTTTACTTTGTAATATTAGATTTTGTGGCCAAATTTTTTGCATCTATGATAATTCATGTTAAACTTATAATTTCTCTTCTGACTGGGATTTTTTGTCCTTCTCAGGTTCTTTAACTAACCTTTTTTCTAAATTTTTGAATTAATTATTCTACTTTTTATTTTTATTTTTGCTGCTAAAAAATAAGGCCTCTTCTCTTGTAGGGGATATAATCAAATCAAGCATCTAAGTGTTAGACTTGAAGCATATGGCTGCGAGAATATCTCAAGCTTCCTTCAACTCCTCTATATCTTGAATATGTTGATGATTATCATTATTTATTAGAGAATATGTATGGCTTCTCCATTTTTAATCATCTACTTTCTCGTTGCTTTTGTATTGTCAATGGCATTGTCATATTTGTTCCATTGATGATCTTCCATAAATTTTGTCCAATCAAATATTACTTGATACAAAACTTCAAATTAGTATAATTGGTGTTGTTCAATTTTTTAATTTCAATATGAGAAATGATAGTAGCATCAATCATGATAATTTACTTATTGAATTATTAAAAATAAAAGTTCAAATGCTTGCACTAAAGCATCGTAAATTACTAAAAACTTTTTAACCATACTAAGCTACAAACACACAAATCGCTAATTTCAAAGTTTATGGCTTTAATACCATGTGGAATAACATATTTTCGATGTAGATAAAATTCATTGGCCCAAGATCTAAGCAAACCAATTATAAAACAAATAATAATAGTGGCAAAAAATTAGAGAGAATATATATATATATATATATATATATATATATATTAAAAATAATAACAAGTTAAGAGTCTATCCTTGACTCCCTGTCTTTCTGTGTCAACTCTTTCTCTCACACACTGATAATTCCCTAAGGTTAGGGCTACATGTGCTTACATAGAGATGAGGTCAACTATGTTCTATAAAAATTAGAATTCATATCCCATAAAGATTAGAAGCTAACTCCTATTCATTCACTATAAAGTTTGTTAGGATTAAATACTAATCTTTACCACTAAAGAATAATAAAATCAATTCTTACCAATAAAGGATAAGATCGTTAGGATAAAAAAACTAATCTTAATTTTAAGAAAGTTCATAATGACTTTTAATGATATAAGATAAAATTTTCGACGCAATGAACATCTTTTTGTTTATCTGAATGCAAGAGAATATATTTAATACATATAACCATTGAAAGGCATCTATTTTACATTTACATTAGATTAGACAATCGAAAAAAATAAAAAAAGAGATAAATCTTCCAACAATCTTTTGAACCCTTAACTTTTTCTTTTGATAGAAAAAGTAAGGGAAAAAGAGCTTCCTCCATCCAATTTATTTAATAGAAGATATGCTTGCAAGGAAGGTGAATTAATTGAACCTCTAACATTTATTTAGGATTTTATGCAACCTTAACGTAAGAATCCACGCGCGCGCGCGCACACAGCTTGACCTTGGAAACTGGCTGATCTGTACATATAGGCATAAATATATACAATTCTTGCTTTGAAGTTGAATCTTGAATAAATAGTGGGTATATGAAAAAGTATGTAGAAATATTCATTTATTCTTACATCATGCTTGTTGTTTGTAGTTTGTGGGGGTCCATTGGAATTGTTTATATTTCATAGTCTGAATGTTCATTCCGCCCTATAGAATTCCTGTAAGAACTTTGTTGACGGTGATGAACAGAACTGGGCATAAGCTCTATCTATTTAGTTTGTTATTCGTGGCAGATTGGAGAGGAGTCAAGCCAGTTTATTGATTTCTTTGTCTAACCCAGTTGATGAAACTGTGGCTTAGAGACGTCTATTGCTGGCAACTGTTGCACAAAAAGGTTGTCTATTTACAGATTTTGATAATTTTCATGCCGAATGGCGGGATAAGCAAAAGCTTTCCCATTGGTGAAAGTTCTCACTTCGTGATGTACTCTCAGCAGAGAAGAAATTTGTTGACAGTATGTGTCTGTTTCTCGTAATGCCATCCGGGACGGTTTTGGAGTCATAATCACTAGAAATTGTGAAAGCTTGAGGACAGCGGGAGTGCGTACTTAAGATTATCTCACCAGAACTGTGAAAAACAAATTTAGAAAATTGATGAAGGTTATCTCACTGCAATATGTTTCAGTATACAATAAAAAGATGAATGTGTTTTCCAGTATGAAAAATCAGTCACTATAATTTCAACAACATATTTTTATTCTTTTGTTTAATTGCATGTTTTCTATAAAATACTAAAAAAATATTAGAAGAGTTTTGGAAAAAGCTGGATATAGTTGTTAATTTGTCATTCACAAGAGATGAGCCCCATCTTCCGGTCTCATCCTGGTTTCAGCTCTTGTCCATCTTGTTTTCAAATCGTTTCAGGGTCTCTAAACTTGGCGTCAGGTATGATGTTATTTACGCGTTTTTGGAAAGTTAGTCACTCCGCTTTCAAGTCAAGGGAGTTTTCCAGGGTGGAATTCTTAGAATTTGGTGTTTAGGTTGGAAGAATGGGACCCTCTCTTACCAAAATGTGGTCCATTTCCTTCCTATGGGGTAGCATTTTAGCAAACAAGGAATAAAGTAAGACTGACCAGTTGGTGTTGGGGTGGTATTTTCGCAACAATGAGTGAGCAAGACTGTCCAGTTGATTTTAGCTGCCACACTAAGGCTCTAGTCCAGGGGAGTTTGGGCTCAAACACCAGGAGAAATAAATTAAGACTGTCCGTGTCCTCACGATTTTGACAGCCTAATTTGGAGTCATTCATGCGTTTGACGCTGGAGCCGGTAGGTCTGCGTGTGAGTCATATGCTCGTGTTTTCGTTGTGGTTCATTCTCCAGACACGGCGTTGGTTGGCTTTTTACCAACCGGTTACGGAGAATGCATTGGTAAGTCTTTTAAAAAAGTGAGGCCCAATTTTGGTCGCTATTACCCGATTTCTAAGACTTGGTCTCTTCACATTCCAACCATGGCGTAATTTCAGTGAAATTCATCATCAATCCTGTTTCAAAGTTCTTTTTTGCGTCAATAAAAAGTTCATAATGCTTGTACTGGTCCAAAGGAGAGACGACTTAAGGAAGCATAGATGGAAGAGGCATCATGCTTGTACTGGTCCCCTGCTTTTTTATCACCAGCACAACCAAAAAAGAAAAAAAAAAAAAGCCACAATAACATCTTTTTTCAAAGGAAAATGCAACATTCCTTGCTAATTTGAAATTTCCTCTCTCTCGACTCGGAGTTTTACTTTAATTTCATGAAACATCCCACTGTAGTCTTGGAACAACGCTTATAATATTAATAAAGTAATTTTTGTTTTTGTTTCTGGGTCTTTGTTGTTCCGATAGATAAACGTCTGTTATATGTTACTAGAGATCCCCAGGAGTCGAGTCCAACGTCCGAGTTGGGCCTTGTGACCGTTTCTTTATTTGTTCAACTGAGGTAACTGAACCATGGTAATATACCAGATAACATGTTACCTTGAATCTGGTTTCGCATACAGAAATTAAACTTTTACTAAGAAGTGTCACCTATAATCCACATGCCAAATATTGTCACTGCAGTTTCAGGTCATAGGCGGTGGCTAGTAATTTAGTGTCACATTAGGTTATATCGTCTACGACTACATGGCAGGGCCACAGGTACCTCCATAGGAAACTTCGTCTAAGAAAAGATATCTTCGTAGGAATTACACTTAGCTTCAATAGTTAGGAACCGAACCGAGGAAAAATAAGAATTTTCCTATGACTTGCTTTAGAGAATAGGCTAGACATATTGGGAAGATTCTTACCAAGAGAAAGATCGGCCGATAAGCTCTGAGCTTTTGATATTGATTATGCGAAGCTAAATGATCTTTTCTTTGGAAGGATTTGAGTTGCTATTTCTCTGTATCTCGGGTTGAAAGGTGGACCATCTTATCTACACTTGTTTTAGACTTCGTGAAGACAGATCCCTTCATTAATTAGAAGAGAAAATATTTTCTTTAAACAGAAATCTTTTGTCAATGCAGGTTAAAATTCACTCCACATCACCTAGTTTTGGGATAGTTTGTGCCTTGATAGTATTATTGACAGTCACAGGAAACTTTGGAGCATGTTAGAACCAAGGAGGGCAGCTGTGATTATTTGACTTGTACTTCTTTGCCTTACCTTATTCTTCTCTGATTAATAAATTTAGAAATAGTGTCTAACTTCATTACCCATCGAAAAAAAAAAAAACTTATCAGTCTCGAGGTTCTGACCGCCCATTTCACGGTTTCTTGTCTTTCCAAAATTTTTCCAACCTTAAGAACTCTAATCCCATCGGCCACCATTTCTTAGAATAAGTAGTTCTTTCTTGCTCAAAAGGCAAAGTAAATCATTATAACAACGTTCAAATTTTAGAGGCCTTCCTTGGCCAAACAGCAATAACAATTTTTTTTTAACTTTAAAGCATGAGTAGATTTAATTACTATCATGAGCTACAATACAATTAAATTTGATAGCCATCATAGGCTGAAGTATGGCTAAACTTGACTGCCACCATAAGCTAAAATATGGCTAGGTTTGATTAATTTGATGATCATCATGGATTAAAGTATAGTCAGATTTGATTGCCTATTATAAACGAAAATGTAGCCTTAAATAATGTAGTTGATCTAACAAAATCAAACTCGTACATAATGAACTCAAATAAAGTTATTATTAACATACTAACCCAAAAAAGATTGCGATATTTTGAAATGCATTGCTGGCTATATCATAATTAATTTATGTCTTCATTGGGATATTTGTTGATTGGGCATAGTGGTTACATGGTTGAATATCATATATTTGTTTACATACACATATAAATATTATAATTTATTGATGATTTATGATAAAAGTTCATGTGCATGACATTATGCGCAGCGGGTTCTTAATTAGTGAAAAGCTGCTGATATCGTTTTAATTTTATATTTTTACAAAGCTAAGAGATGCTTAAAATTAATATTGGATTCGACCAACGTCAAAATCTAAAACAAAGTTATATATGTTTTCTTTTCTTATATTAGATTCCTGTAAATAATTAACTCAAGTTTAGTTGTAATAATCACATATTTTAAAGAACATTTTAAGTTTGCTTATACTTGTACTTGTAATGAATTAGGCATAATTTGTTATCCTTGAATATTAATTAATGTTATGTAGATTTAATTTGTAACCCCATTATATTAAATAATATTTAAGTTTAATTGAATTTTGATGTTTACGGAATGATTTTTTAAAAAAAAATTAAATCAAGCCTTACATAATTTCTAGGATTACAACCAGGGATTATATACGGCCTTATCAGACGAATTGGGGTGTGACATAAGCACTCATATTTTATCATTTATTCTAACAAATTCTTATTTATAATCTTAAGTATGTTGATATATATTTTAAAATCATAATTTATAAATTTAAAAATAAATTAATTACATGAATGAAATTAATTTTTTTGAACAAAAATTTAAATTTAAATTATCTCTTTTTATTTAATTTAAATTTTCTTAATAATTTTATATTTAATTATAAATTATTACATTTTAGCCATAAAAATATAGCTAGATGCTTGTTTCACTTGGTCCAAAACTGCACATTTCAACTTGGATACCGAAAATACTTTTTAACTCCAACCAGATTTGAAAGATTCATTGGGCCTAAAATCTTTTCTATTAACTAAATCTAACCTGACTTGATTAGCTATTGAATTGGGTCAAGTCCAGAATCATAAACAAAATATGAAATTGGTCCAGGACCATTGCATCCGCCTTGAAGCCCAACCGATCAGAATTGTGCTCTCTCTCTCTTTTAAGCTCGTTCTTTTCGTTGTCTGGGCTGCACTGCAAACTAACAAACTCGGCTGTCTTTGGAAGAACGCAAGCGATCACCTTAATTATTACTATTGTAAACAGAATTTAAAAAAGGAAGGCCAATAAGGGTTTTTTTTTTTTTTTTTTTTTTTTTTTCGGATGAAAGGGTAAAAAGATCTTCTGGCACTGCAAACAAATCTGTTATTATTCAAATAATCCAAAACCTCCAACATAAATGCGAAGAAAGTTACTGCAAGATACTGCAGCTAAGAAGGTTACTACAAGATACTACAGCCATGGTCACGTCCATCAAGTTCATATATCCATGGCTGCATCATGATGCAGTCGGGTTTCTTTTTTTCTTTCTCTTTTTTCTTGTCAACAGCTGACACTTTCTCTTTTTTCTCGTCAACAGCTGACACGCTAATCAGCTCTGCTGATTTCATTTTCTTCCTAAGCACCATTGTTAGGGTAACCGAGTCAATTCCCCGACCAACGACTACGATCTGATCCTTCGCACTTCCCTCCATAGCTACAGATGTGATACCTGATAGTGGCCGATCTTTTAAGTCATGTAAGATATTCCCTCGCAAAAATATTGTATAAGAAACGAAACTAGCAACTTCGCAAGATCTACCAAAGATAAGAAACCAAATCAAAGAGGAAAAAGCAGATATAAGGTGGGAAAAAAATAAACTATATTTTTTTTTTTGAAAAACTAAAATATATTTTTTACTCTCATGTCCAGGTTTACACTCTCGACTATTAGACAAAAATTTAAATATGAAGAGAGAAGTCAGAAAAAATATCGCTACTGTATAAATGAATAGTCTGAGGAAGTGAAGCAGTTTAAAAACAGAGAGAGAAGTTTTGATTCCCCAGACCTTTTCTCTTCAAAAAGGCTCTGCAGTAGAAGAAATTGAGCAGATTTTCATGACCAAAAGCAAGAAGTCAGTGAGGACCGAAGAGTGCAAAGAATATTGTGCGATCATGAAGCTATACTAGAAGTCCTCAGTTGAAAGCATATGAATGGAACATTTATCATTTCATTTGCCTTATGAATGGTTCATTGAGCGAAAAGGTCTGTAGGCCAACAAACGTCAATCAAGGTTCCAAGCTTGAATCTTGACTTGAATCTTGAAGGAATTTCCCCAAATTTTCAAGTTGCAAAGGTCCTGCATCATTCTTTCAAAGAACTGGCGGCCGCTGGCCCCACCGTTATTCTAAAATAAAAGGAAAAACAAAGACAACTTTTTTGACCGTATGGTGTAGGTGTAAGTGGTCTACCTGGCCATCCACCAACAATTTTGAGGGCTTTGGAGCGCTTCTTTGTATCAGCCATGCAGACCCTGATCACCACTTTTTGCTGCAAGAAGAATGACTAAACGAAATCAAATAATCAGAATTCACAGCGTACTTCCCAGGTCTATTGTAGTTGGGAGAGAACTAATCCTCGTACCAAATTTCCCACCTTTTCCGTCCAGGTGGACTCCCTTGCCCTAAAACACACGTGATACAACCTTCCACTACAACACGAGAGCCACATTGTTGCTGTGTTGAGGCAATGACTTGAGCAGTAATGGCTTAGTATCTTCTATATATAGGGAGAGAACTGCAGCCAAAAGAACCGGAACAGTAGCCAGATTTTTTTTTTTTATATAATAAAAGAATACAACTAGAAATCTCAAGAAAAAGCTACACCTCTAACATCAGCATTCAAAATATTAACAATTTCGATAAGAAAAGATCATGCCAAATCTGTAAAGAGACGTACATCCGACTTTTTTCGAGAGAAATTACAGTAAAATTCTCTGAAGTTCAACTAATTTTAGATGAGATTTACTATCACATGAACATCACATAATAGCACCTCATAACAGAGATGAATGAAGAAGGGTTTTGTAAACCAATTAGCCAAACTCAAGGTACTCTTGTTGTAATTTTCCCACTTGTTTTTGGCCTTAGATTCCTTGACCAAGTCCCTGTTGATAGCAGCAGTTCCCTTGCGGCAGGGTTTTAATTCCCTCCACTAAACTGGCTTTTGGAAGTCATTTTCCAGCGACATGTCGTCTGAGTCTTTTTAGAAGTATTCCATTTTCCACAGGCATGGACTGAGACAATTGGGCACCCTTCGGTGCGCCAAGTTTATCATGAAGTTGATCTACGCTGACCTGCTAGCGGTTAATATTTTACGGCTTACATTTCGATGACCAAGATATGGTGGCATTATTTAATTGGCCTGAGCACAGAGTTGATGTTGCTAGCTTCGTCGTCTGGTTAAAGAAAGGACTTATCCCACTGTGTGTGGCTTATCTTCCGTGCGTGATAGAAAATTAACACTTGATTCACTGGACCAATGGAAAAGTCTTCGGCTATCAACTCTCATAAATATCTTTCCTTTTTTTTTTTTTTTTTTTTTTTTTCTCGAGGTACATAGGAGGGAGTGAGTCACTTCGCGCGAAGGGGGAAGTGGATTCCAGATGAACTCCGCAAGGGACAATTAGAACGGATAGCCCATCCTTTTCTAGCAAAACCCTTTCCTATGTTAAATTTATTTTTGAGGGCTAATCAAACAATCATCTTCAACTTTTCTAGAAATATTGCTTTCCACACTGTTTTATGATAAAGCTAAAAAACACCCCCATGGTTTAGAAAACTATAGAATAATTTGATAAAAAAAGATCTGCCACTGCTGAGTTTTCAAATAGAAAAGTTCACCATTCTATTTGGCCTAATTGAAGAGCTGATTTATGGTAGCTCAATGAACTGGTGATATTATGATATGATAAATGGCCTTAGATTTTGATGATTCATTTCAAATATCTTCAACTTTAGCAATCTTGCACTATGACATTTGATTTGAGAGTCTTTGAGAAAAGATCAGGAAAGAGAAAGTAGAGAGGGTTGGACCCTAATTAGAAATCTTTCTCAAACTGGATGCCCTCTCTATTGCCAAGTTTGAATGTAGTACAATTCTAAAATCCTTGAAGGGATTGGTTCATTCCTTTCCATACTAGAGAGAAAGATCAAGAGAATTTTTTAATCCTTATCCCTACCTTTCTTGTAGAGTAGTATGCTTGGTTGATGAAATTTTTTCATAGAAACGAAAGCTCACTAATAAGTTTCTATACCCATTTTGCAAGAGGAGCTTCGTTCATGATTTTTATATTCTTGATAGTTAGCCCGCCCTCTTTCCGTGACTTATAAACTAATTCCCAATTTACTAGATAGTTGGATCCACTAATACTTTTTTTTTTGCCTTTTTATTAAAAAGCTTTCTTGATTATGTCAATCTTTGTCACTGCCCAATTGGACAATTTAAATATAGATATAAGATAAGAGAAGAAAATATAAAAAAATAAAATTAATCAGAGTGAGCTTACCTCCAATAAAGAGACAATTGCCTTTCCACATGGCTAATCTAGAGCTAACTTTCTTGATAAGAAGCAACCAAGCTTACTTTGGAAACTTCTTATCATAGAGAGGGAGACCAAGGTAAATGATCGAAAGATTTACCGCCTTATAGTTCATATATGAGGCAAAAAAATCCACTTCATTTTTTCTCCAAGTTGATACCTACTATGAAGCTTTTGAAGAGATTAATTTTTAGTCCCGATGCACTTTCGTATCCCAGAACGGTTGCTTTTAGAGCCACTAGGCTAGAGACTTTAGTATAATAAAATTGGAGGCTTTGCAAGTTGTTAAATAAGGGATTTGGACCAATGCCTTTAATGAGCCCAAGATATCTTTCTTTAAAGAGAAGCCGAGATAGAATATCAGTAATCAAAATGAATAGAAATGAAGAAAGAGGGTCACCTTATCAAAGGCTTTGCTTGCACTTGATCTACCTCCTATTGAGTCATTCACTAAATGAGCAATGGAAACTGAGGAGATTAGGGTTTGGACCCATTCAATCCACTTGCTAGGAAACTTTCCTTTCTTGGAGGAGAGAAAATAGGAAATCTAAATTAGTCTTATCAAAAGCTTTTTCAAAATCAATTTTACACATCACTCTCTTTTGCCCTTGATCTTCTGCAATAGCCTAGCATCTCATGTGCTGAAATGAAGTTCTCAATGATAGATCCACTTTTTATAAAAATATATTAGGAATCCTTAATGGGGAGAGGAAGGACAATTGACAGTCTAGTTGCTAATATCTTGAAGATTATCATGTACAAACTATTCAAGATACTGATGGGTTGAAAGTTCTTCATAGTAATCAACACCTCCTTCTTAAATTGAAAGCATAATTGAGGCAAGGAAGGTCCAATGAACCCAAAAAGAAGTTACTCACTAGCATTCATAGATCACTTTTAAGAAGGGCTTAGAATTGGTGGAAGAATTTAAAGTTGAAGTCATCTGACCCCGAAGCTTTTGATATTGCAATAGAAAAAACTATATGTTTGAGATCACCCATGCTAAAAACATCACATAAAGAATTAAGGTTTGGCTCCTCACCATAAAGAGGTGACAAGTTAATCAAAACTAGAGTATCCAATGTGACCCCAAAGAGATTGTGGTGAAGGAATGGAAGGCATCTGCAAGAGCTTTTGGATCGAATAAGACTTCTCTATCATAAGCTATAGAGGATATTCATGGATGAGGGAACTTTGTGGAAGTATGTTATGTTCTTGTCACCCTCCTTTAGCCAAGTTACTTTAGACTTTTACCTCTAGTAAGCTTCTTCCTTCTTGAAGATATCCTCCAGAGACTTTGAGAATATTTCTAGTTAAGATCTCTTAATTAGAAAGGTCAAACTTCTTCTCTTTTTTATTTAGGATCTCTATATCACGCAATAATTTTTGCTTCAGATTGTCATTTACTAGATGCTTCTTGGAAGCCAGCTTTTTAGCAACTTCCTTAAAGCTCTTAGATTAGAAACCTATTAAGAAGCAACATCCCTATCTATCAAGATCCTTTTCCGATTGCTGATAAAAACATCTATTAGGCCTAGGGCAACCCAATAAAGAGGTAAATTGAGTTTTATAAAAACTTAAGAAATATGTGATTAATATATATATATATATCTTAAGCACAAGTATCAAATATGTCAACTTAAAGGCATGTGCAAGATAGACAATGTAGTAAGTAATGAAAGTAATTGCAAATAAATATGTAAGAATGTAAATATGCAAGTAAAGCAAAGGAAGCATAGAGATTTATAATGGTTCGTCACCTCTTTCCTACATCCACTATTCAAGATACCTTCTTTGAATTTTTACTATATCAATCTTCTTAATCAAGCAAGGATTAAACCTTGTACCACTTCTTTTTATGGGCTTAGAAGGAACCCTCATAATCCTTTATCCAGATTAAGGATGAACCTACTTTCTTCTTTTTGCAGGCTAAGGAGGAACTCGCCACTCTTCTCTTACAAGAAAAATAAAAACCACACTCTCTCAATGAAAATAGATATACAATTGAAGCATCAAACTTGGAAAAAAGAGGATATACACTATAAACTCAAGAATAATGATTCTATAAGGCTTTCCTAATGATTATTCACTATTTACTTAAATCAAAGCCTAATCCCTTTTAAAACATTGCTAAAACTAGCACCTGACTCTTTAATTTATAGAAAGAAATCCAAAAACTAGCCATTAATGACCAAAGAACTCTCTTTAATGATCATTTGAACTAGTCATTATGGCTATTAAACAGATTAGTGATTGACCGCTAAAGATAGGGCCAATCAACAGCTGGCCTAGGGCCAGTCGATCGCTAGCACTAGGACGATCAATCACCCTAATCTATAGTAGTTGATTACCCAAAGTCCAAACAGCCTATTTTGGGCATTATATTCTGGTATGCTGGCGTGATCAACTGCACCCCTATTCCAATCGATCATCCTTATTATATTTTATATTTTTAAGTTTATTTTAAACTTTTTTCAATCCAAAACTAATCTAGTTGATTTTTAGTGATTCATAAGCCTTGTGCAAATCTCTCTTATCAAGTTTTACAATAAGTCCTTAGGAAAATAAAAATTTCAATTAGAATCTTTGCCTTTGAACTTCTTGTATTGGCTAAATATTGATTTGACTATGCTTCTCTACTAACTTAGACTTCATGCATCCCAATTGAGTTCCTTGCAATTTAAGTATATGCTGAATAAAGTTTTACTCAATGTTTTGAATTAAATTGATCATCGTACTTATCTATTAATATAAACTCAAGCATAGCATTGGTCTATCAATCAATATTTTGTTATCATTAAAATATATAAAATCAAACCCTTAGGTTCAATAACATCTTCAATGTCGAGCTCAGAAAGCTACTAATTTCTGAATCTAAAGTGAATCCCTTTGAGAAATTTAACATAAACAGTCAAGCGGTCTAAAGCCAAACTGGCTAAAGCAACCGACTTGAAGCAAGGAATAAATTAATCCACTCTAAAGATAAGAGAAATCTATCAAATTTTACAAGAGATGGCTAGCCCATTACCCAGCACCTTGGCACTAAAAGAGTAATCTCAATCTACCTTCTGTGAAAAAATAGGCAACGGCAAGCACGTCAACATTCTATTAAGACCATAACATGTGAAACAACCAGAAAACAATCAAACAAAACAAATAAGACCCAAGAAAAAATGCTTGGAAATTTGGAAATTTATGCACTTAAAAACAGGCAGGCATGGAAAATTATCGTAGACAGCAGACATCATAATTAAGTCCTCCTCAAGTAATGTTTATAGGAAACATATTTTTCCACTTGCTCAACTCAAAGCCGGCTGCGCTGTTTCCTACTCGCTTGCTTGTTGTTACATTCAAAGTTCCAAGAAAAATCTTAACCATGCGTTGGCTTATCCCCAGATTCGGCAGAAACATCTCATGACAACACATGTTGTATCATAAGAAAATGATGCAAACTGTAATACAACTACGATAAGGTCTTGAAATACATATACTACTGTGAAGTTACGGTGAGACCTATGATAATGCAGAAGACATGCAGTCTTCAACTATTTTGTTGAGTGATCTCTGCAATTTCTTCCCTTTAAAAGCTAACATGTAAAAAATAAAGAGCTTATGCCGATTAAAATCGCCCTATGAGTCGCATCATGTGATCTTTGCGCTAGGCTTAAACTTAGCTGTTCAAAGAATTTCAATAAAATCTTCAACAAAGATTGCATTGGGAAACCCCGTACGTGGATTACAGATCAAGCCAGGCTAATATTCAGCCTTTTGTTTTTAAAATAATATGGATGGTGTTGAATAAACTTAAACCGGGCCACTCCTCCTGAACATATTCTTTTTGGGATAACACAACTAATATATTAAGAGCTCAAGGATAGCTGTACTCCACCTAGATGACAAGTTCGTGTAACAAAGAGACAACATATAAAAATCAAGAGAGAAGAAAAGTAGGACATGGACAACTGGTCATGCTCGTAGAACACAGACCTGACATTCTGGCTCGGGCCTCCAGTTGCCGTCAAACGTGGAGGACCACATTGCTCGTACGAGGAATGGAATTATCCTTGCATGAAAAATACCTGCATTGCCCAATTTCACCTCACCAAAAAAAAAAAAAAAAAAAAAAAAAAAAAAAAAACTTCCATGGAAAGCGAATGGGGGCGTTCATATCATGCGTGTCCGTCCCAACGTCAGCAGGTTCGTCACACTCCCAATCTTAGCAAGGAACCTCCTAAATTTTTTTTTAATAAAAATATAGTTACAAGTGCGAACAGCAAGAAAATAGAAATATAATAAGATGACAAAATTATAATTTTTAAATATTTTTAATTACTTTATTTAAAAAGTAAGCATGGGAGAGGTAAAAATAACAAATGATAACATTAGCAATTAAGTTATAAGGCATAAAAGTTTTTAAAGTAGTCATGAATAAACTGTAAAATTCATGCATAATGGAGGAATAATTAGATAATTCTGGATTAATTAGTTTTTAGAGAATAATTCAAGGAATTAAAATTTGAGAATAATTCAACAATTGTCTAATAATTTGAATAATAGTGGACCTATGAAGCAATGAAGAAAACGGTAACAGTTCTGGACGTAAATGTGAAGCCCCGTGGAATATTAAGGAAAAAGCTAAACCCAGGAAGTCATGCTACGCAGCAGGACGAAGAAAGTTCCACTTTGAAAACTCCTTCTTCATCTTTTCTTTTCTTTTATTTTATTTTTGGCTAGGATATGCGTTTGATAAGTAACCGTCCTATTGACTTATTAATATGTCTCTTTTGCAAGAATAAAAAGCCGTTGATTAAGTCGATGCTTGAGTGGCAATGATCCATATTAGACTTTTCAATTCAGTGAGCGAACCAAAAAGATTCTCGTCGGTGTGCATTGTCTTTTGAAAGATCCATGGTGGACCGCGATGGCTTCTTCAACTGGAAACTTGTCCATGCTTATGGATTGACAATTCAACATTAACCATTTCTCGTCATATAACATTAATTTTCTCGATTTGCACTAATCTTTCATCTCGCATGATAGTATTTTGCACCGGGGGCGGACACCCTCCGTTATGAAGGGGATTTCGCATGATTTCTCATGTAAAATCAATATCTAGCTTAATGCACAAAAGGCTCTGGAAATTTTGAAAATATTAGCCTTGTTTTATTAATTCTTAATTAAAGCATGGATTCGAACCCACACCATTTCAGCAGAACTTAAGGTTGGCATATTGGACCCACACGGTGGTTTTGTTCCGTTTCTCTGGGGCTAGGACCTTTCAACAAATGGATCACCTTACTGAGGGCCTCATCATACAATTTGAAACCTTGAATTATAAGGTTCCCTCCTTGAAAACTCTCTGGACTCGGAAGTCATCGTACCCTGACTTAACAATCCTACGTCAGCAAATGTAGTGAGTGAGGAATCTAAAAGTTTCTTTAGATATTTAGAAATTTCAGTCATCCCTATTTGTTGTTATGTTGCATACTCTAGTTTTAGAAAACATAGATGATGACGATTCAATGTGTGTGCATGATTGAAGAAAGAAACAAAGATTCTAGCTTAGAAGGTTGAGTCACATAAGATTTAAACAAAAACTTATTATGTCCTTTGCTGATATAGTCTTTGATTAGATAACTAGAATGAGTTCCGTCAGATGGTTCAGCCTGGTAGGCAGCAAAGGAGAACAGTAGGAATCCACTGTCATAATAAATATTTTTGACTCATCTCTTACACCAGCCAGTCTTCCCCACGGCTGAGGGTCATCCCACATGACCATCAATCGCAATTATAAATCTTTACTCCCTTCAGCCTTAGCCACTCAGAAGCCTGGAGAATGTAAGGATGGCCATGGACACCTATTAAACTAGGGAGCGACATAATCGTTCAATAGAAACCACATGCCTCTTATCCATTCCCGTCAATTGGCATCATGTCACCCACTCAGCACCAAAAACGAAATTCCTCTGTGCTCACAGAAAACCATGGCTATTGATTCTCTAGCCACGTTCTGAGCACTCCGGCTGACCGGCTGGTGATGGTATCAAGATCGGCAGAAGGACCTAAGCACCAACAAATAAAAATAAAAATAATAATCGAATCAACGTTGAGTTAAAAATTAAGATGATAATTAGTTCAATAAAAAAAATTCAATGGCTTAACTTTCTACGAACATAGAAAAGAAATGTAAGAATTAATGAGAATTACTAAATATATTTAATATAATATTTTATAAAATATATTATTTATAAATAATATAAAATTAATAAATGAAACTAAGATTCGAAGTAATCATAAATTAAAATTATAGTGAATGTATTAGAATTTAAAAATTTTAAATTAAGTAGAATAAAGATAGAATATATAAAATATAATTTTAATACAATCAGAAATGAAGATGAATGTAGAGTATAAATTGAGGAACATGAAGTTATTAAAAATGATCATTTTAAGTATTTAGAATCGATTATTTATAAGAAATGAGAGAATGAGGATGATGTTGTTCATAAGATTAAAGCAGGTTAAATAAAATGAAGAAGTGTAATTGGAATATTATGTGATCATAGAGTGTCTATCAAGTTGAAGGAAAAATTTTATAAGATAGGTATAAAACCATATATACTTTGTGGCACAAAATGTTGAACAGTTAGAAAAATATGCATACATAAGATGAATGTGGTGAAAATGAGAATGTTAAGATATATGTATGGTAATATAAAAAAAGATAAAATAAGAAATAAAACTATTCATAAAAAGATAGAGGTAGCTCTAATCGAAAATAAATTAAGAAAAGATTTGGATAGTTTGAACATGTACAACGTAAACCTAAAGATGCATTTGTGTGGAAGAGTGACTTGATATATATAGAGAAAAAAAAAAAGGTAAAGGTAAACTAAGAATCACATGGAAAGAAGTGATAAAAAAGGACTTAGAATTTTTACGTCTTACAAAAAAAATGACTCAGAACAGAGCTAAATGAAAAAAAGGATTTATATAGTCGACCTTAATTAGTTTGAAATTAAGGCTTTGTTGTTGTTATTGTTGTTGTACTAGGGGTTATCTGACGAAGGCCCTTTGATGCTCAAATTAGTCTGAAAAGAAAGTAAAATTATGGGAAAAAACCTAACTAGCATCCAGAAAAAGTTTAAGAGCACCTTCTTTTACATATATAAAGCATCCGCAGCTGACAACAAGATGAAGTAATGGGTTGAGAGTACACGACATAGTTTGGTATGAAGGTGGATTGACAGGTGTCCATACCTAGTGCTATGTGTTGCATTTATTGCAAACTATGGGAGGTCTAATTGGTCAGGAAATTGTCATGCTAGTCTTCTGTTGAGAACACAACCCTTGGCTTTTGGATATGCTGTCCAAACATGGTCATGGGCAACGCTATCACATGTTGCGACATTCCTGTTTAGCTGGCAATGAGAGGTTTGCCCTCATTAGCTGGCAAATCCTAGAGGGACAAAAGGCAAAACTCCCAATTGAAACGAAAAAGTTGCCTCCTAAAAGAATTCTGGTGTTCAGTAAAACAAGATTACTTATATTAGTTGGTTGTAGATGCGTTGTTGATGAAAATCTAGGCTACCTGTCATGTCCTAAACCATTGCCTAGATTGATCTGACATAGTCGTATAATTCTTAAAGTATAATCTTAGAAAGCATGCAAGATTATTCTGAATTAAAATTGGTATGAGTAATTACAATGATAAAATAAAATATTTTATTAATAATTTATCAGACCAAAAGATAAGGTTAAGAGAAAGAAAATTGCAGAGAAAGTGAAGCTTAGAAAGAGAAAATTAGAGAGAGAGAGAGAGAGAGAGAGAGAGAGAGAGAGAGAGAGAGAGAGAGAGAGAGAGGTCTAGAGGCTGAAATTTATAGCGAGAGAGAAGAAAAATAAAATAAAATAAGAAAGGAAAGAGGGGCGAAAAGGGGGTATGGTGGGAATGGGGTTCGTCCCTGTTCCACTTCACGTGACTATCCAAAAGAGAAACGAATAGGGAGGGGAAGAGAGATAGAGGAGGGGTAAAAGAGAGGGAGGGAGGCTGGCGGGCTAGCAGCGCTGCCATCCGAGCGTGAATAGGGGAGATGCTAGCAACCCCATTCCGCGAGTGATTTGGTTGCAGTGATTGGGAGAAAACAAGGGGTGGCATCCAAAATGAGAGAGAGAGAGAGAGAGAGAGAGAGAGAGAAGAGGGGGGAGTAAAGAGAGAAAGATAGGGAGGGCTTCCTTGGGGAGGAGAAGCAGGTCGAGGGGGCTTCTAATGGCGAGGAAAGAGGTATCTGTCCTCCTCTCTATCCCATATGAGCAGTGCCAGCTACCATGACACCAGTCTCCCTCTATGGCTATCAGGCGGACCATTCTTTAGAAATCAAAGCTTGCAGGAAATTTAAATTTTGTATGAATCCTTGATATGATGATAATTTGATAAAATTATCACTTCAAATTCATAAGATTGCGAAGGATTCCAATGACATGATTGATCTACTTAATTAATAGTGTGTATGAGGTAAGAAACTTTCTATATATTAAATTATTTTATAAAATTTAAATGAAAGTTTGATATACGTAAATTTCTTGATTTCAATTGGATTGTGTTAGAGCATTATATCAGATATATGAATCTAAATTTTCATGTATCATCAGTAAATTTATTTTGCAAATGATCTAAATTTATAAATAGTGCCTATTATACTATATTCTTCGATTAAACATATTCCTCTTATAAATTGATATGCATATTTATGTTTTAATTATGCAAATTGCATCAAGCAATTAAAGTTTTATTGTTAATTTTTTTTTAAGTCAAATGATATATTTAGAATGTTATTATAAACATGTGTATTTTAAATCATTGAATCCTGAGAAAAATGACAATTGAAAAGTCCTAATTATCTGTAAAATATCAAATACTCAAAATTATTTTTTTATTTATGCACCCTTAGCAATGGAGGAGAACAAGAGTATAATTGATAGAGAGAGACACCTTCATTGAAGAGCCCTGAGCCTCTATCGCATAAACAAGATGGCCCGCCTTAAATGAGATGGTACTCTTATGGGCCGAGGCCCACGTGCCCGGTCCACTACAAAGACTGTTATGATCATGAGGAGCCTATTAGCGGTCGCAACGGATGTTGTCAACATATACTTATTGAAGCAGAATATGGGAGTTTCCCATCATACCAAAGCTCATTTTTGCTCGGAAACTCATAAACATTCCTAGAGAATGTAAGAAAAGACTCTAGTCCAATAAACTTCATTCATATACAGTATTATATTGTAACGCCCCAAGTTTATGCTAGATGCATGTGGCTTTAAAAACTCAAATATAAATTAATAGCCAGTGAACGTGAGTTGTAAGCTTTTTAAACTTTTCTTTTCTATCCGATGTGAGACTATTCATACATGTAGTTGTACAATCTTTTTTTTTTAATCAAACGATATCCCTGAAGATGTCATACGCTACAAGCTAGCTAGAATCTACCCTGAGTGAGGTCGTTGATGTTAAAGGGCGGCTTCATGTCATGGCACGACTCTACCACCATCATAT
Source organism: Metroxylon sagu (assembly GCA_017589505.3). Taxonomy (NCBI): domain Eukaryota; kingdom Viridiplantae; phylum Streptophyta; class Magnoliopsida; order Arecales; family Arecaceae; genus Metroxylon; species Metroxylon sagu. Next base: position 1,763,767 of record JACVBY030000664.1, read on the forward strand.
AAGTAGTTATTTTTTTTTACTCATCAATTTTTATGCATCCGAATCATTTTTGATACTATTTATAATGCTTCAAACCCACCTACTAGTCCAATTAACTTGTTAGCAGATCAGATCTATATGACTTTACAAACTTATATTAAATTAATTGATAACATGTGAATTTAAATTATAAGCTTTTTAAAATTTTTTTTTTTTTAATAAAACTTATTCGTGTACGAAGATATTATAATTAAACCCTCTTTAGCTGATGACTAAAACCTCTAGAGTTGCATCATCATCGTCATCAGATCTCATTTTCACGTTAGATATAACCCCAGAGTCGGAGTCCTGCGCACTAAGAAGTATGGTTCAATTATGCCAGCATCCCTACGAGCATCCAGCAAAGTCGAAATGCTACGTCACTTCAAGTTAAGTAATAAAAAAAACATAAATCTACAAGAATTGAACTGGCAGATATGCTGTTGGTTAGGAACTTATCAGCTTTTCGTTGTTCCAACCGGATCCACGACCAGATGGAAAACCTTGCTAAACAAGGGTAAAAGATTGAGCTAGGTGATCCATCAATTCATTGATAGAAGAATACGTACAACTAAACAGAAGACATCTGAACCTAGATTAAGCCCATTACACCTGCCATAATCATTCTGTCTCGGCCATTCCCAAATCATTCCATTGCTTACTAATGCAAGCTGGAGAAAAACTTGTGAGACTAGGCAGTGTCCAACACTGCCTGGAAGAGTTATCTAAGTACAAAGAATAAATAATATAGCGAGAGAGTTTGCAAGTTAACTTTGAGACTATGTTACATATGATCACACCCATGAAATAAGTAATGTCAGAATTTGCTTTTACTATATTTTCAGAGTCAAGTATAAATACGGAGCCTTTGTTTGGTTCATAATATTACAGGAACAAGGCCACCAAAATCTTTGAAGTTCCAGAGACTGACTACCTTACAACACCAATGCTATCTCACTTTACTGCACTCATCGATAGAAGTTTAAATCTCTGGTCCATGCTACCAAATCTTGTTGGACATGGTAGTCTATTCCCAAGTACGTCCTTAAATGAATTTAGTATCCTAGATTCTCTCCTGGCTTCGGCCAAACAAAGGGCTTATCCGCGAATAGTCTATGCCAGCATCGAAGTAGCTCCCAAAGAGAGAATTATAACAAAAATAATGTGGAATATAACGGGTGAGGAGATACCAAGATATATATATATATGTGTCGATATCGGCACAATGAAACAGGGGACAAACGGGTTAGGTTCACACTATGTCACCAATTGCAAGGCCTAATCAGAATTGTACGTTTGACTTGTAGACCCAGCTGGATCTACCCACGATCTCAGCTTATGTTACGAGCATGGGCTTTAAAAAAAAATTAACTCGACGGCTTTGCTCGCCCAGGCTCGCGTGATCACATAAATGGATTGGATTGAGCAGCGTCTGGACGAGCGAGCAAGCGGGAAGGTTGATCGTGGGATAACAGAAGCATTACCACACGACAAAAATAAATTTTTTTTTCTGTAATTTTTTTTTTTACTGTTTGATTTATTTTTAATGTATCAGATCTAGTGAAAGGGTAATTGATTGGATTAATAGTATGCATGGCTGATGCGTAAAATAAATTAAAGGGAAGGAGTGTCAGTATAGCATAAATTCTTAAGGATAAGAAGAGGAGATGCGGCATTGAGGATCATTTTGACTCGGTGCTTTAAGACGGGTTAGGACCCTTTGAAAGAGAAGATGGCGCTAAATTTGAAGAAGGAAGCCTTTAATTGACAAGCACAGCAGAATTTCCTCTTTCAAGAGCCCAAGGATGATCATTTTCTTCTCCACAAATAGATAATTATCGTAAATAACTTTGTTTGATTAAGATAAATTTAAAAATAACAAAGTAGTATCATAAACCATTTAACTTGTTGTTGGTTGGGCTCAACTTTTTTTTTTTTTTTTGCCAAACTAGACCTGGTCCAACACTTGGATGAACCCAGGCTAAGTCCAAACAAGAAACCAAATTGCGTAAGAGCTCAACTAGATAAAACTAATAAAAGAGTAAACAAGTAATATGAATTAATAGGGAGGATATATCCTCACTAATGTAAAGAATTCATATAAAATTGCACCAACTTCCTACCGTAGCTGCAGCCCACAAGCTTACAATAACATGAAAAGAAGCGTCACTGGTATTTTAAATATGATACGTGATATTTTGATATAAAGGCAAGGTTTAGACATCATATAATTTGTCCTTCACATTCAGACCATGGAAATCACATATGGTACAGTCCTAAATAAGATGAATTGATGATCAGATGTTTAATGAGAAGAATCATCAAGTTGTTATATGACAAAAAGCAATCATATCAGAGGAAATCAACAATCACAAAGAAGATGGACAAAAATAAAAGCTATTCTGAAATTATTTGACTAAAATAGCTGAGCATGAAATAAATCAGCAAGTGACATGCTATTAAAAATAATGAACAAGCTGGAGTGCATACCCATGCATTAGGTGTATGCATGAGTATTCCACACATCCATAACAGGGCTATGCTTGGAGCTCAAGATGTGTTTTGTATGCAAAGCCAAGTTGTGGAAAACATAACATGATGAATTGTCGTGATGGAATTTCTGCGAGGTCACCACCAAAATTCACCAACTAAATAAAACATATGCAGGATAAATTAGAAAAACGAAAAAAGAAAAAGACCTGTGGTTTCAAAATTGAGGAAACAAGATCCAACAACTAATTTTAAAAAGAAATTAGAAAACAGTCACGCATCACATGTAAACCTAGAGGAAAAAATCATTGTTTTGGGTCACAAAACATGGATGGGATCCCGATGGGAATGGAATCGACATGATGCCAACCGCCCAAACTGCACGATAACCAATTTTTCTTTGATTCTTCCAACGAAAATAACAGAGAAAGAATCATCATGAAAAGAATTCTTTTTAAAAGACAAATTAAAATCCTAACACTATCAAACTCTAAAATAAAAATATCAGTCAAAACAATATAGTTACCAATTGAGGTAATCAGTGGAGTTGCTCCATCTGATCTCTAAAATTCTCTCTCTGGAAGCGATGAGCAAAGCAATGGAAAAAAAAAAAAAAAGCTAGGTTTCCTTTTCCATTCCTTTTTTGTCTCTTTATCTTCAATTTATTCTAGTTATACCAACTAATCAATTTTTCCTCTCTCTCTCTCTCTCTCTCTCTCTCTCTCTCTCTCTCTCAACATCAATGCCATGTTGGTATTATGTTACAATTTTTTTTACTCCATCGTGCCAACTAAGATAATCCATCAAGCCATCATTGGTGAACTTCAAAAACATATTTGATTGAAATTTTTTTATGAGCTAGCATAGTTAATTAAAAAAATAAATAAAAGTACTCAATTGGAACCATAAATAAATTAATACACTTCTGGTGTAATTATTTTTTTTTTTTTATCTCAACGTCTTATTGAAGTGAACTGGACGAGAATTTTCCACTTTTATTCCCTTAAGGGTCATTTTGTTTAGGAAAAAAATAATATGAAAAACTTTTTACTCTTATTTTTTCATACTTTTCCCTTTCTATCAAAAAATAAATGCCATAAGGAAGATAATATTTATTTTTTCATACTCTTTTTCTCTCCTATTAGAATTTTTTTTTTTGAAAAACTTTTTACAAAAAAATACCAAATGAGTACAAAAGGGTTGTTTAGTTGGAAGGAATGTAGAGGCAACAAATTTTTCAGCCTTTAAATTTTCATATTTAATTGAAAGAGGAAAAGAAATTTGTGTATCTGGCTTAAGTACTTTTTTTTTCTACCACTAAAAAATAAATATTATAGGCAAAATGATATTTTTTTTCACACTCTTTTTTGCTTTCATCGAAAAAAATTTTCTCTAGAAATCTTTTTCAAAAAAAATTCCAACCAAGTGCTAAAAAAAAAAGGTGTGTGATACTTTGCTCCCTCTTCATAGTGCATGATTTGATGTCAACCAAACCTCATTCATCTATTTCACTAAAAAGGTTTCATTCAATAGTGGAAGAAATATTCATTTCAAAACTTATTCCATGACTGGACAGTTTCTAGAAAAAACACAAGCTTCTATTGATGGAAGATAGAAAAAACTTACAAACTAGTTAACAATTTTAAAGAAACATCGTGCAACGTGCTTCAATTAACCTGCATCTTAGGGGAAGGGTGGTTGCTATTTCCCTTAGCACAAGAGTACTTGTTGTAGGATAATTCATTCAGAATATTTGATTATCTAGATGAAGATAATGGGATCATCATATTTAATTATACCTTATTAATCTTACATAACAATGATCTCAAATCATTACCTCAAGAATTGTTATCTAACTTAATGATCATGTACCTGTGCTTTAAGATTGGATATGCATGATCATCTCTAAAAACTGATCTTAATTTCAGATTTAGGAACCAAAATATCCTTTATACATATAAAAAATATTTGATATTATTTTTTATATTAATATAATATAATTTAATATTATAAGACATTACATAATATTATAATATTATATCATAATATAATATTTAAAAATAAATATTATAAATTAATTTAAAATTATAATGATAAGTAATATAAAATAACGATAAATTATCATAATACTTATACTATAATGGCAATTTTAACCCATAATATGAGAACCATCTTACCCTCTTCAGGATGGGGACTTCCCACCTTTTATGAGAACAAAAATGGAGACTATTTTTTTCCTTGCTAGTGGAAATAGGATGGAAATAAAGATAAATATATCCCTACCCTATTGGCCCCATATAGTACCTTTATATATTTTTATATCTATAAAATTATTCTTATAATTTTTTCTAAAAATTCATGTATATTATTAGGAAAGAGGTAAGGCGAGTCCGGAATGTAGTAGGGATGGTGGTTTAGCGTGCATTTAGTTTCTAAGAATAGTCCCCTTTTCATTTTCATTTTCATTTTCATAGAAAATAGAAAACACTTGTAAAAATATATTTGGTAAATAAAAATAAAAATAGTTTTCTAGAAAATATACTTTCAAAATAAGGAAAAACTCTATAGATGCTTTTACTATTTGCAATCAAAAGAAAGAAGAAAGTAAAAAACAAAAGATCTGATTTGTATTACTTTTATTTTTTTATTTATAAAAATAAAAGCATAAAATTTTTTGTAAAAAAATATGTTTTGTTATACTATTTTTACTTTTTATTTTTTAAAAGTAACTTTTCTTAAGAACCTAAGATAATTTTTAGAAAAAAATATTTTATTAATATAATAATAAAATTAATATACTATAATTATATAATATTAATTACTATAATATATTATTAATATTATAGTATTAATATGTTATATATTATAATGCTAATAATAATATAATATTAATGATATTATATTAATATAATTAATATTATATTATTATTTATATTTGTTATATTAATATCAATTATATATGGTATATATGATATTATTAATAATTATAATATAACTATACATTATTTATATTATATTTATATTTATATTATTATTTATTATGATAATATAATAGTAAATGTTATATATTATAATATTAATATTATAGTATTAATGACATTATAGTAATATATAATTAATATTATATTATTAAATATATTTATTATATATAACAAATAAGTAATTTATATATAATATATTATATATAATATATTAATATTAATATTTTTATAATATATTATAATATTATATTTCCTTTAAATTTTTTATTTATAATGAAAATAGGAAATAGAAAATAATTTTTGTTTTCACTTACCAAAAAAATTTTCTAAAGACCATAAAATAGAAAATAAGAATTATTTTTAAAAATAAAAAATAAAAATAGAAAATGTTCTCAAAAACCAAATGCAATCTCATATTGAAATTTAGGATCGCATATGTGAAATTTAGAGCATTAATAATAAGTAATTCATTATCATACCTATTTGTACCATATTTGATTTATGCAAAAACTATAGATATTCTCATACCCTTGAGAGCACAATCATTTTCTTCTTATAGCATCAGTTCTTCTTCCTTATCTCATCTTATTTTGTAATTTAATAGGGTTTGACAACCTTCTAACTAGGGGTGAGCATCGGTAAAGCCAATCAAACTAAAATTTCTAAAATAAGTAATCAAACCAAATAAAATATTTTTAAAAAAAACAAAGCAGACCAAACCGAATTATTCTAATTTCATTCAACCAGTTTTTTTAGTTATTGGCCTTTTGTTTGAGCTTTAAGCCCAAAAACCTAAGAGAGAAAGAAATAACACAATTATAGGTTGTTTGTTTGGACTTTAAACCCAAAACACTTGAAAGGAGAAGGAATAATGAGCCTTTTGTTTGGGCTTTAAAAACAAAAACTTAAGAGGGGAAGGAATAACATAGTTATAGGAAGAGAAAAAGAGTAACACAGTTATGGGCTCATTGTTTGGACTTTAAGTGCAAAATCTAACTAATCTAGCTATCTGAATAATTGAATATATAAAGAAATCAATTTAGTTTATTTTTTTTGTTTTAATCCTAAAAAAACTGACCTAAACCTAAATAACCATTTTTTTTAAAAAAAAAATTGGCTAGAACCAAATTGCCAAAAAAAAAAAAAAGAACCAAATTGATTGACTTGCATCGGTTCAGTTCAGTTTTTCAATTGAACCGAAATTATGCTCACTCTTACTTCTAACTCTCTTTATATAAGAGACTAATTAGAGTCAGAGTTGAATTAGGATGAGAGTGAGGGCCAAATCATTAAAAATAAAATAATGGACCCTTCCACTAAGAAACCCAAATAATTAGGCCCTACACTTTTATACCACATACTCATATAAATATAATCAAATTGAGATGGACCTAGCCAATACTTTACGAATCACGTATTTTATTTGAGCTTATACCAATCATTTAATCTGAATCATGTTCAACCCTTTTTTCAAAATATAAATTATGCAATCAATAGCAGCCCATATTAAGTTTAAAACCTTACATTCTTCCACTTGGGCAATATTTATTACTTAGTTTTTTAAGAAAACTATTATAAATTTTTAGAAAAATAACCTCAGACTGATCAACTTTAGTGATTCAGATTAATGCATCTAAGTATAGACTGTGGTCCATTGGATAGTATTAATATAGAATTATAGCAACATGCACTATTTACCAATACAATTTTTTCCATGATTATAAATATTAATATTTCATCAACATGAAACCCTGTATGTGGTAAAGTGTAGTGTGAAACATAATACAAGTGATCCAAAATTATATTATATGCTAATTCCACATCCAATCCAATTTATGGTCTTAAAAGGACCCTTTATGAGATTAAATCCCTTGTATACTTTAACTTTGAAAAACTTTTATGCCTCTAAACTGAAGCATCAAACTTTTATGCCTTTAAACCGAATCATCAAATTGTATGAATTTCTTTCTACTTTTAAACCGAAGTTTTTACACTTTTAAACTGAAGCGTTAAAAATCTTAACATATTAAGATTGAACAAAAAAATATATAAGCTCGTTCAACATAAATATAATAAACAATACTCATATGTGCACATATAATTGAAATAAATTAAATAACTGAAAAGTAAACTTAACTAACTTTAAAGCATTATAAATATCTACTTTAACGGTATCATAGACATCTATGGATTCAAGTTTATATAAAACTTTCATCAACCAAATATATTATAAGGTAATAAAATACTACATAAATTCTATCCATTTGTTCGAGGTGAAGATTTTTTTTTGGAGATTACGGAAATGAAGGGCTATTTTTATCCCCACTGGTGGGATGAGCGGGTTGACATATCTTTATATATTTTTATATTTATAAAATTATCTTTATAATTTTTATATGTTATTAAGAAAAAGAAGTAAGATGGGAAGAAGATGGAGCAGGGATGAGATTCATTTTTCTCTCGCCGACAGGGATTGAAAAAAAACTCTAACCATAAAGACTTTTAGAATTAGAATTCTTGATCTTACTTTACTTTCTTGCTATTTTTATATTTTAAAATATATTAATAATAATTTAGTTATTATGTGATTGATGGTTTTGGATTGTTCAGCAGAACAAACCGTGTAACCATGGCAATTCAGTGATCTTGATTGCGACGTATCATATTTTATGGATAAAGATCACCGGTGGCCAAAACCACGTTGTGGTGATTCCGTTTCCGTCTTGTCAAACGCCCTGGCAGTGGAAGAGCGACTCCCTCTCTCTCTCTCTCTCTCTCTCTCTCTCTCTGACATCATCCATTTCACGCTGTTTCTCGACCTGTTTCTCAAACTACGGTTCCTCGCCTAAAAAACGACCGGCGAGCCGCCGGAGAACAACTAAAGAAGTCGGGAAGCGGAAAAAGGATCCAACAAAGCGGACGCCTTTTCCCTGCCTTCGCTTCAAAGTCCGTAAAACATGTCACCAGAGTTGGAAAAGGAGGAATAAAAACAAAAAAACCCTAAAAAGTGGGCATAAATACATAAAGTTTATGGCGTACTGATAACGGAGGAAGCAACGAACGGATCAAAGCGACGGGACGACGCCGTCGTAGGGATCCACCAAGAAGGCCGACACGGCGTCGGCGGTGGAGGAGTAGATCCGGCCCACCTCCGCCTTGAGCTCCGCCCGCTTCGCGAACCTCCCCTTGATCCGCGGCCGCGCGTCTGCGTACGCCTTACGTGAAGCGTACCGGATCGTCTTCTCGAACCGCCGGCTCTTCCTCTTCTCGCGGTACCTCATCACACGCGCCTCCCGCTCCATCTGCGCCGTCGGATTCCCCGACCTCGGCGATCCGTCCGCCGCCGTCGCGCTTGCGTCCGGCACCACCGCCACCTCCGACGACGACACCTGAAAATATTATTCGCGCAAGAAAAAGTCAAGAAAAATAATTCAGAGAATTCCACGAATTTGTTTCAATTTTCCAGCTGGATCTGGAGTGATTTGGATTACGCTGCGGCTGAGGGAACGCTTGGTGGAGCGGCCATAGAAAGGTTTGGGTCGGGCAAAGTCGAGATCGTAATAGCCGTCCGATGCAAGGAGGGGTCCACCGGCGATTGCCTTGATGCCGTCCTTGTGATCGAAACCAGTGTCCAGGGATGTCGAGTAGTCCAGATCCAGGTACGGGTCGGCATCCGGGAAAAAGAGGTCCGCCGCTCCGAGCTCCGGCGCGTCCATCGATTCCTCCGGATCCGGGAGGAGCCAGGAAGCGCTCTCCTCCTCAGCGAAAGGGCGGGGCGAAAGAGACCTGCCGCCAGACGCGGTGGCGGCGGAGGCGGGGCCCATGAAGGGTACAACCGGGAGGCGCTCGTGGCGGCGGGCGAGGGGGTTGGAGGAGTGGATGTCGGCGTCGCAGGTGTCGCAGAGGGCGGCAGCGTCGGCCTTGCAGGTGACGCTGGCTGGGGCCTGTTCGCAGACCTCGCAGAGCCAGACGCGCTCGTGGCGGGAGGCGAGCAGGTTGGCGCCGTGGACGCGTGCGTCGCACGTGCCACAGAGGAAGGCGGAGTCGGCGCGGCAGTATAGCAGCGCCGGCGAGGTGTTGCACGAGTCGCAGTGCTTCGCCGCGACCCCCCAGTGCGCGCCCTTGTCTCCCGCTGCTTCCCTCTCCATTCCTTTCGCTTCCCTCGCTCTCTCTCTCTCTCTCTCTCTCTCTCTCTCTCTCTCTCGCGCGTTTGCTCTTTATTTTTTTATTATTTTGTCTGCCATGTTACCTTTCTATTGGCCCGCGCCCTATCTAGATATCTTCTTGTGAGAGTCGAGGGGATGGATAACGAATCCGCGTCGGACGCGTGGAAGAGCGTGGCCGTGGAAAGGTCGGGTGGGGGGAGACTTCGCCTCGCGCAGCTGTTCCGGGTCACGTGTTTGGACTTTGAGCCCACGGCATCGGGCTCGGACCGTTGTTAAGCTCATTTTGATCGTGCGTGAGTAACGGTTGCGGGAGGGAGATATCTTTCACTCTATCCCACAAACATGAGACAGGGTGTATAAAAACTCATGCCATCCCTCAATTTGACAGACAGTACGATATAATTAAGGTTACCTAAGTATTTTGTGTGAAATTTCCTTTGAATGATATGGTCCATATAGACACGAGTAACAAATGTTACTAGGTAGGTAATTCTCTCATGTTAGAAGATACTATATGGGTTCAAACTCAGGAGAAGAGGGCAACTAGTTGATTTAAGTCCAGTTGGCGGGCATGGGTAAATTATTTACTATTCACTGACATTGATATTTGGGTTATCAATTATTATTTACTTTCTTTCTTTCTCAAAAGGAGCCAAGGTCTCATCGGTTTCTACATGGACTGATGATATATCAAATGCACTGAATAGTGAATATAATGACACACGTTCTCAGGATTTAGTGATATCATTGGCATGTGTTGTCATGCAAGTCATTCATTCGACTTGAAATCAGGCTGGTGGTCATTTTGGTTGGACCTTTCACTTTAAAGACCTCAGGCTTGTTATGTTCGTTCTTAAAAAAAAAAAAAAAAAAAACCCATGATGGTTGAACGGTCTTTCTTAAGAATGCTAGAATTTTTCTCATTACATAAACCAATATAATTATTTCTTAATTAAATTTTAAATTAAATATATATCAAATTAATAAAGTAATTTGTATAAGCCTATTATGATTAATGATCATCATTTATATTATTAGATTATTTGATACATCTTAAACAACAGTATGGACTTATATTAAATATGAGCTTTGTAAATTCACAGTCCTTAATAGATATTTGGTTGCCATAAGAAGAGGTCTCTATCTTTATTTTCTGAATATTACGATTTACTCATTAAACTGTAATACTTTTGTTATTTATAGGAAAGAAAAAAATTTTCTCTCCTACACACAAATATAAAACTTAATTGAGTTTTGAAGAAAAGAGAATTTATGGATCCTTAGAAAAAACTTAAGCATGATTTAAACTACATTATTATGTGCACATAATAATAGTGATATTGAGATTAGCAATTATATTTTAGATTTATATAATTTGGATCTCCTATCAATTGGTATCAGAGCCAGATTAATCTCATATGTAAATTATGTATCCACACAGTATTGAATATTATTTAGTTTTATTTTTGTGCAAAGGATTAGATTTGATCTTTCTTTTTGGAATTATTATATTGAGGATTATTTGTTCATAATTTGATGAATTCGACATACATAGGTGTATTTGTTATTGAATTTGACATACATCCTCATCTGATATTCTATAAAGCCAAAAGGTTCAAGCTTAGAAGCATGGAATACAAAGTCAAATACCTTTATATTATTTTATAGAAAAAAATAATTTGGTTTCAGTTTAAAGATGGGTTCACGGATAGAGTTTGAGTTCCCATCTCCATCCTTAAATCCAATAGATTTTTAAAAAATTTTATCATCCTCATCCCTATTTAATCCTTTCAAATTCATCTTCACTGGATGGTTTCGTAGGGACCAAGTTTTTCTATCTTAGCTGCCATCTCTATCATGAAGCCTCTCCTGATGTTTCTACGGTAGAGCAAAAGAAAAAAAAAAAAAAAAAAACACAGAAGACGATACTTGCCCGAGCCATTTCGGCATGATCAAACCCTTTTGAGTTGTTACAAAGCTTGTTTCTTCCTCTCACTTGGACATTGTTAAGCTGAAAGTAATGAAGTGACTTCTTTCCCTGATAGCGGCAATAGAATGACTTTCGCTGATGCTAGACAGAGTTCGTCCTCTAAAACATAAAATTGCCCGAAATCAATTACATGCTTGCATGGTTCGACCTGTAAGCAGTTCGTGTCAAGCTGACTCGAGTCGCACTCTAATCTGCCATGACCCTACATGGTAGATGCATGGCGCTAGTTAAACAGACTGGCCACAAGATCTCTGATCCATTTTTCTAAGAAATTAAGTTCTATGGTTCATTGCTAGGTGATAGGTCAGAGACCTCATAAAATGGATTGGATTGGTTCGGTTCCTATTTAGATCCTGGAACCGTATTTGAAACTGATTCTTTACGTAGCAAATCACTGAATCAGATCCAAGCAGGTACAATCAAATTAAAATATTTGTTTTGGGCCCGGTTCCATACCATGCCCTTAGATTCCACCATGCATCGCTAGGGAATTCTCATCACAATCTTAGATGAAATTAATCCTTATTCTCTCATTTTGTTGCCATTTAATGCCTATTGGTTATTCTAGATTCAACTCTGGACGTGGATGGACAGACGATTATCTTAAAGTAGCAGCCAAAGAATAAGCAGAGAATTGCTTTCCCTAATGGACGAAGAAAAATATTAGGATCCAGCGCCAAAAACTCCCGCAGGGCCTGCCTCGGAGGGTGATGTGCATACAGCTTATCTCTGCGTGCAAAGAGGTCACAATGAACTAACCGTATCATTGCATCAAAATTCACCGTTTCAATGAATGATGAAATAATAATATCTCTAATTGTACCACTGCAAGGATCTTCAAACCTTTTCATGATCATTTCTTCTGCAGAATAAACTCCTTCAATTAGTAATTATGATGCATTTTGGCATTCAAACGCATGGCAATTTCCCGGGTACAAGTAACGAGAATGGTTAAGAACACAAAAGGACCATGCTTCGAGGACCTGTTGACAGAGAATTTTTGAAGGGCTGAACATGTACTGATATCTCAGACAGCTTTACAGGCTGCTTCAATAAAGCACGGCTGCATGCTTGTGTGATGACAATCAATAATACACTCGACAAAGTGATAACCAGTGCACGGCTGCATGCTCGTGCGATGATAATCAATAATATACTCGTGTAAAGCTGCTTCAATAAAGTGATCGTGTCGAAACATACAAGGAAATATTACAAGGATGGCAATGAAAAGCAATATAATAAATAAGACAGTGAAATAGATGCGCGCAGCAACGGCATGGAATGATCAAAAGCAAAAGCAACCTAATATCTAGTACTTTTTCACAGGCTCGTGTGTGTGAAACACTACACAAAGAATCTCAAATATCAAGGATGCTAAGAGAACCAATGCATGCCAAGAAGAAAAATTACTGGAACTTGCCCGGTGCTAAAAGAATAATGAGAGGTCCTCTCTGCCTCTATAGCTTGAGGAACACAAACTCCTCAATTGCTGGAATCTTGCCAATCTTCCCGAGAGTCTCCTTGTCAGGTTCCTCATCAACTCCAATAGCCATAATAGCTTGCTTCCTTCTAGCAGTCCTGCCTACACTCATAAAGCTGATATTCACATTCTGCTCACCAAGAATGTTTCCCACCAGTCCAATCATACCAGGCTGATCGATCTGCCGGCAGAGTATGATGTTCCCCTCAAGGCTCACATCCACACTGAAAGAACCCACCAGTGTGAGATGCGGTATACCATCCTTCACCCTTCCCTCCACTCTTATATCACCATAATCTGATGTAGCACTTGCAAACTTGGACTCCACATTAGAGAGGCAGACCTGAATTGAGTCCAGTGGGACCTCAGGAGATCCATCATGGAAGACACGCTCCTCACTGATCCGGAGGCCTCTTTGCTTGGCAGTATAATCAGCATTCACAAGGTTGACAAATACATTAGAGATTGGTTCTATGATGCCTTTCGTGACCATGGCTCGAAGAATCCTTGTGTCCAGGTCATCAGGGTCTCGAGTTGAGGTGTACGCCACCTTGACCAACCTGATACCACTTCCTCCTGCAACTAGTTGTACAGCAAGCCTGCCCAGCTTCTCAGCCAGAACTACATAGGCGGATAGCTCAGATAAAACCTGAGGAGGGAAAGGAAAGGATTATTGTTTAGAAATCAGGTAGGAACGAGTCTGGGAACCAAGGCCGCATTGTAAATATTACCTCAGAAGGGACCATGGGTGCATTCACAGCAGTGGCAGCAAGTTCACCTTTCAATGCCCCAACAACGGCCTCTGCTATTTCAATTGCTACACCTTCCTGGAGCAAGAAAGTAAGGTAAAATGATGTTGACTAAAGCTATCAACTCAGCTGTGGGGTAATGGCAAACCTGAGCTTCGATGGTACTAGCTCCAAGATGAGGTGTGACGGTGACGTTCTCATGCTTCAACAACTTGCTGTCTTTTGGTGGAGGCTCCTCTGTAAATACATCAAGAGCCGCCTGTTCAAGATAATGGAACTATTAAGTAATAACTAATAGCTTCTTCATCCATTTAGAAAATCAGTATTTCTACATATGGCTGCTTCAATAAAACAGGGCAGCATTGAGGGGCTGTATTCAAATTTCAAATCATTTAGATGTATTTTCCATCTAACATCTTCCAAAAACTCATTTAGTCATCATTTAATTGGACATAAGCACCAAAATAATTTTTATGGTGATATGAGTAAACAATAGTATAGAATATATCAACTATGCAGCAAAAAGTAATGGTTTGCCCATAACAGGCAAGCCAAGAAGATTTGGCGCAGATTATAAGTCCATTTGCAAATCTAGATTCGGTGCATGAATATGCTCAACCAATTCTCAGAGGAGTACCTGAGCAACTGTTCTATTATCCAGTGCTCTCACTAAAGCACCATCATCAATCACTCCGCCCCTGGCTACATTAATGATTCTCACTCCCTTTTTCATTTTTGCAAAGGTATTATCATTGAAAATCTTTGATGTATTTGGGGTAAGAGGCATGTGGAGAGAGATGAAGTCTGATGTGGATATGGCTTCATCAAAAGATACAAGTTCAACTCCAATAGCACGGGCCCTATCAGCAGATGCATATGGATCATGAGCAATCACATGCATTCCAAGTCCCTTTGCACGCCTAGCAACTTCTGAACCAACCTTTCCAAATCCCATAACTGCCAGTGTCTTTCCCACTAGAGAGACACCAACATACTTATTGCGTTGCCAATTTCCTGCAAAATATGAACATAATAGCATCAAGCAAAGCAACCAGGATAGCAATAATTCCATCATAACTCATATTATAGCAGAGAACAAGCATTTGTCAAGGAGCCAACAAAAAAGCAAAGCTTTTTTGCCTCAACTACAACACTATACACTAGAACAAAAGAAAGCTACTAAGCACACCACAACTATAAAAATGCTCCTTTACAAATCAAAGCATGTATCATATGACTCAGCATCAGAGGCACTAGCTTATGTGAAGTGTATAACTCATTATAATATAAAAAAACATAAATATGGAAATTTGCAATGAATATCTGCTATATCCTGCAGAGATGTCGACAATAATCAGATATATTAAGTTCTTTACCTACGAAGGTACATGATAACAATGAGAAATTTACAGGAATCAATAATATGTTTCTTGTATTTAAATTAGTTAATTGCCAAAGAAGGGTCATCAGATACAGATAGGCATATTTTTGTCATCTATCCAAACATGCATCCCACTCCAACGATATTGATCGCCTATTATCAACTAAATTACAAACCAGTAATCAGCATCATTGAAATTTGTTAGCTTGTTTCAATTATAGAGGTACACATTTTAGAAGTCCAGCAAATAAAAGCATATATAACATATAAGCAAACATCTATTCTCTCTCTTTACCATAAATCAACCTTTTTCCAGTTCCATTAATCCATCAAATTTAAGGCAGAGAGAAAATTAAAAAGATCAGAAACAAAAGCCAACAGTGTGGTGATAGATCTTTGCAAATTTTAGCAGAAGAATTCGTTTGAGCCCTTCTGAATGAGAAAATCTAAATTTCATAATTATGGCGATTAATCTGTTTTTTTGGGGGGTACCAAAAAGGAAAGAACTCAGCTTGGCAATCCGTAGAGCACTTCCTGCACTAAACGAGCCAACAAAACCAAAAGACGGCTACTTTTTACCATTCCTAGACTTAAAAAATCGAATATCAACCAAATTAAAGTTCAAGACCAACAAAATCGGCACACTTCTGCCCAAATACAAAAGAATCCATCAAGCCAGGTCAGTGATGAAAGGCAATAAAGCAAGGCAATGAAAGCAAACCGGAAGGTACCATGACCTTTACCAGCCGAACTCAAAAAGTGATTCTTCTTGATCGAACCCGACCACAGACGTAAAGAGAGACAGAGAGCTCCGTTTTTGAAGAAGAAGGCTTCAATTTCTTCAGTCGTTGGCAACTAATGCCGAGCGAAAGTTAAAAAAAAGAGTCACAATACACTGAAGTCTTTGTTGCCACTACTTCCGACAGTGATTAAACGCACAGCATTGTCATTTTTGTTTCGTTCTTTCGTTCTTTCATCTCTATGTATCTTTTTATATCTCCTTGATAAACAGGTCGGATGTTCACCTTCTGCCACTGTTACATATATAAGAGAGACAGAGAGAGAAAACGAGCTAGGTCTTACCGGCTTTCATGGAAGCGTCCGCCTGGGCGACGTTGCGCGCCATGGCGGTGAGGAGGGCGATGCCGTGCTCGGCAGCAGCGACGGTGTTGGCTGTGGGGGCGTTGACGACGAGGCATCCGTGCTCGGTGGCGGCCTGGAGGTCGACGTTGTCGATGCCCACCCCGGCTCGCCCCACCACCCGGAGACGCCCCCGCGCCGCCTCGAACACCTCGCGCGTCACCTTGGTCCCGCTTCGCACGATCAGCGCGTCGCACTGCGAGATCTTCGCGCAGAGCTCCTCCTGCGACAGCTGGTACGAGCAGTCCACGTTCGCGTACTCCCGGAGCAGTGCCAGCCCCACTTCCCCCAGCTTCTCCGCCACCAGGACCGTCGGCCTCGGGTCCCCGCCCGCCGCGGCCGCTGCGACCCGGTGGTCCCTCCGCCGTGGGACGGCGGCGATGGCGGGGGCACCGTAGGCGAGCCTGGCGGCCTGGCCGAGGAGCAGGGATCGAGACTGACATCGCGAGGGAAGGAAGCAGATGGAAGACAACGAGGAGGAAGAGTTCGAGTTGGGGAGAGGAAGGAAGGAGAAGCGCGGGGTCGTCTTGGGGCGAGGGAAGAGGATGGTCTCTGACGACGCCATGGTTTCTTCTCCTTCTCAAGCCAGAAGGGAAGAGGAGAGAAGATGAGAGAAGAGAAGAGAAAGAAGAGAAGAGGGCAAGGCCCTTGGTTTCGTCCCGGCCATTTTATCGGATAAACGAGCGATCAATTTTTGGTCACTGCAGGGGGGGAGAGATTCAAAGGGCGAGTTACAGGGAGAAAGAGAGGTCAGTCCGTGGAAGGAGCACCACTAACGGAATTCTAGTTTTTTAATATTTTATTTATCATAAACAATGTACAGAGACGAGCGTATGTGCGTGCGTGCGTGCGTGCGTGAGAGAGAGAGAACCGCTCCTTGAGATGTCTGGACTCGGACAGGAACCCAACCAGGGAAGTAGCGAAGCCACTCCTCTCCAGGGCGAACTCATCGGGTATTTTCGAAATCATTTAGCGGGGGCAAGACCACCGTCAACTGAAGTCCCGGACTTTCTCCCCTCGCCATCGTAACTCCTCCTTTTCTCGGTATTTCGGCGACTGGCTACAGCAGATACATTACCATCGTCGTCATGCCTCATCGAGACGTCAGCCCGAGCTTCGCTGGTCGTAGTAAGTCGTCAAAATCCAGAAGGAAAGGGCGAGGGCCAGGGGTCAACCGACCACTGGGGAGGCCAGGACCGCTCAATCCCTCATTCCATGCTCTCCGATTTGCCGACGACCACCCTCCTGTCCAATTGATCCCCTGCTTATAAAAGGAGAGAGAGAAGAGAAGAGAAGAAGAAACAGAGCCTCCCTGTTTCTTCCTTGGCCTTCCCGGTGGGGTGTCGGGACCCCGTCCAGGCACCGGAGATCTATTTCCCCACCCGCCTTCTTCCTTTTCCATGCTGCGATGGCCATCGGTCGCCTACAACCACAGCGGAAACTCTCCTACCATCCGTGACCCATCGTGGAAAAAAAATAAAAAAAAAAGCTCGGCCGAACGCTATAGTTGAGGCCCTTCTCGCCAGTGCTGTTCCCATTCTCATGGGCCAAGTCTACCACTAGCCGGGCCAGCCATTGGCTTACCGTGGGCTATTGGGCTTTGCTGTGGCCTTCACCTGGTAGCCTTGCTCTGTAACCTCTGAAGGGCCGGAGGATTTTCACCATCTTGTGTGCCATCTTTTGCCTGAGCTTAGCTCTGCGGCCGGATCCCCAGCTCCTAGGAGCTCATTGCACTAGCTTATCGCGAGCGTAGCCTTATGGCCTGGTTCTTTTATCATCGAGGGCTTCATCCATGCTAACCCAATTCACCATCCTAAACCTTGAATCTAGACCCTAAACTCTGGTCCCCCAACGTTGGTTTGGAACCCAACCTCAAATTAGAATAAAATTTAAAATCTTCCTATCATTGTAGGTAGCCAGCAATCAAAATGCCAAAGAAGTAGGTTTAGAACTATCGCACAAGTAAGGATCCTCTCACATACCCTAAGTATGAATTTTGATATGTCATGATGAATGAATATTGTGTTGATGATGCATGAAATTTATATTTTCACCTACATCGATCTAAATTTTGATATTTGTACCGTAAATTATAACTTTTTAAAAATACATGCATTGGTTGCATTGCCTAGATTAATTATTTTAATAACATAATGTTGGAATATAATATTAATATACAAATTTATGACATGAATATGAGAATGAAAAAGAATGAAATGAATCATTATTAATATTATGATTATTTGGTATATTAAATAAATGAATAAATAAAATGGAATCTAAAAGGTGGTATTAATGTGAGATATATTAAACTAGTTATGCGACCTTATATATGCTTGCCATCATATACTAAAGCGTCAAATGCTTGTCTAGACTAAAATTGAAACCTCATATTTTTTTAATTTGTAATCATGGATTGAACCATGGAATATCTATTGTAGTTTAAATCGTAATCCTATGTTTAATTTATTATCATGAGGTGAAGCATAGAATGCTTATTGTGAGTTATTAATGTTATTAATGTTGCTCTAGATTTTTTTTATCCTAGATTGGAACATTGAAACATAGTCAAGAATAGTGTAAATGAGCTAATGTGGTTGTAAACTTGAAGACGATGGACCTGATAAATTATTCGTGAGGATCAGGCCCTTAAAATTATTACAATACGAACATGTTAGAGAAACAGTGAAAATTGGAGAGAGCCCTCACAATGATTATCTTTATTTTTTATATTTTAAAATAGAAATAAAAGGGTTACCTAAAGTAGGCCGGTCGGTTGAGAACCTCAAGACCTTTGTCTCTTCGCCGATTTATGGGACAATTTTTTTCATTTAATTTTACGCAACTCAAGGGCACGTCTAGACGGCAAATGATGTGCAGTACTTAAATAAGGCATTTTTTTCTATCGGGCCGCCTCGCTCGCTCCGTGTGAAACGAGATCGGCGGAATATAATAAAAACGAGCCCTTCCTTCGCCTGGAAGGAGACGATAGAGGCCAAGCGATCTCCGGGGTGCGTTCTCTTCAAAACGGTTCCTTTCCGGCCTCATTCTAGGGTCCGGATTTCTCAATCCCCCCGGCGATGGATCTCGGAGATCTCAACATGGTCTGGGAGATCAAAGCCCTCAAGAAGCCCGGCGAGGAGGAAGCCCGCCGGTTGCTCGAGCGGGTGGCGAAGCAGGTCCAGCCGATCATGCGTCGGCGCAAATGGAGAGTCAAGAAACTATCCGAGTTCTGGTAATGCCGGTAACCCTAATTTCTCCCCCTATTTTCCCCCTCTCTCCCTGCTTGGAGACCCTTTTACTCCTCTGCTATTGAGTTGTAGTCCGGCCAATCCGGCGCTTCTGGGGCTAAACGTGGGTGGAGGCGCCGAGGTGAAGCTCCGGCTTCGGAGGCCCAACAGGGACTGGGACTTCTTCTCCTTCGAGCAAGTCCTCGACACGATGCTCCACGAACTGTGCCACATTGAGCACGGCCCTCACAACGCCCAATTCTACAAGCTGTGGGACGAAATCCGCAAGGTGTGTCATCAAAAACCTTATTTTTGGCAAAGAATTCTGTGATCGTTATACTCCTCTCTATTAATTAAGGTTACCATAGCATGATTGTTGTATATAGTATCAGAAAGGAACCAATACGTCCGAGTCTGTCTGTTCTCACTATAGTTGATTTCATGCAGATATATGTTATGTGATTAGATTATTTTTTTCCCCTTCTGATGTTTATCGGTCATCCACCTGGAATCGTGACGATGAGCACGTATTATCAAGTAAAGCTCTCAACCTTGTAAGTTGGGCACGTCGAAAACGTTGTATTGACTTGGAAATAAGACGACTATATCCCGTTTTTCTATTTAAGAACTATAAATATATCTGAAGATTTTTTTCGTTCCAATAAATTCTGATTTTATTAAACAAATTGATTGCCTTTCTCATGCATCAGTGTGATGCTCTTTCTTCTTCGTGGCAACGACAGCATGGTTCTCTTGTACAGTGGTTAAGAAGCTTCAAATTATGTCTGTTTTGATTTTAATGTAATTGATTTCATTTAAAGAGGCTCTAGAGTGTAAAAATGAAAAAAAGAAACTAATGCAAACTCTGTTTGGTCACTTCTGTGTTTCTCAGGTTCAGTCACACCCTATGTATCTAATAATTCTAGTCCTTAGTCTGCAATTTGGAAGATGTGTTATCATGTAAAAATTCCTGTAAATAAAGTGCTTTCAATAAAATATGATAAAGTGTACATCGAGACATATAATTAGTTTATAAATATTTAGGAGTTACTTATCTGTCTAAGGAGAAGGAAAGGTGTCGTTGATGCTTACCTTATGATTTTGTTACCTCAAGTTTTGAACTAATGTATTTTATGGGAAAATTGTTTAAAATTGGTATTAAGAAAAAAAGGATTAAACTTTATGGATTGCTGCAGGAATGTGAGGAGCTGATGACCAAGGGTATAACTGGCACCGGGCAGGGATTTGATGCTCCTGGAAGACGACTGGGTGGATTTACTCTCCAACGTCCATTGTCATCACCTCGGCAAACTGCACTGGCTGCAGCACAAAAACGGGCGCGTGTTGGATCTCTATTGCCATCTGGGCCACAACGATTAGGGGGAAACAGTGATATTATGACTGCACTTAGTCCAATACAAGCTGCTGCTATGGCTGCAGAAAGGAGAACGTATGATGATTTATGGTGTGGATCTGGGTACAACACCATCTCTAGTGAAGCAGAAAGTAACAGTGGCATGTCAAAGCAACCTGCATCAACAGAAACAGGGGAACCTGGGGAACCTTCAAAATCTTCCAATGAGGTACCGCAAGGCAAAAACAGTGGCATAGAGGATTCTACTTTCAGCAGCAAAGCTGGTAGAGAACCACCATCTGGTGGTTCCTCATCTCGATGTGCAGCAGATGTTTCGGGAGGAGTTATTTGGGAGTGCAGTGTGTGCACCCTTTTTAATCAGGTAAGACACTAGCAAATGGTAGGAGATGCATCATAGCCCTGAATACTATTCTGCAGATATGGATGCACACAGCATATGCTTCTGAATGCATATTATTGTCTATTAATAATTAGAGTAAACTAAGTACTAACATGTTTCATCGAAATTAGTATTGCTGAAAGATCACATAAAACACATGAAACATTAACCATTGATCATGCATAAGTGCATAGCAGTGAATTAGTTAATCTATTAATGAAGAATGCCATCTGGGTGCAATTAGTCCATCAAGATATTGATCCATGTTGATTGTTAGTCAAGAAAAAAATGCCTTATAACCATGTTCCTGATGATTCTTGTGTACATCTTGTGTTTTTATATAGATGGATGATGGGTTAGTAACTGAAAGATATATTAAGGAATAAATTATGTAATATTTTATTGTTATGTTTCAGGGGTCCTTTTATTTAATATCAGGAATTTTCATTTGCAAACATTTAAGACTGATTTATATATGAATGGTAGGTAAACATTTCAATTAAACATCTTCCCACCATTTTTTAGATTTTCTGCTTATGAAAGGCATCTTAAAAAGCTGTCCAGATGTTTTGAGGAGAAAGTTGCTAAAGCTTATAGTTTGGTGTTTTTAGTGCTTAGAAAGACCTATGTATCATCTCAGTGTGCAACCATATAATTCTTTCTAGCTTTTTCTCAAATCACAAGTCTGCTATTCATGCTTTCAATCTGGACATTTTGTCCCATTTAATCAGTACTGGTGCTCTTGCAGTTTACCAACTTTGCTCCTGTACTTTTTGAACGAATAGAAATGATGAATTTAAAACTAACTAGTTTGGGATTAAGCCTTTGTTGTTATTGTTGTTGTAGGAATGATAAATTTAATGTGCAAAAAGAGAAATACAGCATAACTTTGTATTGTTTGGGACTCTGCTGTGTCCTTTCTCCCTGGAAAGTGCAAAATGAGATGATGCTGTTCTTTTGACAGTTCCATATCATATTCAAAAACTCTTAAGACAGCAACATCTTTATGTGGTTTGCCTTCTAGTATACATTAATAATAATGCAGCAGCTAATAAATATCATTACAAGAATCCCTGCTCTTTCAATATTAATGGTCCACTGTTATTTATATCATGAGTTAATGTACCTAGCTAGTTGCCGATAGTTGTGAACCATTTTATGTTTTACCTACATCCTTGTCATTGACATGATTGTTAGCATGAAACCATCATTTCTTTAGACAATTCTGATAGATATTTATGGAAGGACTAATATTTGTTTCTGAAATGCTTGGGCCATTACAGCCACTGGCACCAATTTGTGAAGCATGTGGCACGCAAAAACCTAAAGCTGTTGGATCGAAATTCAAGACCTGGTCATGTAAATTTTGCACCTTGGAGAACAGCATTAAGTTAGAGAAGTGTTCAGCATGTGATCAGTGGAGGTATTCATATGGCCCACCAGTATCAACGCCTGGTCCCAATTATGGTACTTGAATGATGCACTGCAGTTCGCTAAACACACTGGGTCTATGCTTTAGGACTCCATATCCTATGTTCCCATGCAGTTTCATGATATGTACACTGATTCTAATAACTGTAAGTATCTCAATGCCAAGTTTAGGTTTTGCATGTTGCGGATGGTATTTAATATGCAACGTTTTGATAATCATCTGGATCAGTGAAAATTGAAAGCGAATGTTTCTATGATCTAAAATGTTTGTACAACTAGGTTGTTCGCTGGTATCTTGAAATTAATTTGGTATGATAAAATTACAGAATTACTTGGTGCAAGGTTTTAAAACCAGGTATCAGAGGACGTACCACATTTTTGAAAGACCAGTACAGTACGTGGTAGTAGCACATTGTGCAGAATTGCATCCATGCTGTCATGCTGTGCTCTGGTGCCAGTTTTCTGCTGGAAAATGTTGCAACATACTCATATTATTCCATTCGGGATTTCTTGCCCCATGAGCTCTCTTTCGCAAACGAAAACACTTTGTAGACCTCATTTATCTAAGTAAAATGCCTACCCAACATTGTTGACTCAAATAGTATATGTGACCTGAATGGTGTATTATTCCATTCAGGATTTCTTGCCTCATGAGCTCTCTTTCGCAAACGAAAACACTTTTGTAGACCTCATTTATCTAAGTAAAATGCCTACCCAACATTGTTGACTCAAATAGTATATGTGACCTGAATGGTGCAAATTGTATCCATAGGTCGCATTTCTTCTAAATCAGATACTCACATTGATCCTACATGTCTATGTGATAGCCATGCATTGTGATGTGACCATGGAGGTTGCTATGAATGTTATCCTTGATAAAAGGATGTGATTTGAGACTCCTAAATCCTTAAAGTTTCATCATATTGACATCAAGCATTGTCGATGATTGATTCAGGAAGATATATAAGCAATTTGCCAATTGTTATTATACGACTAAAATTCAATAGTCTAGCAAACTAGGACAAGTGTTGTCATATGTATATATGTCAGGGCTTGTTACATGATGCATATTTTGTGTTACAATGTTGACGCTTGTTACACACTGCCATGGAGAGACACCATCATGTCAATATTTATTAAAATGATGCAGAAATCCATCCAGACTTTTCTACTTTTCTCTTTTTTTTCTTTTAACAGTTTCATGATGATGCACATACATGTTTTGATTTTAGGTTCTTATGCAGGATTAGCGGTATTCTCTATGAATCCTTGTGGATAATTAATGGTAGTCTCTATGAATCCTTATGGATATTAATGATCTAAAAAAATAGCGGTAACATGGCTGCTAGAGAGGCATTTAGGGCTATGCTCAGTGGTTGTTCATATGGTGAGACTAAAAATATATATAATTCACATTTAATTATGCAGTTTAGAAATAAATGAGACTAGATATATATATACCCTGACTATGCAATCCGTTTCGTAACATGTTGACGCTAAATAAAATCATATGCATATACTAGGGTGCTCTGGGTAACCATACTACTCTCCAGTAATTTCAAAGAAAAAAAAGGACTATACTACTCTCCTATACTACACTCCAATGATTTCAAAAAGAACAAAAAAAGACTATATTACTCTTCAATAAAGCAGTGTCCTCTAGACAAAGCTTCCAGATATTCTCAAAAATTTCGAAGAAAATAATGTGTTCTCTTATTGTAAAGTTCAGCATCCAAGATTCATTTTGGCAGGTTTGAAGTGGACTCAGGGCTACATTGCAGTGGATGCTCTCGCTGCTCAGGCAAACCACTGTGAATGGCCACAATGGCTTGCCTTGACTGAATCCAGTTTGTTAATCCTTACTCAGATGATTCATGGTCTCGTTTCACTAAAACCTAGCAGCCTACAAAAAGATTGGTCGACTCTATCTAAGAAAGTATATGAAAGTGGTTTAGCTTTGTTGACTCGGGTTACAAGATCCCTTGGGGCCTGTCTTAAGTCTGTTTGATTGACAGACGGTTCGGTTTAATTTATGATTCTGTTTAATTTATTTATGAGATGAATGGCTTCCCCTGTATATCTTTGCTGATTAAAAGAAAACAATGTTTTAAGTAATCTAAAACTTTAGCTATATTCTCCATGGAAAATGTTGATTGTCCACCTCTTGGATTAAAAAATTACCAGAGCCACTGGAGCAAAAACAAACTTGCGAGATAAATTAGATCACATGACCTACCAGTTTTGTTTTCAAAGAACCCATCGCCATCAAGTGCTCACACTGAATATTTTTGAAGTCGCGCTCTTTTCATTAGTTAATAGAAGTGGGTACACGAGGCAATGGACGCAAGTGGGGCATAGCAAAGTGCGTCTTCTAAAGAAAATTTGGGGGAGGCAGGCCCGAGATGAGTTTCTGAAGAAATTCTGAAACAGGTGCATGACCTGAAGCCAGAAGATTCTGCTGCTAAACTCTTTTCATGTATTCCAACAGGCCCCGTAGTAACGAATGCTTGAAAACTTAACATGCCTTCTCTTCCCTCAAAAAAAAAAACTTGGCATGCCTTCTCTTCATTTTAATCCTGTTGATCATATTTTTAATGGAAGTGCTTCTGCCTGGAATATGAATGTTATTCTGCTTTGCCCAATTATGTCTGGCCATTAGTCTTCTTTCAAACTTGCCGAGTGAAAGGTCCAGATGTAAGAATATGGTTTTGCAGACGTATGAATATGTAATTTCTGAACATGGTTTAAAGTAAAAAATGTCCATTGATGTGTTCCTCCGTGCTCTACAGAAATATGGCATCTGCTTTGGAGATATTGTTGTATCCAGCTACTACTTTACGAGTACTCTTGGTTCATTATATTTATGTTCCCCTAAAATAGTGAAACCTGTCACTGCAACAATTGTTTCCATGCATTTAAAAAATTATGCAGTTTGGCTTTTGATAGGAAATCATCTTTATCACGATTCGGACAGGTTCTTTGATGGTCTATCTTCAGGCCTAGGAGATGCTGAATCCCCTTTATTTGAAAGATTTGGTGGAATGCTCCAGTTGATGCTGATTATAACCATCCTGGGATACAAATTTGATTGGTCTAAATTTGGAGGAGAGAAATGGTTTAGATAATCGGGAATATGTCTCGGTCCTTGATACCATATTTAGCTGTCTAATGGATTTGCAAAGCTGGCATTTAAGTTGGTTGTGGTAGGATGTGCTTTACATGGATAGGCTGTGGCCTGCTGGAATGGGATAAGGGACACCACCCTGTACTTTTTTTTTAAATTAAATAAAGTTATTTTAAGGATGGCAACAGAGGAGGACAAAGCCGGACCAGAGACTCCAATTATCGTTCCTGTCCCTGTCTTCTTTAAAAAAAAAAAAAAACAATCTATCCTTTTTCTATTTCCTTACCTTCTCTTAAAAAAAATAATTTTTATTCTTACTTTATCCTTGTAAATAAATTTTTTTTTTATTTCTATCTTTATATCTTCGAAAAAAACAAATTTTTATTCTTATCCCATTCATTTTTTTTCTAAGTAAAAATTATAAAGATAATTTTATAGATACATAAATATATAAGAAAATTATAAAAATAATTTTGTAGATATGCAATGAGAATATTATATGGGATCTATATCTTCACTCTGCTTTGTCGTTACTAGTGAGAATAAAAATAATTTTTGTTTCTATAAAAAGTAGCAGCTTATAAGACGGACTTATTCTACTTGTTTTTAGTAAATGAGCTGATACAAAAGTGTGCCAATACCATTGTAGACCATATACTGGATCCTTACAGTCAATAGAATAGATCAGGAAGACTGGCCCAAGATGGTTGAAGCCTGTTTGGGTTCTCTGTCCTTTCCCCCCTGTGAAGGTTGAATTCATCGAGTATTTAACCCCAATCGTTGTCTTCTGAACCAACCTCTTATGTGGGCTTTGCTGAAGGCTACATCTCATGTACCTAAGCGATGATATTATAGATATCACCATAAAGAGAGAATTTTCTGTCCTTGCTTGGTTTTTTGATGTTCTTTTAGTAATCCGGGGGCACTTGCTGGAACTTTGGTCCCTTGTGATGGACTGGACTGTAAGAATTAGATTGATTCGGATGCAGAGTTGAGAAAGCTTGATTCTCATACTGTACTGGACTATGTTTTGCGTCTTGTTTGCACTGTTCCATGTATGGATATACACTGGATGCGCCTTGTATTCTATGTTTCAGTCTCCCTATCGACTCGAGATGGCAATCTTTTGATGTCAGAAATATTATCATAAACAGTGGTTCATAAATGTCAATTTCTTTCTTCTTTTTTTTTTGTGCTAAATAAAACTACTTACAGGATAGTAGGATCGCCTAGTGGTTAATTCAACTGCTGAATATTTATCATTGATCCACAATTGTAGTATGTAATTTTACGATGCCCAGTGTTTTGAATGTAAAGCCATGCGTTTTTTCGTTTGATGGGTGCCGAAAGCCAGAGTTTCCCGTAATAATTATAGTCTAATCCGAAGGTTGCCAACAATTAATAACCTGTTTGAATTAGGATTTAATTGCAGAACTTCTGAAGCATTTTTAAATAATTGATGATCAATAATTATATAAGATAGCTATTGATCAACAACTGAGCCAGCAGCCGACTATCATTAAATAAACCAAAAACTTTCCAAGCCATCAAATTATCAATGCCGTGGGCAGCCAGGTATCATTAAATAAACCAAAACATTTAAAAAGCGGTGACGTATCCTCGAGCATCTTGCAGCTGATGTTAGGTCATGCTCTACAAAACAGTCGCAATCAAACCATGATCTGTTACCATTAGCTTGTTGTATCACAAGACTTGGACGGTGGTCTTGCTGCTGCTGTAGTACGTAGAGGCACAGTTTTCTTGCTCGGCCTTTCCTGACAATAGCTTTCATAAACTTGGCATGACCTGCAGAGAGGTTACTATAGTGTTAAGAGAAGCAAAAGAATACCGATTTGAGGGAAAATAATCTAATCCGGTCCGTTCGCATTGGTCTCCAAGGTCTCCACAAGGAATACGTACCAAGGCCCATCAGGTGGTGATCTCTTACGGGCGGCCAGTGTGGATGAGGAAGTGGACTGAGGCCGTCAAAAGGCAAAGCACGTGTTTGGATGTTTTTTTTTTGTTTAGTATTTCAAGGGTATAGTTTTAGAGGATGGGGCCCTATGTTTATTTTCTATTTCTCTTTGTTTAAGACTCAATTATTCAAAGATGAGAATGACGTTAGGGTGATGCTAATGCTTCGCTGTTTATTTTTCAATTGTTTTGCCGAAACATTTGAAGCTGAAGAACAAAATAATTTATACATGCATTTTCTAGTGTTGATTTGACATGATTTTTAGGAGAATTAAGCAATTGCATTAAATGCATGGTATTTAGGGGAGTAAAGAGATTAACAATAGTGTCGGTGACGTAGAATTAAGCTTTTATTATTATTATTATTATGAAGGCTTTATTCTTCAGTTTGGTTCGTCTTGCAGAATCATGAACCACCTACACATGTTGCGAACCACAATATTCTCCACGTGAGATGTGGCCCAACTTTTGAAAGGAGGCATGCTCAGCGGACGCTCAGCATAGCGGCTTCTGTAAGTATATTAAATTTTATTTAATTGGGAGCGGTTGAGCTGACATTCTTGCATTCAAATTAGTCCCCTATCAGGAGTTTGCGTTTTATATATGCTAGGTATATTAAATTTTATTTAATTGCAAGTGGTTGAGCTGACATTCTTGCATTCAAATTAGTCCCCTATCAGGAGTTCGCGTTATATATATGCTAGTGGCATGACAATATATTGCACAGTTCGTTTTCACCATTTTTATTCTTCCGTTCTTCCAATGCATAACAGGTCTTAGGTTGAAATCGTTAAACACAACATTGGGCACACCATCTTCTCACAATCATCCATAATATACATACATACATACATACATATATATATATATATATATAATTTTATTACAAACCAAGCTTAAATCTAATCAACATTTTTATCATTAAATTTGTATGAATTTCAAAGTCAAAAAGCCATCTGTTAGTGGTTTTAAAATAATTGATGAAATAAAAAGAGACAAGTAATAAATAAACATAAATATGATAAAAATAAATATTAATTCTTTAAGAACAATGATGAATATTTATTCTACAGAATAAATACTAATATGTCTAAAATAAATGATTAATTTGAGCCAAAAAATATATAATTTACAGTAATAAAAAGAAATGCTGTAGAAATAAAGAGAAATTATTAGATCAAGATTATTAGGGTTATGGCATGTTGCACGCCCCAAAGAACTGAGGCACGTAAAGATTGGATATATGGCTCGTAAGCATTGGCAGTTTGCCTTGTCTATCCTATATTTATCTTGCATCATGCATCCAGCAATTACAGTGATCACTGACTAGATGTTGATCAATTTAAGCTAACTATTTATTTTGAGCCCGTTAGTGTTTATTTTATGAAATAAATGTTTATCATTGCCTCTGAAAAAATTAGTATTTACTTTTATTATATTTATGTTGATTTGTTATCTATTTCTGTTTATTTTATGAAATAAATGTTTATCATTGCCTCTGAAAATGTTAGTATTTACTTTTATCATGTTTATGTTGATTTGTTATTTTTTCTATTTATTTTATTAAATTTCTTTTTTTAAAATAGCTAATAGTGGTTAAAGGATGGCTTTTTAGCTTTAAGATTCATACAGATCTAATGATAGGGGCAGCGACTGAATTTGAGCTTAGCTATACGTAAATGTAGCCGGTGTTATTTCTTTCTATATTGTTAAGCTTAAATCCAATTACTGTTTACTAGTAGATTCATGTGGTTCCCAAAGCCAAAAAGCTACCCTTTATCCACTATTAGCTACTTAAAAAAAAATAAAAAATTTGATGAAATAAACAAAAACAGATAATGAATAAATATAAATATAATGGAA
Organism: Metroxylon sagu; assembly: GCA_017589505.3. NCBI lineage: Eukaryota > Viridiplantae > Streptophyta > Magnoliopsida > Arecales > Arecaceae > Metroxylon > Metroxylon sagu. Next base: position 1,793,538 of record JACVBY030000664.1, read on the forward strand.
CTAAGCACTAACTCTTATAGAATGATGTTAAACACTTATCTCATAAAATAAATACCAATACATCCAAAATAAACAAATAACTTGAATCAATAAATATCTAAAACATGATAGTAGATAGAAATGCTATAAAAATAAACAAAAATTATGGGACACATGGTGTATCATAAAGAATGAGGTACATTTATGGATATGGGATAGATAGCACAAGTTGTCGATACCTACACGCCACATGTCCAGTTTTCATGTTCGCAACATGCCAAAGCCCTATCTAATAATTTCTGTTTATTTTTACAGTATTTATGTTTACTATTACAAGCTAAGTGTTTATTAGTTTAGGCTAATCATGTATTCTAAATATGCTAGTGTTTATTTTATAGAATAAGTATTTATCATCAAAAAAGTTAGTATTTATTTCTATCGTATCTGTATTTATTTATTATCTATTTTTATTTATTTAATTAATTTTTTTTATAAAAAAGTTAATAATAACTAATAAATGACTTTTTTAACTTTGACAGATGTGTAAATTTAATAGTGAGAATACTGATTGAATTTGAGTTTGGTTATATATTAATGTAGTTAAATTTAACTTTTTTTTGTATTTGTGTATGGCTGAGGCCAATTATTCTCAAAAAGATATAATAAAAGGGTGTTTGTATGTTTTTTTTGGTGATGGACATGACTGGCTTGGGCGCCAATTGGATTGGGTGGCTAGTTTGTGTTACTCTTATAGCACCTGAAGCATCATCAACTTTATTGTCTTTGTTTCCGTGTCTTATTTTGTTACTATATATCTTAAGATTAAACTTATATCATCAAGTCTCCCAGCAATCTTAACGTATCATTGTTTTTTTTTTTTTTTTCTGACCTTTATGATAATTTGGTAACAAAAAGAAAAAAGAATCATTACCATCTCCTTCTGGAACCCTCAACTTTTAACAGTTTTGGGTACAGATCTTGAAGAATCATTACCATCGTCTTTTAGAAGGTACACAGTAGCATTAGACCGCGAAGCAGGGAATTCAAGTGTCACGTCTTAGATGGGGCCCGCGCCCGTGGACTTTTATTAGATAGTGTTTTATTTTGCTATTAACTTTTGTTAGGTTGTCTAAAGCTGTAAACTTCCAGCTCTGAATGGTTGTCTTTTAAAAACGACAGCGCAGAAGTCTCCCTCTACCAGGCGGCATTACATTCGCCCCTCCCTTTTTTTTCCAACCTTTTTCCTCCACTCGTCCTGCTCCTCTTAGTCCTGCTGGTGAAACCTCGACGAACCCCCCGCCGGGAGACTCCTAGGGGCACGTTGCCACGTATGCGTCCTTTTTCCACTCTTTATTCTATTCATTTCTTTTCTTGTTTGGCAGGGCGCCACACGCGTTGAAATGGACGCGGCAACAGCCGAAAGTTCCCGGGTTGTGACCTGCGCAAAGGTTTGCGTTGAGGGAGAGAGGGAGCAAGTCAAATAAGGGGCTTCTTTGAGGGTGCGCACGGAAACAATTAAGTGAGGTGAGCTCAGAAGCGTGCTTTCATATTATTTGACGTCTAAAATTAGCTTTAAGATGCTAATCGAGGTGAAGTTAACAGATCGCTTAAGGTGATGTATCCATGGAAAAGTCTCTTTGGTGCCTAAGTCAATGCAAAATCACGAAAGAAGTAATAAGAAAAAAGTCTTGAGATTTTCTACATGCACTTATGCCTTGGGGGCATCTTTGATCCATTTAATAATGGTTCATTAGTTCTTAGGAGAGTCTCTTTGGTTTGATCCACTTGATAACAGATTATTAGATATTTAAAATTATCTAGAATGATTGCCGTCTTTGGTGGGCTTTCTTTCCCGAATGGAACGGAACTATTGCTTTAAATTGTAACAACTGTTATATATCACATCACATATGATTTAGTGAGGATGGAAATGAATCCTTATCCATCTCAGTTATCATTCTACCATAGTTAGTAGATTAATCCAAAATATTTTTTTTTGGACCCCTCTCATCATTTACGTACAAGCCTTCAGTAGAAGGTGTAATATACTTGATAATGAGGTTAGGTTGCAACTGGTTCAATTGGGATGATTTTTTTTTTTTTTTTTTTTTTTGCCGTAATATTCTGCAACTAAGGTCAGGGTTTTCGTTTGGATTATGGACGATACATGAGCCGTGATATGTAAGCACAGAACATAGCACCATCTGTAACAAATAATTGCACGTATGCGCAACACTCTTGGCAGAAGTCCGTTAGACCCATTAATTACGTCGTTTTGAACTTGTACTTTGCGTATGCACATGAGAGAGAGACAGAGCTACTCTTCAAGATCCAGCAAACATGGAGAAACTTCGGATCCAGTGAAGGCAAAGTTCAATATGAAGACGTGCAACCGCCTCTGACGTACTTGAACAAGTGGTTCGCAAGCAAATTATAAGACCTCATCGCACATCGAATCAACCACGGGTGAAGATAAATATTGCGGCACGCATTCCAGGCAGGAAGGTCGCACATGAATGTTGTCTAATGTCAACCCAATCCAACTATCTTTTCAATATTATAGTCCGCGATAATGAACAAATCACTGGAGAAAGAAAGCAACTGGCTTAAGGAACGGATTAGATAGAGCAATGCCATCATGTTGCCATTCGTAATCAGGTGCTGCTAATAAGTTGGCAATGTCTCCGTTACGATCTGGCAGCCGTGTATATTCTCTATAAAATATAATAGAACCCTCATGTGATGACGCGTGTGTGATGATGCGAGTAGCCTTCCACGGCAACGTTCCCATCCATCTTTTTATTTTTTTTGAAGGAATCCTGAACTCCTTTATCACATTCTTCGCTCTATATTTTTTCCGTCTAATATCTTATTTCATGGAGGGACCGTACATAGGCGCTAAGCTTATGCTTGTACCTCACTTGAACTGTTACTATAAGTAAAGTGTTACAAAACGAAACTCTTCGGGTACTGTAGTACTGATCACATCCTTTGCTTTATCGGGACCGTCCGATCCCTGATCTTGGCACAGATATCCAATGGGTCACGTGATACTGGATATCGGTACCGTGTGATATGGCTAACTTGTTAAGAGTACAAAGAAAGAGAAAAAAACTTTTTTTTTTTTTTTTTCTTAATCAAACGGTCAAATAGTTATCTGTTTAAGCCGTTAGAATCTGTCCATCCATCGCTTCTCCCGACTGAAAACTTTTTCCTCAGTCATCGCTTCTTTCAGTCTAAAGTTGTAATATTTGAAATAATTAAAAACCATCTATCACTAGATCCGCAGCCTTTTACTCTCCTCTGCATTACAATTTTTTTATTTCAATTAAAAAAAATTTATTCTTAAATTCTTTTATTATTATTATTTTAATTTTGAATATCGTAAAGATAAAAAATATGATCATATCTTCAGATAAAATTTACTTGCATAATGATTAAAAATATATCTTAAAATAGTGTTTATTATACTTTCAGAGATATTTTTTTTTTATTGTTGTTATTATTATAGACTAATTCAATAAGAATCTTGCTAAATTAATTTAATATTTTACTTACATTATATCGTTATAATTAATCAAACTTAGAACTAAAAAAAAAAAAAAAAAGAATATTCATCACCCTACACAAGTGGAGGCTTATCAGGTGCGTGGTCCTACCTCAACATACTCTTTAAGCCAGCCTTGGCTTCGTCTCCTTTTTTCTTTTTCTTGGCCTAATTTTCATCAACTTTTTTTTTTATGCCGATTTGGTGATCTTATAATCCGTAACATAAAGTTATGATGTTCCATTGTGAGTGGTCCAAATTATTCATCAGGTGGTCCCCAATCATCGGGGACACTCACCATCAAGGTCGAGGGAACTCCGTGCACCAATAATTCAATGGCAACCTCCCTTTCTTCTGTGGGTGCACACTGCACCATGGCATTGTACCAACAATTCATTTTTGAAAGGATGGATGGCTACGGCCGTACACATGAAAGGAACCAACGTTTGAGTGTGGACAAGGGCTGCAATATAATCATACAAAGTTTGGACAAAGAGGCTGGACTCTGAGATTGGAGAGAGGAGGGACCGTTTTGACGTCACTTGCAAAAGAGTTAGAAGAGGACAATCGTTTTACTTTATATTGTGGTGCAAAATAACCTAGTCCTGTAGCAAATGCCACTTTAACTTAGGATGCATAATTGTCCTTATTTTTAGGCAGTGCACTTTGCCCTCACCGTGCAAAGAAGGCAAGGAACGTATACCGAGCTGGAATGGTCTTCACGTAGGTACATCGAATACGATAAACATCATGCCTTCATTTATTGCGTAAAGGTTAAAATAGTTAAAAGACCAAACTGGCCTCATATATGATTCTTTGGCATGTTAATAGCATCCTACCTGTTTCCAATCAATGTTAAATAATTAATAGTTTAATGTGGTGGACAAATGTCTAGGCAATAGAATATACTCCTTTTCACCTGAGCCATGCTATCCGTTCACACATCAAAAGGGTTACTTAAAGAATGTTTTAGATTGAAAATTGTTGATTAATTAAAGTTACACATTTTGATGATGAAATGATTTTAAACTACCTAAAGGTTAAATTTGTTAAGTATATTAAAAAATTTATAATTAATTTTTTTTTTTTTTTAAAAAAGGAAAGAAAGAAAAGATACCGCCATAACTAAAGTTAAGGGGGATGTATTTTAATCAACAAGCTAATTGATGATAGATGTTCTAAAAATAAATATAATTTTTATTTTAAACTTATTTTTTAATCTTCATTTAAGACTCTTTGGAAATGATAGAGCCTTGAAGAATTGATGCTTGTATACATTAACCGAGTTGTATATACCTAAGAAGATAACTTCTTATCTATCCATTAAACTTCCGTGTTTCTTGATGGTCCCCTTTTGTGTTGATAATTATGATTGAATATGAATTTAAAAATTTGAAAAAGATAATTTTTAAGTCAAATGATAAAATGATCATAAAATGAGGTAGGTTGATTTTTCATTTCTTTAATCATGTGTGGATGAAGTAAGAAAGGTTGATTTTTGATTTTCATAATTTTTTTACGAAACGAAGCCCACAAGTAATTGACTACAAAATAGGAAGCATGGTCAAAATATTACTATCTCATTGACTAAAGTCTTGGCCAATGAGATAAGCAAAAATCTGATGAATTTTGATGCATATACGAAAACATATGAAGTACAAATTAATAATATTAAATTTATTTTTGTTTCAATATATATATATATATATATATATATATATATATATATAGTTGGACTTGGTTACACTTGCAGTAATCAAGTTCTAAATTCGGCTGCCATTTTCATTCAATTCGATTGCTTTTTTTTCTTATTCTTGAATTTATATGGATTTTGAAGTTATTATTATTATTTTTTTCATCTTTTTTATTTTTGAAATTCGTATACATCCAATAACGGAAAAAAAAAAAAAATCAGATTTGAACTTGATTACATAAGTGTGCAACAAAGTTTGGCTCTCTTTCTATATATCTTATATTTTTTTTTTATTTTTTGCATGTAGTAGTTGCGTTTAATGCAATGAACCAGCTGATACAAAGTTGCTCCTGAGTATTATTACTTCAACTTACGGGGCAAAGCTGGAGAGTAATATGCAAATTGATCATGTTACTGGCGCACAAGTTTATCTGCAAGAAGATATTTCGGATCATTTCTGTTCAAACGATTGCACCACTTCTAATTTATCCAAAGACAAATGGTAATGAGATCATGTAGTGTTTAGAGGACAATTGCTTGATTTCCACATGCATTTGATGAAATAATCCAAAAGCTGCACGCACTCTCGCACATGTTTCATTCATTGGCTCTCGGTGGGTAGGACCTTCAACATTTGGCCGCGTGGGCGATGCTTGATGCCAGTATGATTTTTTTTTTTTATAAAAAAAAGAAGCATATAAAAATAGTTTAAATTTGCATATAAATGGATGATGAAAATTAAAGAATTCAACTCAACAAGAGCTTACTTTGGAATCCATATTCTAATTGATCTGGTAGGGTGACCTCAGAGAAGCTGACCTACGTGGGGTTTAAATGGAAACCCCAAGACCCACGGTTGGGTGTGAGAATTAAGAGGGAAAAAAAAAAAAAAACAACAACAAAAGAAGCACAGAAGCCAACAAAAAAAAAAGGGCTCCATCCCTCCATCCCTCTTCCGCCTTTTATATTCTTCCATCACCTCCCACCATTTCCCTCGTAATATTCTCACCCCCTCTGGCGATAGCCATTTCCCCTCTTCTTCTCAATCCCCCTTCCCATATTTGAACCCTGAGCCCCCTATTCTTTCCCGTCCTCTCCTCCTCACCCATTTCAAGCACATCAATCAACATAAAAGATAGCTTTTTTTCTCTTTTCCCTACTTCCTTCTTTTCGTGCAACAATTCCAAAACCAAATAGCCCCACACCTCAAATCTATCTATCAATTAATAAATACTTCCACTCCT